>OY755038.1:108696761-109896761 GCA_963576565.1 Aspidapion aeneum | reverse complement strand
TATCTAAAAAGTTCTTAGGCCCGGGCGGGGGGATCGTTTCACCAACCTAACCCCCCCCCCCCCCTGGGTGCGCACATGATAGTTTTTATCTCAGCGGGAATTTTACATAGCCACATACATTATACACCAAGCCATATAAATAAGGTAAAAACCAAACTCGCATAACCTTCTTTTTTATTTGCGCGATCGGATAAAAAGTAGCAATTCTTACCCCCCGTCCCGTCCTCGTAATACATTTGAAAGAAAAATTACCTGAGAAAAACCCGGAAACATAATTTTCAGTTAAATCATTTTAGAACAGCCCCTTATAAACTTATTAAGGCTTTCGTTAAGAGGGTGGTGATCGGTGTCATTCTATTTGACGTTGTCAGTTTGACAGTTTTGTCACGGTAGGCTGTGATCTTGTCAGTATTACTGGACCGGGAGCTCGCAATCATATTTATTAAAATAATGTAGAGGGTCGCTGTTAAGTATGGAAACAGTCGATTATTTCTTAAATTATGCACAATATAGAAATAAGTTTAGTACGAAAATTTTAGGGTTGTAAAATGTCTACTACTACTACTAAGTAATAGTCATCTTATTTTTACAGGGTTGGCCATAAAGTTGTGACACAACATAATTGTTTTTTTTATGGAACACCTTGTATATTATTAAAATTTTAATTATTTCTTTAACTCTAAGCAAAATTTATCAAAACATAATGTACTTAAGTTTAACCTTTTCTGAGTTATCGAGTTTTAAAGTAGTGTCTTCACATAAGAAATTTGTGGTCTTATAATAATAATGAATCAATTTCTTATGCAACTGCATTCATTTTAAAACCTTATAACTTGAAAACTATTTAATTTAGGTATACTATGTATCGACAAACTTTGTTTAGATTTACAGGGATAATTAAAATAAAAAATTATTAAACCAAATCAAATTTTATTTTCAAAATTACAAATTTCAGTATAACTAATTGGTGGTACCAGGAGACACAATGGAACTAAAATCTGTGTGTGAGCTCATACTACCACCAGAATACTGGTATTTTTTTTAGAAAATAAAATTAACTTTAGAGCTTAAATTCAGAATAATAAGAAGAGCTATTGTAACCGTCCGATTGCACAGAAAATAGATTTACGCTTACTACTATTAACAAATTGATATGTTATATAGCTTATTAATTATTATTGGCATTAGGTGATATTAGGATCCAAAATCCATGTATGTAGCTGACATTTAATTTTAAAGTATGACTTTTCTTTTAAATCCGCTGGTAGTGAGTTATATATTTTAGGAGCCAGTGTATGGTAAAGTTCTCTGATATAATGTTAACCTAACATTTGGTATGCTTGCTTGAAGATTTTCAGCCTGTCTTAAGATACAACTTGAATATATCGTTTGTTAACATATATTTAGTTTAGATACATTACTCTAGCCTCACCAAATAAAGTGTCACTATAAAATGTTCTATTCTTTTTTAACATTACTTTTAGTATATGTGTTTGACTGTCAATAACTGGGTTCAGAACGGATGTTCCTTTTAAAAAAATAGAAGTTGTTGTGTTAGGGCTGTATATGCCCAACCCCATAAAAATAAAATTATTACTGCTTAGTATATACTTTAAGACTCTACTACATCTTTTGTATTAAACGTCTTTTTGAGATCTTGCATGTATAGTTTAAGAAATAATCGACTGTTTCCATACTTATCAGTATATTTTTTTATATATTATATTTATTATAGATATTTAATGAAAAAAATATAAAATAGCATAAATAGCGGCATCCTGAGGAATCGCCAATCCCCCCGACATATTCCTGGGTGCACCACTGTGTTTATATTTATTAAATAAACCCAAATAAAAACTGACAGCATCTCGTCAAATAAACTAAAGGCCTTGATTGCCAAGCTTAAGAAACGCTTTCAAAAATTGTTCGTTTCTATATTAATTTTTTGATTTTACAGTGCGACCTCTTTAAATTAATCCTTATACCGGGCATAGGCAAACTAATAATCCGGATAGTCAGTTTAGAAAGTAATAGTCCGATAATGTATTTATACCAAAGTTATTAAATAAATCTTAAAAACATATATAAATAAATAGAAAAATAACAAAATTAAAACAAATGTAAAATATCATCAGTTCGTAAACAACAAGTAAAATTAAAGAATTATAAAAAAGTTTCCTCCTTGGCCAGGACTCGTGTAACCTGTGTAGTTAGTTAGTGTTCATTTAATAAGTTTTATTCTTTACGTTCAAGGTTAAAACTGAAATAGGGAACATTCGTCCGTTTTAGAGATATTTTATCTACAGGCAAGAGTTTAATTAATTTTTAATTTAATTTATTTCCAGGAATTACAAATTACAGAGTAGATATAACACATTATAAGAGTTACGCTCCCAGAACAAATCACATTCCTAAAGACAAAAACGTCGCGCTAGGATTTTGTGTTCTGCCATACAAGCATATCAAATACAACACACTACACCCATTAAGTAGAACATTTAAAAAAAAACAATATTACCTATATAAACTAAACCTAAAAGTAGAAACAAGATTACAAATTTAATACATTATTAATTTCTTCGCGAGATTTCTCTAAAAAAGAGTTATGTCAACTTGAGAGTTGAGTCTATAAGTACCTATGCATATAATAAAATTTACCTTTTTTATATATAGATATAGGCTTATTGACTTGATTTGATTTTTAAATTATTATCAGCACTACAGCAATAAGTATGTTTTTAACCAGGTGCCACTTGACCTTATTCCCCATTAAACACTCTTTAAGAGATTCCGAAGAAAAACCAGCTATGTATTGAATTTATGTTAAAAAAAATAATAATAATAAAAAGCCAGTGTAAATTTAGCACCACATGGAAAATTTTTAAAGATACAACTCAATAAATTGTCAAAATACTTCACAGGCAAAAATGCGTCCAACAAAATCGTAAAATGTATAATAGTTAATAACTAAATTTAAGGGGTCATAGTTTTTGTCTTAACATCTTCTGTACCGACTTCTATAGGCCCGAAATAAAGATTAAAAGAAACTTTAAAAAATTGGTTAAAATTTTGTTCCATTTATCAACGAGATTCATAGAGCCATCGCCCCAGGTGTTTTTTTGAGGATTTCTCCTGGACTAAGGCATTCAGTGTATTAGAAGTGAAGTTTTAGAAAAATGAAGGTTAGCCCTTCAAAATAAGATGTTAAGACAAAAACTATGACCCCTTAAATTTAGTTATTAACTATTATACATTTTACGATTTTGTTAGACCACACTGTGGCTCAGATGACCTCCGTAGCACTAATAAATTATTTAACCAATAAATCTCAATACATAACTACACAGGTTTTGTCATTCAAGATAGAAAAATTTATGGTTTATCAAACAATATCGAAATAATTAATTATTACGAGAGGGGAGAAGCAACAATGACCCTTACACCGCTGTGGAACTTTTGCAAAAATTTTAAAAAATGCTCAAAATCTTTAGAAATTTTTTTTTGCCTGTGAAGTATTTTGAGAATTTATTGAGTTGTATCTTTAAAAATTTTCCATGTGGTGCTAAATTTACACTGGGTTTAGTTCACCTGTTATTTTGGAAAACAAGGCGATTATTATTATTTTTTTTTAACATAAGTTCAATACATAGCTGGTTTTTATTCGGAATCTCTTAAAGAGTGTTTAATGGGGAATAGGGTCAAGTGGCACCTGGTTAAAAACATACTTATTGCTGATAATAATTTAAAAATAAAATCAAATCAAGTCAATATATCTATAATAATATACACAAAAGGGGAATTTTAGCATATGCATAGACACTTATAGACTCAACTCTCAAGTTGACATAACTCTTGACTGTAGTTAACATATCTCTAAAACGGACGAATGTTCCCTATTTCAGTTTTAACGTTGAACGTACAGAATAAAACTTAATAAATGAACACTAACTAACTACACAGGTTACACGAGTCCCGGCCAAGGAGGAAACTTTTTTATAATTCTCCTTTCTTTAATTTTACTTGTTGTTTACGAACTGATGATATTTTACATTTGTTTTACTTTTGTTATTTTTTTATTTATTTATATATGTTTTTGAGATTTATTTAATGCCTTTGGTATAAATACATTATCGGACTATTACTTTCTAAACTGACTATCCGGATTATTAGTTTGCCTATGCCCGGTATAGCTTACGATTTATTTAAAGAGGTCGCACTGTAAAATCAAAAAATTAATATCGAAACGAACAATTTTTTAAAGCATTTCTTAAGCTTGGCAATCAAGGCCTTTAGTTTATTTGACGAGATGCTGTCAGTTTTTATTTGGGTTTATTCAATAAATATAAACACAGTGGTGTACCCAGGAATATGTCGGGGGGGGAATGGCGATTCCCCAGGATGTCGCATTTTATGCTATTTTATTTTTTTTTTCATCAAATATCTATAATAAACATAATATATAAAAAATATACTAATAAGTATATAAAACGTTTAATACAAACGATGTAGTAGAGTCTTAAAATATCTACTAAGCAGTAATAATTTTATTTTTACGGGGTTGGGCATATACAGTCCTAACACAACAACTTCTATTTTTTAAAAGGAACATCCGTCCTGAACCCAGTTATTGACAGTTAAAAACATATACTAAAAGTAATGTTAAAAAAGAAGAAAATTTTATAGTGACACTTTATTTGGTGAGGCTAGAGTAATGTATCTAAACTAAATATATGTTAACAAACGATATATTCAAGTTTTATCTTAAGACAGGCTGAAAATCTTCAAGCAAGCATACCAACTGTTAGGTTAATATTATATCAGACAACTTTACCATACACTGGCTCCTAAAATATATAACTCACTACCAGCAGATTTAAAAGACAAGTCATACCTTAAAATTAAATGTCAGCCACATACATGGTTTTTTGATACTAATATCACCTAATGCCAATAATAACTAATAAGCTATATAACATATCAATTTATTAATAGTAGTAAGGGTAAATTTATTTTCTGTGCAATCGGACGGTTACAATCACGGTGTATCGAATAGACCGGTGTTCGGATGTTATAAATATATGTCGAATTTTCACGACACTGGTGGTCCAGCTGATTGAACAAAAGTTAGATATGATATGAACAACTAATATTTTTTGAATTTTTTAAAATCCAAGGCAGTTTTCCTACTATTTTTTAGTATATTCTTATAAAATAATATTTTTCAGACATACCATTCGTTATTTTTTTTAGCCCGCTTCATTTCTCTTTACACAAAAATTAAAATTCGAAGAAAATAATGTGTTCGTTTCACCTTCAAAAATAATCCGCTGACCTACATCTTTGTTTACTTCCCAAGTCCTCGGTTCACCTTTGATATTAAACGATCACATTCAGTTTGACTTGTAGTTTAAGGTTTGTGTAATAAAAAATAAAGCGGGCTAAAAAAAATAACGACAATAAGTCTAGAAAATTATATTTTATAAGGATGTACCAGAAAACAGTGGGAAAATTGCTTTAGTTTCCAAAAAATTAAAAAAATATTAGTAGCTCCGTTGTTCATATCATATCTAATTTTTGTTTACAAAAATCAACTGAACCACCAGTGACGTGAAAAATTCGACATATATATATATAAGATCCGAACACCGGTCTATTCTATCCACCGTGGGTTACAATAGCCCTTCTTATTGTTCTGAATTTAAGCTCTAAAGTAATAAATGATTTTTTTAAATAATTTTTTTAAAGTTGTGTTTAAAGGGTGTTCCATAAAAAAACATTTATGTTGTGTCACAACTTTATGGTCAACCCTGTAAAAATAAGATGACTACTACTTAGTAGACATTTTACAACCCTAAAACTTTCGTACTAAACTTCTTTCTATATTGTGAATAATTTAAGAAATAATCGACTGTTTCCATACTTAACAGCGACCCTCTACATTATTTTAATAAATATGATTGCGAGCTCCCGGTCTAGTAATACTGACAAGATCACAGCCTACCGTGACAAAACTGTCAAACCAACAACGTCAAATAGAATGACACCGATCACCACCCTCTTAACGAAAGCCTTAATAAGTTCATAAGGGGCTGTTCTAAAATGATTTAACTAAAAATTATGTTTCCGGGTTTTTCTAAGGTGATTTTTCTTTCAAATGTATTACGAGGGCGGGACGGGGGGTTAAGAATTGCTACCTTTTATCCGATCGCGCAAATAAAAAAGAAGGTTATGCGAGTTTGGTTTTTACCTTATTTATATGGCTTGGTGTATAATGTATGTGGCTATGTAAAATTCCCGCTGAGATAAAAACTATCATGTGCGCATGCAGGGGGGGGTTAGGTTGGTGAAACGATCCCCCCGAGTTTGGTTTTTACCTTATTCATATGGCTTGCAGTATTATTTGTTTATTCTGTTGCCAGGACAAACCAATAATACTTTACAAAGTGCGTACGGCTGCTCATTTGTCTGGTGACATTGGGTTGTGGATTAGGAAACTCTTCTGCTATTTGAGCGCCACCTTTTTTTGGTAATAAGTTGAAGTGAAGTTTTTAATAAATATTAAAAAAGGAAATATATTTATTAATATTTACCAAGTGTTGTTTTAAGATAACTTCAACCTTTTTATAATTTAGTACCTTGAAAGAAATACACTTTAACTGAATTCAAAACTTTGTATTATCAACAAATTAGTTATGTACATTCCTACAATTGAAAATTGTTCATAAAAAAAAATCTAATCAACCTTGCTTTATCCGATACGTGGCCACATAGCGAGCGCATACAATATTAACTTTAATATTAATAACTATGAGGATATCAAAAATTATGGAGCGAAACCGCCTAATTAAATTAAAAAAAAGGAAGAATATAAATATATATTTTATTAAAAAAAGGAGTGATCCCACCTGAAAACTGCTACCACTATCAAGGCCTTTGTGTTCCAAGGAGGATAAGGCAGGTTAGGGCTCCGCAAGGCATATTAGGGCATCTGCAGAATAAGGCAGCCATAGAGCAGGTCATTGTAGCTGAACAGGTACGGAGGGAGAGTGAACGTCAAAGACACAAACTGTTGAGGAGGTCCCTGTTGAGAAGATCTATAAGAGGCAGGTTGTGACGACGACCACGAGGGCACTGATTGAGGAAGGGTAGAGAGAGAGCCGAACGAAAAACCCTAAATTAAAGATACATGGCCTTTAGAAAATTTGCCAATAGATAGAAGAAATAATAGCTTGACATAAAATGCAGATAATTAATTAACTAAAAAATATATTACTCACCCTTTGTTTGGGGCAGCCAGAAATTCATCCATGAATTTCTCACTCAAAACTATCAATCGAGTCACAAAAGAAATGTCTGCACATAGTGCACACAGCAGCGAATCATTCGCTGTAAATATTTTAAGTTTTTTAACTATTTTTAAGCCATAAATTAATTTATGAAAAACGAACGGTTAAAATTTATAACCTTATTCCATTGAAAATTTTGAAGGCAAAGAATGAAAAGACGGTGCTGTCACTGGAAGTATGCCCACAGAATAGTCTCGGGTATGGTCAAATCAAAACGAGCTTTTTCGAGAGACAAGTGATCTAAAAAGTAGTCAGTGAGAAAAATTTACTATTAATTAGAAGGGAATACGAATAAAAATAGCAGGAATAATATATTGGATTCTTCTATTGAAAATCGAAGAGCGATTTCCATTTATTCTAGCAAGAAAACATATCACCGGACACAAAGGTTGGTGGGTGCAAACAGGCATTAACAGTCTAGTGCAAGCAGGCGTTAAAATATGTGCAACCGGCAGCTAATTCCTTGGTAAGTCAATTGATGCTGACCGAACGGGATTTTGCTGACGAGTTGCAATTTGAAATCAAAACAAAACAAAAGGTTCATAACCTCAGAAAAATAAAATAAATATTCTTTTATTTTTAAATAACTATCCTAAGTTTTGGAGCATTTTTCTTATGTAAGTAATAAAGGGAAATAAAAACACTACACTACCTCTCCTCGAGGAAAAATAAAAAAAATAATGAAATTATTTTTTTTATTTAAACAAAAAAAAAACTTTATACAATAGATAAGGTTAATTTAGCCAGAGAAATATTTAAACCATTGGCATTTGTTCACAGTACTATGATATCTGCGCGTATCATACGTCCTTTCGGAGACAAAATTGGGGAAGGTCACTATTTGTAAAAGTCAATGTCGGTAGGGTCTAGGGTACTGCAAATAAAACCAACTAGTTAGTAAAGGTACTAAAATTTTAATTTTAGGTAAACGATGTGTCTAAGGAGTACTTAACACAAAGGTATCTAACAAAATTCATTAGCAGAAAGAAGATCACTACGAACCTTTTCAAATGTTCAAGCATTAGCAAAGCTACTATTATAAACCTAAAACTAAACATATAACACAAAAAAAACAAGAAGGAAAGTGAAAGATAGGAAAGAGCTATGTGGTGGGCCCCAATACCACATAGGATCCAGAAGAACGAAGGTTATAGGCGGGCGAAGAGGATCAACTCCGCTGGCAACGCCTATGCACATAAGCAAGCGAGGTATCCGAAAATCCCCCGAAGTACTATGTACAAAAGAGTGCTCGCATCTGAGAGTCTGTAGGGTTCCAGAGGATGTCAGTCACAGCCTGTAGGCCAGATTCGAGGATGTTATTTGAATCCGGCAAAGTCGAAGTTGCAAAATTCCAGAAAGTTTTGGAAAGTTCTCGTACATCGACTCTGCACTCTGCGAAAGAACAAACCATCCGGTTCCCAACGTTCTCCCAGACCGATAAAGGTGAAAACAAATACAAAGGGAAATAGATTTAAAAAAAACTATATATATATATAAGATAACTAATCCAAGACTAAAGGCTCAAGGATTTGCCAATAACAGAGGTTCTTAGATATCGGAAAATAAGATAATACTAGGTATTAAGAATCTTAAACCTCTAGAGGAAACTTAAACTGAAGGTAATTTTTACACAAGGTAACTTCATACACAATATAAATGTGTAGATAATATAATCATTTTTACACAACGTAACCAGGTACATCTACTTTAGGTAGATTAAGGTATTTAAAAAAAAGGTAAATAGGCAACAAAGAGTGACTCTGTCACATATGGGTAATCTAAAACTAAAAACTTAAGGTAGGCTCTATTGCTACAGCACAGCAAGTAGGCAAGATAAGGTAAACTATTTCCCTGATAGCAGTACGGCAATTTAATAGAATAATATTTTTTTGTATTTTACTCCATACAATATAAGGTAGAGATAATAAGTAATTAAGGTAGAACTATAAGATAAGTACTTGTAGAATTATTAGATAAATAGATATAATAGGTAACAAAACTATTCTTCCGAATCGGCTGAAGATAAATCATCATCATAATCGTGACATACCTTCAAATCTTTTATATGCCAAACACCGGCATTGGTATTGTCTGGATTCTTTAGTTGATAAGCCAGAGGAGAAAGTTTTTTGTGAGCAATAGATAAGTTATATCTTGGAGCTAATTTAGCTGAATACTTATTTACGGCATTAGATAAGACTTTATTACGTCTCCACACTCTATCACCAACTTTAAATTGAATATCATGCTTCCTTAGATTATAAGCTTTAGCGTTTCTTTCATGAGAGATATGAAATTTTTGTTTAACTTCTATAAATATTTCCTTAAGTTCTTCAAAAGATTCAGCATAGGTATTTTTATCTCCTGGAGAGATTTCAATAGTAGGATCATTAGGAATATTACCAAAGTAATTTCCACAAAGAGGTACATGATGTCCAAAAGCTAAGAAGGTTGGAGGATAACCAGTAACTTGATGTCTAGCCGTATTATAGGCCTGTCGAACTGCTGGTATGTGTACATCCCAATCAGTATGTTCATTTACGAAACATCTTAAAGTATTTCCTATAGTCTGATTATTTCTTTCAACAGGATTTACTTGAGGAGAGTAAACAGCAGTATACCAGAGTTTAAGCTGATATTTCTTACAGACATTTTTAAAGACATTACCGGCCAGATGAGAGCCGTTATCGCAAATTAAAATTTGGGGAACTCCAAACATAAGAAAAACATCTTCTTCAAGAATTTTGGTAATATTAGGAGCTTTAGCTGACCTCAGAGGAAAAATTAAAAGATATTTAGTGAAGAAGTCACTAATAACTAAAATCCAAACGAAACCTCTTTTCGAGCGTGGTAAGGGACCTATTAGATCTACACAAATTAATCGGAAAGGAAAGTTAATAATTTTTTCTCTGCCCATAAGACCCATTTGAGCAGTATTACTAATCTTATTTGTACCACATATCAGGCATTTTCTGACATATTTGAGGACATCTCTCCTCATCTGTGGCCAATAATAATATTTTCAATTTCAATTCAATTCAATTTATTTACTGTTTAAAAGGAAATACAATATTATTCCTATAACAGGGGTCTCTTAATCTATCACTTTAATTTAGTTAGAAAAACAAAAACAATAATTATCCATAAAAAAAAAGAAGAGAAGGCAGAGCACTATAAAATAAAATAAAAATCTAATAGCAAGTTAATGTATAGCAAAGTATAATCCGATGTAGTTCCTAACTAGTCGAATTTCTTAATTAACAATATAGTGACAAAATCAAAAATAACTACATTAAAGGTATAAGTTTCATTCGTTTATAAGAAATGATCTTAGTTTTAGGATGGACAACAGACCTGCACAAATATCCTTTGCGGTTTTAGGAGTCAGCTCGTCAAGTTGGTTAATAAAGTAATCTACATCGTTAAAGATTCGTACTCTAACCTCGTCATAAAGAGGACATATAAAAAGTATATGGTGAAGTGTTTCATCCACATGAAGATTACATACAGTGCATTGAAGTGTATGGTTTATTTTGTAGGATAGTCCTTTATACGTAAATTTAGAAAAGTAGTTTGTGGACAGTCTAAGTTGTGCCAGCATCCGTGTGCTGTGAATCGGTAAATTAAAACCAAGATATTATGGAAAGCTAGCCGTAGTATTTAAACAGCTGTAAAAAACTGTGTAGCTAGAGTTACGAGCAAACTCTAGATCCGCTCTAAAACACACTTCTTGGAGTTTTTCAAGCATGTTGGGCATTCTCCGCTTTAAGCTATTAAAGCTGAGATCCAGCCAAAGGTTTTGAAAACCAATATCACTTGTCCAATGTTTTATTTGGGCTACCCAATTATACTTGGTATCTGCGGCATCAGCCAGCTGCAGCTGGCGATCAAAACATTGTCTGGGAAGTCTATCAGGGCCCATCCTAAGTAGTTTTAGCATAAATTTTAGGCACATTTTGAGAACGATAACCTGAAGATGGGAGCTTCCAGACTCGAGACGTAAAAGGGCGGAAGACGTAGATTTTGGTAGCAATAAAAAACGTTTGAAAAAATTGGTTTGTACCCTCTCAACAATATCTAAATAGCGAGGCCCCCAAATGGCAATATTGCCAGAAAAGCAGTTGACCAGTGTATTATTAAAAACTTTAAAAAGTGACTTCCAGGAAACAAGCTTAGATTTTAAATACATACTTAAAGCGGATCCAGAGCATTGTTGGGCTTTTGTAACCGATGTTTCCGCCATTTCCCTAAATAGGGAGGAAGAGGAAAATGTTACTCCTAGATAGGTATATTTGTTAACAACTTCGATGGGCTTATTGTTTAAATGAAAAACTGGGTTGGAAGGGTTTGGACCACCCCGACGAAAGCATATTATTTTGGTTTTTTGAACATTAATAGTTAATTTGTTTCTGTCAAGATATTTTTCAAGAATTCTTAGCTTTCTATGAATGTCACTCTCAGAGTCGCCAAGGATCACAAGGTCATCAGCATAAAGTAAGATAAGAAGAAGATTAACACCATCAATTGAGAGACCTTGAACTCCTTGTTCTTGAAAGAAGTCGATTATATCGGCTAGAAATAGCAAAAAAAGACACGGGCTAAGAGACTCTCCCTGCAAAACGCCTGAAGTTACTTCCACTTTTTCGGCGAGACCTTCTAGAGCTTTGACTGTGGCGGAAGCATTTTCGTATAAATTTTTAATAACATTGATGAAGTTAGGACTGTGTGACAAACGGAATCAAATGCTCTACGAAAATCCACAAAAACAGCATAGACCTTTCTCCCCTTCAGCCGTAAGTGCAGATGGAAAATAGAGCTTAAAACGAAAATATTGTCTTGACAGCCCCTGCCCTTACGAAAACCTGACTGGGCCTCAGGTATTATGCCGACCTTCGACTCCCAGGTTAGGAGTCTCTCCAAAAGGATGTTTGTAAAAACCTTGACGGCTGTATTTACCAAAGCAATTGGCCTGTAATTGTTTGGGTCGTTTGTGTCCCCCTTCTTGTGAATCATTGAAAATATTATGTCGCTCCAGCCTGATGGTACCTTTCCAGATGTTAAAATGTTATTAAAGAGAGAGCTAAGTTGTAGGAGCCAGTTTTGAGGCATATTTTTAAAAAACTCATAGGGAATTCCGTCGAGGCCAGGAGACTTATTATTTTTACATTTGCGAAAAACTGACCTGATTTCATTTAAAGTAATAGCAGAGTCCAGAAGTGGGTCACGTGCACCCAAAAATAAATTACAATGTAGACGAGGAGGGTACGCCTCCGACAAGAATATTTCCCATAGTTCGGCAGGTAAGTTTGCTTCAATTCGGTTTTTGTTATTTGATTTAATGAAGCGCCAGAATGATTTTTGATCTTTTATTGTTGAAAGAGTTTGAACCTGAGACCTTTCGTAGAGGCGTTTTTTGTTAGCAATAAGACTGTTATATTGCGTTTTGGTTTTAAGATAGTTTTGCCTAAGTTGTAAAGAAAATAGCCCCTTTTTCGTGATTTTTAAGTCGGAATTTAGCTTAGTTTTTAACATTTTACAATCTCGATCAAACCATGGTTTATTTTTATGGGTGAATTGTTGACACTGAGTTGATAAAATCATACCGCTTGTCGCCGCAGCTGTGGAGATGCCCGCTTTAATGTTGTCCCAGGCTTCAGAAACATCCGTAATAATAATGGCTCTGGGAGAGTAATATAGGTTTTCACGATATAGTAAAGAAGATTCTTCCCTCCAGGAAAAACGTGAATAATTTTCGCAGGGGTTAAAATGACGATGGGGTAGTTTTGATAGTGAGACATTTAGCGTCGCACGTATAGGAAAATGATCGGAACCAAGGGAGACATTATTTAAAACTGAAAAGCTTTTTAACAAGTTGAAGTGGTTACTGTTTAAAAATAAAAGATCAATTGTGCTAGCGCCACTACTTCCGCAAAAGGTCATTTGGGCAGGGCTGTCGTCTTGAGTTCTACCGTTAATGACAGTGAAATTGTTTGAATCCATAAAATCAAGTAAGGCTCGGCCTCTAACGTTAACTACCCTATCCAAACTAATCTGCTCCATCAGAACTGTACCCTCAATGGCCTCGGAATTTACGTCACCAATATCAGAAATTCCCGCATTAAAATCGCCACCGATTAGCCATGGTACATCAGGGTACAGTTCTGAGGCAGCAACAATGGAGTCTTGAAATAGTTCTAGCTCTATATTTATATTGTGCTTAGAATTAAAATAAACGCTACAAATCAAAAAGGAGCAATGTAAATATTCAACATAAATAATAATCCAAGAATAACTTATATTTAGAATATTTATTGTGAAACACTGCTTGACAAAAATACACAAGCCGCCGCTCGCTCTTTCGCGCGAGTATTCTTTCACTGCATGTGAACAGACAATATTGTAATTTGCAAGGTAATCGGGCGGCGATCCAATGTTATTCAACAACCAGGTCTCTGAGAGACATCGAATATCCATATTGTGATTATGCATGAGCAAATCATTCAATCGATTAAAGCCTTGGACGTTCCAAAAAACGATGGAAATAGGGATAAGTTTAGCATTTAGTTTTTTGAATCGGTGTTTACAGATACATTGGCTGGTTTAGAAATCTTGGAATTTCTTTCTGGTGAATAGCCCACTGCCTCTCGAGGTCTTTTGGAGCCTACGTCTTCAGTGACTATTCTAGGGACTTGCTTAATGTATTTAATTGTGAGATTTTCTTCACCTTGAGCTTTTCGTCTGGCTAATTCAGTGTGCAGTTCATTTAATGTTTGGGATTGCGCAGGCGTCATGTCAGAGCGCAACCTATATTTCAATCAGCAGATTTTTGTTACGCAAAATTTCCAGAGCTTCTTCTCTAGTACTACTAGTACTACTAGGCCAATAATAGTATTCTTGGACACGATGGATAGTCTTAAAAAAACCAAAGTGACCAGAAGTAGGATTGTCATGACAAGAAGAAATCACCTCTTGCCTTTGGGGTTTAGGGACTAATATTTTCCATTCACGAAAATTATAGACCAAAGGTAATTGTGAAGGAACGAACTTAAAAACTTTATTATCTTCAACTTTCCATTGTGGATAGTTTTCAGGAGATTTTAAGATGTTTTAGCGCATCGCAAGGTACCAATTATCTAAAGCTTGAAAATCTACACCAATGATAGATACTTGAGAAAAAACTCGAGAGGGAGAAAGTAAGTTGTTGACATTAGATGATGTCAGAGATAAAATGGAAGCATAGCAACAAGCATGGATTTTCTATATCCAAATCGTTAGTTTCAGCATGAGGTATACGACTGAGTGCATCAGGTACAACATTATGAGCTCCTTTTCTGTGGACCAAATCAAAAGAAAATTGTCGTAAACGTATGGACCATCTGGCAAGACGACCAGAAGAATTTTTGAGTGAATTGAGCCAAAGTAGAGAATAATGATCAGTTATCACGGTAAATTTAGTTCCTTCTACATAGCAACGAAAATGTTCCAAAGAGAAAATTACACTCGACAAGCGTTCTGTGACACTATAGTTTCGCTCAGTCCTAGACAAACCACGAGATGTATAGGCAATGACCTTTTCTTCGCCGTCCAAAACTTGGGTGAGTACACCGCCAAGGCCGCGATCACTGGTATCACATTGGATTGTAAAAGGCTGATTAAAATCAGGCTGTGACAAGATAGGTGCAGAAACTTTCCTTCCTTAATTTTTATAAAGGCAGATTCGGCCTTATCAGACCAAGGTTGTTTTTTGTGCTTTCTTCCTTTCAGCAGGTCACTAAGAGGACTAACTAAGGCAGAGAAATCTTTAATGAAGCGCCTATACCAACTAAACATGGCTACAAATCTTTTTACTTCGGTAGTGTTATTTGGTCGGGGATAATTCACCATAGCCTTCCACTTTTGAAGGGTCGGTCGCTAAAGAATTTTTTTGTACTAAAAAACCACAATATATCAAAGATCTTTTAAAGTATTCACATTTCTCAAAATTTACTGTAAGATGTGCCTCTTTTAATTTATCTCGGACAAGATGTAAGAGTCGAATATGCTCGGAAAATGTGCTTGAAATTACTATAATATCGTCAAGATAGCAAAAGATATTTGGTTCATACTTCGGACCAAAGATTGAATCAACTAATTTTTGTTGCATCTGCGTAGAGTTACAAAGGCCAAAGGGAACCACTTTAAATTGAAAATGACCTCGTCCGAGAACAGTAAAAGCAGTTTTTTCTTTGCTTCCCTCATCCAGAGTAATTTGCCAAAAAGCTTTACGCAAATCAATTGAAGATATATATGAAGCACCTCGAAGATTATAAAGAATTCTATCAATGCGTTGAAGCGGATATGGTTCTTTTTGAAGGCATTCGTTCAAATGTCGCCCGTCGAAACAAAAGCGATGTTCATTGTTCTTCTTCTTTACCAAAAGAACAGGAGATGACCAAGGACTCTGTGATTCTTCAACCACATCCAGTTCCAACATAGAATCTAATTCATCATTAAGATTTTTTTGCATATACGGAAACATAAAGTAAGGTCGCTTACGAAAAGGCTTGGCATCGCCAGTATCTAATGTCAATTTAATCTTATCTGTTCTACCAATACCATTAGAACTGTCATTTTCCTTAAAAGATTCAATAACTGATAACGCTAATTTTTTATCAGAGGGAGATAAGTCATCAATAGAAAAACAGTAGCTAGTCGAGGACAACAGAGGACTGATTTGAGAAAAGGCAGAAAAAATAGTAGGAATAGGTATGTTATCTGATTTAATAAACCAACTATTATTAGAAAAATTCATAACTATGTTAAACTTCTGGGCAAAGTCAATACCAAAAATAAAACTATGAGTGATAGAAGGTACAACAAAAGCTTTAATAATTTTACAAACATCATTGATGCAAACAGGTAAGTCCACTATCCCTTGAACTTCAGTATAGGAACCATCAGCAGTACTGATGTTTTGTCCAAGGCAGGGAGAAATTTTAAAGTTAAATTGTTTCAGGAGTTGTAAGCCGTCACCGCCTACTACAGAAGAGTTTGCTTCAGAATCAATTAGAACAGAAATATCATGATCAAATATTTTGACAGAGATATAAGGCCTATTATCTAATGGTTTATTTACAAAGAATGGTAGTAATTCTTGTTTTCCAGGAATGGGCTGTACATAAAATTTTTTAATAAAAGATAACCAGCTTTTCCAGTCTTCATTATTTCTAGAATAAATGGGCTTTGTGATCTTGTTAGAAATGCGGTGTAAACCTCGACCACAGTAAGATACACCTTTATTTAGTTTTTTGCACAATTGGGACAGTTGGTCACCTTAAAACCAGATTCACCACAACGAAAACAGAAGGTTGTCCTAGCTTTAGTACAGGAGTTATAACTGTGACCAGATTGTTTACAATTATAGCAACATTTAATTAGAGACAAAACCGTCTGATTAAATTCGCAAGATTTGTCACATCGACCAGCAGTGTTCTGAGGAGTCCCATAAGGACGAAACGGTTAACTGTCAACACTTATTAGGTGTCCATTAGATCTTGGACCCCCGTGAGGTTTAGCTTTCAGGCTACCCACGGAAAAATATAACGGAAACAAAAAAACTCCTTTTTGCCCGATTAGCCGATTAGATTTTTAAATTCACGGGTACGAAATTCCACGTTTGTTAGTATTATTTGGCTTAAAAATTCCGTTGATTGACGCTCACTGTCTTGAAGACGGGTAAAAATGCAATCTGTGTTGATCCGGCCTGAAAGACAAAGAGCTGTCGTAGGTCACGGACTATAGTTGTTTTCTTTTATTTGCATTCGATCTTTTCATTGATCGATATTGTATAGCACTGTTTTCTTTCGCCTGCTTTTGGTTTTTTTTTGTTTCTCTCGTATCTCGGTAGATGGCGCCTCTTGCTATAGTTCGCTCACTAATTACATTTAATTAGAGACAAAACCGTCTGATTAACTACGCAAGATTTGTCACATCGACCAGCAGTGTTCTGAGGAGTCCCATAAGGACGAAACGGTTAACTGTCAACACTTATTAGGTGTCCATTAGATCTTGAACCCCCGTGAGGTTTAGCTTTCAGGCTACCCACGGAAAAATATAAGGGAAACAAAAAAACTCCTTTTTGCCCGATTAGCCACGAAACTTGTTTCAGCTTTAGATCTTTGACTAGAACCATTAGATTGTCTTAAAGTAGGGTAAGAATCCGACTGAACATTCCCAGAGGTAGGAGATACATTAGTAGGAGTAGAAGAAATCGTCTGGGTATTATTTCTAAAATAAGAAGTGTGGTTTGATCTATTATTAGGCTTGGGCCTAGAATTAAAATTATTTTGTCGAAAGCTAGGGTTAGTAGAAAATCAGGTTTTCTTTGAAGTAGGTAAGAAGTTTCTTCAAGTTTGCGGCATAAGTTAATTAAATGTTCCACTGTGGGTATATCCTCAAGAGCTAATTCAGCGATATGCTCAGGTAACAAATTTTTCCTAAGATATTTGACTTTTGTTACATCGGCTGGTTTTGAAGTTAAGCGACTAAATATGTTTTCCATACAGGCAACATACATAATTATTGATTCATTCTTTTTCTGTCTCCGATATTTTATTTCATCCCAAATATCATCATCCGGACAAGGTGGCAAGAAATCTTTTCTCAACCGAGCAACTAAAGAGTCCCAATCGTAACTGAATTTTTAATGCTTCGGTACCAAGAAAAAGCATCTCCGACAAAAAGTTCACAACTTGACTCAAATAATTCTTGTTTAGAAACTTTGCATGCTAAAGCCAGTTCAGTAATTCTTTCGAGAAAATAAAACAATCTCTTTGGATCCGCATTAAATTTAATCCCCCATTCTGACAGTGGAATGCGATACGAACATGTAGCAGCAGGTGCTGTAACATTAATGACTGGTGCCAAACTTGAAGAAAGTTGAGAAGTAGTTTAAGTTAGGAGAGGTAGATAGACCTTGGGTTACTTTATCAAATAATTCAGACTCATACTGCAAAGCATTGGCATAAGCTTCGTCCTTGAAGGTTATGACTTCATCTTTGTATTCAGTTTCAGGTATGGGAAGCCTCCTAACTCGATACTGAACATGAGTTAGTCTGGACTTGCAACGTAAAAAAAGATAGTCATTGTCTGACCCTTCAAATTCAGAAATATTTAATTTAAGATCGTTCAAAGTTCGTTCAATTTCAATTTTTTCTTTATCAACATCAAAAGTATATTGAGAAAGTTCTACCAATGAGGTTTTTGAAGCTCGTTCCTTAGCCAGCAAGCGACTAAGAATTTTTCTCTTGTCATTTACATTACGAGTGCTCCTGACTTCTCGGATTGCCAATTCATAATTTAATTCATCAATAAGTAAGTGACTTACTGTAAAATTGATAGCAGCAAAAGTCAGTTTTAGCTTATAGATGCAGAAACAAAATTATAAAATTTGAAAAATTAAATTTTTATCAAAAAAAATAAAAAAATTACTAGGGGGTATCAAATATGCAAGGGCTTTGAGTTATTTGAAAAAAAATTAGATATATTTAAAAAAAAATTTAAGGATTTTTTTTTAAAGTGGCAACAATGTATAAAAAATCACCCAAGTTGTAACAGCTAGGTAATAAACAAAATTAAATTTGCAAAAAGAAAAACTTTGGGTACACACTAGTGTTTGGTATATCTGATGATCAAAAATTTAAGGGAATACCTTTGGGTAATTGTGTAACAAAAACAAAAAAAATAAAAAAATTATTGAGCAAAAAAAAATTTTTTTTTTTTTTGTAAAGACCCCAATAAAACTTTTGTGTAAGGACCCTGTCAAAAAAATGTGTAAGAACCCTTACCTTATACAATAGTCAGCAATCTAGATTTTCTCATAAAGAACAATACAAGTAGACCTCCTGTATAAATAATCAGGTAGGTAGGAACCTGTATGTAACTTAGTAAGTACCTACTAATAAATTTAGCGAAAGGAGGTATTTCAATATTCACTCATTTCAAAAAAAATTGTCTTAAATGGGCAGGTATGTACAATAAAAAATTATCCTATCCAGCACTATTGTTTTCCCGAGTTTTCTTTAAAACAAAACAAAAGGTTAGGTAAGCAATAAAAGGACAAACACACTACTCAAGTTACACCTAAAGAGAGGTATGTAGTTATTTCCTAAAAAAATTGGTCCTCAAAAAAAATATGCACCAAATGTGTGCAACTGTTTGGTAGGTCTTTAGGTATATTTGTGTTGCACCTTTGGCTGAATGGCCAAATCATAAATAAAAACGTAGAAAACAGCTGTTTTGGTTAAAAACCAAACTGTGTGTCAATAGTGCACCGATAAAATACAAGCCAGCTATTTTTAACTTAAATGGTGGATATTTTTGAATAAATATTATTATCATATTAATGCCTGTGCATTACTAAAAAAAATAATAACCTACTAAGATTTCATGTTCACTATTGCCGGGGAAAGTTTTTTATGTATTTGTACTTTCTTTCAAGGTATTCAGGTAGAGACAAAAATTAAGAAAAGGTATGAAAAGATAAAGCAGAAAAATCTCGAGCCCTCACGTTCTGGTGCCATTTAATTGTGCAGCATTATTTGTTTATTCTGTTGCCAGGACAAACCAATAGTACTTTACAAAGTGCGTACGGCTGCTCATTTGTCTGGTGACATTGGGTTGTGGATTAGGAAACTCTTCTGCTATTTGAGCGCCACCTTTTTTTGGTAATAAGTTGAAGTGAAGTTTTTAATAAATATTAAAAAAGGAAATATATTTATTAATATTTACCAAGTGTTGTTTTAAGATTACTTCAACCTTTTTATATTTTAGTACCTTGAAAGAAATACACTTTAACTGAATTCAAAACTTTGTATTATCAACAAATTAGTTATGTACATTCCTACAATTGAAAATTGGTCATAAAAAAAATCTAATCAACCTTGCTTTATCCGATACGTGGCCACATACCGAGCGCATACAATATTAACTTTAATATTAATCACTATGAGGATATCAAAAATTATGGAGCGAAACCGCCTAATTAAATTTAAAAAAAAGGAAAAATATAAATATATATTTTATATAAAAAAAGGAGTGATCCCACCTGAAAACTGCTACCACCATCAAGACCTTTGTGTTCCAAAGAGGATAAGGCAGGTTAGGGCTCCGCAAGGCATATTAGTGCATCTGCAGAATAAGGCAGCCATAGAGCAGGTCATTGTAGCTGAACAGGTACCGGAGGGAGAGTGAACGTCAAAGACACAAACTGTTGAGGAGATCTATAAGAGGCAGGTTGTGACGACGACCACGAGGGCACTCTGATTGAGGAAGGGTAGAGAGAGAGCCGGACGAAAAACCCTAAATTAAAGATACATGGCCTTTAGAAAATTTGCCAATAGATAGAAGAAATAATAGCTTGACATAAAATGCAGATAATTAATTAACAGAAAAATATATTACTCATCCTTTGTTTGGGGCAGCCAGAAATTCATCCATGAATTTCTCACTCAAAACTATCAATCGAGTCACAAAAGAAATGTCTGCACATAGTGCACACAGCAGCGAATCATTTGCTGTAAATATTTTAAGTTTTTTAACTATTTTTAAGCCATAAATTAATTTATGAAAAACGAACGGTAAAATTTATAACCTTATTCCATTGAAAATTTTGAAGGCAAAGAATGAAAAGACGGTGCTGTCACTGGAAGTATGCCCACAGAATAGTCTCGGGTATGGTCAAATCAAAACGAGCTTTTTCGAGAGACAAGAGGGACTGTTCACCGACAGTGATCTAAAAAGTAGTCAGTGAGAAAAATTTACTATTAACTAGAAGGGAATACGAATAAAAATAGCAGGCATAATATATTGGATTCTTCTATTGAAAATCGAAGAGCGATTTCCATTTATTCTAGCAAGAAAACATATGACCGGACACAAAGGTTGGTGGGTGCAAACAGGCATTAACAGTCTAGTGCAAGCAGGCGTTAAAATATGTGCAACCGGCAGCTAATTCCTTGGTAAGTCAATTGATGCTGACCGAACGGGAATTTGCTGACGAGTTGCAATTTGAAATCAAAACAAAACAAAAGGTTCATGACCTCAGAAAAATAAAATAAATATTCTTTTATTTTTAAATAACTATCCTAAGTTTTGGAGCATTTTTCTTATGTAAGTACTAAAGGGAAATAAAAATGCTACAGGCTTGGTGTATAATATATGTAAAGTTCCCGCTGAGATAAAAACTATCATGTGTGCACCCAGGGGGGGTTAGGTTGGTGACACGATCCCCCGCTGGGGCCTAAGAACTTTTTAGATATTTTCCTAGGTGCGCCACTAAAGCTATACCCACCTAAATTTGACAATTAATATCTAATTTCGTTTATTAGGCAACATATAGGCTGCGTTTTAAAAAAATCAATATAGGGGAGAGTTTTCCATTTTAAGTGTTCTTTATCTATAACCTATTTATGGTAATTTTGTTCGGCTTAGTAAAAAGATTTTTTCAAATTTTTACTATGAATGAATGAATTTGCAAGAGAGAGAGAGAGAGGTGCGAAAATATTCTGATTAAGTGTTTTTGCCGCAGGGCAACTTGTCATATGAGTTTTTTTCATAGTAGGTAAAACATATTTTGTTAAAATCATTAAGTTTTATTAAGCCTTTTAACTGGGTTTTTAAAAACTTTAAGAAAACTTATAAAGATATCTTGAAAATGTATTTTATCGTTTTCGAGATATAAGGGTTTGAAACATTCGGGCAATTTAGTTTTAAGGAGGATTTTAAGTTGTCTCTTATATCTTAGTCGTATTGTATGTTTTTTTCAAAAAAACCTGCAAAAAAATATCAATAAAATGAATCGAAAAGAAGTTTAAAATTTTTCAATATATATGTACCGGGTGGGCAAAAAAAAACCGGACAATTTTTTTTTTATTATAACTTTTGAACCATACAATCGATATTAATGGGACAAACTGCAGTTTGCAGAGAATTAATCAGAGTTTTAAGTAAATGAATTTTTTTTCCGCCATCTCAAAATCCAAGATGGCGGACAAAATTAAAATGTATCCTTCAAAGATGCTTGTTTATTCTTGTGTTGCGAACATGTTTTAATTATGTTTTTAAACTAGTAAAAAAGCTACATTCTTGCCACGGTAAAAATCAGCAAAATCGGTTCGGTGGTTTTAAATAAAAATATTTTTGTTCCCACCATTGTTTTGCATATTATACGATTGCCTTGCCAATCATGTCTGCATTCATTTCCTTATAAATTTATTACTACTGAACCGATTTTGATGAAATAAAAAACATCCTGGCTAGAATTGATTTCTCTTTAAAGGTCATGATTAAAGTTTATCGCCATCTTAAAATTTAAGATGGTGGACAGAATCATACTTGATTCTTCAAAATGGCGTGTTTATTCATATTTTCCGAAAATGTTTTAGTTTTTTTTTTTAATTTATAGAAAAGCACACAACGAGGAACAAATTAGTAAAATCCGTGTGATGGTTCTCAAAAATTCTATTTTTGTTTCAACCATTCTATTAAAGATTATACGATTGTATTGTCAATTCTGTTTGCATTCATTTCCTTATAAATTCGTTATTACTAAACCCAAAAACATTCAACTAAAGGTAGACCCCGTATAGAAATCCTAAACTTCATCAGACATAAAAAGTATTATACTGAAGGTTTCTTTCAAATTCGCAACAATGTTGCCAGTACTTTTATAACTTGTAATTTTGAAGTAGGTACATAAGTAAAATGGTAACTAATAAAAATCAAAAGAATATTTTGTTTTTGAGTTCGGCTTACGTTTTGGATTGCTATACATGTACCTGTAATAGAATATGTTTACCATCCTATGTGAGAAAAGGTATTGTTTTCATTATTTTTTTTTTGAGATTTTATCATTAATAATGTTTTTCTATACAATTTGATTCTAGGTTGTAAGTATAACCTCTAGATATGTATGTATGCATGTCTGTCTGTTTGCCTATATGCACATATGTATATAACTGTTTGAAAAAAAGTTTTTTTTTAAAGTTAGAATATGTTATCCAATAATCAATCGGTAAATTTTTGTTTACATAGGTACCTAAACTTAATAAAAATCATAAAACATTTGGTTTTTAAGTCCCTGTTTGTATAGATCTGCGTGGCGGTTTAAATCCTTACCTATTTGGAATTAAAAGGAAAGTATAAATTAGAAATAATCAGCTAAAATTGGTTTTTTTCGAAGATTGATGTTTGTCGATTTTTATAGAACGTACAACGATTAGCACAAAATTGCAATTTTTGTGCAGTCAACCAACTTGAGTTTGTTTTTTGCAGGAACACAAAATAACTAGCGGCTATATCCTGTAATGCAAACCATTTTTTTTAACTGCACATGCGCACCTATCTCTTTCTTATCACATAAAATTATCTTCCTCTTACTAACTTGACACATGCTCGACCACAGCTGAGAGGGAGATAATTTTATGTGAGAAGAGAAAGTACGGTAGCGAATGCGCAGTTTAAAATATTGATTTGGTTTTCGGTTTTCTGAAAAAAACGGGACTCCATGTAAGTGTGAAAAACATTCAACTAAAAGTAAGTTTAATTAAATTTCTTTGGTGTGAGGTTAGAGTTCATAAATAGTTTATTAATTTTGTCTTCCTAGGTGGTATTTAAAAAGTTATTAAAACCAGAAGACTAAACTGCACTTTTAACTATTAATTATTGTTCTCACTACAAATGTTTTCGGTATAAAAATAACACTTGCTTTTAGTCCAAATAAATTTAAGTTAAATGTTGTGATCACAAAAGTTAAAAAAACCTTTTTTTTATATAATATATAATAGCTTAAAAAAATTAGTCTACAACCCTCCCCTGGGTAACTCTGGAAAACTGAAAAAGCTTTTTGATTTGATTTTACGCGAAAATGGAACGTCGCAGAGAAAATCTTTGTTGACAAAAAAAATTGTGTGCTATAGACCACATGGCAGAACTGTAAACTTTAACAAGGCGAAATTAATAATACTGGCCTTCATCTGCATCATCATATTGCTCGCTGAATGTTCCTCTCACAGTTAGTCGACTCGAGCCGACTTCACCCGAATGAGCGTTGAATAGCCGAGCCTAACGGCTCAGTTCAATTAAGTACCCACAAAAACTGCTAAACGCGCCTAAAGAAGTTTACACTTCAAAAATTCCTTTACAATATTTCTTTAAAGGTTATAGCTCTAGACTTACATGTATAGAAAATAGAGGGCACCAAAATTGACAAAAATCAGTTTTTTGCATTTTACGCAAAAACGGTAAGTCGTAGGGAAGAATTTTATTTAAGAGAAATATTACCCATACGAGTCTTTACAATCAATCTCCATAGTCTATAGGTCTACAACGACATGTTTAGAAGGTAGATGGCGGCTAAGTTGTCAAAAATTGTGTTTTTTTTATTTTACGCAAAAACGTCGTAAGTCGTAGAAAGAAACTTCATAAACATAAAATGTTAAAGAACACAATTTTCTACATTCTTTCCTTTTGGGCCACAGGTTTACAACTAAGTGTAGAACATATAGGGCGCCAAATTTGCAAAAATAATTTTTTTATTTTATGCAAAAACGGTAGGTCCTAGAAAAAACATTTTTGACAAGAAATCTCCAGGACGCCATTCTCTACAATTCACCTATGTGAGTTACAGCTCTATGATTTATGGTTTTTGCGTAAAACGCAAAAAAGTATATAATGGGCATTTTCGGCACCCTCTGTCTTCAACACATGTGGTTGTAGAGCTGTAAATTGTCATTGTCGCATTGTAGAGAATTGTGTCTTGATCATTTTATGTCAATACAGTTTTTTTTATGACTTACCGTTTTTGCGTAAATTGCAAAAAACATAATTTTTGGAAATTTTCTTCTAAACGTGTGGTTGTAGACCTTTAGACTATGGAGACCGATTGTAGGGAATCCTATGGGTAATATTTCTCATACATTAAATTTTGCCCTACGGTTTACGTTCTCGCGTAAAATACAAAAAACTGATTTTCGTTCGCTATTATTCAGAAAAAAAATTAATAGCGGCAACCATGTAAACCAAACGTCACCCTTGCATCATTTATCGTTGCCTTTGAGAGGTTATCCGAATAAACGTGTGTTTTAGTTGTTTTTTTGGGATATTTATCACAAAATAAAGATTTTTTTTTATTAAATAACTTTAAAAATGCCTAAGAAGTGCATTCTGTGTGATAAAAGTGACGAGAAGTGGCTGGATTTATCATTTCACCGGTAAGTTTAAATCTCTTTCAAAAACCCGTCATATTGTTTACGTTTTGGTAAGACAGTGGTGTGGTTTATAACTTTTTTTACAAAATATTAGTGATTTATTTTACAAAGAAGTTTTAAGAAACATTATTTATTGTTACAAATTCCCTTATTTTCCCACCTCTAGTGTTTGGGTTTTTTTGGAAAAGTTTCTTAATTTATTCTGGCAATAATATATAACTCTAAAAAATATATTTCTTATGTAAACAACCATTTTCAATATGTAATGTTATGTTATGTCATGCTACTGTACAGTTATTAAACATTTTAAAAATATTCAAATTTATGAGTTTTTTAGGTTCCCCACTGATCCAAACAAGAGAGAGCTTTGGAGGGAGATTATTGACCTTAATAAGGAAAAAATTCTGTCAAAATGGGCATGTCTTTGTTCTGACCACTTTGATCCTCAGTATGTTCGTTTAGCACCTACTGGTAGGCACTATCTTGTACCAAATGCCTTGCCCAAGAGTGAAAACTTTGAGTTTTTGTCTTCTAGGTAAGGAAGGTCAGGTGTTAAAGACTAGTTCAAATTAAGAAAACTACTTACTACTAGTGGTTAGTAGTTAAATATTCAACTATCTCTTTTTATTATAAAGTATACATAATATATTTTCACTGGTTGTTTTTGATGTTTGATCATCATGTAATGATGTAAAAAAGTAGTTAGAATTAACAAATGAAAAAAGGTAGTACCTACTTTTACACAAATTTTTTTTTTTAACTTTCTTTTCACTTACTTACTGCATAGTCCCTGGTGATTAATTAAAAGAGAGCCTTGAGTCAAATGGATTAAAATATTGTTCTTAATTTTTATATTTGCCAAATTTATTAATGTTTGTATATACAGGGTGTCCCATAACTTAGGGGCCATAGGCCAACAAGTGATAGAGGAGGTCATGTCTGATAAAAAACTTAAAATGCATAAGTCAAAACTTTCTTTGTCGAGATACAGAGCATCAAAGTTGGCAATTTTTTTAACTTTTGTGATAATAACTTTTTAAAAAAACGCAGTAAAAATATGAAATTGGGTAGTCTTGTATTAGAACAAAAGCAATAAATTGAATTTAATTTAAAAAAATTAATTTGAAAAAAGTTAGTCAATTTTTTTAGAAAATACTCTTTTTTTGGAATACACTTTTATGAATGCCATATTAAATGCAATGTTTTTTAAATATTTTTTGTTAATAAAAACAAGTCTCTAGCGAGACATAATAATGGAATATTATTGATATTTTTTAAAAGAGAAAGCAAAAATTAATTTAAAAAAAAATTATTATTTTTTATACATTTTCGAGGTTATTTTGACAGCCTGTACCTCCTCCACTTGTAATATTATCAAAAAAAGGAGTACCACATTTTTTAATCACAATTAGCTGTGTATTCAGCTGGCTGTGACAGATTTTTTTTTGTATAACCCGTTTTCACCCACTCCTCTTTAAAAATCCTATATCTTAAAAACAGATATATGTTGACCCCATGTTATATAAACTTTTTTATAACCTCCTCTATCACCTGCTGCACTATGGCCCCTAAGTTATGGGACACCCTGTATAATAATCACTTAATTATAAATAATATATTTTATTTTTTTTTTATTTGGTAAATAAAATTTAAATAGATTTTTTTATGGAAATCAAAAGTATTTTGTTGATAAAACTGAATAAGTCATATTTTTTAACATTTGCAAATGTAAAAAACACAGACTCATACCAAATATTTTCTAAAAAAACTAAACGCTAGAGTTTAATAAACTAATTAATGGATTTTGGTAAAATGCTCTGAATTTCGGGATTTGTGGATAATTTGCGTTATTTAGTTTTTTTCTCTAAAATTAATTTTAATATCTACAAAAAATCTTTACAGGTACATTTGACTTTTTTTAGTAAATGCAATTAATCATCTTGATAATTTAAAATTTTTGTCTAAATTATTTTTTTAGTTCCACTTTATTATCGTCAGCCGTTGAGACTCCCAAATCTCCAAATATCCGGCCTGATATCCAATTTGATGATTTGATTGAATTCCCTAACAGCTTAAAAGATAATACAATGCAAACTTGGTAAGTTTAACATTAGCATACAGCAGGAGGTGTAAAAGTTATGGTATATGTCATAAAAGTGAATAATATGGGCAAAATTTTTGAAATATGGTATTTTTAAAATTTCTTATTTATAGACTATTCTTTCTACAATTCTCGGGACATTTTTGGGAGATACATAACTTTTATGTCTATTTTAAATAGAACTTGCCATTTTTGCCTAAAATTACATAAAAAAAAACGTTGCTTTTTTTAATATGACAAAAGCAGACTACATGATTTTGTGCGGAAAATACCCAAAACTCTGGAACTGGATTGATTGAAGTTTTCAAATGCATTACTTGTGCTTTGATAGTTGGTACAGGATCAGTTTTATATACAATTTTAGGGGGATTCTCTACTTTTGGTCAGTACTGTTTGTTGGTACCTATTATGTGAAAGGTAAAATAAAAGCAAGGAGAAAAATATGGACCAATAAAAGAAAAAGTCTTAAAGCTCACTACAAAATATAAATAAATATAAAGGGAAGGTCAGGTTTCTTATGTGTGTGTGAAGTAAGTTAATCTAGATCCTAGGTAGTTGCATATTGATTATTTTTATGTATTAATAAGTTAAGTCTTTATTAAACTTTATGTACCTATTATTTTTAAATACTAAAAACAATGAAAAGTTAATTGCTTTAAAAAGTTATATTAAAATAATTTTAATAAAAAAACATAAACCAATGAGTGCTTTTTATTTCGAGGCAAGCGTTTTGCTGATAAAATATAACAAAAAAATCTATATTATAAGTATAGGCTTTCCTATTTTTATCATTTGGGTGGTTTCAGGAACTTCTAGAGAAGATTGAAGAAAAAACGACTACACCTTATTGTGATTTAATTTGAAGAGAATAATGATGGTAAACATCGCATATCAATATTATAAACATAGAAACCGAAAACACCCAAAAGTGTCGAAAATGCACCCTGTACACTAGGGGATCAAATAGACTCTTTAAATCCTGATGCAAAAATTTTGATAAATATCTCAAGGTCTGAGTAATCTACTTACTGTAAAAAATTTACTAAGAGCAATGTATTACCAAGGTGAAAGAGTAAAAAGCTAAAAAAACACCTTTGATAATTTGAAATAAAAAGAAACCCGTTTACCTGTGTTTTAAATTTTAGGGATTAAAGTAACACTTTTCTATATCCAGAAAAAAATAATATAAATTAGATTTCTTATCTTTAGGGAAAAATAATAAAAATCAAAACTACGGATATTACCAGCTGTAAATAAGTTATTGATTTCTAATATTATAAATCGATAAAAGAATTAATTCTGTAAAAAGAGTCATTTAAATAGAATGGCTGACAAAGCTGTACCGGTAATATTTTACACTAATTTAAATTTTATAATTTTGGGTGCAAAAATTTTATACGAAAATGTCTATAATATATTTTATTTTATTTTCAACAAAATCTGCACGCCCATGGTTTTTTCATGGATTTCTCTTTTATACCTATTACAGTGTTGCCTGCGAGGATTCGGCGAAATTTTCTGAGATTTCATGCATGATGAATGAATTTGCGTATTATATAATGGGGATGCGTCTTCTAGGGTTCCTTGAATTTCTTTGACTAAACCGATTTTAGTGAAATAAAAAATCATAGTGAGAATGGATTGCTTTTTAAGGACTGGAATCAACATTCTCCGCTATCTTACAATTTAAGATGTCGGACAGAATCATACTTGATGCAATGCAATCGTATAATTTGTAAAACAATGGTTAAAACAAAATCAGATTTTGTAAGAATCACTTTACCGATGTTAGAGCAATGTACCTTGTTAAGCTAGCAAAAAGTATTGCTTTTCTTTAAATTAAAAAAAAAAACTAAAACATTCTCGGAAAATAAGAATAAAGTTGCCTCTTTGAAGGGTCAAGTATGATTCTGTCTGACATCTTAAGTTTTGAGATGGCGATTATAATCTTTAAAGAGCAATTCATTCTCACCATGATTTTTTTTTCACTAAGATCGGTTCAGTAATAACGAGTTTATAAGGAAATGAATGCAGACAGGATTGGCAATGCAATCGTATAATCTGTAAAACAATGGCTGAAACAAAAACAGATTTTTTGAGAACTACTATACCGATTTTACTAATTTGTACCTCGTTATGCGCGGGAAAAGTAGTGCTTTCCTATGAATTAAAACAAAAGATAAAATATTTACAGAAAATAAGAATAAACATGCCATTTTGAAGAATCAAGTATGATTCTGTCCACCATCCTAAATTTTAAGATGGCGATAAAGTTTGATCATGATCTTAAAAAAGCAATCAATTCTCACTAGGATGGTTTTTATTTCATTAAAATCGGTTTAGTAGTAATGAATTTATAAGGAAATAAATGCAGACATGATTGGCAAGGCAATCGTATAATATTCAAAACAATGGTTGAGACATAAATATGTTTTTTAGAACCACAGAACCGATTTTGCTGATTTGTACCTTGTTGTGCGTGGCAAAAATGCATCTTTTTTACTGAAAAAATAATTAAAACATGTTCGCAACAAAAGTATAAACCTTTGAAGGGTACAATTTAATTTCGTCCGCCATCTTGGATTTTAAGACGGTGGACAAAACAATATATTTAACCAAAACTCTGCTTAATTCTCTGCCAAGTGCAGTTTGTCCCATTAAAATCGATGGTATAGTTCAAAAGTTATAATGAAAAAAAAATTGTCCGGTTTTTTTTTGCCCACCCGGTATATAAAATAGGTTTAAACTTAGTATCTTGGAATTATTATAAACGATTCACATTTAACCAACAGACGTATTAATTGTGAAAATGGTTTAGTAGTTTTCAAGTTGTCGTGGGACAACAAAAATAGAATTTTTGACACATTTTTACAATACACACCCGCCGTAGTAAATTAAAATATATATAGTTTATGTTTCCCATATTCTGATCCACATCCACAAATCCAAGAAAAAGTTTTGTAGTTGTGAAATCACTTTTAGCTTCGCATAGTCGCACCACAATGCTTTTTATATAAATTATTTATTTGATGTAAATCTCCCTTTTGAAAATTATTTTTCCCTTAAAGTTAGTTAAAAGATTAAATAAGAGAAAAAGGCAGGAGTATTCGCCTTTAGCCGGCAGAAAACACGTGACTTAGGCTAAACGACGTGTGACGCATAAGGCTTTAAATGTTATGGCTGGTGGTGACTGGCGGCGAAGCGGCGTTGCCGCATAATTGACGCGTCAGTTTTACTGGCGTTTTGCAAAGAATCAGGGCCAATTTGTGATAATATGTATTGTCTTATTGTTTTCTGTATTTCGTTTCGGTAAATACATGTGCAAAGTGCCTGTGCCCTGTAATTGAGTTATTATTATTACCCGTTAAGACGTGTAAGGAAAATCAAATAAAATAAGAATATAAGCCAAAGACTTACCAGTTGAAATAGATTGTGGCTTTTTCTGCTTTAGGTTCAATATAAAATCTAACAAAAATACTAACTGGATCACAGCCTGTGGGGCACATTGCAGGAAACAATGAAACAGCCTCAACAAAGAGCTGTTTGAGTCTTCGTCCAGCATTCGCCTGTAATATAAAAGAATACTAAAATAATCACTAAAAATGAAGTTAAAAATTAAATAGAAATTAAGACCTTTTGTAATATCCCATTGGAGGAACAAACGTTAAACGTTGAAAATCTAATGAAATACTATACTATAGTCAAGTTTTTTGATGAGGGTGATGACGTAAAAATTGCAGACAACATAAAAACATGTATCTATTATCAGTACTGTTAGCTATTCCTTATAACAAAAGTGACTTTCTTTAGTAGGACATATCTTTTATTGTTGAGTCTTTTTAGTTTTACCTCAGGTATGTTGATATGTACAGGGTGTCCCAAATTCGATGTTTTTTGTGGGTTTCGGGTATTTCCAGGAAAAGACTGACCCCTTTTTGCGACGCTCAAATTTTAGGAGAAAAAGTACAAACCGCATTTTGATATAACAATCTCTTTTTAAGTTACGGGGTGTTTTTGAAAAGTCTGTATTTCAAAAGAGGTTCTATAACTTTTTTATTTATGAAAATTTTTGTTTTCGTTTAAAGGGCTTTATTATATTTTTTCTTGAAGAATTGACAGATGTAAACGGTTTTTATACATCTTTCTTAGTTTTTGAGATATTGTATTAAGTTATAATTTTTTTATGGAATGACGGTCTTTGTATTCGATTTTTAAAATCAGCGTAAAATTTCCTTTAGAATAATGTGCCATACACAATATTTTATTTTTTAATTTTTTTTGTTTTAATACTTTTTTTCAACAATTTTTCATTTTTAATTATTTTTTAATTTGATTATTTTAAAATATTTTCAACTCAGTCATCAAATTAAATTATAAAATAAAAACACATACTTAAAAACAATAAAAAAAAATCAAAATAAAATATTGAGTGTGATACATTTTAAAGGAAATTTTAAGATCTTTGTTTGAAACTCGTAGACAATGATTGTGTAGAAAAAAATAAAATTTCGGACTTCCATTGTCTTTATTTATTTTAAAACACGACGTTTCGGTTAGTAAGTATCTCTAACCGTTATTAAGTGTAAACTAAACAATCTAGTCTTTAGGCTACTACTTACACTACTTGGTGTGCAGTCAGGTGTGACGGCCCGCCCCCTTTTTTAATCCTAAGACGCCTGTTTTCCTTAAGGAGTGGTTTCCATATGTTTGGTAAGTCCGTGCTTGGTTGACTGAAAACTTCTTTATTCTGCATGATAAACGCAGCTTTAATAAACTATCGTTTTGGCCAAAGCGACTCCTTATGTAAAACTTTAGCTTCTGACCACTGAATCCTGTGATCATTTGACCATGCATGATCTGCTAAACCGGATTTTTCAAGTTCGCTGAAAATATCCCGGACGCTGTTAGATCCCGCCTGACTCTACACCACAGTAAGGCATCACATTTTTATGGATTACCCAAGATCTATAAGAAGGATATACCACTGCGATCAATCACCAGCTCCAGGGACTCACCGACCAGCACTTTGTCGAGGTTTTTGTTGGACATAATTCAACCACTACAGGGTAAGTCCGAATCTTTTGTCAAAAACTCGGAACATTTTGTCGAGGTTTTAAAAGGTATCGAATTAGATCCCGGCGATAGATTTGTAAGTTTTGATGTAGAAAGTCTCTACACCAACGTGCCAATAAATGAGTCACTCAGTATCATCAAAAACAAATTACAAACTGATGATACACTTCACGAGAGAACAACGCTATCGGTGGGGGGGGTGATGGATCTTTTGGAGCTCTGTCTCCGTAACTCTTACTTTCAAGTGAAAGATAAGTTTTACGCGCAAAATGATGGACTCCCAATGGGTTCATCTCTTTCGCCAGTGGTAGCAAACATTTACATGGAGTGGTTCGAAGACCACACAGCAAGAGTCAAACCAAAACTATGGCTACGATACATGGATGACACATTTATTATATGGCCGGAAAATGAAGACGAACTACAGAATTTTCTACACCATTTAAACGGTATTCGACCAACAATCAAGTGCACCATGGAAATTGAAAAAGATTCGGCTTTATCTTTTTTGGATGTTCTTATCAAACGATCAGACAGAAACATTCAAACCACTGTAAATAGGAAACCTACACACACGGGACAGTACCTAAATTTTAAGTCTAATCATTCTGTTGCTACAAAACAAGGAGTTATAAGAAGTTTGTATTTAAGAGCCATAAATATTTGTAGTAATAATGAAGAATTAACCACAGGAATTAAAAACATTAAAAAGGACTTACAACAGAATGGTTATTCCGAGAAATTAATAAACTCAACGATATTTAAAATTAAAAACAAACTAAATGTACCAAATTCTCAAAATAATAATCCGTTAGGTGTTATTAACATTCCATATGTTCAAGGGATTTCAGAAAATATAAGACGAATAGCTAAACACTATAATATAAAAACAGTATTTTCTTCGGGAAATACGATAAGAAGTTTTGTAACTAAAACAAAACCAGAAAATCCCTCAAATAATAAGGAATGTATCTACCAAATCCCGTGTGAGTGTGGTAAATCATATGTAGGTGAAACGAAACGCCCTCTTCAGGTTAGAGTAAATGAACATCTAAAAAGTACCCAATTAGGAGATATTGAAAAATCCGGTTTAGCAGATCATGCATGGTCAAATGATCACAGGATTCAGTGGTCAGAAGCTAAAGTTTTACATAAGGAGTCGCATTGGCGAAAACGAAAGTTTATTGAAGCTGCGTTTATAATGCAGAATAAAGAAGTTTTCAGTCAACCAAGCACGGACATACCAAACATATTGAAACCACTCCTTAAGGAAAACAGGCGTCTTAGGATTAAAAAAGGGGGCGGGCCGTCACACCTGACTGCACACCAAGTAGTATAAGTAGTAGCCTAAAGACTAGATTGTTTAGTTTACACTTGATAACGGTTAGAGATACTTACTAACCGAAACGTCGTGTTTTAAAATAAATAAAGACAATGGAAGTCCGAAATTTTATTTCTAAATTTTAAGATGATTTGATCCACGTAATAATTACTAACAACATTAGTATTGTAAAAAACTGCGACGTAATTCATATTAACGGAATATCTGATCATAGGCTAATCCAGTGCACGTTAAATTTTTAGAGTAAAACCCCCTGTTCTGATAAAAACATATCGCGATTTTAATCAATTGATTATCAAAACTTCTCTGTGAATGCAACCAATATTTCCTGGGACTCTCTATACATGTTTGAAAATATTAGGTTAATTATCTCAATAATCAGATTATTTATCTATTTGACAAACACGTGCCTTACAAAACTTCTCGTATGCAAATGCAAAAAAACAGCTTTATGGCTCGGTTCGGTTCGGTTCGGTTTTTGTACTTGACATTTATTATGAAACTCAGAGACAAAGCATTAGACAAATACAAATCTTCCAAAGGTGAAAGTTCTTGGTTATACTACAAAGTCCTCCGCAATTATGTCAACGCAGGAGTAAAACAAGAAAAGAAAGCGTATCTCCAGCATCAATTTAAAATTAATCCTAAAAACTTTTGGAAAACTCTAAAATATATTAGTGGATAAACTGACAGCTATCAGAACAATTGATCCCTTACTGATTTACAATTTTTTCATCGATAACGTACCAACTCCAAACTCTTCTAAGAACAGTGATCTCCTTTTAAAGTATGATGGACTGTTCAAAAACATCCCTGATTTTTTTAAGTTTAGGGAAGTGGAGTGCTTAGAGATTCAAACCTTATTTAATAAATTAACACCCAAGCTGTTGTAACTGATAATATAAATCTTAAAATGCTTGGTTTTATTTTTCCGTTTATTTTACCCCATTTTAATTAATTATCGCATATCTCTCTCTTCCCATCTCAATGGAAATCTAAAATATCTGATCCAACTGAGTCATCACACTTTTAGCCTATTAGTATACTCCCGACCATGACTAAAATATTAGGAAAAATATTGTGTTTTCAAATCACGGAATACCTAGAAAAAACTAGCATTTGGCCCCCTATTCAATCAGGATTTCGACCTAATCATAGCACGACAACGGCATTCCTTAAAGTCAATGATGACATTGACATGAGATTTCTAGTTTTCGAGATATTGACAAAGGGGTGCCTCAAGGAACTATCCTTGGTCCGATATTCTTCTCTATTTATAGGGCCGATTATTTGACACATAAACACTGTGCGAGTTGCGAATATGCGGTTAATAAACAACTCTATTTTCCCTTTTTGAATAAAATATCTGACTCCTTAGTTGATCCTCAGGGCATTGCATAGTTTTCGGTAAAGTTAGCGAGTCATTCAGTACTTATTTTAAAATTCTTCCCTTAACACACTCGGTTAAGAATCTTGGTGTTCCTATGGATAGCAACACTCAATTTAAAACTCATGTTAAATTTCTTGTTAAAAAAAAGCTACTACAAATTAAGACTTTTATATTTTAACAAGGATATTTTTAGAACAGATATCAGACTGCGACTCTGTGATTCATTGATACTTAGTCGACTAAATTACTGCAAGTCGATATACTGGCCACCACTTTCGAAGGAAGATCAGCGTAGTAATTTAAGGAAATTTGATCATATTAGTGAAAACTTTGTACAAAGTAAATGGCTCAACTTGTTAGAACGCTATCAAACTCAGTATTTAACACTAGTATATAAAATATTCAAATTCAAGCAACCCAAGTACTAACTGTAGAGATTAAAAGGATGTTGTCCTCGGATGCGCAACAGCTTAGATTTTGCCATACCCAAGCATAAAACTAATAAATTTCAGAGTTCCTTTTCATACAAAGCAGCCAAACTTTATAATCAGCTACCTACTAAAATTAAGGAACTACAGTCTGCCCATACATTTGGAAAACAAGTCAAATCTCATTTTGCATCAATTCGTTTACAAAATAAACAGGTACTACCTACTAACCTAGGATCGGTTTTACTAGTTTTTATACATAGTAGTAATATTATTATTTTATAATAAAGATATTGTAAAAGAAAACATTTTTCTTCAAATACATTATGATGCACAGAATCGCTAAATAGGGTAGATTCGGTATTTTATGTTATGGTGGGGTCTTTTAACCCCTACAATGTAGTAATATTATTATTTTATTATAAAGACATTGTAAAAGGAAACATTTTTCTTCAATGTTGCACAGAATCGCTAAATAGGGTAGATTCGGTATTTTATGTTATGGTGGGTTCTTTTAACCCCTCATCCCCTACAATGTAGGAATGTTATTATTTTAAAATAAAGACATTGTAAAAAGATACGTTTTTCTTCAAATATGTTATGATGCACTGTGATACTTTAAAAGCACGTTGGGTGACATTTGTGACCCTTATAAAACGTTGTAATCACTCTATTAATTACTGAGTAATTATGTGTAAACAAATAACTGGAAGCAGAACTGTATTTCCCAGCAAGGTAAAACATTGACCTTTATACGGTGGAGAAGGGGGGTTCAGAAATAAGAAAAATGTAAGCGCCACATGTGTTTTAATGCCAATGTCTTACAAAAAGGATCTTAATTGAAATACCATAGCCAAATCATGAAATTCTACTTATGTCCGAGCTTCCAGATTAATTGTCTAATTAAAAAAAAACAAAAATAAATTGACTTATTAACAAGATTCTAAATGAATGACACAAAAGATAACAATTTATAGGTGGACAGACATCTCCGACAGGGTACAAATTCTGTTATAGTGTACCCACATTTGAGTCAGTAGTGGAGAGACTCGATTACCCACTTTAATGGTTTTTAAAAAATACACTCCGAAATCAGTCCATCATAGAGGATATCCGGACCAAATATCTGCTGTCATCATTCTACGATGAAGAGAATGAGACAGACAGCAACCCAGTCCGAGATCTACCCCAGGAGGTAAAACAATGTTATAAAAACACTAAAAATATAACCTCATTCTCGTTCACCTTATCTCTCTTTTGTCTCTGCAAAGTTGGTTCAATGGGTTGTACAAATAACACAGAAATTGAGTTCATCTTATTTATTATGAAAGCTAAGGGTGAAAAATTAAAATTATCATAGGTGAAAAAATAAATAAAAATGAGACCAAGTCGGAACAAAATAGCAAGGCACTTCTGATTGCATAGTAAAATTTAACTTAATTACGCCGCAAAATGGTGGTTATGACGTCATACCTTTATCTTGCATTTACAAGAAATGCAAAGGTTATGCATAACAAAAAAATATATGGAAAAAATTATATCTAATGGCTTGCTCCTACCTTGGTTCTGTTGTTCTTTTATAAATAAAATAGTGTTCTATTTTGTAAACCTGGAAGTGTTGACATCTTTCCGCTACTCCGGGTCCTGGATTGCCTGCGCCTCCCCTGCTGATTACCTAGCACATGACGCTAGGGCAGCAGATGGTCCAAAATATAGCTGGATTCTTGCCCGAGCGGAAAACCCTGTGGAAAATGAAATATTTCAGTTTCCTGGAATTGTACGAGGTTGCCCTACCCAGAGTAACCTAAAGCAAGAACCCCATGACGACTCAATAAAATAAAGCAGATGTTAACAGATGAACTAAAACAACCCTACATACCTTTCCCACGGTTTCAGTGCTACTACCGGCTTCCCACCAGCACAAACGTCCAGTTCGATGGTGGACTGGACAGCACTGTCGACAAAGGAGAAAAACATTATATAGTTTTTATCCCAAAACGTGGTTTTTAAAAAAATATATACATAAGAACTCCAAAAATTCTACACGTCTTTTGTAGAAAAATTACATTCCACACGAACAATAGTTACAATTTCGGAGGCACTCAAAACTTTATATATTTATTTATATATTATCTTAAAGAATCCCCAAATAAAAAAAATCGAACTTACCAATTCTTTTCCAGTAGAAATGGCGTAGGCCGCCTTGAGTCCCTCAAGCCAGAGGATGTGATACCGTGTTAACCAAATACAAAACACTCTTAACAACAACGGCCTCACGCTTCACCGTCTTTGAGAAAAACCTGCAATCACTGCAGTGCCAGTCAACAAAAAAACAATGGCAACACCACAAGACGGCCAACAGCCCAGCCAATTTCTTTAAAAAAGAAAGAGGACACCTTGTTCAAAAAAAATTAAGAAGCCGGAAATCTTTTCTTAATTGGGTGGAGCAACAATACTAACGAAATCTTCAAGGTAAAACTCAAAGAAAAATGTAAACCCATTTATAACAACACCCGTGAACAAAAATTCCCTAGCTGTTAGGTTTGTAAGCCTGCCAAAAAGACCGCCAGTTTTAAACTACCCAATGAGGAAGCACACTAGTACTTCAGTACAAGTCTGTAGGAGGCAGCACCAATCAAGGGAATATTCCAAACCCGTCTACTGCGCATTGAGGTGTGTCGGATCTATTTCTACGGATTTTTATAAATAGCATAGCAAGTAGGAGAAAAATAACCAGTTAGACTACAAGAAGTTTAGTATTGAAACCATCAACTGCAAAATCAATTACTGGAAATCAGAGCATGCAGCAAACCCAGGAATTCTTTGTTTGAAACTCGTAGACAATGATTGTGTAGAAATAAAATTTCGGGCTTCCATTGTCTTTATTTATTTTAAAAACACGACGTTTCGGTTAGTAAGTATCTCTAACCGTTATCAAGTGTAAACTAAACAATCTAGTCTCTAGGCTACTACTTATACTACTTGGTGTGCAGTCAGGTGTGACGGCCCGCCCCCTTTTTAATCCTAAGACGCCTGTTTTCCTTAAGGAGTGGTTTCCATATGTTTGGTATGTCCGTGCTTGGTTGACTGAAACCTTCTTTATTCTGCATTATAAACGCAGCTTCAATAAACTTTCGTTTTCGCCAATTTGACTCCTTATGTAAAACTTTAGCTTCTGACCACTGAATCCTGTGATCATTTGACCATGCATGATCTGCTAAACCGGATTTTTCAATATCCCCCCATTGGGTACTTTTTAGATGCTCATTTACTCTAACCTGAAGAGGGCGTTTGGTTTCACCTACATATAATTTACCACACTCACACGGGATTTGGTAAATACATTCCTTATTATTTAAGGGATTGTCTGGTTTTGTTTTAGTTACAAAACTTCTTATCGTATTTCCCGAAGAAAATACTGTTTTTATATTATAGTGTTTAGCTATTGGTCTTATGTTTTGTGAAATTCCTTGAACATATGGAATGTTATTTTAATTTGGTACATTTAGTTTGTTTTTAATTTTACGAGAGAACAACGCTAAACTATGGCTACGATACATGGATGACACATTTATTATATGGCCGGAAAATGATGACGAACTACTGAATTTTCTACACCATTTAAACGGTATTCGACCAACAATCAAGTGCACCATGGAAATTGAAAAAGATTCGGCCTTACCTTCTTTGGATGTACTTGTTAAACGATTAGACAGAAACATTCAAACTACTGTATATAGGAAACCTACACACACGGGACAGTACCTAAATTTTAAGTCTAATCATTCTGTTGCTACAAAACAAGGAGTTATTAGAAGTTTGTATTTACGAGCCGTAAATATTTGCAGTAATAATGAAGAATTAACCACAGAAATTAACAACATTAAAAAGGACTTACAACAGAATGGTTATTCCGAGAAATTAATAAACTCAACGATATTTAAAATTAAAAACAAACTAAATGTACCAAATTCCCAAAATAATAATCCGTTAGGTGTTATTAACATTCCATATGTTCAAGGGATTTCAGAAAACATAAGACGAATAGCTAAACACTATAATATAAAAACAGTATTTTCTTCGGGAAATACGATAAGAAGTTTTGTAACTAAAACAAAACCAGACAATCCCTTAAATAATAAGGAATGTATTTACCAAATCCCGTGTGAGTGTGGTAAATCATATGTAGGTGAAACGAAACGCCCTCTTCAGGTTAGAGTAAATGAACATCTAAAAAGTACCCAATTAGGGGATATTAAAAAATCCGGTTTAGCAGATCATGCATGGTTAAATGATCACAGGATTCAGTGGTCAGAAGCTAAAGTTTTACATAAGGAGTCAAATTGGCGAAAACCAAAGTTTATTGAAGCTGCGTTTATATTGCAGAATAAAGAAGTTTTCAGTCAACCAAGCACGGACATACCAAACATATGGAAACCACTCCTTAAGGAAAACAGGCGTCTTAGGATTAAAAAGGGGGAGGGCCGTCACACCTGACTGCACACCAAGTAGTATAAGTAGTAGCCTAGAGACTAGATTGTTTAGTTTAATATGATAACGGTTAGAGCTACTTACTAACCGAAACGTCGTGTTTTTAAAATAAATAAAGACAATGGAAGTCCGAAATTTTATTTAAACCCAGGAATCTTCGAACACTCAACCAATTCCCATATGAGTAAAGCCATACTAAGTGTAGAATTTAGTTGTATTTTAGTTATATTTTTAGTCAAAAGTTTTCCTTTGTTCTTTATATATGCTTTCTATAAAATTCATACATTTTGACACCATTTTTGTAAAATATTTTACCTTAAAGTTGTTTCTGAACTTGAACCTAAAAATACACATTGAACCACTGCTTAAACTCGGCACGAGGATGCTCAGATGTTAAGTTTTCTCACCACTAGCTAGCCCTACATAACCCTTTAATCCGACTAACTGAGTTAGATATTAACTTTATTTAACTATGATTATATATTAATTTATATAATATCAAAATACGATTTTGTTTATTCTTTTAGTCCTGGTTTTTATCCCTCGTTTATTCCCAATTTACGAAATTGCATGACTTGTATTTATTTTATCTTCTTATCAAAGTAGTAAAGATATCAAAGTGGGGGAGCCTGAGTTGTTTCTGGTCGAACCTTGGACCTAAATATGCTTCCGTGCTACCAAAACTAGCTAACCCGTGAAGAAGAAGAGGTCCGGAAGAGAAATAATTGTCCTAATATCCTTGAAAATATAAATAAACGAACGTCCAAAATAAATGAAAGTGTGTTCCCGCTGTTCCTGAAAACATCGTTAATGGTTTGTGACGTGGCAACGCCACCATGCCCACAGTTTATACCGAGCACAACAGCTGTTTAGTTCATAAACGTCAAAGAAAACTACGAAATTCCAAAGATAAACAAAACAATAAAGAGTTTTTATGTGATTTTTCCCGATACGATGGAATGCCTCCTCTATAAGGTAACTTTTTGGACAATATATAACCTCCTTTTTGGACAATATATAACCTCAAAACCCAGCTCTGTAAAATACTTTTAATCTGTTGTATCAAAACGAGTCGAATGTTGGTTATTTACAGAAACAATACAAATATGTAACGTATGCCTTAAGCGTAAAAATGACACGTTACAGCACAGAATCGCTAAATAGGGTAGATTCGGTATTTTATGTTATGGTGGGCTCTTTTAACCCCTCATCCCCTACAATGTAGTAATGTTATTATTTTAATATAAAGACATTGTGAAAAGAAACAGTTTTCTTCAAATACATTATGATGCATAGAATCGCTAAATAGGGTAGATTCGGTATTTTATGTTATGGTGGGCTCTTTGAACCCATCATCCCCTACAATGTAGTAATGTTATTATTTTATAATAAAGATATTTTAAAAAGAAACATTTTTCTTCAAATACATTATGATGCACAGAATCGCTAAATATGGTAGATTCGGTATTTTATGTTATGGTTGAGCTCTTTTAACCCCTCATCCCCTACAATGTAGTAATGTTATTATTTTATAATAAAGACAATGTAAAAGGAAACATTTTTCTTCAAATACATTATGATGCACAGAATCGCTAAATAGGGTAGATTCGGTATTTTATGTTATAGTGGGCTCTTTTAACCCCTCATCCCTACAATGTAGTAATGTTATTATTTTATAATAAAGATATTGTAAAAGGAAACATTTTCCTTTAAATACATTATGATGCACAGAATCGCTAAATAGGGTAGATTCGGTATTTTATGTTATGGTGGGCTCTTTTAACCCCTCATCCCCTACAATGTAGTAATGTTATTATTTTAAAATAAAGACATTGTGAAAAAAACATTTTTCTTCAAATACATTATGATGCACAAAGTCGCAAAATGGGGCAGTTTCGGGATTTTATGTTAAGGGGGCTCTTTTCACCCCCTCATCCCCTACAATAAAGTTATATTATTATTTTAAAATAAAGACATTCTAAAAAGAAACATTTTTCTTCAAATACATTATGATGCACAGAGTCTCTAAAGGGGTAGATTTTGGATTTAATTTTAAGGGGGGCTCTTTTAATCCCTCAGCCACTAAAATGTTAAAATTTTATTTTTGCAATAAAAAGGCATTTAAAAAAAAATTCTTTTAATACATTTTGATGCACAACGTCTCTCAATGGCGTTTTAATCGTAAGGGTGTTTTTTTCTAAATTTGGGGTGTTTTACAACACTTACAACCCTGTAGCACATAGTGGCTATTCTATGGGCCACTAGAAAAAAAAGAGCGAAAAAACCATTCAAATCCGTCTAGAATCAACGAAAAACGCAAAAAACTGTTTTATGGCGAAATCTTATCTGGTCAACTATAAATGGGCGGTGTCGAAAATGAATCTGAATCTGAAAACGAATCTGTCTTCACACACATAAAAACTAAATATAAATAATTACCAAAATCCATAGGAAAAATAACAACTTTATACATATATCCAAAAATTTTACTCGAAACCAAAATTTTTATAAATAAAAAAGTTATAGACACCCTCCCAAAATGCAGGCTTTTTAAAAACACCCCGTACCTTAAAAACGGCTTGTTATATCAAGATGCGGTTTTCATCTTTAAACTTCTCTTGACATTTCAGCGTCGCAAAGGAGGGGTCAGTTTTTTCTATCTCCCTTAGAAATACCCGAAACCCACCAAAACATCGAATTTGGGACATCCTGTACACAAGGCGCCACATAAAATGCATACGCCAATTTAACGTGGTAAAATGTAGGCTTTACATTGTAGTAGAGTAAATTTGTAAAATAAAGCTGCAAAAAGGGTATATTTTTTTATATTTGGCATGGTAGTACTACGACTTTCCGGCCTCAGAATCCAAGATGGCGACTGCCAAAGTTAAGAAAAAAAATGATTTCCTTGTTTTAAGAGAAATTAAATTGATTTTAATAAATTTACTTTAAGTGGGATATACTGAAATTAAAAATGTAAAAAAAAAATTACACCTGTCACTGCAAAATAAAATGGCGGCTATATTTAAAAAAAATCGTTTTTCTTCGATATTTTCTTTATTTTTTGTGCGATATTTATTTTTAATATCTCATATTAAAGCTACTGACCAGTTCTTTAAACCTGCTGAAATGAGATGATAAGTTTCCCAGCCGACACAAAGATGGCGCTTAATTTGTCAAAAATAAAAGAGACCTTTACAACCAGTAGACCAAATTAAATTTTGACAAAAAATTTTTTTGGATTTTATCAGTAGTGAGCCAGATTTTGTAAAAATTTATAAAAAGTTACAATTTGACATTTAACATTTTAAGATGGCGGCCGAAGTTCAGATAAAAAAGTAATTTTTTTGTTCTTGTTTGACACAACTAGTATTGCCGTGTAATATATTGATTTATACTAAATGGAGGTCGCCGATTGTAAATATTTCATAATAAATGACATATGTCTATTATTATCCAAGATGGCGGCGGTCAAAATATAAATACAACAGTATGTTTTTGGTTTAGCAAATCTTTTTACCAAGATAGTTTTATATTAATCTTAATTAGTTTTAAATTGTAATGTACAAAAAAAATAGAATTGATTTATTTTTTAAAGATGGCGGCCAAAAGAGTTAAAAAAAAAACATTTTTGTTTATTTTTTCGAAATTTAACAAAAAAAACTGAGAAAACCAAGACATCTCGATAAACAAAACACAGATGTTTTAAATATGTCAAAAAAGTTGACATATGTCACGTGCCGGGTGATTTGAATAAATTGACATATTTTACTTAATAGCTATCTCCGTTAATATTGATCTAACAGTAACGTTTAAATTAGCAAGGTTAAATAATTTTTTCTAAATCATATGTCATACATTTGTCAAACTATTGACAAATGGTTTATTTTTTTAAATAAAACACCCTGTATATAATGTTTTTAATAGGGAACTTGCCCAAAAAATCGAATCCTTGAAAAACAATTAAAATCGTAAGGTATTATCATAAGACCTTACATACAAGTACATACGTAATTCAATGCTCCTGAAAAAGGCACTGATGATAGAGATATTGCTACAATTTTAAAAATCCTGACAGAAATCCACCCACAGTGTTAAATTCCTCCAGAGTTGGCAAACCCAATTCAAAAGGGGCTCGCTCTATAAGGCTATGTCTCCAGTCCCACGATGACACTATAGCCCTAATTCGTAACCGCAAGAAACTGAAAAACAAGAATATATAAATAAGCCTAGACCTTACACGGAAGCAACAGGAAACAGACAAACGGGTTTGGAGTGATTATGAATCCCGAGTGGCTAATGGAGAGAAAAACATACAAGTTAAGTACACCAAAGGTACTCCCCAAATTGTTCCAGGTTCGGAAAACTTAAAAGAGGCCAATGTCGAAATAAATTAGAGAATTTAAGCACGTATTACGAAAACGTTCGTGGTCTTCGAACCAAACTTCGAAAATTACTATGTAACATTTCTGTTTATGACTACCACATCATAATGCTAACAGAAACAAACCTTTCCGATGACATCTCAGATGATGAACTTGGCTTAAATAACTACTGTATCTTTAGAAAGGACTGCTGCCGACAAACCAGCCACAAAGAAAGTATGGGCGGTGTTCTAATTGCTGTACATAGATCAATTCCTTCTACCAAACTGAACACAACTTACCCATTAGAACAAATCTTTGTCTCAATTGGCACCCCCAAAATACTATCCATCATCGGATGTGTCTACTTACCACCTGATTCTCCAGTTGAATGCTACCAAATGTTTAGTGATTCAGTAGACTACATAACCGATTGTTACCCGAATGTAGAGCTATGCATAGCGGGAGACTTCAACCTACCAAAGGCTAGATGGACCAACGAGGATATATGCGCATGTGCACATCCACGTGCTGACACCTACGTCTCTTCACTTAATATCCAAAAGATCGCGATTATATCTGATTGCTGCGCCTTTAAAAATTTCTTTCAGTCTAACTCTATTGTAAATTCAAATAATGTAATTCTAGACCTAATTTTATGTCACACACACCTATCAGTCTCTCAATGTGACCCTCTCGTAACCCCTTTAGACCAACAGCACCCTCCCTTACATTTTAACCTCACTATCGCTACTTCGTATTACACAGTAGTCAATCCAACACCAGAAAGATTCTACTATGATTTCAAATCGGCAGACTTTACTTTTGTGAATGAATACTTGGGAACGTTTCAGTGGGACGACTTGCTCGATAACCTAGATGTAAACGACATGATCAACAAGTTCTACGAAATAATCTACGATTGCCTGGATCTCTTTGTTCCAACAAAAAAAGTCCCAACTGGGAAGTTTCCAAGATGGTTCAGTCGTGAACTTATAAACATCACGATTCAGAAAAAAATAGCTCATGCAAACTTCAAAAGCTCTGAATCAGAGCAAGATTATCTTATATTTTCTGATTTAAGGTCTCAATGCAAGCATCTTTCCAGAGAATGCCACATAGATTTTGTACAAAACACTGAGAGAAGTCTTAGCAGCAATCCCAAGCAGTTCTGGAACTATGTCAATTCGCAACGGAAATCTCCTAGCATTCCAAATGTTCTTCATCTAGACAACCAAAGCGTGAACATGGGACCCGAAGCGGCAAACCTATTTGCATCTTACTTCTCCTCTGTCTACTCATCAGACAACCCTGACAGCCCTAATGAGATGTCATCCAATCACCTCTGAAATCTTCACTGAACTTAGCGAACTCAACCCCCACAAAGGCCCAGGCCCTGACAACATTCATTCCTTATTCCTCAAAAACTGTTCATTCATCTTAGCCCGTCCACTCCATATAATTTTTAACAAATCACTCGAAAGTGGCCACTTTCCTTCAATCTGGAAATCGAGTTATGTCGTTCCCATCCATAAGTCTGGTGATAAATCCAATGTTAAGAACTATAGACCAATTTCTATCATAAGCACCATCCCAAAACTTTTTGAAAAAATTGTTGCCAAATATTTCAGTTCATGCCTTTCATCTCTTATCATCGACCAACAATTTGGTTTCTGCACAGGCCGCAACACCGAGCTCAATCTTCTAACGTATACTAACTCCCTGTTACAAGCTTTGGAGAAGGGAGCCGAGATTCATGCCCTCTATACGGACTTCTCCAAAGCCTTCGATAAACTCCCACACAACATAACTATCACTACGCTTAAATCACTGGGAGTGGATGGTTCTTTACTTTCCTGGGTAGAGAGCCTACTAACTGGACGCACACAAATAGTAAAGGTCAACAATTTCCTGTCCAAAGAAATAGTCGTGTCCTCTGGAGTTCCACAAGGCTCCCACATTGCCCCACTTCTATTCAACCTTGTTATAAACAGTGTTGCACCGTGCTTCAATTCAAGTGACTTCCTGCAGTTTGCTGACGACTTCAAAACGTTTAAAATTATAATGAATCCAGAAGACTGCACAGCACTGCAGGGGGACCTTGATAGGTTTGCTTCATGGTGCCGCAAATACGGTATGCATCTCAATACATCTAAATGTCATGTCATCAAATTCTCTCGCCGCCAAATTAAAACAGACTTCATCTACCATATTGAAGGCACACCACTCTCTACTGTTGACAACATCCGAGATCTTGGAGTAATTGTGGACGACAGATTGTCCTTGGTGCCCCACATTGATTCTATAATTAGTAAATCTCTGCGTATGTTGGGTTTTATCAAAAGATCTACCCAATGAAACGGGCCGAGTGTGTAATAGCGTCTTCGCTAAGGAGCTATGGAGCTACCACTCAATCGGACACCTGCTGTAAACAATAGGGAGCGCGGGAACAACAGAAGCGTAATTTCAGCTGACGCAGTGAGGTGGGCGAACAACCCTTAATGGGTATGAAAAGGAGCTAAAAAAGAGTTATGCTTGAAAAAAATGACTTACCTCGATGTTGTTTTCTTTCAAAGGAAGGGTACCATGGGAATGGAGTAATCCTATGATGGTATGTCTTCGTTCGGCGTTGTTAACTCCTTGTTTAGCTTTTATATGTTTTATGGTTTTCCGCACTAATATATCTTTAATGCACTGTTATGTTTTGCGCGCGCGCGGCTTAACGATTTTGAGTTTTTGTTTAATTAGGTTTAGTTTGACACTAATTAATTCGGCAAGGGCCGTAGATTGATGCCACAGGGCGGCTATGATCAACCCTTTTGTTTTTCAGTATGCGTCTGGCAGGGACAAACGATTAAAGCACACTGTCTTCTAGTTGTTTTGTTGTTTTCCTCGTTCGCTTTTTTTTTGACTCCACGAATTTAGGTAGGTATGTACACTCGTATTTTTAAATGGGTCAGTTTAAAGGAAATAGGAAAACGGAATATCAGGTGTGATAAACAAGGACACATCGAGATCGGTGTGTAATAGAATTGCTCCAGTTTTAATTTTAACATTTTAAAATCAAATAAACAAAAAACATATCTGGTTTGTTATCCCAAGGTACCGAGTGTTATTTATTTCTAACACCGGGTTGAAATCAAATTTCAAAAAAAAAATAAATAAAATAAAATAAAAATGTTTTGTAGTTCAAAAACTTAACTAAGGGCGTGGAAACGAACCATTTCTCCCCGACCCTGAGAACAGCCAGCGTGCTGTTCTAAGAAGCAATAGGCAATGGGCAAAGCTTTACCAATGGCCGTTTGAGTACGCCAGTGGCTGTTTGCACATTTGCTACCCTCGGAACATTATCCTTGCCAGGAAATAATTCTATAATACGGCCTAGCAATCAATCTAGTGGGCGGCGATTCTCGTCCCGAATGAGAACTAAAGTTCCTATCTCCACAGGGGAGGTCATGGAATCCGTCCATTTCGACCTTTGTTGTAGGGTGTGTAAATATTCACTAGCCCACCTTTTCCAAAAGTGATCATGCATTTGCAATAACAAATTCCAACGCGAAAGCCGATTTATAGGGACATCCGAGTACTCTGGATCGGGCAAGCACGTCGGGGGTTGCAAGTTTAGGAAATGTCCTGGTGTAAGCGCCGTAAAATCCGTAGGATCTGAAGAAATAGCTCCTATTGGTCGTGAGTTTAACACCGCTTCGATTTGAATTATGAAAGTATTAAGTTCTTCATAAGTAAGAGTTTGATTTCCCACGACTCGAGTCAAATGGGTTTTTGTAGACTTTATGTTGGATTCATAAATTCCACCGAAATGTGGACTGGCACTTGGCATAAAGTGCCAACGAATACCTTGCGCTGTCGCTGCGTCCGTGAAGATTTGCTTTAAGTAGTTCCAACCCCCCTGGAAATTTCCACCATTGTCAGAAAATATATCGCTCACGTGACCTCTACGTGCGATCAGACGCCGCAGCGCGGCCAGAAACGCTTCCGTCGTGAGTTCAGATACGAGCTCCAGGTGAACCGCGTGAACCACCACGTCAATGGCGAGCATAATGTAAGCTTTATAACAGCGCGCCTTACGAAGGCGCCCTAAGGTCACTGAGAAAGGACCGCAAAAATCTATCCCAATTTTTGAAAAAACCGGCGCTTGGCGCACTCGATAAGCGGGTAGATTCGCCATGGGAGGCTGATAAGCAACGGGCTTTGTTTTCCAACATGGCAAACATTTTGTAAGTATATTTCGAATAACTTTTCGTGCGGATAATATCCAAAAGTTCTGCGCGATTATGCAATGCGTGGTGGGTATACCACAATGTAAATTTACCGTGTGAACATGAAAAATCAAGAGTTCTGTCAATCGGCATTTACTCGGCAAAAGTAAAGGAAATTTCTTATCATATTCCAATTCCGAGTGGCATAGCCTGCCTCCGATTCGCAAATAACCGTGAGGGTCTATGAAAGGTTTGAGTTTTTTAAACCACTTCGGCAACTCTTCTTGGTTCGTCAATTTTAAAATTTCCATTTCAAAATAGACCGACTGTACATGTTTGGTAATAAAAAGTAACGCGGTTCGATATTCTACCAAAGTGATATATTTATATCGAGAAATTTCAATTTTTTGTATCCTATCTCGAATGCGTAAAAGATAAGCGACAATCCTTTGTAATTTTAACAATGAACTATATTTTTCTAACAGGTCATTTATCAAAGGAGAATTAAAATTTTGAATCGCAAAAAATATTTGGTTTTTTGCTTCTACCAAAACAAGGTCTGATTCATCCAGTGGGAATGAAATTGAAAAATCCCATTGTTCTTGGGGTGAACAAAGAAAGGAAGGGCCCTGCCACCATAGGGTGCAACTTAGAAGATCGGAGGCGAGCATCCCTCTGGTACCGCAGTCCGCCGGGTTGTTGGTACCGCTAATGTGAAACCAGTTTTGCGGTGGGACCTTTTCCTGTACAAATGAGACCCTATTGGCCACGTAACTTTTCCAGGAGTGGGGGGATTTTTGTAACCATTGTAAAGCTACCGCACTATCGGTAAAACAAAAAATGTCGCTAAATTGAAATTTCCGTGATAAATTGTTAACTGTAAAATCTATCAATTTGGCAAGTAAAACCATGGAACAAAGTTCTAAACGCGGGATGCTTACAGTTTTAAGCGGCGCAACTTTGCTTTTGCTGCATAATAAATAATTTTTTATTGTATTGTCTTGATATTTCTTCGGGAACCTTTTGATCCCAAGAAAGTTTTAAAAGCCACAAATGTTGGATAAGTATTTTTGCCCAAATCGTAAGCGGAGTTAAAAAACCAATGGGGTCGAAACATCGCGCTAGATTTGAAAGCATGATTCGCTTGGTGCAACTTTGATCTTTGATATGATCAAACTGATAAAAAAATGCATCAGAGGGGGGTTCCAACGTAAGCCAAGAATTTTTAACGTATTCCGGCTATCCTCATCGAAGCAAAGGGCGGCTGTTTGGATATGAGACTCTGGTAAGTCTGAAAGTATGTCGGGGTGATTGCTGGCCCATTTTCTTATTTCAAACCCAGCTCGAGAAAGTAAAGAAATTATTTGATTTTTCATCAAAATTAGGGTGTCCAGTGAATCACTAGTTCCCAAGATAACATCTATATAGGAGGAATGAAGAATGAGCTCGGTTGCCAGGGGCAGATCCGAGTGATCGGTTGCTAACTGCTGCATGGTGCGCAACGCAAGGTAGGGCGAACAAGTGACGCCAAAAACAACAACATTTATTTCATAGTCTGAAATAGGATCTGAGGGATTAAAACGCCAAAGAATCCTTTGAAATTTTCTATCTTCTGGGCGCACTTCTATCATCCTGTACATAGCCCGTATGTCTGTAACAAAGATGTATTTTCCAAAGCGAAAATCGAGAAGCAATTTTACAATATCATTTTGTAATTTGGGCCCAGTGTAGAGCGCATTATTCAAACTGACATGTCTCGGTGAGGCGCATGCGCTAGCGTCGTAAACAATTCGTGCGGGAATTGTCGTGGACTCTTTTTTGCAGATTGCAAAATGAGGGATGTAGTAATAATTATTTATTTCTTTAAGTAGGGGGGGAGCCACAGCGGTCATATGTTTATTTTCCAAATAATCGCGCATAATGTCAGAATAAGCAGTGTACGAACTTTGGTTTTGTATTAAACGTCGCTCCAAGGAATAAAATTTCTTTAATGCCATGGATCTAGAATCGCCAAAATCAGGGGAATTGATTTTAAATGGTAAGCCAACCATAAAACGCCCTTGGGGCGTAATTTTAGTAGTTTCTGAGAAAAACTTATCACAGTATTTTTCTTCGGGGCTCAGACACTGCACCTCTGGCACCTTTTCGACCTCCCAAAATTTTTGAAGAGTAATATCTAACTCTAGGTTAGCGGAATTGGTAAAAAATGTTTTTATTTGGCTATTTAAACCCGAACATGATAAAGTCTTTCCCAAAACCGTGTAGCCGAAATAAGTATTGACAAAAGCAGGTTGATTCTGACCGAAAGAAATGATACCATCCCTTAAAATGTAGGGTACAATATCGTTACCCAAAAGCAACTGTACGAACCCAGGCTTTATAAAATTAGGGTCCGAAAGTTGAATATTTTTTAGTTGCGATATCTCTTTCAAGCCTAAATTGCATGGGGGTAATTTGTCGCATATTTTATCAATAATTATGGCATTGGAGCTAAAAGTTTCGGAAGAATCGTAAAGCGAACCAATAGTAAGTTGTATCCCCGATTTTGCAGATGTGGTCATCCTGTCTAGACCATGCAAAGATATGGCAACATTGTATTTATGCAATCCTAATTTATTAGCACAAGATTTAGTAATAAATGTATTTTGCGCCCCTGTATCGAGAATGGCGCGAAAAGTTTGCCAATTTTGAAAGGCGTCTTTTATTTTTATTAAAACTGTTCCCAACATTGTTTCCTGGTCATTCAACATCATTCCTACCTGAGTTTTCTGACCTCCAGAAGGTCCCGCAGTTACAGTGAGAGTCCCAGAGGAAGACTGAGAGTCCACGTGATCAGGCAAGGGGGAAGCCCCTGAGGAGGGGAAATGAAGAAGACTGTGATGCGCTGTAGGCTGTGGGCAATATTGGCAACGTTTCGACGAAGGGCACGCATAAACCCCGTGTCCTGAGTTTAGGCAGTTGATGCACGCATGTTTTGACTTAATGAAAGCGAATCTTTCAGAGGGCGATTTATTTAAAAACTCATGACAGCGATATATTATGTGTTTTTGATTGCAAAAAATGCACTGGGATTGTCCTTGGGGACGTTTTTGCTGGTGAAACACCTTTTTAGGCTTACCAACGAAGCTGTTGCCGCCCCTAGGGGGGTCCGGTGACGCTTTTTCGTGCGGTTTAATGCTAGAATCGATGGCGATTCCGGTAGCACATTCGAGCGCCGTACAACGTTTTAAAAGGAAATCCCTAACATCCTCATATTTCGGTATGTCGGTATTTACTTGTGTTTGCTCATAGGCGAGGCGTGTGGTAGTGGGTAACCGATCCAATATCATGTAACCAAGTATAAAATTCCAGTTGTCTGGATTTAGCTTCATAACTTTTAAAGCCGCGGTGTGCTTAGTAAAAGTGTCCACTAAATTCCATAGCGCTTGCGCATTTTCACTTTTGATGTGTGGCGAACTCTCGATAGCTCTCCAGTGATTGAAAGCACGCAAACGGGGATTATGAAAACGTTCGACGAGCATAGTATAAACCATTAAATAATTTTCGTTTAAAATAGGGATATCCACGATTAGCTCTTTTGGAGAGCCCTCTAGGCAAGACAGCAGCAAATTAAATTTTTGCAAATTGCAAATCGAGCGATTATTATGAACCGACGTATTAAAACATTGTAAAAAAGTCGGAAATGTGGCAATATCGCCAGAAAAGACCGGTAGCTTGAATTTCGGCAAAAAGGCATCGCTCTGGATAGCTCCAGCACCCGCTAATGTGCCTTGGGGCATAAAAGTACTATTAAAAACGTTAGCCGGGTCTTCCAAAGGAGCCTCAAATAAATCATAAAAGATTGTCTCAATTTTCTGTACCTGTTCAAAAGTAGAGGTTTGCAATTGGTTTTCGACATCCAAGCAAGTCTGCTCCTCCGCTATTAGAGCTAAGAGAGTGTTGTGATGCTTTTCAAAATCTTTGAGGACTTTTCTCAAGTTTCTGAAACTATCTTTGAATGAGGTTTTACTTCCAGAATCAAGGTGGGCCTCGGTAGCCAATTTTGAAATAGAATTTAATTGATTTATTGCTGTCTGCCTAAGAGCTTTTGCTCTGGCGATTTTGGTATCCGTATTTACGGTCGGCATGATTTCTTATTGCAAATTCAAGATTTCCCTCGTAAAAAAATAATAAAACTTCCTCACTCAAAGTAACTTTTTGAGCAAAATATATTACAAGGGTGTAACAGACCGAAGCTTTTTTACAACATAATTTTTGAGGAGAGGAGATTTGAAGTACAAGGTGTACTCAAAATATTTTTACACTTAAAATAGTTTATTTGTAAGTGCAAAATTCAATTTGATACTCCGACAATAATTAAAGCAAAAAGTTGTTGTCAAGCCAACTTCTTTTTTTGTATTTAAAAAAGTCGTGGCAAGGACAATGTTCGCGCGATAAACGAATGATATTCAATGCAAAGAGGCAAACTAGTCGATTTATTTTAAAGGTCATTTATTTAAATATAATTTAATCTTAATATTTAATTAACCCCACAAATTAAAATACCACCAAAGCTACGTTTTACCCTTAAGGAAAGGTTATGCTTGGCGCAAAAAAGGAGCTATAGGTAGTATTTTACCAGATATAGGCTTTGCATATGAAAATAAAAAACCACATTAAGAGGGCTAACTTCACCCCAATGCGTCTTATACAAAAATAGTCCTGTCCCCGAGATCCGGCTCTCGAAGGACCAATGAAACTGGGCCGAGTGTGTAATAGCTTCTTCGCTAAGGAGCTATGGAGCTACCACTCAATCGGACACCTACTGTAAACAATAGGGAGCGCGGGAACAACAGAAGCGTAATTTCAGCTGACGCAGTGAGGTGGGCGAACAACCCTTAATGGGTAAAAAAAGGAGCTAAAAAAGAGTTATGTTTGAAAAAAATGACTTACCTCGATGTTGTTTTCTTTCAAAGGAAGGGTACCATGGGAATGGAGTAATCCTATGATGGTATGTCTTCGTTCGGCGTTGTTAACTCCTTGTTTAGCCTTTATATGTTTTATGGTTTTCCGCACTAATATATCTTTAATGCACTGTTATGTTTTGCGCGCGCGCGGCTTAACGATTTTGAGTTTTTGTTTAATTAGGTTTAGTTTGACACTAATTAATTCGGCAAGGGCCGTAGATTGATGCCACAGGGCGGCTATGATCAACCCTTTTGTTTTTCAGTATGCGTCTGGCAGGGACAAACGATTAAAGCACACTGTCTTCTAGTTGTTTTGTTGTTTTCCTCGTTCGCTTTTTTTTTGACTCCACGAATTTAGGTAGGTATGTACACTCGTATTTTTAAATGGGTCAGTTTAAAGGAAATAGGAAAACGGAATATCAGGTGTGATAAACAAGGACACATCGAGATCGGTGTGTAATAGAATTGCTCCAGTTTTAATTTTAACATTTTAAAATCAAATAAACAAAAAACATATCTGGTTTGTTATCCCAAGGTACCGAGTGTTATTTATGTCTAACACCGGGTTGAAATTAAATTTCAAAAAATAAATAAATAAAATAAAATAAAAATGTTTTGTAGTTCAAAAACTTAACTAAGGGCGTGGAAACGAACCACCCAAGACTTTCAGACCATCCAGGCACTAAAGACTCTTTACTGTTCATTAGTCCGCAGCCATTTAGAATATGTCCCATCGGTATGGGACCCACAATATGCCTACCATATTAACCGACTAGAGAGAGTTCAGAAGAAGTTTTTACATCACATTCATTTTAAATTCTTTCGTGATAGTAACTACAATTATACTGAGCTATGTAAGCAATTAGATCTATCAACCTTACAGGATAGACGCAAATATCATGACCTCATCACCCTCTTCAAAATCCTAATCTCGTCGTCGTCGCGGACTGTCCAGTTCTTACCTCCTCAATCGGACTACATGTACCCCCTGTTAATACTAGACGAATTCAAACTTTTCATGTCCCATTCCATCGTACCAATTATGGACGCAATTGTTTTATTTCAAGGGCAACATCATTAGCTAATCAACATCCATCCCTTGATTTCTTTTGCGACTTAAAAACCTTCCAAAGACAACTGAGGGTCCTGTTGTCAGACTGAACATGAACTAGTTACTTATAACATTTCATGACAGGATAGTGTTTCCATGCTTCACTTTTGCTACCTACTATCAGTTGATACGTGGTCATACACGAAAAACTAATAACTAAAAACTAGAACGTGAACTTAAATTAAAATTTTTTAAAAAAATTTAAACTTTGTAAACTTGAAATTTTGAACTTAAAAGTTGTACTCTAGTTAACTAAGTATAAAATGTAAATTGTGTTCTAGTATAAGTATGATATCATAGATTTAAGTAATTTTATAGATTGAAGTAATATCCAATTTTATTTCCTAATTAATATTCACTTTGTATTATGTAGTTTTGATTAATAATCAAATTTGTAAAATGGCATTGGCCGTAAATAAATAAATAAAGAAACTTCCTAGAAAAAGAAAAATTCCAATAACAATTAAATTACCTGAGAAATAAAGGTTTGAAATTTGAATAACTTGACCTGTTCTTAAAACGCGCTGCCATTGGTTGTGACGTCACGCCTTTGGATCTTGATCCATGCGACCGTTAACCGACATTGAAACAACACGTAAATAATTGATATTGTACTTATTGGAGCTTTGAACGTGGTGTTCAGTTATTTTTGTCTAAATTGTCTTAATTTAGTGTTTTGTGATTCTGTTAAAGACTGAAAATGGTTGATGCGGGGTTTATAAAAGGACAATCAGACAATTTACCTAGAGTTGATATGTTTATGACTGCATTATACATTAAAAATTCGGAGGATTTTTCTCAAGCTAAAGTTCGTGGTGTAAAAGCTCGCAAGTAAGTATAAATACCTAAGTATTTATACTTACTTACTTACTTACTTAATTACTTATATATATATATATATATATATATATATATATATATATATATATATATATATATATATATAAAATCAAATTTTTCACTGGTGGTACAGCTGATTTTTGTAAACAAAAGTTAGATATGATATAAGCAACTAATATTTTTTGATCTTTTTGAAAACTAAGGCATTTTTCCTACTGTTTTTTAGTACATCCTTATAGAATATAATTTTTTAGACGTATTTTCGTTATTTTTTTTTAAACCACTTGGTTTTTTATTACACAAAACTTAAAATACAAGTCAAACTGAATGTGGTTGTTTAGTATCAAAGGTAAACCGAAGACTTGGAAAGTAAACAAAGGTGTAGGTTAGCGGATAACTTTTGAATCTGAAACGAACACATTAGTTTCTTCGAGTTCTAATTTTTGTGTAAAGAAAAATGAAGCGGGATAAAAAAAATAACGACTTCTATGTCGCAAAAATATTATTTTATAAGAATATACTGAAAAACAATAGAAAAATTGCCTTAGTTTTCAAAAAATTTAAAAATTATTAATTGTTCATATCATCTAACTTTTGTTTACAAAAATCAGTTGGACCATCAGTGAAGTGAAAAATTCGACAGATATATATATATATATATATATATATATATATATATATACGTCACCTCTACTAGATTGTTTAAAAAAGCATTACATACCTACTTGAAAAATGTCTTTACTCTATTAACAAGTTCTTAAGTTATAATATATATATATATATATATATATATATATATATATATATGTATAAGATCCAAAGACCGGTCTAATTCTAAGGACGGTGATGACACATTATATGTTATCTTTCCTCCGGAAATATTTTCAAAATCAATTTAAAATGTAACTTTTGTATTGAATCTACATATATGCGATAAATATTTTCTTGCTACTTTATATTCTGTTTTTCATTTTTATTAAATATTTAGTAGGCTGAGAACAAAAAATATTACTATTATTTGCAATCCCGCAATTTCGCTGATCCGCGAGACATATTTTTTTTCTGCGAAAAAAACCATTCGTGGACGAGCCCTCACTTCGGAATCTCGTCTCCGACCCAACCAATTTTTCTTTACTGTATTTGGTATTCTTTGCTTTTAACGAACAGAGGATCACAAAGTGTGTTTTTTTAAATTTTGTGGTGCTTAAATTGGTGTTTGCAAGTTTTTCAAAGATGTTGCCGATGGTGAGGCCTAATGAGGACGAGGAGCCTCCTGAAGAACCCCGTTTGAGAGCTCCAAGGTGGTTCAGGGACATGTTGGACCCATTGCAAATTCCGGACCGGAACTTGCTCAGGTAAATTATTTAAAATAAATAAGGTAAAATGGCGTTGTTCCTAGCTGGCGTCAGCACTATCAATCTATATCTGACGCTTAACCCTTTCGCCAGGCACGATGAGACGGGGGCAGCTGGGGTTGCACCCAGGGCTTTGAACATATAACATCTACCTAATATGTTTTGATGCCCGGGGTTTGATACTCATAAGGGAACATTCTTAAATTATGTAACGCAAAAATTCAGAATTCAGAAGAAACTTTGTATTTTTTGGGTATAATTTTTTACATGTATTCCTCAGTTTCGCATTGGCAGGTGGTTCTTTTTTTTTTAAGATGTAGTTTTAACACAATCTAAAGGACTATAATAATAATTCACTTTCAAGATAAGTCATATAGGTAGGTACCAAAAACTGATGTTAGTTCCTTCTGTCCAGGTAGGTACATAGTTTAGGTACCTTCAGACTGTTCAAAAACAACATCTTTAAATTAAAAACGAGCCACCACTGCCAAACCAAAGAAAATATGTCAAAAATAATACCCAAAACAGTAAAAATCAATGTCAGGCTTCACTTAGAGCTTGCTCTAAAATAAGTGTCCCAGCCCTGTCTCCTTGTTTTTTGATTACTTCCATATTTTAAAAGAAGGGGAGTAAGGACAATCATCATAGTGCAAGCTCTATAGGAAGTGAAGCCTGACATTGAGTTTCTATTTTGTGGTTATTATATTTGACATGTTTTCCTCAGTTTCACAGTGGCAGCTCATTTTATTTTAAAGATGTTGTTTTTACAGAGTCTGAAGTTACATAAACTATATACCAAGTACCAGAGACCCTGTATGTATAATCAACAAACAATTTAAAAAACTAACTTTTCAGTATTTATGCAGCAAGGAACCATATACAATGAATTTAGAAATAAAAAGTTATGATAAAATATTGAAAGTGTAATATTGTTAAAAGCACATATTTAAAATAATAGCAACCTATATGATGCCAAACTAATAAAGGAAAACATGTAAAAAATTGTAATCAAAAAGTAGAATATCAATGTCAGACTTTCTTTCCTATAAAATGTGCTTTGCAATGAGTGTCCTTAGGGTGGTGGTTAGGTTAGGGGGGTGTTAAAGAGATTTTCAGCTATAGACCAATTGGTTGTTCTTTCTTTTCTTTTAAAAGTGAGAATCTGACAAAGCATTTGACCAAAAATCATGAATTTACCCTGCTTCAGTTAATTATTTTCTTCAGCCTATTTTTTTTTGGCAAAAAGAAAATCTTTTTAAAAATGTTGATCTGTCTGCCTTTGAAACTGTTCCAATTTAAAGTACACAGTTTTGTTCTCCCATTATAAGATATAGGCCATGGGAAAATGAGAAGACATTTTGTGGTTCAAATGTTCCCTGTCAGATACTCACATTTAAAAGAAGAGGGGGAATTAATCCATGGCTCAAAATTGCCTTAAGTATTAAATATATGATATTTGGCAGTGGGAGGGGGTCCTTAATTTGCCACTGGGCATATACTATGGGTATATATACAGGGTGGCGACTTTAAATGGAATATTGCCTCTAGCGGGTTTTGGTTTTTTTGTAAAAAGAAACCACAACTGAGTTATTTTTATAGGCCTTTTTGCTGGCACAATTTTTTTTTCTTCAGACCCCCTGAAAAGTGTCTACTCACATTCAAAAACTTATTAAAAAATAATAAAAAAATTACATGTGGTACCTCATTTGAAAGCTTATAAAAAAAGAAAAACAATTGCATGATTTTTTGTGACATACCTACTTATATCAACTAAAATGTCAAAATATATTTTTTTGTCTTTTGGTTTTTGAACATTTTTATTGATGTATGTCAAAAAATTATTTTGTTATTTTTCTTCTTTCGCGAACTTTCAAATGAGGTGTCTATTCGAAAGTGGTGGTAGGCCCTACAGGACCTCCATGCACCATGACCACATGGTCTATTGTACCTACTGAGTTTGACTAAAATGGCACATTTTTTTTCCACCCCACCAAATAGAAAACTCTGCAAACTACAACAAAAAAAATGATTTAGGCTTAACACTTTAACTCAAAAATTTTTGAATTGAGGTACTAAGAACAAGTTAAAAAGAAATTTGTTTTTTTGACATTAATTAAAAATTATTCTGTGGTTTTCTCTTTCTATAAGTTTTTGAAAAAGGTAGGTACTACAAGTTGGTACATTCTATCTGAATAGAGTTGTGTTGGTAGACCCTCCAGATAAAAAACGTTTTTGGAGGTATGTTAATTCAAAAAAAGATTCCTCTTTCTTACCAAAAAATATGTGTAATAATGTTGAATCAGATAATTCCAGACAAGTATCTGAATTTTTTAAGGAACATTCTTTATCCGTTTATATCTATCATGCTAATCTTCGAAACTAGTTCAATGTTCTAAGCATATAATTCATTCACTTTCTCACATTTGATTGAGTTGGGATCCTGTCATATTTCTCAGATAGAGGTGTTTAATATTATTTTAGATTTGAGGGTTGTGGGACACATTGGGTTGTCGACCTGATGGATTTTTCAGTCTTTTTACCTTCCTAGCCAGCTCCGCAATGGATAGAGAAGGTATTGTTTTTATTGTTATCCTAGCAATTTGGTCGTGACGTCTGTCTGGTGTGTGTGTGTGTGACTGTCCGGCCCACGATAGCTCCTAAGCCGCTGAACCGATTTTCATGAGATTTTCACAAAATATAGTGTTCGACACTGCAACAATCTGAAAGGAGTTTAATCATTGATAACTTTTTAATGGAGCATCGCACTAATATGAGGTTTTCGGAATTTAGTAAAATCGAGGGGTGATCAGCTGCCCACAGTAGGTGTATACATTTTTCTATAGGACCCCACAGGACTATACAGGACTTCTACAGGACCACACAGTGACGTAGCGTGGGGAAGGCTTTGGTCGCGAATTTTTTTATGGGCTCCTTTTTCAGTTGACCCCACCCCCCCCCCCACCCCCATAGGACGTGTACAGGACTATACAGGTAATGTACAGGACTATACAGGACCAAAAATTTATTAAAGTCCTGTACTGCCCTCCTTATGAAGAACGCAGCAACTTACAAAACCCTTGTTTTGAGAAAAATGCAAAAAACATTTTTTTGCTTTATTTCTATCCAAATGCATATTTTTGAAAAAAAAATTGGCAGGATGATGAGAAATCATAAAAAAGTATGGTTTGCCTAGGTTTCATTAAATTTTGAAAACAAAAATGTACATTTTATTGAAGAGACTGCGTTCTTGACAAGTATTTCATGAAGCTTTGAATCAACATTTCTAGACAGACATGCAGCGTGCCTCATTTACTAGTGGTAAACGCACTATTTATTGCATTTATCGCTAGAAAACTAGAAGAATACTTGTGCTAGCTTTCTACTCAAGAGCGCAGTATTTGTTGACCGACTCGCAAATACTGCATTCTTGACTAGTTTTACCCTTTTTGCTAGACAAGAACGCAGCGCATTATGACGTTGCTGCGTTCTCGGCTAGAAGAGCGTGACGTTTTGCAGTTACTGCATATGTGTTATTCGTTTTTTGCATTAAATTTTTTTTTCTCCAAATTTTGTTTTTGCCAATTGATGAGGAACATCATTGTACACCATAATATATAAAAATCTCAAAATTGTCAAATTTAAAGTTACTGCATTCTTCATAAGGAGGGCAGTGTAGGACAGTGTACAAATTTGGTTCAGCTGATCACCCCTCGAGTAAAACACACTTTTCTCAATAATGCGTTTCTGAGATATTTACCAAAAACTGTTTTCAATGCTAGGAAGGTATCAGATCCGTCATGGATCCATTTATTTCTTAAGCAATGCAAAATTTTTAAGTCAAATATTCTTAGCCACTTATTTAACAAATCTTTTGCTCTTGGTGTTTTCCAAATACTTGGAAACATAGTTATGTAACCCCGATTTGTAAAGATGGTTACTGTAGTGTTGTGAAAATTATAGGCCTATCCCGAAGATGTCTATTATTCCCAAGATTTTTGAGGCAGATAAAATATTTCCTGCATTTCAAAATATTATTAAAGCAGAACAACATGGTTTTATGAAAATTTTTTATAGATCTATGACAGATCTGATACCTTCCTAGCTAGCCTATTAGCACACTTCAAGTGAAGCCATGAAAACAGTTTTATATAAATATCTCAGAAACTGAAGCAAAAAAACCGTATATTAATGCAATGCTTCGTTGGAGTGTCGAACACATATTTCATTTTATGAAAATGGGTTTTGTGGTTTAGGAGATATCGTGTTACGGACAGACACACATACATACAGACATCACGACGATATTGCTAGTATAGGTCAAAATACACCCAAATAACACATTTTCGGCGCTATCTCAAAAAAATACTTTCTCTAGCCATTGCTGCGCGGGCAAGGAAGGTAAAAATCAATGATAACTAATCTACTCTTAACACGAACTATCTGTTGGGAGCCCTGGATGACAGATGTGAGGTAGACGTATCTACACTGACTTCTCCAAGGCTTTTGACATGTTGTTATGTTAATATAAATATTTTAATAAAAAAGTTAGAAATCTTTGGGTTTCGAGTGTTATTGAAGTCTCATCTGGGGTAACTCAAGGTCGTTATCTGTCTCCGTTATTTTTTGGTTGTTACGTTAATAATATTAAGTATATTATGTTGTCTAGTGTTGTTGTTGGCAGACGACTTAAAAATCTTTAAAATTGTGAATAATTTAGAGGATGCACTTTCTTTGCAATAAGAATTAAATAGATTTAGTGATTGGATTAAACTTGGATAAATGTAAACTATTTTCATAGAACTGAAAGTTCCATAACTTTTCCATATTCCATCAATGAAGTGTTGTTTTGGAAAAACTGGACTGATAAGAGATTTAGGTGTCTGGGTTGACTTTAAACTTAGTTTTGTTCATCATATTGACACAATCACTAGCAGAGCAAGAAAAATGCTAGCCTTTGCTCATAGAACAACAAAATATTTTCAAAAAATATATTTACTTTAAAAAATATTTATTGCAACTGTCAGATCTTTACTACTCAACATTATGTTGTTTATAAACTTAAATTAGGGAGGGTTTATAGCTTTTAAGTTAAGCATAGCTTCAGATCATATAAACTATTTAGATTTGCAACTTTTACTTAGTATACCTACTTTAGAAAAAAAAACGACATGATACAGACCTAGTAGTCTTTGTTAAGAATATTAATAACTTAATAACCTTTTCTAAGCTCCTTAACTTGACTGGAATATAAATACCAGATCTCAGGTTCACATTTTTGTTCAACATCCTAGGACCAACTATGGTTTCTACTCACCCATCTAGATTATGCAGAAAGTACAATGAATTTGTTTAAAGTGCGATTTGGATTTAGTTTTAATTCGTTTAGAAATAGGTTTAAAAAAGTATATACAGTGAAACCTCCCATAAGCGGACACTCACGGTTCTATCAGTTTTGTCCGCTTATTGGAGGTGTCCGGTTATGAGAGGGAGCTGCAAAATTTTAATATATAGATATTCATTAACAATTTCGGCTGCTTGAATTTTTCCGATATTAAATTTTTCAGCGATCTTTCGTTCTGATAGATGTTCCTTCTCCGAAACGTTAACAACTAATTTTTTCACGTAAACTAAAAAGGTTTTTACTAGGCACCATTTCAAAGAGTTCTATCTATTAATACCCAATTGAACAATAAAAATAAAACAAAGCAGTCCCACCCCCGCCGAATAAAATATGTTGTAAATATGACAGAAGTATTTAGTCTCCGCATTTAAACAGACAGAGGTAATTCCCCGGCTGCAGAGTGCGTTGTTGCCAACATACTACGTAATAGTTATGCCCATGTCCGTCCCGTTGTCAGAGGTTCGCGTCCGGTTAAGGGAGGTTTCAGAATTTTTTAACCAAAAAAAATTTTCCGCGTCCGGTTATTAGAGTGTCCGGTTATAGGAGTGAATTTTACATGTAAAGAAATAGGGAAAATCTGGGTTCCAAAAAATTTGTCCGCATAAAGGGAGTGTCCGCTTAATAGAGGTGTCCGCCAGGAGAGGTTTCACTGTACCTAGTTTAGTATTGGGTAATTTGCTTGAAAGAAGATAAAAAGAAAATAGTTATATAATTTTTTTTTCTGTGATAATTTTGTTTTAGTTTTTTTAATTGTTTTATTAACTAAACATTTGTTGGATATGATGTGATGTAACCTTAGTATTTTAAACACACTGTAAGATCTTACAGTCTTTTGAACCAGCTAGGACACTGTTTGAATTTTTTGTCTCATTGTTTAATAGAACACCAATGTTTACAGCTAATTTGTGTATTTTGAATGCTATGATTTATATTAATTTATTACATTGTAGGTTTTAATCGGCCTTGGAGTCCTGCGACGCATCGCAGGCAGCGTCGTCGTTAAAGTCAAAGTGCTTGGCAATCTTTCCTGAGTTTCGTTCTTTTTGTTCTAGCGCATCTTGCTCTTTTATCATTTTATTAAATTCGAAGAGATCCTTTGTGTATCTCAAAACGGTTGAGATATGATCTGATGATCCATTTATGTTTATAAACAGATCCTTGAGTTCTTCGTATTTAAGTGGATATTCAGGCTTATGCGATTCAATAAAAAATGTTTTACCCTGATTCGGAGCTTAGCGAGTGGCTAGTTTTTCTAGGTTTCATGGGTTTTTTTTGAGATGTTGGTTTTTTATTTTCTTGTTTGCAGGATTCTATGGGTTAATTTTTTTTTGTTCCCTGTCGGTTCTTCTAATGGTAGAGTTTGTTTTAAATATTTAATTTAATTGCTCGATGCATTATCAGATTCTTAAGTCATATTGGAGCATTGTGCAACATAATGTGTCCTGGATATTTGCATTTAAAGCATAACATTCCGTCTTGAGATAAGAATACTCTATATGATATGTTTTTTGGAGGCTTTATGAACGCTTAACGACGAAAACTTAAAATATAGTTGTTTTCTGGCTTGGTTCCTCCTAATTTAAGAAATTTTACCGAGGAAACCAGTTTGATACCCAGAGAAGTTTTTCTTCATGTACCTTGTAAGGAATTGTAGGGCATACATTTGAGAAAACTAATCGATGTGATGGTGTAATAAGGCTTCTTAATTGAATAGTCTTTTGATCGATTTTTATTCTTTGTTTGACAAGTAGATGCAGATTCGGATGCTCGATATGCGTGGCGAAAATATTAAATTTTTTTATGCAATTTTGTCTTTAATTGCGAAAATATATTCCTGCAAAGCAACATTATTTAGCGCTCGTAAGAGAATGCATGGCCACTTCATTTGTAGGAAACATTTGCTGTGAGGCTACAGTTCAAAATGATTTTACGCTGGATGAAGAAGCTGTAGTGTTGGCATTTAAAACGATAGAGAGAACTCCATAAGGTGTTAAACTCATTTTTGTGTTATTTTGTATGTTTCAGCTAGTTATATTCACATAATATTATTTTTATTATATTAGATAAGCATTTTTATAACCACACGTGTTTGCTAACTCTGCACTTTTTTACTATTATATGAATTGTTAGGAGAAAATTAAACCATTCCCAGCAAAAGCTTCTGTAGACTTAAGATCGCACTAATGTTACTTTAAAGTTGTTATAAATTTACGCAAAATAAAATGTTTTAAAAACAATTAACTCTAAAGTTAATACTTAACTGGCGCAGTCGTGCGGATGCGTTTAGTATCGGTTAAAAAACAAAAACTTTAATCGGTTCGTGAGTTTCAACTCTTTAAAACGCAAAAAGAATAACTTTAACAGTGACAAGTCGCAGTCCTGTGTTGGTGAATCGGGGAAGGATTAATTTGGGCCACAGCGATAAAGCACCCACGACGCAAGAAGACCACAAAAATCGTAAGTGCCAAATTTTCCTTTTCACCTCTTCCTAGATCGTGTAAGATTTCGGTAGAGATAATTTTAGGGCGTGATTAATTGCAATCAATTAATTTTAGGCAAGATCAATTGGGATCATTAGTTTAGGCAAGATCAATTGGGATCACTAATTTTAGGCAAGATCAATTGGGATCATTAGTTTAAGCAAGATCAATTGGGATCACTATATTTAGGCAAGATCAATTGGGATCAATAGATTTAGGGCAGGATCAATTGCGATCAACTAGGTTAATAATAGAGTAGGAAAAACAAAAATAGATAAAATTCAACAAAAATCAAAAACTGAATTTTAGAATTTTGAAAAAAGAAATTAGTATTAAAAACATTTAAATTTTTTTTTTTGTAATTTTTATGAGCTCAGACAGTGATTCTGATTCGGATTCTTTAAGTAGTTTATTTTCGAATCAGTTTAAATCAAAAACAGAGAAAAAACAACCGAAACATTTCGAATATCGGTTTCAAAATTTTGCAAACGTTTAAGACCGTCAAAAATGGCAAATCAAGAAGGTAATGTTATTCCACCTCCTCAACAGCCACGTATAGAATGGGATTTATTAAGGGCAAGGTTAAATACTTTAAGGCCTTATGATGGTAGTTATGAAACTCTTAATATTTTTTTAAACAAATGCGATAGGTTAGTACAAGACTATTCAGTTGCACGAAATGAGACAATTAATGCATTGATTTTTGATCATATCCAAAGTAAATTGACAGGTAATGCCGAAACATTGGTAGGCAATAGAAGTGATATACAAAATTATTTCGAATTAAAGGAAGCTTTAAAACAATGTTTTTCTGATCGAAGAGATAAAGAATGCTTAATTCAAGATTTAGCTCGCACCAAACCTTTTAAAAATGAAGATCTTTTTTCTTTTGGTACACGGCTTAAGCACCTTACAAACGCAATCAATCAAATGGTTCGACAAGAAAATTTACCCCTCGAAACATTTGCTATTTTGAAAAATGAATATGAAAAAACCGCATTAAATACTTTTATCGCAAATTTCACAGGTAAAATCCGTGACAATATGTTTTTCAATAAACCAGATTCGTTAGAAGAAGCCATGACTAAAGTCAACGAATTCGAACATTTCGAAAAATTGTACGGTTCTCAAAATAATCACAATTTTCCTTCAAGTTCAAAACAAGTACCTAATAGAAACATTTTTAGCTCACCAAATCAACCGTTTAATAATTTCCAAAGACAACCTCAAAATTATTTTAGTCAAAACTCAAACTTCTTTCAGCAGCGACCTCAAAATAAAAATTTCTCTAATCAAAATTTTGCTAACCAAAATAGGTTTCCTACTGGTCCAATAAATATTCAACCACGACCAATGCCACCAAAAAAGTTTTTCACAGGTGAACAAGTTTTCGGTCCCAAACCAGACGTATTTAAACCAAAAAATACACCACAAGATCAATTACCAAAACCTACCCCAATGTCCGTGACATCTGATAATACATTTAGACGCGTACATAGCCAACAAAGTCAACTACCACAACACTGGCAACGTTATCCTAAACCACCTCAATTTCATTTCGAAGAATTACACATGAATGATTTATCTTCACAAAATAATTATAGCCATGATTATAACCAATACAATGACTATGATTATACCCAATACGATGACCATGATTACAACCAATATAATAGCTATGATTATAATTAATACGATAGCCATGATTATAACCAGTACCATAGCGATGATTATAACCAATACACCGATCAGTCATATGAAACTAATGTTTATTACCAAAACCAAGGAAATGAAATGCAAAATCCCGGAACTTCAACTAAATATCTCAGAAACTAAAAATAAAACCGAAAATTTTCAAGAGGCCAGCTCCAAACAAAATCAAACCTAGTAGAAATAAATAGCTCTGGCAACAGCGCACTTCCTTATATCGAAATTAAACATCCAAAATGTAAATTATTAATCGATACAGGAAGTTGTCGTTCGGTTCTTCGACCATCAATCGCTGAAGAATTTTTTCCAAATTGTATTTTTAGAAAACAAAATAAAATTAAAACGGCAACAGGTTGCACCGAAACGCAGTTTGAAGCAGAAATCCCTGCGTTTGCAGAATTTAATTGTAACACATATATTAAGTTCGTTTTATTTGACTTCCACGATTTTTTCGACGGTGTAATAGGTATAAACGACCTTAGACAACTTGAAATCAACCTGGACATCATTAACCAACAATTGATTGGATCAAATGTAAAAATACCATTCATATATCGACAAAGTTTTGACACAAGCTCAACAGTAGCATTAGGACCCAAGGAAAAGGCTTTAAAATTAATACCCGTTTCTATAGACGAGGGCGAAATATTAACGAATGGAAATAAAATTGGTAATTTTTTAATACCGCCAATAATAACAAATGCCAAAGATGGATGGGCATGCGTAGAGATTCAAAACCCCACTGATCGAAATTTATCCCTTACTTTCGAACAACCCCTAAGAGTTCAACCCTTCGAAGAAAATTATTTTGAAATGTTTACATTTGAATCTGTCATTAAAAATTATAGTCAATCAGATCAATCGATACCAATATCAAACCAATCAATAAAAAAGGAAATGGATCACTTGATTAGAACAGATCACATGAATATAGAAGAAAAAAGAGAAATTACCAAATTATGTCGGGAATTTTCGGACATCTTTTATAAAGATGGAGAAAAACTATCTTTTACCTCCGCTGTAAAACATGAAATAAAAACCAACGATGAAATACCGGTACATACAAAGTCATATCGCTACCCATACATACACAAAGAAGAGGTCAGACGACAAATTCAAGAAATACTTGACAAAAATATTATTAGACCATCATGCAGTCCTTGGTCATCTCCAATATGGATTGTTCCAAAGAAAATGGACGCATCTGGAAGACAAACATGGAGAATTGTAGTAGACTACCGCAAAATCAATGAGAAAACAACTACAGATCGATATCCAATTCCCAATATATTAGATATACTCGATAAATTAGGTAGAGCTCAATATTTCACCACTTTAGACCTCGCTAGTGGCTTTCATCAAATAGAAATGCAATCAAACTCTATTCAGAAGACAGCCTTTAATGTAGAAAATGGTCATTACGAGTATTTGAGAATGCCTTTCGGACTTAAAAATGCACCCTCTACTTTCCAACGAGCCATGGATGAAGTCCTCAAAGACCTCCAGAACAAAATTTGTATGATTTAGATGGATGACTGTATTTGCTTCAGTACAAGCCTCACCGAACATATAAATAACCTAAAATTAATTTTTCAAAAATTCCGAGACGCAAACTTAAAAATTCAGTTGGATAAATCAGAATTTTTACAAAAAGAATGGTTTTTTTTAGGTCACGTTGTAACAACAGAAGGAATTAAACCAAATAAAAAGAAACTAGAGGCAATAGCAAAATTTCCAATACCAAAAACCCAAAAACAAATCAAATCATTCCTAGGTTTATTAGGCTATTATCGAAAATTTATTAAAAATTTCGCGAAAATCACAAAACCAATGACTAATTGCTTAAAGAAAAATAATAAAGTGGAACACACAAAAGAATTTGTAGACTGCTTTAATATTTGCAAAACTATTTTATGTTCAGAACCAGTACTTGAATATCCCGATTTTACTAAACCGTTTGAAATGACGACAGATGCATCGAACTATGCGATTTCGGCCATTTTCTCACAAAATGGACACCCAATTTGTTATGCATCAAGAACATTAAACCCTGCAGAGATTAATTTTGCAACGATCGAAAAAGAATGTTTAGCAATAGTATGGGGATGTAAATATTTTCGACCATACTTATTTGGTAGAGAATTCACCGTGTATACCGACCATCAACCACTTACTTGGCTTATGAACTTAAAAGAACCAAATTGGAGACTCGTACGCTGGAGATTAAAATTAGACGAATATACCTTCTCAATAAAATATATAAAAGGTAAATCCAATAACGCAGCCGACGCATTGTCTAGAGACCCAGTAGACCTCAATGCCTTGGAAACGGCTTCAGTAAATAATGCGGGAGATTCCGATGATGTCATACAAGAATTTTTAAACAGACCAGAAAGCTTTGTAACACCGCTAGAACCTGAAAACCAAACAGAAGAATCACCCAATACCAATAATAATGACAATAATCAATCAATATCAAATCAATCAAAGAGAATATAAAAAAATCAATCAAATCAATCCCAGGATGAAAATTCAGATGGAGAAACTGTTCACTCATCAGCTGAAGAACCAATATTGGCAATACCAATATCGGAAAGACCTCTAAATCAATATAAAAATCAAATTATAATGACTATTAGCGATACAGATTAGATGCAATGTAAATTTGACAAAGTCTTTGAAAATACGAGATATTACGTCACACTAACTGCCAATGATGCACAGCAAGACATAATTAAATTTATGAAAGAATTCTTAGAACCAAAACAACGATACGGTATTTTCTTTAGAACCTCAATTTTGGCCCCATTATTTTACAACAACTGTCCAAAATATCTTTAAAAATGCATCTTACAAAATAATACATTGCCCAAAATTATTAGTAGACGTAGAGATAAGAGAAGAGAAAAAAGAAAAACTCACCCTGTATCATACTACAAAAACATGTCATAGAGGCATTAACGAAATGAAAACATCAATATCTTCAAATTTTTATTGGCCTAAAATGATCGAAGACATTACCGAATATGTAAACAACTGTGACACATGCCAAAGGAATAAATACGATAGGGATCCTCCAGTGATTAAATTTAACTTGACGCCCACGAGTTCAAAACCATTTGATCATGTACATGTTGACTCATTTCGCATATCAAAAGAAATATTTTTAACGCTGTACGACAGTTTTTCTCGATACGGCCAGGCGTACCTTTTAAAGACCTTGACCGGTACATCAGTCACAGATGCATTACTGACCTTCTCAAGCCACCACGGCTTACCTTTAAAAATAACCGTTGACCCAGGAACTGAATTTAAAAATAAGGACGTTCAAGATTTTTGCAAATTACATAAAATCCAACTTCACATAGGAACCGCAAAAAAATTCGAATTCAAATAGCCCCGTGGAAAGATTCCATTCTTCCATTATTGAAGCATTTAGATGTTTAAAGGAAGATAATCCAAAATCAAGCGCAGAGCAACTCATGCAACGCGCATGCCTTGGTTATAATAATTCGATTCACTCTGTACATAAATTTACCCCCTTTGAAGTGGTAAAAGGGCACATACGTAATATCGACCCCTTTAGCATATCAGACGCAGCCATCGTTTCAGACTATGTCCAAAAACACAAAGAAACAACTCAAAAGTTATTCGAAAAAATAAAAGAAACAAACCAGCAAGTTAAAGAGAAAAATATAAACAAGGCAAACGAAAAACGATCGGACCCCCCAGATTTCTTAAATCATTCTGACGCCTACATACAAACAAAATCGAGATCAAAAGATGCCCCCAAATTTACAAAAACCGCAGTAAAAAGACAAACTCCTAAAAAGATTTTCACCACAAAAGGCAACTTATCATAAATCAAGTGCGCGAAAACCAAAAACTAAAAAGAAATTTTCTTTACAGGTTCAAAATGACACTCCCGAGGAACGCCCTCATAGTAGCAGTCATAATGACGTCACTAATAGTAGTCAGCAGCAATGATGACGTACAAATTACGACCCTAAGTAACCCCCTTCTTCCTATCCAATTTGGTAGCTCAAAACAAATTTATACAAAACATACTTTTTTGCATTATATTGATCTTCAATCAATAATCGATCAATTTTCAAAAATTAAAAAATATTTCTCAATGATTAAACAAAACTTTTTAAAAGACAATAATACAAATCCGCTATCTTTAAACAGTCTTTCCGAAAGCTCACTTTTGAGGACGGAATATTTAATACAAACCACTCAAAATAAAATTTTAAATTTGCACCCTGTTATCAGGAACAAACGAGGTTTAATTAATGTTGTCGGAAAAATTAATAAATGGCTTTTTGGAACCCTCGATTCCGAAGATGGTGAACGTTACGAACAAGCAATATCTCACTTACAGAAAAATCAAAAAACTATTGTTCAAGAAATGAATTTACAAATCTAGTTATCAAAAACCTTAATTCGAGATTATAACAAAACCTTAACAGTTCTTAGTAGTAACCAAAATAAATTAGAAAACAGTTTAAAAAGATTACAAAATTATGTGGGAACAACAATTCGAGAATTAAATATCTATTTGACTTTCCAAAATTTGTTATCACAAATCAATTTAGCTTGCCAAAATCTTATTACTTTTGTCGATAATTTAGGAGATGCAATAATGTTTGCAAAATTAAACACTTTGCATAACTCAATTATTTCAGGCACTGAACTGATTCGAATGATGGAATATTTAAAGAAAATTTACAAACCTAGTCAAATTCCAAGTTTTAATAATGTCCTAACTTACTATCAATTTTTGGGTACACAACTTTTTCAAACTTAAAATTAATTTTTGCAATTCATGTCCCAATTATTGAACCCGAAACATATACATTTTACCAATTAATACCTACTATCCAAAACAACCAAATTTTCGTACCTCGATACCCTTTTTTGGCACGAAGCTTACAGAAAAATCAGTTCCATGAAGAAGCCTGCCCACAATTAGAAGAAACATACTACTGCCAAGAACGATTCACCACCGATGACAATTGCACCCTTAGACTCACAGAGGGCTTTCAACCACAAAACTGCCCTGTGTTTAACATCAATCTGCAAGAATCAATAATTGAACAAATCGCACAAGACCAACTACTGGTGATGCCATCCAAAACTGAAATGATCCACACAAAATGCCGCACTAGTCAATATATTGGAACTAGTAAACCGATTTTAATTAGAATTCCACGATCATGTGAAGTAACAGTTGCAAATCGAAAATACAGAAACGAAAACCAATTAATAAAAGGAAGACCACTGATCTTACCCAATATTGAATTCCAAAAATTTAAGCAACCAGAAATTTTGGAATCAACAAATTTAACAAAAATCGATATTGCCAATATCTATAAATTAAATGATATTGCCAATAAATTAAAACCAATCAAGAATCAAAATGAATTTCATGCCAGCCACATCACCTCTTACGTTACTTCAGTTATCATTATGATTGTCATAGCCATGATGATATTTTACTTTTGGAAAAATGGAGTTTTACTGAAGTCTTGCCGACATAAAACGTCAAGAAGAACAGTGGTAAACCAACCACCTGATGAAGAAGCAAAATCCAGCCGTAACTCTGAAGTTGAGCCTGAAAACAACTCCGTCTTCAACTCCGTGATTTTCAGACCTAAGGAGGGAGGAGTTATATTCACATAATATTATTTTTATTATATTAGATAAGCATTTTTATAACCACACGTGTTTGCTAACTCTGCACTTTTTTACTATTATATGAATTGTTAGGAGAAAATTAAACCATTCCCAGCAAAACTTCTGTAGACTTAAGATCGCACTAATGTTACTTTAAAGTTGTTATAAATTTACGCAAAATAAAATTTTTTTAAAACAATTAGCTCTAAAGTTAATACTTAACTCGCTTCATTGAATTTATTTTAGTACGGTTTTGTAGGGGTGTCGCCTAGCTGTTGTTAAAAACGCTTGATTTAATCGATTATAGGTAGGAATTAGTGTAATAAACTGCGTTTTTATCACCTGGGTCTTGCTTTTTAATAAAACACCTTTTTTGTAAATTTGAAACGTTATTTTATTTTAAAAATCAAATCATCCTATAAAGTCGGACCTAACGAACATATTTAGCGTTGAGGGCAGGGCAGGGTTGTTTTAGTTATTATAAGTACATAAGTATATTATTTATTCAGTATGCTGAATTGTTTTGTAAAATGGAAAGCCATCAATAAAGTATTCTATTAAATTGCTCCTTTGCCGGGGGTCTCGCTAAAAAAAATTTGTGTCAGCAAGAATACAGTAACAGTTACTGTATGTAACGGATCCAGGGAGTGGGGCGGTCGAGTTGGCCGTCTCCCTCTCCTCCCTGACATAAAGCTTATATTTTGTAGGTCTAGTAAAAAAAATAACTTAAAAAAATTTGTCACAAAAATTCTACATAAATTTTTGCCTGTAACGCATTTTATTTACATTTGGTTCGTAACTTCTTAGCTCAGACTTATTAAAAACGGCAAGGAAAATCAACTTTTGGTTTTTGATGCCTCCTTGGCCCCTCCCCCTGGACATCCTGGATCCGCCACTTGCAAGAAATCTAGTGTACGCGTACAAATCGCTCGGTGTCTAGGCAAAACGCATTGATAATATACACACGCACGTAGTAGTGAGAGGTCATTTAAACGTAATTTTACAGTAGTTAAAGTGCGAATTAATTATTAAATCTGATATCATAATAATCACAAAAAAAATAGGTTTTTATCACAAATCTTTCAGTGATGCAAGTGCGAATGTGTTCATTATATTTTGATAATTACATTAAATAAGTTAAATAAAACTCGTCGATATTAATGATAAAAAACAAAAGAAAAGAAAACAAACAATATATTTGTGTTTTGTGAGAGATAAGGAATCAATCGCTCAAAACTTGATAAAAAAAAACTTTTAAATTTAAACACTATAGCTATACAAATTATTATTTATTATTCCTTTTACCCAAATAAATTAATGTACTGGGTGAGACAATAATTTATCCACAATGTCTTGCTCGAAGTGTAATTTGGAGTTATCTCAGGAGGACGCAGGCTATAAAATAATCTGCGATATATGCTTAAAACAGTTTTGTTTGAAGTGCTCTGAATTATCAAAATCTGAGGCATACGTTACACGTCTCCATGAGCGCTCACTGATATGCGACGTCTGCACTGCCCTGTTAATAAAGAAGAGCGAATGTGCAAATTTCTAGTTTTGAGAAAAACGCATTTGAAGTTTTTGACTTCTTAAAAGTAGTCCTAACTTCTTTTCAAATTCATATTTTTTTTTCATTTTTTTTTTGTTTAATTTTCCCGTAAAAAAAATTTATATCTTGTAAAAATTATTGATTTTGGTTAACTTCTTCTATTAGAAATTAATATAAAATCAAAACGAATGTTCCCTGAATTCGAAATTTAAGGCAACTTGTTAAGAAAGAAGAGCGAATGTTACAGCTTTGACACTTTCGTCGTTCTTTGTTAACATTACTATATCCAGAATTTAAGCAACATTTTGTCAAAATTAGCGAATGTTGAATAAAAATTTTAATTTTGAGGTATTTAAAGAATAATCATAAGGAACTAAACCGCGGCGGCGGAGCCAGTCACCGCTTTTGGGGGATTTTGATATCCTGGTTAAATAAAGTTAGACTATTATAAGTATCACAAAGGATAAAAACATGAAGTAGAATTTGAATCAGGTTTCTTTAAAATTAATTTATTAAAAAAAAAGCATGGAGAAAAAATTTTTTACGCAAAAATTGTGCTAAACGTCAAAATTAGCATAAATGGCTCCAGTTTATTGAAAAGGTAAAAAGAAATAAAATTTCCTTGTTTTAAAAAATAATGTTTTATTATATTGTAAAACTAGAAATATAAGAATAGAACAATAAAACTGAAAGTCTAAAATGATAATAATAACTACCTACTTATTCGTTTTAAATATTAAACATTATTATTTTAGAAAATATGATAATAATAACTACCTACTTATTCGTTTTAAATAATAAACATTATTTGACAAAATAGCAATAACACAAAACTTTTTTAACTTAAGTAGTACCCTGTTATTATATTATTTATAATATTGCTAATCAAATCATATTAAACAAAAACAAATAAACAAAACGTTTTTGTAAGTACAAAATACCTACCTAATATTTTTTATATTCATAGCATTAAAATATATATATTATATTTTTTTGAAAGTTTAACAAGAACAAGTAAAAACATGTATTTAATCGAAATACGCAAAAATATTTATTGCACAAACAACAATCCAAAAAATATTTGCACAACATGATTAAAGGTTAACCAAGTAAACATACCTTCAAGTTAACGCAAACATAAACAGGCAACTTGCAGTCTAAGAAGCTAATCTTCGTCACTGTCTATAAAATCATTTTTATTGTCATTAATCTTCAAATCGAGCCAAAATTGCCTTTTATGTTCTGGCATTAATTTAAGCAAATTTTTAATGATTTTTTTCTTTTCGTTCACGCGAGATACCTTTATCACCTTCTACTGATAATAGTTTCTGAATTACAAAATTCGCATTCATATATTTTTTTGCAACGCATACAATCGAGTATTCGGGACCATCAAGTAATTTTTTAAAAAAAAGATTTTTGGATCCCTTCTTTACGGTTACTTCTTTCATGTCTTTTATAAGTGTAGTATTTTTATTCATCTTCTGAATTTGGTATGTCGAAATTATCACCGGCCACTTTCTAAAATCTTGATAAGTCAGTATTTTGACTACCGGTGTCGCATTTGAACAAAACTGCACGCAGTCGCAAAAATCTTTAAAATCATAAACGTATTTTTTTTCTCTAAGTTTTTTCTCTACCAAGTGGTGAAAGGAGTCGGCTGCCATAAAGGTATGGCCTGTCTCGAAATAACGAAAGGAAATTTTGTCGGCACTTATTTCGTTCGAATTTATCAGATAAATTAAATATGAAAAAATACACCAATTTTTATTTTGCGCGGTACAATTATCGCACCAGACTATGATATTCTTGTAGTCCCTTGCATATTCAGTAAAAAATGCATGATATGTGCTTACTATATCCTCTTTTTTTCGACCGGCAACACCTTCGTGCCATAATGCCGCAAATGGAGGTCTTTTTTCACTAAATTTGCCCACTGGCACGAAACTTTCGTTAAAAGCTATTAAGCGAGGAGTGAAAATAGCTTCTTTAAACATATCGATTCTTGGCAGCATGATGATTTTTTGTAGATCAACAGTTATATGTAACTCCTCATTGTTTGAATTCTGTTCACTTAGTTTATAATTTCGACGAGCCTCTTTGGCTTTTTCAATATGATTGTTGAATTCAATGCAGTTTTGACATGTTTCAGATTGTTCAACTGAATGGGATTTCTTATGAATATCGTTCTCCGTACATTTTTCACATTCTTCGTGTCCTAAATGTGTAAATGAAATATTAAGCTTCTCTGTAACAACATCACGATAAGCATAGTAACTACATGCTTTTGACCCATATATAGCCAAGAAACTTTTATGCATTGCCGTAATAGACAGATCACTTGGTAGGTAAAGTTTCTTTGGGGCGTGTTCCCGTCTATAGTGGGAAATACTAGGGGAAAATGATACAATGTGGTCCATTATTGCTTGCATGTTTATGATTTTTTTATGATTTTCGTGTTTTCCCCTTTTATCCATAGTCGGCGATATAAATTTGTGCAAAGATCCATTATTTGCTTTAAAACCCAAAGTTCCATAAAACATTTTTTGACAAACTTGAACTTTTTTCTTGTCAGCATTTTTTAAATAATAATTATACGATTTTCTTTTTCTATGGTTAGGCCCAGTTGATTTTCTTCTTCTTTTTATGAAGACTTCTTCAGTACACGAAGAAATGAATGATTTTCTTCCATCGTAATTGAGGTTCCAAAATTTCTTGTTTATCCTTAAACGTATATCATCAGAAAATTGTTCGCCACATTTACGTACACATTTGCATTTTCCCTTTACATTATGACGTTCTAATTTTTCAGCTTTCATTATCTTCATTCTTTCTTCTTTAGCATGAAGGTAGCTTTTTCTTTTAAGTGTTCCTTGTTTTACTGCAAAGAAGTCTATCTCAGAGCCGGACGATTCCAAATTTGAATTTTCAGGCGAGCTTTCATCATTAGCGGACAATTCCATACCTGTCTCATCATTAACATTTATGTCCAAGCTTTCATCATTGGCTGACAAGGCCGAATTTATGTCATTATCAGTACCATCATCTGAGCTTTCATCGATATCTGAACGTGTATTAATTACCATTTCTTCTGCTCTACCTTTTTCATTTGGGTTCCCTTTATCAAATAATTCAAATTTATTTTCTTTTCCACATTCTTCTACAGCTGTTTGAGCTTCTTTATGCATTTTTTGAGTTATTTTCTTTTTCTTCATCAAAACCAACAGTATATTCAATAAAATCAATTCCTTTATTCTGTTTTGACAGTTTTCTTCAAAAAGTGTATCGTCTGTATTTTCTTGGATTGAATCATTTTTGTCACTGTCAAAGAGATCACTTTTATCAAAAATGGAAGTATCTAGATCCTTTAAAGACGTGTACAGTAGTTCGTCTGGCACGTTTTCGAGTAGAAGAGAATCAGGTTTATTATTATCGGTTTTTGGTGATAAACCTATTGTGTTTTTATGATTTTCTTTGGGTAGGCACTGACTACTTTTTTTGTTGACAACCATATCCATAATGGCCATGGACCTCCTACTTATCGTAGAAGGAATCTGAAACAAAAAAAACATACTTGTAAACTACCTTACAATTTTCAAACAATGATGAATTCAAATAAAGATTAGTTTAAACCTTTACAGTGGTATTTACTAAGCTCTAGGTTTAGTTCAAGTCTATCCTAAATACATGGGTATCGAAAAATTGATTTTAAACCGAACAAGTCCCAATGGAAAAGATATTTTTAGCTGGACGGACTTTAAAATGCACTGGAATGAGACACGTATGACCATTTTATCTCAAAACGGTCCAAACATTCTATAAAATGGATTGAAATTTGGGAAAACAAGAAATATGAGAACTGACAAAGTGACGCATGTCGTCCGTTTTTAGTAAAATCACCGTAGATTGTAGTGTACCCAAATTTTATTCCATTTTATAGAACGTTTGGACTTTTTTGAGATAAAATGGTCATACGTGTCTCATTCCAGTGCATTTTAAAGTCCGTCCAGCTAAAAATATCTTTTCCATTGGTGTCTTGTTCGGTTTAAAATCAATTTTTCGGTACCCATGTATTTAGGATAGACTTAAACTAAACCTAGATCTTAGTAAATACCGTTGCAATTTCAAACAATGCCGTACAATGCCACACATTTCTTGTACACCAAGTGGGATTGTAATGCCAAACAATGCCTGATAATGCTTCAGAATGCCACTGGCCTGTACACCAAAATTCCACATGTATCTACGCCTCGCAATAAATAACATTTGTTACTCTTAGAGCGATGGTCGCAATATAAAACTAAAAACACTTGTTCTAAATCATTAATAATGTGTCATATTATAGGTCTTTTTTAATTTTTTACTATCTAAACAGTTTTAGGAGACGCGAACATGGGCTTGACACCCCCTCCCACAGGAGAAACGCAAACTGTACTGAATTTTTCATATTTTTTTTAATTATTGTTTTTTTCTAAAAATTTTACCTGCGGCGCTCTATTTTTTCTTAAACAACATTTTCGTACGCTACTGCTTTTTATTAATTTATATTGACATCATATTTTGGGCTCCAAGTAATGTACGAACTCTTCTTATACGAACCAAAAAATTCTTTTTTATTTTAAACAATACCTGCCTATTCAGTTTTTTAATTATTATATTTTTGGGCTAAGGTTAGCACATAAAGGCTTTCCATAAATGCTAAAATTTTTAACACACAACACTAAAACACAATTGACCATTTTCAAATGAGGTCACGCCATTTCCTCTGGAGGAGACATAAACTGTTTCTATCTCTTACGTGTTTATACTACTGAGGATAGCGAGCCTTCTGTAACCAGATTTCAAGCAACAGAGATCTGACTGGTTTGAGAGACATTACGATATCTACAAAAGCGACTAAGATGTAGAAACGGTTTGTTTTAATCTTATTTGTCACATAAAATGTACTTACCTTTTCTCCCATTATTTGGCACTTTCACATCACATTTAAAAAACAATGTTTACTCTTTCATGAACGAATTGACACTAAAAAGGGAATAAGAAGAACACGTTACATTCGCTTGCGCACCTAAAAACAGACGCAAGAAATATATCGTTAAGAAAGAACAGCGAATGTGTAAGGGCCGGCGCGCCTCCCAGCGAGTGTATTCGAAAATAGGGCAAAATATTAAAGAAAAACAGCGAATGTGCAGAAAACGTGTGTCATTCGCTCTTCTTGCTTAATATTTTGACCGAAAATAGTGCCCATACGCTGCAGGCTGTTGCTTTCGCTCTTCTTGCCCTACATTATGACCTCAGATTTGATTTCAGGGCACATTCGCTGAATTTAAATATATTTTTTTAAATATTTAAAATTTAAAAAAAAAGTAAAAAAGTGGTTTAAATAAAAGCTATCATAATATAGATTATAAAAATGCAAAAAAGTGAAAATCGCCAATTTGTAACATTCGCTCTTCTTTATAAACACGGCAGTGCAGCCCTGAGAAGGTTAAAGAGTTTATTAAAACGAATAAAATAGTTAAAGATGAGCTGAAGCGATTCAATAACCTGTGTGTAAATATAAACGCAGAAATAATTAAATCAATGTCGCAACATCAAACTCAAATGCTGAAGAGTGTAGAAGAATGCATTAATAAAGTGGTTGATCAGAAAATCAGTAGCGTTTTTGAGACAAACATAGATAATATTTTCAGTCAAAAGTTTCAAAGTTTATCACAAAATTTGGAACATGATGCTAAAACAATGATAGAAAAATCTATATCTAATAAAACTGCTGAACTTACAGATTTTTGTAAAAAATTTGAAAACGAAACAAAACAAACAATTGAGATGACACTAGAAAAGAAGTCAGCAGAATTTTCTGAATCTTATGATACCATGCAAACTGAAATCATTACGTTTCACCAAAATAAATTTCAAGAAAAATCAAATCAAGAGAAGGAATTGCAGGATAAGGTTACTAAACTGGAAGGACTGTTAGAATTTTGTTTCAAGAAAATCTAAAAACTTAAAAAACAGTCGTATCAGCAAGAAATTAAATACTTGCAAAATGACACCTGTCAAAATACAAATATAAGTGCCAGCACTAGTACATCGGCGCTAGATACAAAAATGGGTCCTCAAACATATAATAAGACCACAAAAATGCGGCCACGTTTAGAATCCGAATATGCTGAGAAAATGTCCGAGATCATAAACTTGGATGAGGGTGATGAAAAAGAATTACATAATTATGAAAACCAAAGCAAAATGAAGTCAAACAGAAACATGTCTGGACAATACTACAATAACTACCGGAATAATCCACGACAAAATAATCAGTATCGCAGAAATCGAGTGGTTTTTGGAAATAATTCAGACAATCAAAACCAGGTAGTAAAGAAATATAAGTACTTTTTTGTTACTGGTTTTACACCAAACACTCAGAACGCTGAAGTTATTTCAATTGTAAAGCAAATTGGTGCAAACGAAAATTATGAATGCGAAAAACTTCAACTTGGAAATCAAGACAGAGTTGGATCGTTTAAGGTCGGTATTCCATTCTATTTGAATAATGATTTCTTGGATCCACATTTATGGCCAAAAGGCATTTTGGTAAGTGATTTTTTAGAAAAACCGAGAAGGAATTAGTAACAAACATATTTTATACAAACTGTTCAAGTATCATCAAAAACTTTGATAGTATTTTATTTGCTATATTTTGTCACAATCCTTTAATTTTGTGCTTGTCAGAGACTTGTGTTACTGATGATATTTATCAAAACGAAATATCAATAACAGGGTATGATATGGTGCAATGTAATTCAACAAGCAGACACACAGGTGGAACTATTATTTATGTAAGTGACATTGAATATCGGGAAATCCTGAAATATTCGCTTCAAATGAACTTGTGGTTTTTAGCAATCATTTATCATACTATATCATTCTCCTAGTGCCTCTAAGTCTGACTTTTTGGATGCCTTAGAGTCAAAATTAGAAGAGCTTTTATCACATGGATGCCCATTAATAATTCTAGGGGATTTTAATATAGACATTAGTGTAGACTCAGTGTACAGTAGGCAAATAAAAAGTTTGCTAAATTATTTACGATTATACCAAGTGGTTACTGGATACACTAGGGTGACTTCAACTAGCAAAACTCTGATTGATTATATAATTTCAAACAATAAAATTGTCAACCACTCAGTATCAGATAAACCTAAAATTTCAGATCATTCCAACCTACTAGTATCCTTAGTTGATCGAGTACCACAACAAAACAACAAAGTAATCATTCATAAAAGAAAATTTTCTAACTTTACAAAAGATCAATTTAAACTCTCCTTGCTAAGCCTAGATTGGACAACATGTAATTCAAATAATTTAAATAATTTAGCAAATGTATTCACGAAAAATATTGCAGAAGCTCTTGATTGTCATGCACCAATCAAAGAGGTTAAAATCTTTAATAATTTTAAGCTTCAGGTTTGATTCAGCTATGAACCTATGCAGGATTTTCAAAATAGAGACAACTTGTTTAGATTAGCAAAGGAGTCAGGATTAGAGGAAGACTGGGATAAATATAAAAAAATTAGAAACAAGATCACGACCAAAATAAGACATGAAACAAAAAAATATTATGAAGAAAAAATTGATAAAAACAAAGATGATACAAAAAAAATGTGGCAATCTATTAAAGAACTAGTTAATGGACAAAGACATGAAAAACCCTCAAAAATAAAATTCAAAGACAGACAACTTAAAAATGAGTTAGAGATTGCACAAAATTTTTATGTATATTTTACAGAAAGTAAAAGATATCGTAACTTCTACTAAAAGTATAATGGGATATGACTTTGTATTGCAAAAAATTAATCAGTTAGATGGTTCGTTTGATAGTTTTAGAATTATTGATATTCACGAATTAAAACAAAAAATTGCAGGCATGGGAAAGGGATCCAGTGATGAGGATGGCATTGATTTAAAGTCATTTAAATTAGCCATTGAAATAGTTGGTGATTACTTTTTAGAACTGATAAATATGTCCTTGTCACGGGGTGTCGTTCCGGATGCGTGGAAGTGCTCAACCGTAATTCCAACAGAAAAAGTACCAAAAACTACTCTTTGTACAGAACATAGGCCCATTAATACGTTACCTGTTTATGAAAAAGCTCTGGAATTACTGGTAAAAGATCAGTTGATGCATTATATCAATCAAAATAATATTTTAATTAGTGAACAATCAGGCTATAGGCAGGCTCATTCATGTGAAACAGCTTTGCAGTTTTTAACACCCTCTTGGAGATCTCAGACAAATAATAAAAAAGTAATTGGGGTAGTTTTCTTAGATTTTAGCAGAGCCTTTGAAACTGTTAACATTGATTTACTATTACAAAAGATGAAAAAATATGACATTACAGGTAATGTATTGAAATGGTTTAAGAGCTATTTGAAAAAAAGATTTCAAAAGGTTAAATTTAAAAACTCAGTATCAGGAAAAATAGAAACTGATCATGGTGTTCCTCAGGGATCAGTACTGGGGCCCATTTTATTTCTTATTTTTATTAACGACATAGTTAAACACATAAAGTATTGCAAAATCAAACTATTTGCAGATGATACAATACTGTATTTCATTTGCGATATCAATGAATTTCAAAACATTGAAAAAAATTTAAATGAAGATCTTAATAACTTGCATGTGTGGTTGATAGAAAATGGACTTAAATTAAATATAAACAAAACAAAATTTATGATTTTATCCTCAAAGCATAATTTAAATCAACTTAAGAATAAAAACAAACTCAACATTGTTATTGAAAATTCTCAAATAGAAGAGGTTAAATCTTTTAAATATCTAGGCGTAATGTTAGACCCTGAGCTCAACCTTTCTCTACACTGCGAGTACATAAAAAAGAAAATCGCAAAGAAAGCAGGTTTCATGTATAGGCTAAATAATAAAGTTTCATTATTCACTAAACTTACAATTTACAAATCAATTATTGCACCACATTTTGATTATTGTGGAACATTGTTTCATTTTTTAAATGCAGGTCAGAAAAACATGTTACAGAAACTGCAGAACCGTTGCATGAGTGCAATTTTATTATGTAATAAGCGAACTCCTATTAGAAATATGCTTGACAGGTTAAACCTTATGAATGTTCAACAACGAGCCTCATACAACATGTTAGTCTTTGTTTTCAAACTCAAAAATAATATGTTGCCCACATATTTAACTGGTGAGATAGTTTATGTTCGAGATATTCATACTCATAACACTAGGTCAGATCAGTAAACGATTTCTATATTGCTGATTTTCAAAGTGAAACGGTATTCAGTGTAGGTTTAAGATTGTTTAATAGCATCCCTAGAGACATGAAAGAATGCACTTCATTGAAAAATTTTAAAACAAAGTGTGCTCATTATGTGAAAACTTTGTAAATTTTTTATTTTTTTTTCGATGTAAATACTTATCTACCTATTTGTATTTATAATGACATTGTAAAGAGCAATATATTTTTTGCTAATAAAGTGTGATAATAAATAATAATAATAATGAAAAACTCAGTTGACGTGTAATTTAACTACTTAATCAAAAAAGTAGCTACACTACTAACTACTAATAGTGCATAGTTAGTAATTAAAGATTTTTTTTATTACACATGATTATCGTTTGTATACTTACTTAGTGTAAGCCTCGAAAAAATTTTGACAAACAAATTTTACAGGACGGCCGTGTTGGTCTCATGGTCGTTTTCATCAAGGCCGTGTTGGTCTCATGGTCGTTTTCATCAAAAAACATATAACACTTTTGGGGTAAATATTTTTCAATTTTTGAAATATTTACTTTAAATTGATTGATTCAAATTTAGTATGTCAAAAATTATTTTGTATAAATAAATAAATTCTTTTAGGTACATGTATTTCTGTTTCTAAATTAATTTCTAACAAACTTCAAAAGCAATAATTTGATCTAGAACCAGTCTTTTCCATTTATTTTTGATCTTAAATGATATTTAAAAGAAAAAAGAATAGAATTAATCTTTACAATTTTAATGGGGTTATGACTATAATTACATTTAATTTTTAGGAACTATAGATTTCCGCGGGCAGTTATCCTGGACATTTGCGAAATGGTGAGAGAGGAGTTGGAGCCTGTTACGGACAGAAGCCACGCTATTCCCTTACTGATTAAGGTTTTGGCTTGTTTAAGGTATGCAGACTATACCCACTTAAGAAAATTAAATACAATTTTTTTTTAATTTCTGTTAATTTTTTATTTCTCAGTACTTAAGCATAGAAAAAATTCTTATCATGAAAATCGGGTGATATGTTTTGAGATATCCTATTCATAGACACATCACAGAAAAAGTTGCATTTGTTTAAAAATAACAGTTAGATATAGGTATACATTTGAAACATCTAATCAATTTGTTAGTTCATAAGGTTTAAAAAAACCAACAAAAGAAAGTTTTTTGCCGTGTAGTTTTAGACAAAAATGACTAGTACCATTTGAAAGATGGGTTTTACGCCTTATAAAAATTTCATAACATATAAACAAGTCTTACTCTGGATATAAATCTAAATTTGTCAAAAACTGGTATATGTAGCAATTTTAGTTAAAAACTGATATTAAGATTATATCATATTTTCATTTTTTTGTCCGTATTTGAGGCTGTGCAGTAGCATGAACGTGATATAGCGTGAACACTTTTATTACTTTTTTTTCAACCGACCAGAAAACATACACTTTCTGTACATTTTTTTGTACAGAAAGTTTCATTTTACAGTGCGGGTTTAGTTCAGATTCTTTCCGGTCTCCAAAGTGATCTTTATTTTTAATTTTCCGGTCTCTTGTTCTCTTTCCGGTCCCTATTTCAGTCAAATTAGCCATGACTTTGTGATGACAGCTTATAAAAATTGTTTTGTTTTGACAGCTTTGACTTTTAAAATAAATCAATATGGCTGCCTTTTAAATAAAAAACTTGTGTTTAAAAAGAGATATTTAAAAAAATAATAAGTAAATTATGGACTTGGACATGAATGAAGAATTAAATCCGGAAGAAATAATTGAAGCAGCATCAAAGGTAACTTTCGACTTGCTACCAGAAAAATCCAAAGAGAGATATACTAGAAATTATGATGTATTCCTTAATTGGTGTCACACAAACAAAGTTAAATCAATTGATGAAAATGTCCTAGTGGCATATTTTGCCGAAAAATCAGCCACATTGAAGTCCAATAGTTTATGGAGTTTATTTTCAACAATAAAAACTTGCTTATCATTAAGGAGAAATATTGATATTAGTCGCTACTACAAGCTAATTGCATTTTTAAAGAAAAAGTCTGCAGGATATAAGCCTAAAAAGGCCAGAGTTTTCAGTGGAGAAGAAATTAATAAATTTTTGGAAGAAGCAAGGGATGAGGAATTTTTAATGCTCAAAGTAAGTAAAATACAAACAAACCTAATTATTCTCCTTGCTATTTTTGTTATAAAAACGTGTGTTTCAATCCCAACAACTGCACTGTAACTTTTAACCAAATTTTAAAATTTTATTAGCTTCAATTAACAATTTTTTCTGTAAAAACAAAAAACAATTCTATTTATTAATTTTCATTCAATAACCTAACTAAAATAATCATAACATAACACAAGGACTACCAAGCTAAGCAATGATGCCAATTTGTTTTATATAGATTCTTTGGAACCAAATAAAAAACTCAAATTGGAATTCAATTACAACTATTATTTATTACAAACAAAAGATTCATACAAATTTTGCCATTTAAATTACAAAAAAAAACATACAACACAGATTTTTTTGTTTTACCATCTTTATTTTTATCAAAAAATAATATAAAAAATGTATACTTTAACTAATTACTTAAATAATAGTGGAAAAAGTATTTTTAAAACTATCTAGGTTAGTACTAGCACAGCCTACCTAGGTAGGCTGTGGTACTAGGTATCCGATTGTTTAATAACTTAGCATTCTTAATTATAGGTAAATTTAGTGGGAATAAGGACACTGTTGTTCTGGTAAATATACGTTTTAATCCATCGGTAACGTTTCGACAATGGTTTTTGTCTTCATCAGACCTTCAGACTAGATCGTACATTGGAACAAGGTCTGAAGGTCTGATGAAGACAAAAACATTTAGTGGGAATAAGGACACTGTTGTTCTGGTAAATATACGTTTTAATCCATCGGTAACGTTTCGACAATGGTTTTTGTCTTCATCAGACCTTCAGACTAGATCGTACATTGGAACAAGGTCTGAAGGTCTGATGAAGACAAAAACCATTGTTGAAACGTTACCGATGGATTAAAACGTATATTTACCAGAACAACAGTGTCCTTATTCCCACTAAATTTACCTATAGTTGCATTACAAGGACGTGATAAGTTTACCAAGCATTCTTAATGATAAAAATAATAAAATCCGGCAACGCTCGACTGCGGCTAGTGAAAAGAACAAGACGAGGAAAAATACCAGTTTTTATTACGGATCGGTTGCATATGGGACTGTTCACAAATTGTAAAGTTAGCAAAAATTTTAAATTTACTTTTTGATTTTAGGTTGTAACGATCATGGCCATTTCGGGAGCAATGAGGAGGGAAGAAATTACTAAATTAACCCTAAAAGACGTCACTGAGAAAGAAGACATGATAATAGTCAATATACCAAACACTAAAACAAATGTTTCAAGAACTTTCGTAATTCTTGGTGAAAGAAATTTGAAGTTATTTAAAAAATACAAAAATCTAAGGCCCCCAAATGTTCCGCATGAAAGATTCTTTTTATTTTACTCTCAAGGAAAATGTAGAAAGCAGCCAGTAGGTCTTCATGGCGTAGGAGGGGCACCTGCCAAAATCGCCAAATTTCTACAGCTTAAAAATCCACAAGAATTCACCGGACACACATTCAGGCGCACCGCTGCCACACTCCTAATAGAAGGCGGTGGAGACATATTAAACCTTAAAAATTTGGGCGGCTGGCATTCAAACTCTGTTGCTGAAGGATATATTGAGCACTCACTGAGACAAAAAGTTGATAATGCTAAAAAAATTGGAGCAGGTGCAGGCGGGAGCTTCCCAGTAGCAGCCAGCAATGGAAGTTCAACCAGAGATTTTACTACATCTAATGTGTCTGATGCTCAAAATAATATGTTGTCAAACATTTCAGAAACAATAAATATACAGCAGAGAAATTCACCAAAAATTGAAAATACTTCGGCTGCAAATATAAATATCCAAAATGTGCATAACTGCATTTTTAATATTTATACTCAAGAGAAAAAGTAATGATGTATTAAAATTGTTTGAATTTTATATTAGGTACATATAGGTAACTTACATATAAAATGGTTACTATAGTTATATAGGTAGTTGCGTATAAGAATTGTTCCTAATTGTAGCATAAATATTGTTTAAATATAAGTAGTCAAACATGTACTTACTCTAGCTTTTGAGTAAGACAGACAGCTGTGCTTCATTATGTCGGTTAAAAAAAAATATACGTACGATACACGACCGGAAACTGACTTTACAGGTCTCCGCAGGTTTACAGGTCTCGCCTGCGGCTCGCCCGGTAAATTTCCTGTGTCGACCTGTAAAGTCCTTATTTCCGGTCTAGTAACGTAAATACCTATACCACATCACAACACATTAGTAAAAAAACGTTGAAGTAAATTTTTACAAAAAATAACAAATAACTCTGATTTAGAGATGTGTCTGTCTGGCTGGTGAGATGTGTCTGTCTGGCTGGTGAAAAGAAATGTGCACAATTCACGTATTTTCAGTAGAGGCAGAAAATTTTAAAAAGTTTGACTAGTGTAGGTTAACAGAAAAACCACTATTTTTACTATATACTATACAAGATTTTTACTATTTGTTATAAATATTGAAAAAAGTAAACTTACTTGTGAGTACTATTGTGAGTTATGTTTTGCAATACGGTAAAATGACAAATCCCAATAAAGGTTTCTGTTCCATAAATTGGAAAGGTTCTTTTTAGAGAAAATCACAACATACTCCCAATTTTTAGGTTCACTGCTTCTGGAAGTTTTCAAAGCGTCACCGGAGACACTATGCATTTCAGCCAGCCCACCATGAGCAGGGTTCTAAGGACCTTTGTTCGGGTAATGGCTGAAAATGCAGTGAATTCAATCCGGTATCGACTAAACGAACCACAATATGTCGAGGATCAGAAGAGAAGTAATTACATATTTTGTCTTTGTCATTGTCCTCAAGTTTATTTTATAAAAATTGGTTCTATTTATTTATAAATAATGATATATGATATATATTAATTTAAATCTTTAACTAAACCTGAACAAAAACATGTAACCATGTGTAAAGCATGGAAAGATTAACTGTATTTTTTTAAACATAACAATTTTTTTTAGAGTTTCGTGAGATAGATGGGTTTCCCAATGTAATTGGCTGTAAGGACTGCACCCATATTTTAGTGCGAAAACCTGCAGTAAGTAATGACTGTGGTAAAATTTGTTTAATGAAAATAAATAAAGTGTGATAATAAACATGAAAGTTGGCTCTAGTCCAAAATAAGTGTTGCCTACTTCTATTTCTATATATATATATCTAGACTAAACATTGATAGGCCTGACTGTACTAGTAGATTTATTTAGTTACATTTTTCTTAGTATGCTGTAACGTTATAAAATACCTGTTTTTTTTTTACAATAATAAAAAAACACTATTTGGTTACAAGTGCAGCATACATCACCTATCTGCCCGCTATTCTGGAGTTTAAGATGACAGAAAAAAATATTTTCCTAGAAGCCTGATCTATTCTATGCAAACTTCATTTTGTTCCTTTAAAATCGATAATATAATTCAAAAGTTATAATGAAAAACATGTCTAGTTTTTTTGGCCCACCAAGTACATATATTAATTTGTTTATTTTTTAGGAAGACGGCATTAATTACATTAATCGAAAAGGCGATCCATCTATAAACGTTCAAGTGGTGTGCGACGCAGATCAGCGCATTGTTAATTGTGTAGCAAGGTGATTTTTTTCTTTAGTACCTAGTTATTAAGCGGCATGCAAATAGGTATAAAAAAGCTTCATGCACTTTAGAAAATAAAAACGTACTTTAATCCCCTTTTAGGGAAAAAAGTTGTACTTTTATCCTCTAGGGATTAAATGGTACTTAAGGAAATCGAATTATAGTAATATATTTTTAATAGATGGCCAGGGGCATCACACGATGCTTTTATTTGGGAGCAGTCCCAGATAAAAGAATCTATAGAGCAATGGCAAGGCGAAGGGTGGTTGTTGGGTGACTCTGCATACACCTGCACCGAAAGAGTCATGACGCCTCTGAGGAATCCGGTCACCCATGCAGAGGAAGGATATCAGCAGTCCCATATCAAAACCAGGAATGTGATTGAGAGGACTTTTGGTGTGTGGAAAATGCGGCAAAGGTGCATCCACAAAAGCGGCGGGGTCTTGCAGTACACTCCCGATATGGTAAGATTAATTTATCATTTAAAAGGAAAGAAAAATTCTGTATGTAGTTATAAAGATAAAAACAATTGTGAAGTCCGACACAATCTTTCATTTATGTATACTGGGTGTCTCTAAAAGGCTGTATAACAGCTTACCACATATTCCTGAGGTTAAAATTAAAATAATCCAATTCAAAGCAGCTTGCCTTTGTGCAATATTGCTTTTTGAAATATTTTGGACAGTTTTTAACGTATTACTTTAAAAATTGGTACCCGGGAGGTTTTTGGGATGCCAAAGCCGGATATGGACACCTTTTTACTGAGACTGCACTTCTGATGCTTTTATATGGCTATAATTTATGTACAAAAACTAGACTGAGGAAAAAGTTATGGCCATTTTAAACCATCAGAAGTGCAGTGTGAAGAAACCTCTAACCATTCCAAAAATTCCCGGGTACTAATTTTGAAAATAATACGTTAAAAATTTCAAAATATCTTAAAAACCAATGTTTATTTTTTACCTTTAACACCCTGTATTTTGAAAACGATGCATTTTCGGATAAAGATAAGTTTAAATCGGCTCATTTTCACCTCAGGAATATGTGGCAAGCTGTTGTACAGACATTATAGAGAAACAGGAATTAAAGGCATTTATTGTTATCACATTATTATATTAAGAGTATAAAATATAAAATTATTAACAGGATTTTAATATTGAAAAGGAACTTATAATAACGATAAAAAAATAAATGCGTGAGCAAAGGCGTGTGGGAATGATTTGGGGGCCAAAAAATGATAATGCCATATACGGCGAAAGTTGACGTCGTGTCAGAGAGAAAAGTATCTGACAAGCAACATAATGAAACAAACTATCTGCTTTTCAGTGGATTACATACTAAATTAACTTACCTTTACAACACTACTTTTAACTTATTTTTACTGCTTTTGTTAACTGAGCTGGAACTTACTATCTATTAACATTAACTATAAAAATTAATTGTTACAAAAGTAAAATTTTAATTTACCCATTTTCGAGCCTGTTTTTTAATGGAGACTATTTTATGTCGCCAAAAAATATGTAAGTGCATAAAAATGAGTTTTGACAGAATTTTAGGGAGACTGTCCTATGACATACTCCGATAAAATGACATAGGCGGCCTATAATTTTTAAAACACACCTTTAGGGACTATTGGCATTATCTTTGAAACAAAGGAGTAACTTACGCGCGCTTTCCTAATGTTATGCACGAATTTGCCTATATTTTTGTTGGAACTATTTGACAATGCCTATAGAGAATATTTTATTAATCTGGTGGGTAGTTTTTCAATAAAATGTAAATATATTTTAAGTTTTACTATGGTTTTAAAAAATATGCATTCGTTGTAAAACGGCATAGACTTTATTTATATGGACATAAGTATAGTAGAGGATAGTATCATGACGATTCCAACCCAACTTTCTGTTTGTTTTTAAATTAAGAATAACTTTTAATTTGTGTTTGTTACCTTGATTTAGGATGTCATTTTATCGATATAGTGTATGTCAATTTATCAAAGGTATTTTGTATTTACTGACAAGTGACCTTTTTCGTAAAATATGGTATTTTTCTAGATTTTTTTACAACAATAAAAACCATTACATTAGATAAGAAAGTTGTGTATTTTTTTTTAAATTTTTTGTCTGACTTTTTGCTTAAAACAGTTTTGGTATGTCATTTTAGAACAGTCTCCTGTACTTTTTTACTTCTCATAATTTTTTGAAAGACAAATTTAATAAAAATAAATGGATCCATGACGGATCTGATGCCTTCCTAGCCTGGAAAACAGTTTTTTGTAAATATTTCACTAATGGATTTTGATTAAGCAGCGGTTTACGCGGTAAAAAATTTTGTCTACAATGAAAACACGTTCCTTTCTTAAATAAATTGTTTTACCCTAAAACAATTTGTTTTCAATTAAAATATTTCTTTTGAGTTCAACGCAGCGTTTAATCTTGAAATGAGACTGTATTTTTCTTCTTTAATTTTTTTGTGTCAGTACTTTCCATTTTGTAACAAAGCAAATTGTCTTCATATAAGTAAGATTTTGCTTCCAGAGAAAACTGTGCCTTTTAGATTATTTCAGTTCTAATTTATAAAAAAAACAGTTTCTGTTTCACATTAAAATAAAAAGGCAAGACATTTTTTGTGCTATATCAAGAAAATATTCTCTTGGTGAATAGGAAAGCACAAATTGTTTTACTTCAAAGCAATTTGCTTTGATCTAAGACAATTTTTTTTACCGTGTAGGAGCTACCGTGGGCCGAACAGACACACACACATACAGACGTCACGACGAAATTCCTAGGATAGGTCCAACTACACCCAAATAAGACATTTTTGGAGCTACCTGTAAAAAAAATTTTCGTCGAAAACAATACCTAGCCATTACTGAGCGGGCAAAGAAGGTCAAAAGTGTGTTATTAACAAACAAATATGCCGAAAACTAAAAACAAAATAGCAATATTTTTACAAAACTACTACCAAAAAGATTAAAAATAAATGTTTTTTTAACAGTTATGTGAAAAAGTGACTTAAAAAAAAGTTTTGGATTTTTTGGGTGTAAGGTTTTTTTCTCTCCGACGCACTATGTTAGAAACCATTATTTTTTGCCAAAAAAATTGGCGCCACGAGGTACGTACAGCCGTCCATAAGACATAGTCTTTGTGGGTGTTGAATTGGCTTTATTTTTTTTCCAATCAATTTGCCAAAACTGCGTTCTCGCTGCTATCGTTTTAGAGATATGTATATTTTTTATATACTCCTTTACGCTATGTTAAATTTTGTTAAAAATGTAATTCTCAATTTAAATTTAAAAAGCGCGTTTCGCTAGCTACTGTGGTATAAGATATATTTTTTTGCCAATTTCCTTCGACTTTGACATTATGATAAGTTTTGTTAAAAATATCATTTTTTAATCCAACAATAAAAACCACTATCACAATAATTTAATGGCCTTACCCCATGGACAACGAAAAATGTTTGTACCAAATTTGGTTGAAATCGGTTTATCGGTTTTTGAGTTATCGTGTGACAGAAGACATCATCACAAAATTTGGTAGATGGGCCTTTTTTGACCCAAATAACTGATTTTGAGTGAAAATAAAAAAGTTTTTTTGACGGTCCCAATAGCCTCCATACCTTTTTAAACTCTCTAATCACTTAACATTCACTATATATACGGTCATGTTTAAAAATGAATTTGCAGAGCTTGCGCACCTAAGGGCAAAAAGAGTTTATGTACTCCGAAAAGGTACGAATCACATCAAAAATACTGTTACAAAAATTCCACTGCAATGTCGAATAAACTTTGTTTCATACATTTGTTGCACAATTTTTATATTATCTGTATTTAAAGAATAAGTTTAAAATTTTTAGAACTCAAATAATCAAAAAAATAAACTCCTAATTTTTAATTAAAAAAAGCCATTATTATATATATATATATATATATATATATATATATATATATATATATATATATATATATATATATATATATATATATAGCTTTAAATAACAACTCTTCGCACCTTTTAGAAACACCGCAAGAAAGTAAGGAAAATATTAAAATTTTTAAAAAAATTACTCATTGAACGACAACGAAGATATTTCTTATTCTCTTAGCTTACTTTATTAATGAAGCCAAACGTGCTGGAAATTTAAGATGGCATTATTTATCTTTAACCCTGCAATGCTTTGGCTCACGCATTATTTTTAAAGGTCCCTTTTTCTTTACTGTTAAAAAAACAATCTAAGCTAACAAAACTAAAAACTATTAGTAATTGTACGTTTAGTTACTTACCTAATGTTGGGGGTGTTAAACATTTTTTACCTGCTATATCTCTGGTGTTATTCTTGAAAATTCTCCCAGGAGGCATTTAAGCAGAATCTAACATTGATTAGCCATAGGCTATAAATTAAGGTCTCTCATTATTTGTTGCTAATCGCAGGTAGGTTTTGTACGAATGTTGCTAATCGCGGGTAGATGTTACCGCCGCCGCGGTTATGGCATATGTACTGTTGCTCATAGGAGGTAGGATTTGACTTACCATTGCTAATCAGCAGTATGTTTTGCACAAGTACATGCAGCCATCCATTTAAACATAAGTCCGACTGTAAATAGGTCGATATACTTGTTATATACATGACTATGGGCAGAGCTCTCACAAGTACATTATGAAAGTACTTCAAGTACAAGTACCAAATACATTAAGATTTGTAAAAGTACTTGAAATATTAAGTACATTTTCTTTTTAAATGTACTTCAAGTACCAAGAACATTATAAAAGTACTTGATTTTCTCCAAGTCTTTTACCTTTACAATAACAGTACTTCAAGTACTTTAAATATGTCAAAAAATGAGAAAAATGCCCAAAATATAAAAAAAAAATGTCAAAAGTGATAAAAAATTTCAAAAAAGTAAAAAATGTCAAAAAACCTCAAAACTTTAAAAAATATCGTTGTTGACAAAGAATTTCGAAAAATGTCAAAAATAGAGAAAAATTTCAAAGATGTAAAAAATGTAAAACATATAAAAAATGTTTTTTTTTTAATATTATTGTATGTAATATGTATTACTTATATACCTAAATTGCATTTATTTATTTTTTCTGAACTCATTATTGTACATACAAATGCCACTATAATGGAAAAATGGATGTACTTTACTTGACAAAATCAAGTACATTTCCAAGTACATTGTTAAAAGTCCTTAAAGTACCAAGTACAATTACCAGATTGTAGATGTAATTCAAGTACAGTACTTGAAGTATATGTAAGTACCATTTTAAATACTGTACTTGAAGTACCTGACAGCTGACTATCTACATTGTACTTCAAGAATATTTTATTGTACTTGAAGTACTTTTAATGTACTTGAAGTACTTGGAATGTACTTGAAGTACTTTGAATGTACTTAAAGTACTTTACTTGACAAAATCAAGTACATTTCCAAGTACATTGTTAAAAGTACTTAAAGTACCAAGTACAATTACCGGATTGTAGATGTACTTCAAGAACAGTACTTGAAGTATATGTAAGTACTTGAAGTACAATTTCAAGTACTGTACTTGAAGTACCTGACAGCTGACTATGGAATTGCTGATAGAAGTAATAAAAATATGCAAAAAACAGGCTATATTTATAAAAAAAAAGTTATTATTGAAACATTTTTATGTAAATGTTTGTTTACATTTAAAGCAAGATTTATTTTCCTTTTTAAATTTGTGTTTCCACCAGTTGCTGGTCGACATGCAGGTGTCTTTTCTTTTTAAGTTTTTTGAAAACATCTTTTTATAGTCAGTATATCTACTATCTGAGGGAAACACAAAACTGCCTGCGCAGAAATAAAAAACTCCCCATTTTACATAAATTAAAAAAAAACTAATTTAAAGTTAGTATTATCTCTTCATTTTTCAGATATGATCCTTGGTGTTTTCATTTAACATACCCTGTTGCCACTTATAGGTACTTTTTCAAGAGACATATCAAAAGGTTTATTTCAGTTCAGGTTAGGTTGGATCAGGTTTAAAACAGAGAAGTTTAACTTGAAGCTAGTTTAGGCCAGGTCGGGTCAATTTTCAAGTATGATAATTTTTCTAGTTTACATAAAAAACAACTTAAACTTAAGAAATCCACAATATTAAAATCCTTAAAGTAAAGATTTTTCACACATCATGGTAACAGACTGCAAATGGAAAATGTCAGACCCATATGTTTTGAAGAATCAATCCTTTATATATATATATATATATATATATATATATATATATATATATATACATATATATATACTCGACCGTTGTATCTTGTGACATCCAGCAAAAAGTCGGTTTTTGTGACATCCACTTTAAAACCTGGTGTTATCCAAAAATAAAAAATATGAAATGTAATAAAAAATATTTTATTTTTAATTCCATAAAAATATTTGTATAAACTCACAAATTTAGAAATAAAATTTTTCATATCTTTGTGGCGTCCATTGCATATACAAAAAATTTTGACGTTGTAACATCCCTAAATATTTGCTTGTGACATCCAGCAATGTTGCCAATGTTTCATAAAAATAACGGATGTAACAAGTACCTCTATAAAAATAAGAAATATACACTGGATGTCACGAGGAAACAAATAACAAATAAAATATACAAACGCGCTATGGATGTCACAAATGTGTGCAAATATGTTACAGGTATATGAATGCAAATAAGAAAAATATACACTGGATGTCACGGGGAAGAAAATAACAAATAAAATATACAAGCACGTAATTGATGTCATAATAGGCTTACAAGATGAATATACGGCAAGGACTAAAAAAAATACTCTGCTAATATATGGGCACCTAAGCTCACACTAGGTACTTTAATTATAGTGTACGTGTAAGCTAATATTGTCACGACTATATTTGTGACAAGTGGTATCTCTACCATATATGTCACAAGGTTTGTTATTTTGTGCCCTTGTGATTGACGGATTTAGGGGAATATGAAAATTAAGTATAAAGAATCCACATTTATGCATTTATTTTATATAAGAAAACAGATTAACAGGAATATAGGTTATTGCTATAAATAATTAAATAATGTAAAAAGAGGGATGCTGGCTGGAGAGAGTTGACCTAGGGGCCATAAGGAATAGGCCGTAGAGAGTTGGCCCTATGGGCCATAAAGCGTAACCACCATAGTGAGGTTTTACTTAGGTATGTTAAGTAGGGACCACATTATTTCAGTGGTGTACTGGGTTCGTAGGGACCACGTATTTCAGTGGTATACTGGGTGTGTTTAGTAGGGACCACGTATTTCAGTGGTATACTGGGTTGATCACTTGCTAGAGTGATGCCGGTCTATTATCCAGCATCGGCTTTTATAGACGAAAATAGTGCAAGCTCAGCAATATCGGTTATTCTATAGTAAAATGATCCGAATTTAAACTTATTTATGACAGTATAACTAAAAACTGTAATATATTTTATTCAACTCCAGACTCAAATACCTTTCGTTTGATACCACACAAGCCATGTTTTGACCTAAACTCTAATTTTTTTTTCGTTTAATACCACACAAGCCATATTTTCATTTAACCCTTTTTTTAAAATAAACTAAAATGTATTTTGTTTAACTGCAGACTCAATTACCTTTCGTTCAATATCACACGCGCCATATTTTCACATAAACTCCAATTTTTAAAATCTACCCCCACCCTTTTATTTGGCTTGCGTTAGGTGGATTTTGTTCATTTTTAAATGGGACGATCTCGACCCAAGACCCAGCCTAGGTACCAAATTTCATTCAAATCGGGCAATTTGACGTTAAAAAAACTCGTCAGATTAAATTTTATCTGACTAGATTTAAAAATTCCTTATCTATTCAACTTAACTTTAGTTAAATTTAGTTGAAAAATAATGAGCCTATTATTAATTATTGTACCCTATATTCACCGTCCGTTTTTGTATGTAACCCCCATTATCTTTTTGGACTCTTCAGTTTTTATCAGTCCCAATTTTTACTTTCCTAATTCGTGCAGCAAAAGCTAGGAAAGGTATTATGTTCAACGGATTTTTTTTTAAGATAACTTAGAAATATTTTGTGACATCTGTTTGTTTGTATGTATGTTTATCCGGTTCGGTTCGGTTCTTAGGACTTTTGAAAAACCTGTAGCTGCACATTAAAATCGGCTTACTATATCGAAATGGCTTTTCTGCCTTTTACCTTGATAGATTAATTTTTTAACTTACGTACAGCCATCTGAAAAACGCAGTCGTTCTGGGTGCTTAGGTCGCTTTATTTTTTTTCAAATCAGATTTTTAATCAATTTCGGAAAACTACGTTACCAGAATAAAAACTGTGGGGAAATAACAAGTTTTAAATAAAATTTTTCGTATTTTGTCATTTCTTATTTTTGACACGCTTTTATTAGCTTCACCTGTATGTTTGTAGGTAGGTATATGTTTGTAACTGACTCCTTTGGACTAGATTTTGACCTACTTTAAACGAACAGATTTAATTTAAACTTTAACCATACAATAATTTTCCAGGCGCACCCTTGGGGGTACTTCGTGGAGCCGCCCCCCCCCCCCCCCCAAGCCTATGAATTTTGCAAAACGAACAAATTTAATTTAGACTTTGTATACACTTATCAAGAACCGGTGACAACGCCAAGATTAATAATTTCGCAGAAAGTTTTTCATATATTTCAGGAATAAAACAATAAAATAGGTTAAAATACGACTTAATGAGGTCTCGCTCCCCTCCCCACAAGAAATATTTCTTATTAAGTTTTTCTCATTATCCTGTTCAGGATAATTTATTTTTATTATTACTAGTATTATTGTGAAAATAAATCATCGATATACTGGCAACATACACTAAGTCAAAAATTTAGTTTTGAGAAAATCGCATTTTAAGAAGTTTTGAAATTAGGAACAACATTTGAGACATTTGATTTGATTGAGAAACTCCTGAATTTTACATGATTTATGCATTGAATATTGGAGAACGTATGTAAGTACCTATGTAAAAAAAGTTATTTTTTGAAAAATTTAGTAATATTTTATAGATTTTGTGAAGTCTGTGATTTAATGTATTTTTTAAATTTGGTTGTAACGGCCAGGTTTCACCATGGCTCAAAAACTAAAAAAAATGACTTTGAGTGTATTTTGCCAGTATACCGACGTAATATAGTTAATTAAAAAACACGATTTCACAGCACATTAAACTAAAAAGTAAAAACTAAATATAGTTAAAAAAACTAAAAAACACGCTTCAAACTAAAAAGTCTTAATATTAGTTGAAAACAATAATGAACGAAAAATACTAGTATTATTCTGAAAAAACGTCGGGCTCTCGATATACAAAGAAAATATGGCACAAAGCGCCCCACGATTTTAGCTCACACTACAACTATACTATAGTAGTGTGAGCTATGGTGATCCTAATTTTTTCGAGAAAAAAAAGTTGCTCCGATTTCAAAAATTTTTATATATCTTTGCGTTTCAGATGATTTTGAAACTTTTTTGTTGCGCCGTCTGTTTGTCTGTCTGTCTATCTATCTATCTGTCTGTTTGTCTATCTGTCTGTCTGTCTGTCTATCTGTCTGTCTGTCTGTCTGTCTGTCTGTCTGAACCTTTCATTTTGAAATTTGTATTGGAGAACTTGGCTGTACTTTTATCTCAATTCTTTTTACGGAATGCCATTTTCGCGTACTTGGCTTTTTTTTACATGAAATGTTTTTGTTATGATTTCACTTCTTTTTTAAAGGAATTGGATAATACTTAATTTTTAAAGTAGTAAAATATGCGGAATATTGTTAAAAACTTTTGCAATGCCTTACTTAAATTCTTGAGGTTTTTTAATTTTTTTCCATGGTTTTATTGTAGTTCCTATCAGCCTTCCAAAACTCAGCTCTCTAGCGTTTCTGAAAGTGCACAATGTTACTTTTACATGTATAGGGGAGGGAAATAAATTAAAATTGTCGTGTTTTTAAATTTTGTCCTATAGTTTTATCATAGTTCGTATCAGTCTTCCAATGCTCAGCTCTCTAGCGTTTCTGAAAGTGGGTAATGTTACTTTTACATAACTTTACATGTATAGGGGAGGAGAGTAAATGAAAATATTGGACTTTTTAAATTTTTTCCCATGGTTTTATCATAATTTCTATCAGCATTCCAATACTCAGCTCTCTAGCGTTTCTGGAAGTGGGCAATGTTAGTTTTATAAAAATTTACATTTATAGGAGAGGGAAGTAAATTAAAATGTTGGAGTTTTTAAATTTTTTCATATAGTTTTATCATATTGTCTTTCAGCCTTAAAAAGTTCAGCTCTCTAGCGTTTCTGGAAGTGGGCAATGTTACTTTTACAAAATTTTACATTTATAGCGAAAGAAAGTAAATTAGAATTTTGGGGTGTTTTAATTTTTTTCTATAACTTTATCATAGTTACTATCGGTCTTCCAAAGCTCAGCTCTCTACCATGTCTGGAAGTAGGCAATGTTACTTTTACTTAACTTTACATTTATAGGGGAGGGAAGTAAATTAGAATTTTGGGGTTTTATGATTTTTTCCAGGGGTTTGGTCATAATTTCAGTCATAATCAGTCTGCCAAATTTCAGCTTTGTAGCATGTCTGGAAGTACAGTAGAATATTGATGATCTATACATGAGTGAGTGAGTGTCAATTTCGACGTTTTTTGCAATTTCGTAACTACTTTACTACTTTATGGAATTTCATAAAACTTGGAGGGGTTGTTAACTCCATGGAGATCTACGACTGTGCAGAGTTTGAGATTCGTACCTCATTCCGAAGTAGAGTTTTAGGTAGGTCAAATAACTGCTGAAATATTTTAAGAAAAGATGGTTACGGCGCGCGAACTTGGCGAGGCACTGCCGTGCCTCAGATCTACTTACCTTTAAATTCAATAAACTTTGATTAAAAACAAAAAAACACTTTGCCGGAACAGCTTTTGCTCGATTTCTACGCCGGGTCACAAATAAAACGAAAACATAATTATGTAAGTGTGGATGTCACAGAGAGACGAATTTAAATCGAAGTATACATACTCAACTCACCCCAGGGCTGGCCGATTGCGGACCGGCCGTTTGCAAAAATAGAATACCTACAGGGGCGCCGACTACGGGGGTAGTAAGGGGCTAGGTCACTCAAGCAAGCTTTACAGGTAGCGAAGCCTAACTCTGATTTTATATTTTTTGGTTATAATTTTTGACATGTTTTCCTCGGTTTCGCATTGGCGGCTCGTTGTTATTTTAAAAATGTGGTTTTAACACAGTCTAAAGATCTTTAACAACAGTTTCAAGATAGTTTGCACCATACTTTTTAATTCTAATTACATAAATATATATAGTTTAGGTACCTTCATACTGTGTAAAGAAACATCTTCAAAATAAAACAGAACCGCCAATGCGAAACCGAGGAAAACATGTCAAAAATAATAACCAAAAAATAGAAAGCTTGACGTTAGCTTCCCTTCCTATAAAGCTTGCCTTTACGATGAGTGTCCTTAGCTAGGGCACCTCCAAGACGTAAACAGGGAGGTGCGAAGCACCCCCAAGCATAGTCACATAGAATCTGATTACTAATCGGCTTTGCTCGGTACACAAAAAATGGCCGATATTCCAGTAAAATCTATGACTACAGTACCTAGATTTAAAAAAAAGTCTAGATAATCTGGACTAGGTACTTACCTATGTTCAGCCAATTTTTGATAAATTATGTAGCTCTATACCTAGCTGGATATGTTTTATTTAATGACGCGGGCACCACTTTGGCAGAATTAAGGCCCTTAATTATTATGCAAATAATATAAAATAAAAATATAAGATTTTCATTATTCAGTCTAACAATTTATTCCCATTTTCTTTTCTTTTATATCTATATTTTTTTTTCAAATCGGCTAACGCATATGTTACTTTTTTTAGGTACCTAAATTATTCTTCTGAATTTTGTGCTACTCCTTGGAAATAAATAAATAAATATATTAGAGGCGCAATTAGGGGGGCGTATAAATCGATTTTAACGAAATTTGGCACAGTGATGAAGGTCCGATGACAATACAATATTCTGAAAAAAATTTGGGGGATAGGGGATGGATGAGGGGTGTAAAGGGGATAAATTCATAACAACCAAAATAGATACGAACATGCGGTTTTTAGATTTATCATTTAAACTAATGACAATAAAACTTTATGAACAAAAACGGGGGGTAGGTAAGGAGGTAAAGGAGATGAAGGTGGTAAATTCAGAACTTGTGTGAAACCACCAGAAACAACTACTCCGAGGGAAAATACCCCTAACGGCATTGAATTATACTGATGGTTTGAGGCTTTCGTTGGGAACTTGTTAAAACTGTTTGGTTTTCACTTTCTCCAACGTCGATCACGAGGATACGAGTGATCCCCGTCTGGAACACGTCCTGATAGTCAGGAACAAATGTTCCATGCCAATCCACGACCGGACCGGTTTCGACCTTTTGGGCCATCCTCAGGTGAATGTAGGCGATAGCTCCGTGTAGAGCACAAGTTGTGTGAAACCACCAGAAACAACTACTCCGAGGGAAAATACCCCTACCGGCATTGAATTATACTGATGGTTTGAGGCTTTCGTTGGGAACTTGTTAAAACTGTTTGGTTTTCACTTTCTCCAAGTCGATCACGAGGATACGAGTAATCCCCGTCTGGAACACGTCCTGATATTCAGGAACAAATGTTCCATGCCAATCCACGACCGGACCGGTTTCGACCTTTTGGGCCATCCTCAGGTGAATGTAGGCGATAGCTCCGTGTAGAGCATAAGTTGTGTGAAACCACCAGAAACAACTACTCCGAGGGAAAATAACCCTACCGGCATTGAATTATACTGATGGTTTGAGGCTTTCGTTGGGAACTTGTTAAAACTGTTTGGTTTTCACTTTCTCCAACGTCGATCACGAGGATACGAGTGATCCCCGTCTGGAACACGTCCTGATAGTCAGGAACAAATGTTCCATGCCAATCCACGACCGGACCGGTTTCGACCTTTTGGGCCATCCTCAGGTGAATGTAGGCGATAGCTCCGTGTAGAACATAAGTTGTGTGAAACCACCTAACCTGGGTGTGGTGATCGACGTTGGAGAAAGTGAAAACCAAACAGTTTTAACAAGTTCCCAACGAAAGCCTCAAACCATCAGTATAATTCAATGCCGGTAGGGTTATTTTCCCTCGGAGTAGTTGTTTCTGGTGGTTTCACACAACTTATGCTCTACACGGAGCTATCGCCTACATTCACCTGAGGATGGCCCAAAAGGTCGAAACCGGTCCGTTCGTGGATTGGCATGGAACATTTGTTCCTGAATATCAGGACGTGTTCCAGACGGGGATTACTCGTATCCTCGTGATCGACTTGGAGAAAGTGAAAACCAAACAGTTTTAACAAGTTCCCAACGAAAGCCTCAAACCATCAGTATAATTCAATGCCGGTAGGGGTATTTTCCCTCGGAGTAGTTGTTTCTGGTGGTTTCACACAACTTGTGCTCTACACGGAGCTATCGCCTACATTCACCTGAGGATGGCCCAAAAGGTCGAAACCGGTCCGGTCGTGGATTGGCATGGAACATTTGTTCCTGACTATCAGGACGTGTTCCAGACGGGGATCACTCGTATCCTCGTGATCGACGTTGGAGAAAGTGAAAACCAAACAGTTTTAAATTCAGAACTTGTTACAAAAACAGATAAAACTTGCAGTTTTCAGATGTATCATTTGATTTCGTAACATTATACAATTTTGTAAACAATAATGGGTAGTTTGGACCGAACCAAAACATTTTGAACGATTTTTTTGACAAATTGTTAATTAATTAATTTTTAATTTAATTTAATTCAAAATAAATTTTATGTCAATGGCTAAAAACTCGTCATGTGACATTCTTGTAGATATTTAATACCTATCATATCTTTATTTTTGCCAGCGTTCATAATTTTTCTTTACTTTAAATATTTTTATGTTTTTTAAGAGCCATAACACATTTAAAATACATTTAAGCAAACATACCAAAATTAAAAGCTATTTTATAAATAACTAGCCAAGTAATAACTGGCTTCGTCAGTTAGCCTGAATTGAATGCGCCGTAGCGTAAAAAAAATGCGTTAAACAGACGAAAACTCATGGAACATGTACCTATTCCAAATTTCAATAAAATCGGTTAAGCAGTTTCTGAACTCTTTTCCTTTACAGGGTGGGCCAAAAAAATCTGGACATTTTTTTAAATGGGACAAACTGCACTTGCCAAAGAATTAATCAGAGTTTTGACTAATTTATCATTTTTTGTCTGCCATCTCAAAATCCAAGATGGCGGACGAAATTAAAATGTACCTTTCAAAGATGCTCGTTTATTCTTGTGTTGCGAATATGTTCTAATTATTTTTTTAAATTAGTAAGAAAGCTGCGTTCTTGCCAGGCACGACAAGGTACGATTTAGCAAAATTGGTTCAGTGGTTCTATAAAAAAATATTTTTGTTCAATCATTGTTTTGCATATTATACGATTGCTTGCCAATCATGTCTGCATTTATTTACTTATAAATTTATTACTATTGAACCGATGTTAGTGGAAATAAACAACATCCTGGTGAGAATTGATTGCTTTTTTAAGATCATAGATAGAATTATTCTTGATTCTTTAAAATGGCGTGTTTATTCTTATTTTCCGAAAATGTTTTAGATTTTTTTTAATCTATGAAAAAGCACTACTTTTTCCCCACACAAAATTATTAAAATCTGGTGGTTCTCAAAATATCTATTTTTGTTTTAACCATTGTTTTAGAGATTATACGATTGTATTGCCAATCCTGTCTGCATTAATTTTCTTATAAATTCTACCAATTTTAGTGAAACATAAAAAATCGGGGTAAGAATTGATTGCTCTTTAAAGATTATAATTGAAATTTGCCGCCATCTTAGAATTTAAGATATCGGACAGAAATTGCCAATGCAATCGCATAACTTGTAAAAATCAGATTTTGTGAGAACCACTTCGCCGATTTTATTAAATTGTACTTTATTAAGCGGGAGAAAAGTAGTACTTTCCAATAAATTAATAAAAAAAAAAACTAAAACATTCTCGAAAAATAAGAATAAAAGTGCCTCTTTGAAGGATCAAGTATGGTTCTGTCCAACATCTTAACTTTTAGGATGGCGGCAAATTTCGATTATAACCTTGAAAGAACAATCAATTCTCACCATAATTTTTCTTATTTCACTAAAATCGTTTTGGTAATAATTTGTACCTCGTTGTGCGCGGAAAAGTAGTGCTTTTCTATAAATTAAAAAAAAATCTAAAATATTTCCAGAAAATAAATAAACTCACCATTTTTAAGAATCAAGTATGATTCTGTCCGCCATCTTAAATTTTAAGATGGCGATAAATTTTAATCATGATCTTTAAAAAACAATCAATTCTCACCAGGATGTTTTTTATTTCATCAAAGTCAAAGGTTCAGTAGTAATAAATTTTTTTAGAACCATCAAACCGATTTTGCTGATTCACACCTTGTGCGTGGTAAGAACGCAGCTTTTCTAAAAAAATAATTTAAACGTGTTCGCAACATAAGAATAAACCAGCATCTTTAAAGGGTACATTTTAATATTGTCCGCCATCTTGGATTTTGAGATCGCTGACAAATAATTATAATAAGTCAAAACTCTGATTAATTCTCTGCCAAGCGCAGTTTGTCGCATTAAAATCGATGGTATAGTTCAAAAGTTATAATGAAAAAAAATTGTCCGGTTTTTTTTTTGGCCCACATGGTATATATGTATTGATTAATTTATAAGAATTCTAATTTAATTCAGCAGATTTTTTTTTGTAAAAAAATCACTGAATAGAGTTAAAAAGATACTATTATAAATCAGTACGTTTTGACGTAGCTAGATTAAAATTTAGCGCTCTTTTTACTCATCTGACTTTAACTACGTGGTAAAAAGGAGGACGGAGATAGCAATTCACAAATAGTATCAAGTCCCTATCCAAGTTCGTTAGTTAATTTACTTTTGCTCTGAGGTAGATGAAGAAATATTTATTTATATTTTATATTTATGTTCCCAATAAGCTAGCTAACATTATTTATTATGCTAACATTTTTAAATATTTTTACAAAGATGCAAGTCAAGTGAATCGCTGGACCACATAGCAACAGCCGCCCCAAAATAAAAAATAAACCAAATTTAATTAATAAAATAGGCATAATGCAAGGTTGTCGCTTTGTCGGATGTTACAAGTGCGTGTAATTAAGATGAAAATATACATTGGATGTCACAGAGTGATGAATATCAATTGGATCGATTCTTGAATATACTCGCGCCAATATACACGGAAATTTTGGCTTCAAATTTTTTTAAAAATTTTGCTGTATTCTTCATCAGATACATGGTATGCTATGACATCCATTTAATTTAGGTACACCCGGGCCCTCCCCATCAGGACTGTACCAAAAACATGGAAAAACGTTGTGACATCCGAATTTGGATGTCGCGGCGTCGAAGGATGTCACAAGATATCTAAAATTTTTACGCATGGATGTCACAACGATCAGCGGATAACTATATATGTATATATATATATATATATATATATATATACAGTGTGTCCACGTAAGTTGGCGGCATATGGGAAACTTTTTTATTATTAGCTTTACGAAAAAAAGTTATTCTTCATAAAAAGTTCTGCATGGTCCAAAACCTAAAATGCAACCATCAGATGTTAAATTTTTTCAGTCATATTACGAGGTTTGTCAAAAAATGTGATTTTTGCTCCAGAGTAAAGTACCTTCCTTTTTGACAATATCGAAAATTGTTATAAAGAAAAGATGTTTAGAATTAAAAGTAGCTTTCAAATATTCAACATTGTTTATTTACATTAAAAAATATTTTTTTCTACATTTTCTGCGATTACGTTGGAAATTTAAGTTTGCACATTAAAGCATAATTAATCTAGGATGCAAATAATAATAATGTAAATAAACAATGTTGAATATTTGAAAGCTATTTTTAATTCTAAACATCTTTTCTTTATAACAATTTTCGATATTGTCAAAAAGAAAGGTACTTTACTCAAGAGCAAAAATCACATTTTTTGACAAACCTCGTAATATGATGAAAAAATTTAACATCTGATGGTTGCATTTTAGGTTTTGGACCATGCAGAACTTTTTATGAAGAATAACTTTTTTTCGTAAAGCTAATAATAAAAAAGTTTCCCATATGCCGCCAACTTACGTGGATATTATATCTATATATATATATATATATATATATAGAGAGAGCTAAAACTCACCCATATATCTTTTTTTAATTTATAAAAAAGGAAAGTTTTTTATATCTGCCCAACTGTGTATAAAAATATATTTTTTTAAAATTTCAAACCAATATTCATGTTAATTGTCATTGTATACCTAATAATAGATTAAAGGGCCACCGACCACACCGCCCGAAAAATAAAACATAAATACACCACTCACAAAACAAGATGATGGAATACGTACAAAACATACCACTGATTAGCAATGGCAAGTCAATTCCTACCTACTATTAGCAACAGTACAGACCCGTATTAACGCGGGGATAAAATCTTCCCCTAATCAGCAACGTTCGTACAAAACCTGCCTGCGATTAGCAACAACCAATAAAGACCTTAATTTATAATCTATTGCTAATCAATAGTAGATTCTGCCTAAATGCTCCTAGGAGCGAATATTTACATCAATCCATGTTTACCATTGATCAGGTAATAGTATCTGACTTGAAACTGACGCAGAATGGATCATTTTCAAAAGAATTTTTGACATAACTACTCTACTGCTTTCCACTAGAAGAACTTGAAAAGGGAATAATATCTCTTATGCAAAACAATCTCATTACTATAAAATTTATGTCAGATATCTGATATCGACCAATGGTAACCCTGGATGAAGGTGAACCTTTAATCCTGGGAGAGACTTTAGACCTCAGAAGTTATTTTTGTCATAGTCGTTTTTTAGCCCACATAATAACATACCATAATATTGCTTGAATTTCATTTTTGGTTTTAGTGCATTGACATCATATTGACCACGGCTGTTCTGCACAACATGTGCATTGACCGCAGGATACCATTGCCGGACGACATTGACATAAATTACAGGTAAATTTAGTGGGAATAAGGACACTGTTGTTCTGGTAAATATACGTTTTAATCCATCGGTAACGTTTCGACAATGGTTTTTGTCTTCATCAGACTAAAAAGGTTACAACTCATTAGTAAGATAATATAAAATACGGCACATTAATACATCATCAATTAAAAATTATTATTCTTTTCCCAATAAATAAAATGACCCTATTAACAATATATTTTTTTTTCCTCATTATTTTTTTCCCTTTTAATGTATATGTAACTGATTTTTTTATTTATTTATATAAAGAAATAATTATGGTTTATTTTTCTTCTTTTTATATATATATATATATATATATATAAAAAAAATTTTGTTTTTATACAAAGGTTCAAAAAAATTTTGTCACTATAGTAACTGATGGGTGGCTCAATAAAATACGCACAAAGAGACCAATCAGCCATTCATATAAAAACAATAATAATAAATAAAACCTGTAGAAAATAACAGCAATGTACACATTATAGTGACACCTATGTTAAAATTCAAAACAAAATTAAAAAGAACTGTTGAAATAAATATATTTAAAATTCCGTACTCACCCTTCAGAGTAAATCGTACATTGGAACAACAAAAAACAAGAATTCAAGCACATCAGGAAAACAAACGGCACAAAATTAAAAACGAAACCCAACATTAATCTGCTAATTATTTATATTTTCTTTTGTTTTGTTTATCAGACAGGTTAAATTATCGGCGGCAAAATTAGTCCGCATTGTTGTCACTATTCTGGATTTTCATTGTTCCGAAATATTAAAACAAATTAAAATTCTTTAAGTTTAAAGCAAAAGGCAACCTTGAATAGAGTGGGACTAGTAGTGTATGGTACTGATTTAATTTAGAGTGGGACAAGTGTGTACAGTATGATACAATTAAGACAGTGATGGAACTCATTTTCTAGTTTGGAGTTGTTGTATATTAAAATGCATTGTTGTCAGAACACGATACTTTTCCTGTTTGAACCTTGGTATATACAATTAATTTTTAAAAAAGCAAAAAATATTTATTGGTTGAACGCTAATTTTCAACCAATTTACGTATTCATGACTACTTAGAAAGACACTTCGTATTTTGTTGTCGTGGTTTAATTGGGGAAAAGCTTTATTTTTTTTTAATATTTTTTTTATATTATACATATACATACATACACCAACATATACATATATACAATTACATACATACATACATATACACATATGCACATACATACATACACATATTATATTTATATTTTTTATTAATATTATTATTATTTTTTTTAATTTCTATTATTATTTTTAATTTTTTTTTATATAATTTTTTCAATATAAAGAACTCATTTCAATTTGTAGAAAAGTTTAAAAATGTGACTCTCCCTGATAACTATGAACTTATATCTCTTGATGTGGTATCCTTATTCACCAACATTCCGAACTCATTGGTACTAGATATAATTAAAAAGCATAAAAGACATATTAGCGCTTACACTGAATTGCCAGTGGAGAAGATACTTGAAATGATTTCTTTATGTTTTGACACGAGCTATTTTTCATTCCAAGGCAAAATGTACTAACAATTAGATGGTAGTGTAATGGGAAACCCCAGCTCACCCGTATTAGCTAATATAGCCATGGATCATGTGATCAGAGAAGTTTACAAAAAGATCGATTTTTTTATTCCATATCTTTTCGTATATGTAGATGATACAATTTCCGCTGTACCAAAAGACAAAATAGAGACTATTCTCACTATTTTTAACTCCATTCATCCGAAAATCCAATTTACCATTGAAAAAGAAACTAACAAAAATCTAGCATTTTTGGATGTTAAGGTTATCCGAGACAGTGATGGAAGTTTGATTACCAATTGGGACCGTAAACCGACTAACTCTGGCAGAACTTTAAATTACAATGCATACCATAGTGTTCAGCATAAAATAAGCACAATAAACAACCTTTTATATAGATCGCAGTCATCCAAAATTCTGGGATGAAAACAAAAAAATAATAACAAATATCGCAAAGAAAAACAATTATCCATCAACATTTAAAAATCAGTGTATTCAAAGATTCACAAAAAAGCATATAAACCCACCAGAGAACTGTGAAAATATTAATAATGAAAGAAAAACATATTTTAAGATTCCATTTGTCCATGGCTTATCTCACAAACTAAAACAATGCTTTCAAAAAAATGACCTAGAATTGGTTTTTTATAACTTAAAAACTACAAACAGCTTATTTACACAACTTAAAGATAAAACTCCATTTCTAAAGCAGTCTAGTGCGATCTATAGTATACCCTGTAGCTGTGATCAAATATACATCGGTCAAACGAAACAATATATTAAAAATCGATTCAAACAACATAAATACGATTGCCAAGAAAAAAATAAAAATAAAAAAGATAAGACAGCATTAGCCACTCATCATTTTTCAACACAGCATGAGTTTGGGTTTGAGGAAGCAAAGATCTTGGAAAAAGAAACTAATTATTGTAACGTGTCATTTTTACGTTTAAGGCAACGTTACATATTTGTTTATTTAGGTAAATAATCAAGGCTCTTCGACTCGTCTTTCTGTACACAAATTAAGGGTATTTTATAGAGCTAGGTTTGGAGGTTATATAGTGTCCAGGAAGTTACCTTAAAAAAGGAGGCATTCCATCGAATTACTGTGGACACTGCACACATCGCATTATCTGGACATCGTAATTGGAATTTGAGATCACAGGTTTCGGGAAAAATCACATAAAAACTTTTGATTGCTTTGTTTATCTGTAAAATTCTCTGTAGTTTTCTTTGACGTTCACGAAGATAAACAGCTGTTCTGCTGGGGCATGGCGGCGTTGCCGCATCACAAATGGTTTCAGTAACAGGAAGAAAACATTTAGGTGAACATTTCATTCGCTTATGTTTATTTTCGAGGATATTGGGACAATCATTTCTCTTCCGAACCTCATATCCTTCACGGATTAGCTAGTTTTGATAGCACGAAAATATATTTGGGTCCACAGTTCGACCAGGAACAACCAAGGCTCCGCCCCTTTGATATCCTTATTAGTTTGATAAGGAGAAGATAAAATAAATACGAGTTATGCACTTTTGTAAATGGGAGATAAACGAGGGATAAAAACCAGGACTAAAAGAATAAACAAAATCGTATTTTTATATTATATAAATTTATATACAATCATAGTTAAATAAAGTTAGTAGCTAACTCAGTCGGATTGGAAGGTTGTGTAGGGCTAGCTAGTGGTGAGCAAACTTAACATCTGAACATTCTTAGGCCGGGTTTAAGCAGTAGTTCAATGTGTATTTTTAAGTTCAAGTTAAGAAACAACTTTATTAATGTAGAAATGTTTTACAAAAATAGCGTCAAACCATATGAATCTTAGAGAAAACATATCTAAAGAGCAAAGGAAACTTTTGACTAAAACTGTAACTAAAATACAACTAAATTCTACACTTAGTATAGCTTTACTCATATGGGAATTGGTTGAGTGTTCGAATATTCCTGGGTTTGATGCATGCTCTGATCTCCAGTAATTGATTTTACAGTTGATGGTTTCAATGCTGAGCTTCTTATAGTCCTGCTGGTTATTTTCCTCCTACTTGCTATGTCGGCGGGGGTCCGGTGGGCAAATGTTCGGTCTATGTATGGAGGGTGTCTCGATGTCCTTGTTATAAAAATTTCAACCGTGGAAATAGATCCGACAACACCTTATGCGCAGGGTACGGAAGTATTAGTGTATTTCATCATTGGTTGGTTTGAAAACCGCGGTGTTTTCTCCAGGCTCGTAAACCGGAGTTAGTGATTTTTCGGCGAGAGCGGTTTTTTATAAATGCGTTTGCATTCTTATTTGAATTTAACCGGGAAAATTTGGTTGGTACTGTGTACTGTCCCCACCAAATCTAGAAACGATTTCCGGCTACTTCATTTTTTTGTGTTCTCGACAAAGTGTCTTGTCGCTTTTCTAAAGAATTTTGGCTGGGCTGGTGGCCGTCTATTGGTGTCGCCATTGTTTTTGTGGTTATTGGCACTTAATGGCACTGCAGTAGTTGCAAATTATACCAAAGACGGTATAACTGTGAGCCGTCGTGTTTAGGCGAATCTTAAGTGACGCTCACACCCTCTGAGAGGGATTTAAGGCGGCCTACGCCGTTTCTACGGAACGAACAGTGGTAAGTTCGATTTTATTTTTTTTTTATTATTGCCTTCCAAATTGTATTTATTTTTCGTGTGAAATGTACTTTTTTCGACAAAAGACGTGGGGAATTTTTGGAGTTTTAAAACCACGTTTTGGATAAAAACTATATATTGTTTTTCTCCTTTGTCTACAACCCTGTCCAATCCATCACTGGGACAGTTGTGCTGGACGCTGGTGTGAAGCCGGGTGTAGCATTGTAACCCTGGAAAAGGTACGTTAGGATTATTTTAGTTCATCTGTTTAAATCTACTTTATTTTATTGAGTCGACATGGGGTTCTCGATTTAAGTTACTCGGTGCAGGGGAACTTCGTGCAACATAGACGAATTCCAGGAAACTGAAACATTTCATTTTCCACAGGGTTTTTACGCTCGGGCAAGATCCAACCACATTTTTGGACCATGTGCTGTCCTAGCGTCATGTGCTAGGTGATCACCAGGGAAGGCGCGGCAGAACTGGGACCGGTGGAGTAGTGGAAGATGTCTGGAAACAGGTTCACAAAATAAAACAACATATTATTCAATTAACCAACAACTTAAAAACTAATCAAGGACCAAGGTAGGAGTCATTTCACGCAAGCAACCATTTTTTTTAGATATAGTTTTTTTCCATAAATTTTACAGTATAATTTAACATTTTATGTAAACGCAAGGTGAAGGTATGACGTCATAACCACAATTTTGCGGAGTATTTACTAAATTGACTTGTTTTCCTTCATTTCATTTATTTAATACGACTTCTGCTGTGCCTTGGAGTGCCTTGCTATTTTGGCCCTATTTAAAGTGCCTTGCTATTTTGGCCCTGACTTGTTTGGTATTATTCTCCAGTTTCCAATTAAAATACACAAGATGAACTAAATTTTTGCGTTATTTGTACAATCCAGTGAACCAACTTTGCAGAGACAAAAGGGAGATGAGGTTATATTTTTTTTGCGGTTTCCTTACATTGTTTTACCTCATGGGGAGGATCTCGGACTGGGTTGCTGTCTGTCTCATTCTACCCAACATAGAATGATGACAGCAGATATTTGGTCCAGATCTCCCCTATGATGGGATGATTTTGGAAGTATGTTTTTTTTTAACAATCATTTAGATAAGTGAGTCTTACACTACTGACTCAAATGTAGGTACACTGTGACCTGTTGGAAATGTGCATCTACCTATAAGGAACTTCCTATTTGTGTCATTTTGATTCATTTAGGAATCTTTTAGAATTTTATTTTGTTTATTAGTCAATTTTTTTTGGTTATTCTTAATTACACAAATACTCTGGAAGCCTCGGAAGTAAGTAGAGTTTCATTGTTTGGCTACAACGTTTGGGTTGAACTGTATTTTAATTAAGATCTTCTTTGTAAAACATTGATATTAAAACACTGTGGCGCTTAAAATTTTGATGATTTCTTATTTCTGAACCCCCCCTTCTCCACTGTATAAAAGTTACCGGGCATATCAATGTTTTACCTAGCTGGAAAATACAGTTCTGCTTCCAGACATTTGTTTAATTACTCAGTAATTTGATTACAGTGTCACAAAATGGCGGCAACGTATTTAGGTTGCCACAAATGTCACCAAACGCAATTTAATTGGCCACATTATTACAAACGCTCCATTTTGGAAATGATATATATATAAACATTAATAAAGATAGAGCAGTTAATTTACGTAGCGATGTTAACAAATTGAGTACCGTCTATAACTCCCTACTCAATAGAATTCGCTTAAAATAACCCCCAAATGACGATTAATGAAATTAACAATAAACAAAATAAAGTAAACTTAAAAGAAAATTATATTTAAAAAATCATATAAAATATTTATAGAAAAATATATATATATATATATATATATATATATATATATATATATATATTAATATTAATATTATAAAAATGATCAAAATTATATATAAAAAAAAGAAAAAATAATAATAGAAATTAAAAAAAAATTATAATAATATTAATAAAAAATATAAATATAATATGTGTATGTACATATGTATGTGCATGTGTGTATATGTATGTCTGTATGTGATTGTATGTATGTATATGTGGGTGTATGTATGTATATGTACAATATAAAAAAAAAATTAAAAAAAAATAAAGCTTTTCCCCAATTAAACCACGACAACAAAATACGAAGTGTCTTTCTAAGTAGTCATGAATGTAGGTGGTAGACGCTTTTTACTCATTGGGCGTCGACCGGTGAGATACCACCATGCCAGAAGTGAGTAGCGCTAAGTGGTATCACCACGTTCCGCTACTGCGCTGGCAGTCCGGTTCCAACAATGAGTAACAGATAGCATGATGGCGCCTCCAGGATCAAAATATTCCGGAGGTAAAATACCCGACCACTCGGATCTCCGGGCGTCGGGTGATCCTGGGGGTCCTTCATGCAAAGATATTAAAAGAAGACCAAAAACTCAACTCAGAATTGATTTTAGCAATATAAGAGGATTAAGTACCAACATGAATTCAGTTCACCAACATCTTGAAGAACAAAGACCTGACATCCTTGTTCTCACTGAAACTAAAATCAGTTCTGCAACACCTACTGTGAACTATCTTTATCCCGGCTATGACCTACACCACCGATTTCGACATAATTTTGGGATCTGTGTGTACATTAAAAATGACCTTTCATGTCATCGAGAGGAGAAGCTAGAACCAGCGAACCTTGATATCATATGGCTGAAATTCACCTCAAAGTCATCGACCAAGTTCATTTGCTGCCTCTACCGACCGCCAAGTAACACCGAGTATCAAAACTTTTTTGCGACATTATCCGAAAACTGTGATAGTATACAGTCTAACTATCCACATGCGGAAATTGTTTTTTTAGGCGATTTCAACGTCCACAATATACCCTGGCTAAAACACCACAACAAAACAGATAATGAAGGCAGGGAAGCAGAAGCTTTTGCCATAAGTTGTGGTCTAACGCAGCTTGTCGATGAACCTACCCGTATCTCAGAAAGGGGTGAATTTGCAGCGCTTTTAGACTTGTTCCTAACTACAAATCCTGACTTGTACACAATTCAAGTAGATCCCCCACTTGGTTCATCCGATCATAAACTTATAAGAACAAAATGCGAAATGTTCATACCGCCAAGCCAACAATCACTTCCTCGTAAAATGTGGCACTATAAATCGGCAAAATGGAATGACCTTAAACAGTTTTACTTGGATTTTCCATGGCAAGAGGTTTGCTTTAAAACAGCTGATCCCACTATTTGCTGTAATGAAATAACAAAAGTAATCTTATCTGGAATGGATGCATATATCCCACATACAATAAAACGCAGAGCTAATGCAGAACCTTGGTTCAACAGCCAGTGTCAAACGGCTGTACAGAAAAAACACAGAGCATATAACCTTTGGAAACGACAACAAACCGCTCAAAACCACACAGAATTTATAGAAGCCAGAAATACTTCCAAAATTACTATTGACGCCGCCAAAGAAACATACAATCAAAGAATAAAAAACAGGTTGCTGAATTGTCCAAGTAGTTCTAGGTCCTTTTGGTCTCTTGCAAAAGCCGTTGGATCAAACTTCACCAAGTCATCCATACCACCACTTACAGATAAAAATACTCACTTAGCCACAACATCAGAGGAAAAAGCCAATATGCTGGCCAAAATCTTTTCCTCCAACTCAAACCTAACAGTGCCAAATGGAAAAATTCCACCGTTCATTGAAAGGGTTTCCCACAGTATGCCAGAGGTACCCTTTTGTCACAGAGAAATACGAAAATCCCTTAAAAAGTTGGATACAAACAAAGCAATGGGTCCAGATGGCATTCCCGCGGTAGTACTCAAAAATTGTGCTAGCGAACTCACCCCAACTCGCAAAATTATTCAATTTATCTTATAGGCAAGGAGTATATCCATCGTCATGGAAGTCTGCCGCAGTACAACCCATTCCAAAGAAAGGAAAAAAGACAGATCCGTTAAACTATAGACCAATTGCTCTACTTCCGGTGATATCAAAAGTAATGGAAAGAGTTGTGAACAATCACCTAACCAAGTACTTGGAAAAGTACAAAATTATCAACGACAAGCAATACGGATTTCGAAAATATAGGTCAACTGGCGATTTACTTACATACGTCACTCACTTATGGCAAAAAGCGATTGAGTTGCGAGGTGAAACAAGAACAATTGCCTTAGATATATCTAAAGCATTCGATAAAGTCTGGCATGAAAATCTGCTCAACAAGCTCAAAGCAACGGGATTGTCGCCGAGACTTTGCACTTGGTTTGAAAGTTACCTTAAGGATAGATCCATTTATGTTGCACTGGATGGCCGGAACTCCAACTCTTACCAAATAAATGCTGGTGTGCCACAGGGAGCAATCCTTTCGCCAACACTTTTTCTGATTTACATAAATGACCTCATAGATAAAACAGTAAATCCACTTTATTGCTTTGCAGATGATGGCAATGTAGTCTCCTCAGTCATACCACCCACATGTCTCTCCGCACGTGAATTCCATTACCTTAGACTAACTGAAATATCACAGATAAATAACGACTTGGAGATAATAGAGGACTGGGGCAACAAAAACCTTGTACAGTTCAACGCGCAGAAAACCCAAGCAGCCCTGTTTTCAAAAAAGACCAGCACCGGTGAGCCAAACATCATGCTATCTGGAAGTGCTGTCGCATTGCAGAGCCAGTTGAACATCTTAGGAGTCACTGCAGAGACCAACATGTCTTGGCACAGTCACGTAGCAAATATAGCTAAAAGAGCGTCCCAAAAGCTTGGGGTGCTATTTCGTACAAGACATCTGTATACACCAAGCCAACTGCTGACACTCTACAAAGCCCAGATTCGACCGACTATGGAGTACTGCTCACATATATGGAGTGCGGCACCCAAACATACCTTAATGCTTTTGAACACCGTGCAAAAACGAGCTATCAAGCTGATCAATGACCCCGCACTTACCCGTAGCTTGGATAGTCTCGAACATCGAAGAACTGTGGGCGATCTATCTCTCTTCTACAGGTATTATCACGGAAAATGCTCTGAAGAGTTGGCACGTATGATCCCCCCGGGAGTAGCACCTACTAGGCGAACACGTCAAACAGACGGTAACCATCAATTTATTGTCAAAATAGAGGCACCAAGAACCTCATTATATCAGAATTCATATCTCTGGAGAACAGCATCGCTGTGGAATAAACTCCCTGCGACAGTTTTCCCTGCAGGTTACAACCTGAACCGTTTCAAAACCAACACACACCAACATTTTCGCACACTTGCCGCTCCTCAAGTGTGATAGGGATCTCCTTGCGAGTGCGCATACCCGTAAAAAAAAAAAAAAATGAATACGTCAATTGGTTGAAAATTAGCGTTCAACCGAAAAATATTTTTTGCTTTTTTAAAAATTAATTGTATATACCAAGGTTTAAACTGGAAAAGTTTTGTGTTCTGACAACAACGCATGTTATCAATGCATTTTAATATACAACAACTCCAAACTAGAAAATGAGTTCCATCACTGTCTTAATTGTATCATACTATATACACTTGTCCCACTCTAAATTAAATCAGTACCGTACACTACTAGTCCCACTCTATTCAAGGTTGCCTTTTGCTTTAAACTTAAAGAATTTTAATTTGTTTTAATATTTCGGAACAATGAAAATCCAGAATAGTGACAACAATGCGGACTAATTTTCCCGCCGATAATATAACCTGTCTGATAAACAAAACAAAAGAAAATATAAATAATTAGCAGATTAATGTTGGGTTTCGTTTTTAATTTTGTGCCGTTTGTTTTCCTGATGTGCTTGAATTCTTGTTTTTTGTTGTTCCAATGTACGATCTAGTCTGAAGGGTGAGTACGGAATTTTAAATATATTTATTTCAACAGTTCTTTTTAATTTTGTTTTAAATTTTAACATAGGTGTCACTATAATTTGTACATTGTTGTTATTTTCTACATGGTATTATGGCTTGCTACAGGTTTTATTTATTATTATTGTTTTTATAGGAATGGCTGATTGATCTCTTTGTGCGTATTTTATTGAGCCACCCATCAGTTACTATAGTGACAAAAATTTTTTGAACTTTTGTATAAAAAAAAAATTTGATATATATATAAATATATAAAAAAGAAGAAAAATAAACCATAATTATTTATTATAAAAAAATCAGTTACATATACATTATAAGGGAAAAAAATATTTAGGAAAAAAAATATACTGTTAATAGGGTCATTTTAAATGTTATTTATTGGGAAAAGAATAATAATTTTTAATTGATGATGTATTAATGTGCCGTATTTTATATTATCTTACTAATGAGTTCTAACCTTTTTAGTCTGATGAAGACAAAAACCATTGTCGAAACGTTACCGATGGATTAAAACGTATATTTACCAGAACAGTGTCCTTATTCCCACTAAATTTACCTGTAGTTGAATTGCAAGGACGTGATAAGTTTACCAGATTGACATAAATGATGTTAATAATTATCACGAAGATGATGTCATTATAGATCCTCCAATTCATGGCAATCAAGGTGGCATACAGATTCGAAGAAATTTAATTGATAATCATTTTAACCAATAAGTTAACATTGGTGGTATTAACAAAGTTTGTAGTCTTCAGATATGTTGTTGAACTTTGATGGTACCTGCCGCCTGAACCAAAGTTTGTAGTCTTCAGATATGTTGTTGAACTTTGATGGTACCTGCCGCCTAAACCAAAGTTTGTAGTCTTCAGATATGTTGTTGAACTTTGATAGTACCTGCCTTCTGAACCAAAGTTTGTAGTCTTCAGATATGTTTGTTGAACTTTGATGGTACCTGCCGCCTAAACCAAAGTTTGTAGTCTTCAGATATGTTGTTGAACTTTGATAGTACCTGCCGCCTGAACCAAAGTTTGTAGTCTCCAGATATGTTGTTGAACTTTGATGGTACCTGCCGCCTGAACCAAAGTTTGTAGTCTTCAGATATGTCGTTAAACTTTGATGGTACCTGCCGCCTGAACCAAAGTTTGTAGTCTTCAGATATGTCGTTGAACTTTGGTGGTACCTGCCGCCTAAACCAAAGTTTGTAGTCTTCACATATGTTGTTGAATTTTGATAGTACCTGCCGCCTAAACCAAAGTTGGTAGTCTTCAGATATGTCGTTGAACTTGATAGAGAGATCAGGTGGGGTTTAGTACGTAGGCTGTCACTTCAACCAGAGTTTGCAGTCTTCAGATCTGGAGTTGAACTTTGACAATTTATACGGCCTTAATCAAAGTTTGCTGTCTTCAGATATGTAGTTGAACTTTGACAATACCTACCGCCTCAGGCAGCGTTTGCAGTCTTCAGATACGGAGTTAAACTTTGGCAATTTATACCGCCTCAACCAAAGTTTTCAGTCTTCAAATATATAGTTGAACTTTGACAATACCTGCCACCTCAAGCAACGTTTGCTGTCTTCAGATATGGAGTTGAACTTTGACTATATCTATCGCCTCAGCCAGAGTTTGCTATCTTCAGATAGAGTTGAACTATGATAATATCTACCGCCTTGAAAGCAAGTTGTAAAGTTTTTAGGAATATAAAATATATAAACAAATCATACAATATTTTCTTCGGGAAATTGTCAGCAGAATATCACTTGTGGATATTATCTATGATAATTTATAAGTTAGTAAATGAGTAATGAAATTAGTTAGATTTTAATCAGTTTCAATGTTATCGAGTTCTTTTTATCATTAATTTTTGAAAACTCCCTGCATTTTTACATTTTTGATGCACATTTTTTAAAATATACCGCATGTAGGACCTCCATTAATATCCGATACACTTCATATTTATTTGGTTTTAAAAACACTGTATGGTTTTCCCGTATTGACAAATTTAAGTACAATTGAATCGGTCATTTCAAAAACGACATGAGTCCACTTTTTTCAGAAACTGAGTTTTTCAGTGGAATCGACGACAACAGTCCGCACTTAATCTATTGATATATGCACTAACCGAATTTTTAAGTTTGTGCAAAAATAACACTAGTCCAGGTTTCCAGGTAGTTCTTTCCCTCTCCTGTAAAATTAGAGAAATGTGACTCGCGCTGTTTTTGAAATAACCGATTCAATATAAAAAAATGTTTATCGTAGCATATATTTTATATAGTTTTGGAATCAGACAGAAAATACGAATATAAAAATATACAAGGGCTCCCCTAAAAAAATCACCTAATGCCTGCCTAAAAAAATATTTCAAACAAAAATTTTAATTGTGGTTAAAATTTAAATAATTTAAGTCATTCATTTTCTGTTTCATCTTTTTTTGATTAATATTAATAACGTTAAGAGGGGTTCGGTCATAAATGATAATTCTTGACAAATTTTGAACTTTGAAAATTTGTACAAGAGTAGACGGTTGTTTTGCTCTAAAACTGTAAAAATCAAATTTTAGAAAAATCATCCTAATAAAAAAAGTACTAAAAAATAAATAAAAAAATATTTATAAATGTCGTTTTATCTCACTAACAACCAAGTTAACGATAATAATAATTTATTGGAAACAACTACTAAAAAAATCTGTAAATACTCTATATACTATAACACTACATTGGACTAGAAGCATTTTTTATTAGGGTTCTTATTTTTATTTTATTGTTATTTTATTTTACCTCAATAGTGAGTTGATATGTTTTGCTAAAATTTATTATATATATTTTTTTTAATCGTTTGAACAAATAAATGAACATAAATAATGCATTTTGTTGTAAACCGCAATCACACATTGCTGTACTCGTGTTGAGGGTAAAATTAAAAGCAAACATAATTGTATTTTTTTGCATTTAGCATTTAAATAAAATTGTTTATTTTTTTAATTTATTTTTTTATTAAATTATTAATTAACTTAAAACCTAAACAAATATATTTAAGATGACTATGGAAAGACTAAATCAAAATAAAACGTTCCACACGGGATTTCCCGAGAACTGCTGAAAATCGACGTATCTCAAACATTTCAGCAGTTCTCGAGAAATCCTGGGTGAAAGTTTTAAATGAGGCATAGTGTATTTTTAATACAAAATTATTTTTTTATATAATTACATATACATTAAAGGATAAAAACAAAATAAAAATCTACTTCTCACACAACTCCACTAGGCAAGAGGCAATTTTTTCCAGCGCTCCACTAAAAAAAAAATATTCCACCGGTTTGAGAAACCAATAATTATGACTAACCCAGTCAAAAATATTGAAGTAGTGCATATAGAATATTTCTTGACGTTTCGGGTTAAAGTAAAGTATTAAGCTCATTGTAACCAATTTTTTTTTGCTTGACAATCATTAAGCATGTTGCGAAACGCATTGCAAAATATTTTAAGGCCAGTAAAAGTAACTAGATATTTTCATATGGTTTTTGTTCTCCTTTGAAGATCTATTTTTTAATTATGCAATTTTGCGTTTGAGTCGAGAGGTTTGAGGCTTGACTTACACCCACCAAAGACAACTGCTCTGCACCATAAAAATAAAGAATCCGAAACCTTTGCAAATCATTTTTAACAGACTGTAGGTACCGTCAACGGGTAAAGTGAATCAGTGTGGGTAAGGTGAATCAATGTTTGGTAATTCTTCAGGGTGAAGATAGTTCAACATAGTGTAAAAGAAAAATCTATTGTTTTTTTTGTATTATTTATTTTATCTTAATGGTCAAATGGCAAATCCAAGTAAGTATGTAATTTTTCAGGAGAGCTATTTAAAAATTTAATTCCATCTGTTATAAGTGACCTCATGTGACATTAGCCACTATAGGAAAATGAAACGGCCTAGAGCTGTTAAACCTAAATTGGAAGATAATTTTTAAAGGTAAGCTAGTAAATATAATAGGTCTCAAAATGAATAAAATGCACATTCCTGGATATGCCATCTGACCCTTGATCTATGAATAGGTTGTTTGGTTTGGTTCTTTAAATTTATGGCTAAAAGGGATTTAATAAAACATTTATCTGATGCCTTTTACAGGGCAGATTGGGTGGATCTGAGTCAAACCTTTAAAAATCAAAATTTTGTATTTTCCAAAAATAAGTTCCATGCTCTACTTCACTGGTAGTTCATATGTGAGCAAGGCTTACATAAGAAAGATTTATGGTGGTAAGCATGCAAGCACTTAGAAAAGATCATTTGAACGGAATTCACACAATACCTACGCTGTATGTGAGCGTACCTATACGATTGGGTGTCTTTCCGAATAGCTTGCTTGCTTACCAATGTAAAAGGATTAATTAATATAATCAATAAACTAAACACTGATCCCCAACACCTTAAATTGCGTGATTCACAATTTTAATATTTAAATAAAAAAATCTAAACTTTAAAGATGTCAACTGAAAATAGGGACTTTCTTCATTAGTCAAATCCCCTCTAAGTTACGATTTTTTTACTAATTCGCTTATGATAAGGAATTAAAAAAAATATTACTGCTAACCTGTTTCGCTCCATTGCGATGCTGCAGCAATAACAGCATTTGCTTCACTGAAAAAACAAAAAATAAGAATTATTAGTCTCCTCTTTTAACAGGTATACCTACTCTAGGTATAAATAAATTATTAATCCACCCTTATTTGTTTGACATTTAAGTGACAATATATTTGACATTGTCAAATTGCAATGTATAGTTTAAAAAGATACTCTTTTAACTCTCTTAAAAGGATACTCTCCAATTCAATTGTTGATTATTTAGTTGTTTAGGAAAAAAAATTGCAGCGAATATTTTTTGTATTTAATCAGCAAAAACAGCAAAGAAGAACAATTTTTGTTTTTTTCCTACTCTCCCCCGGATGCATATCCTGGATTCGCCACTGGACCATTTTATAGGTCGACTTATATGGGGAGTCGGTAGAAATTCATAAAACCCAGATTTTACCATCTACTAAAAATTTTCCTCTATTATTTTTGACCTTCCTAGCCCGCGCAGCAACGGCTAAAGAAAGGTACCTATTGTTTTTGAAGAAAAAATTGAGATAACGCCGAAAATGTGTTATTTGGGTGTATTTTCAGCTATCTTAGCAATATCGTCATGACGTCTATCCGCGTATCTTTGTAGGTTACTTATCAGCTCCGATTTGGATATAAAATCAACGCCAATACAAAAATATTAAAAAACAAAATAATTTTTTTATTCAATAATTAAAGACAGAAATTGTACTGACCCTCTTCTAGTTTCCTTTGGTTTGGAATCCTAATACATTTGCTCCAATCCTTATTTTTTCCGGGGTAATTGTGTTATAGGCCAGGTAAAAAAAAAACTAATACATCAACTCCATACCGAGTGGGCGCTTTCGTTTAAAATATTTTGATTGATCACCTGGGAGAGGCGTGGTGTTAATACATTTTTACATTTACCCCGGTTTACATTGCCATACTGTACAGAGCTGATTAAATTTTAATGCAAATGACAGTTAAAACTTTTTAACTTAACGGAATATTGCATTAATATAGGCAGTTTTCGGAATATAGTAAAACACATTTTTCTTCGAAGGGCTTTCATTTCTGAAATATTTATAAAAACTGCATTTCAAGGCTGATATAGCGTGTGGAGTTCACTTGGCTTGTGCTAATAGGCTAGGAAGGTATCAAATACATCATGGATTCATTTATCTTTTTATTATAGTCAACCCTTAGTTATTACTCGAGTCAACAAGTTTAAGAGCAATTCTTTAATAGTAAAAGAGGATCTTACTTAATCGGCAACCTAGATTTGTTTTTACGTCATTTAAAAATATATATTCTTACGTACCCTGTCGACATGCTCACTGGTGCCTCAGTCTGGGTGGCCTGAGACTCCCCTCGTTTTGGCGCCAGATATCGCGGCAACGGGGCTTGATTGGCATGAAACAAAATATATTTAGAAACACTTTATTTATATAGGCAGGCAGTAATAAGGCCGGGTACTATTCTGACAGTCGAATTTATCAATCCAGTCGTTTATTTTCCATTAATAATGGCGGCACTATTAATTCCGGCTCTTATAATACACAAAGGCCTAATTTGACATGCAGCTGTTCTTATAATGCGAAACTGTCAGAATAGTCCTTGGCACTATTACTGCCTGGCTTTATTGCAATAAGTCCCTAATATAACTTTTCATTCAATCTACGTGACTTAAAAAAATCTCAATATACAATTTTAGCCAATACAATACCGGTTGGACACTCTAGCACTCGGCCTGTCTTGTTGCGCTTACTAAACTATCTATAGGTAATCTTTCTAGTTTTTGTCTTTTGTGTAAGTACTGATCTCTAGAATGTAGGTATATATACCTAAAAAACTTAATAAATGCATATGTAAAAAGACATATTTTGTCTGTGTTATGTTATGTGAGTTATTTCATACGTCTTTTTACAGCTCGCTTCTTGTTTTCTGGAAAAATTGTAAAATACTATTTTTTTCTAATTAACCCTCAACTGGGGAGGCAGGGTCAGAATGACCCCTTAATATTGTTTGTATATTGTCACTCTATAAGATATTAAAATCAATATTTTAAATAAGTTAAATAATAAATTAGGTAAGCAAAATGATGATTTTATATGGACCCATTTGACATAAGTAAAGAAACAACAAAAAAGTTCTATTAGAAAACTGCTAAAAATATTTGTATAAAAATCGGGGTCTTATATTTACCCCACCTCCCAATAAATTTGTATAAAAATTAACTTTCTACTTTGGGGTTAAAAATTGATAGCTAATATACAAAGTTTTAATAAGCATACTTAGTCCTAATTTTTTTATTAGGTACTACCTCTTACCATTATGATCTGCGGCCGCCGCTGCGTGCCGTTCTCTTACGATCGCTAAAAAATAATAAAACTTGAAATCTGTACATTTGACAAAGTAGGTATGAAGAATAGCGGCAATTATCTATTGAATCTTGCTACGCCTTAGCCTAAAACGTTAAATACTTACTTTCTGGAAGATTTTGCACGGGTGGATAGAGGCCACCGACCTCCCTTCCACCTGTGATCCCTCTAGTAAGAGTTTTTCCAATAACGGCCCCTATTAATTTGTCCTCCTCTGTGAGGACCACTTCTTGGGGTCCCCCTCCGGTGGCCACTTTTTGGGCATTGTGTTTGACCACTGCAGAAAAAAAAATAGGTATTAGATAGGTAGGTATATTATTTTGTCTTTAATTTATCTTCTAACAAAATATAAGTACCAACAATAATTCTTAAAATTTGCAATATCACCATAATAATAGATATGGGTACCTACCTGTTAAATTTATAAGTTACTTACATTTGTCCTTAGACTTTATTTTGAGTTTTTTCCAGAATCCCTTAATTTCAGCAATAGTTCGCGGCCTGGGGGCCACTAAATTAACTGTGGCCTGGATTTCCCTCCAGGCCGCTTCCCTTCTTGCTGGGGGAATCCCGTGACAAAACCCCCCAAACAGTTCTTGCTTTTTTTTGGCCACCATCTCAATTATAATTGATCTTTCATCTTGCGTAAAATTTGGGCACCTTTCACGCTGCATTTTTAAATGTGACACAACACTCAAAAAAACAAAAGACAAATCGACGCCGCGAAAAGTTTCAAAGCAATCTAGAACCCGCGAAAATTCAAAAAGGGCGGGATTTTTAAATGGCCGGAGTTTGTCAATTAGATTGCTATACGATTTATGAACGGACCCTAAAATTTAGCCGAGTCACGTACGGTTTAAATATATCTGTACTGGGAAAGGGCCTCTAAAGATAACTGGTAAAAGCGTGCCGGCATGTTGGATTTCAAATGAACCCAAACGTATGGTTTGGATAAATTCAGACTACTGATAATGGGTGCCGCGCTCTCTTCTCTTAAAAACACCCATTATCAGTTACCTTAGGATAAATTCCTTATAATTTGTTTAAAATCAAGCCAAATCAGCTACGGGTGGAATTTATAGTCGCTCCGTGAGGAATCCTCAAGGCCTCCTTAAGGAGCTGAATGCATTTTATAGTCCTGCTTCAGGCGTCCTCAGACTCAAGGCCTTCTTAAGGAGCCGATTGCGTTTTGTAGCCATTTTGAGGAAGCCTTAAGATTGAGTCGAGGCCAAGGTAGCTCTGGACCTACCTTGAGGAGGCCTACGAGGATAATTTTATATTATATATGATGTTATTACGGCAATTTTTGAATCCAGACGTTTTTTTTCTAGCAGTGAGCATTTTAGGAATACCCCTACTGAATACATATACTTTAAAACAATGATAAAAAATATGATGAAAATATGATAACTTGTGCGGTGTTATAAAAATTGAAAGAAAAAACAAGCAAAATTTACGACTTTGAGATTTTATACAACTAAATAATTAGTTGAGGAACAACAATTTGTTGTTTCCTATAATTAGTAGATTAAAAAGTAAAGGGTACTGATGAAAAAATCAATTTTAAAACCTAACAGAGAGATAGTAATAATAATGAAAATTTAGACAGAAATTTCATTAAAGTCCCAAGTAATTTATGGGTATAACTTCTCATTTTTTTTGTTACGTATGACTGTCTTTCAGTTTATTCCGTTTTCTCGAGTTTTTGCTGCCTCCAGGACTCGCCGCCCGTAGCGTACTGCCTTGCCCCGCCCTTCTCTTTAATTACGTAACTGGGTAGATACGTCGGTAAATACCATAGAAATAAAAGTTCTTCACACTCCTGCTTTAACAATTTTAAGTTATATTGGAAATATATTTCACAAATAACAAATAGGTATGTAGTAAATTTAATAAAATTGCCAACTTTTCTTATTTTTTTCTAGCTACCTTGGTAGTACAACCAATATATTTTAGTGTTATTCTTGTTTTTTTGCTGCGTCTTCTTTAACCCATTTAAAAGACCTAAAAAAACACGATAAAGAAAAGGATACAATTGGTTGTAAAAAATTATATTTGATTTTGTTAAAACATTTAATACATATAAACATATAATACACCAGATTTCGTACAAATTATATTTTAAGTAAATAATCAACTCCATTAAGACATACGTTATCTAATTTCAACATTTTCCACTAATTTAGTTTTTTTCATGTTATTGAAAAGGCTTTCTAGATAAAGGAGCATGCACACCTTAAATGGGATTTTAAAAAATCCACCATTTTGACGAAATTTTAGTATCTTCTAGATCTCGATCTCCTGATCAAAAGTTCTCATGGGCTCAAAACGATCCTTTGACTGGTTTCTGAGATTCAGTGGCGGCATGGGGCTCCCCCAAAATACAAATAAATTGAAATTCATTTGGAAAACTTAAGCCGTAATACAAAAATATTATAAAAATATTTGACAAGCATACTAGATTTCACGCGACCATTTTGATGTACAGGGTATAGTCAAAAAGTACAATATTAAATAAAAATACTTTTATTTAAATAAATGGATCCTTGATGGATTTGATATCTTCCTAGGCCATTAGCATGCATACTTCAAGTGTAGACACTATTTTAACGTTTAAATTATATGGTTTCTGCATCTGCATGTTAACAATTGCGTTCATAAAATAACCGGCTCACTATAATTTTGCAAGATACTAAATAAACACCCCCTGAAGGCCGATCAACTCCCTTCAAGTTAGTAGAGGTTCGTTTTTTTACCTTCCTAGCACCGAAAAATTGTTATTTGAGTGTATATGTTGTATTCAGCGAGCGATATGATGATGCAGATGAAGGCCATGCAGTGTTATTAATTTCGCCTTGTTGAAGTTTACACTTCTGTCGTGTGATCTTAAGCACACACAATTTTTTTTCGTAGTTTTAAATCATTCTTCACAATCACACTTTTTCGTTCTAGCGAAACTTTTAATAAAGCTAAAAAATGATTTTCAAACTAACCTTGACAAATCAGCTGGGATTGTTAAAAGATGTCATAAATATCAAAAATAATATAAATGTCAATGTATCCATCTCATTCGCTTCCTTGACTCAGTCTTTCTTAAGGAAAGCTTTATAAAATGAAAACGCTGAGACATCTCCGAGAACGCCTCGCAAAAGGCCGGCCTGAAGCCTTGACTATATATTCTACCCTAAATCAACTCAAGATAATATATTTGTCTTCCAAAATCCAAAAAACTTTCTTTAATTTAAATAAAAAAATAAAAATTAGCCCTAATTTTGACAGCGTCAAATCACCGCTTTGACAAATTGTCAACGTCATTTGAAAGCAATCCCTTTCAAATTTTATTGAAAGCGTTTGCTTTTTTCAGTGGCGTATTTAGAAAATGTTTTTGGGGGGGCCGAGACAGTTTGAGGGGCGAGACCCCATGAGGCCCTATTTTATGCTATTTGTATTTATAAATTTGTGAAAAATATCTAAAAATATATTAGCTTGGGGGGAGGGGGGCGGGCCTTCCCCTTATATGCGCCACTGGCTTTTTCAATCTAAGCCATATGTTTGGATTTAATTGAATCTGATATGACGGAACGCTTCTGGCAGTCATTTTCCATTAATGGTTTTCATACGCCCTAGCAATACAGATATACTTAAGACGTATGTGAACCGAGTCGCCTTCAGCCCAGCAGATGAGAATCCCAGTACCAAGTGGACTAATTTACGAAACTAACCGGACTGAACCGAAGTGCTTTTACGTCATTTTAATAAATTTTAAAATTAATTTTTCTTTTTTGTAATTTTTTTTATGCATGTTATATAATAAAAACTAGGAAATATAAATACATTTTCCGACAATGTCAAGTTTCGGAAGTAAGTGAAAATTGAAAAATGTAAGTAATTCACATAAATATCGATGCATTTTGACTTAAACCTTGTTCCCTACATCTTAAACGTATAGTTTAAACCATTTCTTTTCCGTTTTTTTCCATTTTGTTACGAAATCCTTGCTGATATTTATTTAAACCATTTTTTTTTCCATTGCGATATAATCTATGTAGTTATAATTAGTCCAAAATTCCATTAACTTTTATTAAGTTTGAAAGAAATTCAGTTAAAACGTTTCACAAAAGATAAACTAAAAGTTAAACCTAAACCTAAACTTTAAACTTAAACCCTAAACCATTTTAGTAAATACTGGTGACAGGGTCTTTAAAAAAAATTAATTCAATGCATGATATCTTTTTAAGTATGTTCTCAAGTTTTTATAGATTTAATCATATATCTACAGAGTGGCTCAAAATATGAATAATAGAAATACAGGAATAACAACTGAGTAAAGGGAGAAATTAAAATACATAGTCAAAATAAATTCATTTGCTTTAATCTAAGTCCTTGTTACTATTATAAAGTAATATTTACATATATAGTGGTTTATGTAGTAAACTTACATGGTATATCAAACAATTTTTAAATTAAAAAAATGATAGGTGTACTAACTATTGAGCGAATAGTGTGCTTACCGGGATGCGTTAGATGAGGTGAATTTGAGATATGTTAGAGCGCGAGCCATCCTGAAACTTGTTTAAAAAAAATTGGGGGGGAGGTCATCGGTTTCATTTTCGAGTTATACTTTTATGGATTTTTGCAACAACTTCTATCGCCTTCTAGAGATAAAAATTCGGTATTTAAAGTTTTGTCAATTAAGATTTTTAACAGGCTTTCTTTCTGATGCAAAAATTTTTTTTAGAACCGCCGGAAAAGAATTTACTTACACTCAACTTTTCTTTTCAGTTTGTGTAGGTAAGCAGACCCCTTTTCGTCCCCTACAGAAAGTCACATTTCCTATATTCCAGCATTTAAATTAGTATAAGTATATTACCACGGCTTAGGCACGGATCACCTTAACAAAAGGTGATCCGTGGCTTAGGCTCTAACTCAGTAAACAAACTATTCCATAGACAATACACTAGTCATGCGAATTCAAAAAATGTTTGAAATAATCTTTAATTTTATAAATATTCCTGTATTTCTATTATTAATAATTTAACCCACTCTGTAGATACGTGATGAAAACTATATGTCAAAAATTAAGAACATACTTAAAAAGACTCTTTTTTTAAACAAAATAAAATTAATATTGGTTTTTTTATTTCTATTTGACGAGAAGTTATAGCAAAAGAACTACAAAAAGTCACATTTTTCCATATTCCAGTGGAGTGCATTTAAATAATTATAGCTCGAAAACGAAACTGATGACCCCGCAATATTTTTATGTAAGTATCAGGACGGTTCGGGCTCTAACATGTCTTAAATATACCTTATTTGACGCATTCCGGTAAACACACTATTCCGTAGACACTTAGTAAACATGTCCTGCGTTGAATTAAGAAAATGTTTGAAATACCCTGTAAGTTTATCACATAACCTATTATGCCAACAACAATTTAGAATAGTTGAAACGACTTACATGAAAGCAAGTGACGTTAATTTTAACCATGTATTTTCAGTTTCCTCTCTTTATATTTAATAAATCTCAGGTATTTTACCTGTATTTGTTTTATAATTATTTTGAGCCACTCGGTAGGTATGTGACGCAAACTATATATCTGAAATTGATAAAATTCTTAAAAGGACACTTTTTTAATAAAATAAGACTAATATCGGTTTTTTATTTTTATTGGACAATAAGTTATTACAAAAAGTTACGCTTTTCCATATTTCGGTGGCGCGCATTTAAATAATTATAGCTTGAAAACGAATCCTATGACCCCCCAATGTTTTTTGGAAAAAATATCAGGAAGGTTTGGCCCTTAACATATCTCAAATTCAGCTCATCTAAAGCATCCCGGTAAACAATGTATAGAGTGCCTCCTCCTTTTTGATTTTGCTATACTCAGCGGCCACGAATGCTGTTTCAAGCGTAAGGCTTGTTGATTTCCCGCTTGCTTATTTTGGGATTAAATTCAATATTTTTGTGTGAATTTTTCTTTTTGAAATAAAATAGAACAAAATAAAAATGGGCAAGTAAAACATGTAACCTTAGTAGTTAGTAAAATCTTAAATGTAAGTCCAAAATTGTATTTTTTTTATGACAAAATTGTAAATTTTCCAATGAACACATTTGTGTACAATGTGCAAATACGTGTGTTGCACAGTGTACACATTTGTGTAGTACGAACAAAGGCGCTTAAGCCTGGCAATTAGGCATCAACGCGGGCCCTTCTTGCGAATTGCTTTTCAAAAGGAAGATTATGTTAGCAATATTTTTCTGGTTTTTGTCCTTATTATATGTAAGTTTTTTTTTGCAGATGACCTTTCTGAAATACGACAAACCTGTTTCTATGGTAAAAGACGAGACACCGTGAGGGTTCTAAAAACGGTACAAAATCCTAACAACTCAGACCTGGAGGAGATAGACATTGACGACTCATTATATGCAGGTTTTTTTTGCAGATGACCTTTCTAAAATACGACAAACCTGTTTCTATGGTAAAAGAAGAAGTGAAGGTTCAAAAAAACTGTACAAAACCCTAACAACTTAGACCTGGAAAAGATAGACATTGACGACTCATTATATGCCAGTTTTTTTTGCAGTTGACCTTTCTAAAATACGACCAACCTGGTTCTATGGTAAAAGAAGACTAACAACTTAGATCTGGAGGAGATAGACACTGACGACTCAGCTTCCGAAGGGAATAATCGTCCTGTTCTGCAGCAGTTAGATGATTCAAGTACATCTGCAGAATCAAGTGATAGTGAAGATGAGATAGCGCTTATCCACTTTGTCCCCAACAAAATAATCTTGAGTATACTAGAACCAAAAAATCAGCAGCTATCCTCATTTAACATTAATTTTATGAGATAATCGTTTAAATTGTTAAGAAATTTGCCTGAACCGCGAGTGTAGTTAACAAAGGCTCTGGAAGGAAATAGCGATGTACAAAATAGTGACGTACGAAATAATGAGTAATGAAATAGCGACTATCAAAATAGCGATGTATCAAAATAGCGTTTGTAACAAAACAGCGACATATCAAAATAGCGATGTATCAAAATAGCGACAATCAAAATAGCGATATATCAAAATAGCGACAATCAAAATAGCGATGTATCAAAATAGCGATGTATCAAAATAGCGATGTATCAAAATAGCAATGTATCAAAATATATATATGAATCAAACGAACCCAAACCGATACGAACCGAAATGCGCTATTATATCCTGCGGTATTTTGACTATACCAGCTTTTTCCGGGATCCTAGAGGGTGTGAATCCGAACCAAATCGATCTGAACCGAAATCGGTTCCTCTCTAGGATTCGGGAAAAGAAGTCTGGAGAGTTTTTTTTTTAAATATGCTGGTTCGGTTCGGTTCGAATTCACACCCTCTAGGATCCCGGGAAAAAAGTCAGGAAAGTTTTTTTTTTTGAAAAAATTTCTTAGAAAGAAACCCTTTAGTCGAACTTCATGCCAAAACGGAACCGAAATATCGCTATTTTGTAACATCGCTATTTTGATGTCGCTATTTTGTTACATCGCTATTTTGAAAGTCGCTATTTTGTTACACCGCTATTTTGAAAGTCGCTATTTTGAAACATCGCTATTTTGTTACATCGCTGTTTTGTTACAATCGCTATTTTGTTACATCGCTATTTTGATAGTCGCCCTCTCATTACATCGCTATTTTAATTGTCGCTATTTCGATACCGCTATTTTAAAACTCGCTATTTTGTACATCGCTATTTCGTTCTAGAGCCGTTAACAAAATAAGCACCCAACTGCTAAATCTTCAACTTAAGTCGACACAAAAATTTTGTGCACGCATTGGCGGATAGCCTTTTTGACAATTTTCGATAAACATTTTAAGTAAGGTAAAAATAATAAAATTGCGATAAATTGGTCTAGAGGATGGTTTTTCATTTTTAAATTTTGTAAATAGTTTTTTAAAAATTTGGTCAATTTGCACCAGTTACCTATGATCCATAGTTTATGATACATATAAACTTTTATATTTTTTGTGTTTTTTATTTTTATTCATTTTATTTTGTACTCAAATAGGACTCGTTCATAAACTATTGTCTCTCTAAATTTAAATTTTTTAAAAAACTTTGTTTGACACAATTTTATATTTTATTTAAAAATTATTATAAGTTCGCTTCTTGATTGTAGTCTGGCCCGAAGGTCGCCATTTGTTAAGCAAAAAACATTGTCTATTGTATGTTTCACCCCACATTATGGATACTTTTGAACAACTAGAACTTGGACTGCAGAAAGACAATGATTTCGCCGGTAACCCCTTCCCCTTTTTTGTCAAATTATCATTATTCTCTTTTTATGAAATTTTGTCTCGAAGAACTTTTCAATTAGATAGCTACTGAGATCATACGATATGCAATCCAACGCGGAAAAGTCTTTCAAGTCAGCGCAGCTGAAATCAAACAGTTTTTTGCAATATACATAATTATGACATACATAAAATATCCATCTTATCAAATGTATTGGTCTGCTGTCACTGGATTACGATGTGATGTTATTGCTGATACAATGTCTTTGAAGACTTATGAAGATATAAAGCGTTATATACATTTTCTAAATAACGAGGATATCCCAGAAGAAAACAAGGATACATTTATCGTAGTCCGCCCATTCCTAGATGGTCTCGCGGTCCATTGGTCAGATAATCATTCCGTTCAAGGGCAGTAGTAGACAAAAACAATATATAAAATTGAAACCAAAGAAAAGCCCCATTCAAGGAATGCGTTCGAGTTTCAGCCAATGGATATGTTTGTATGATAACTTGTTTTACATATCAAAGCTTCAAATAAGGCTTCGAGAAACTATTGTTTTTTTTTAATTCGATAAAAACCTCTTTCTCCTCCACACAAAACAAGGTTTAAAGCATTAAAATTGGTTTGGTAGTTTCCGAAATATTAATTTTTATTTTAACCATTGTTATAGCAAAGATGTTTTAGAAACTATACGATTGCCTAATTATGTCTGCATTCATTTCCTCATATATTTATTAAAACTAAACCGATTTCAAATAAATGAAAAGTATCATAGTAAAAATCGCTTGCTCTTTGAGCGTCACTATAGCAATTTTCAAAAATCATATTCGTCTCTTTATGAAGGATCGCTTTTTTTAGTTTACCCCCCGCAAATGCAAAAAAGAGTGAAGCAGGCTATACCAAGCGATTTTAATCATGATACTTTTTTGTTAATTAAAATCAGTAATAACGAATTTAACAGGACAGAAATGCAAACAGAATTAAAAAAACAATCATATATTCTGTAAAATAATGGTTAAAATAAAAAATTATAAACGAATAAACTAAGATACTTAAAAAAATACTCTAGAGGTGGTATTCCATAGGGTAGGATTTTCCTAAGGTCAATAAGTATATCAGTGGTAACCCATGTGACCTACAAATTGGGAGGAAATATGACATCACCGCGATGCTTAATTTTAAATTCACTTAATTTATTTTTACACTAACATAAATACTTGCCTAGTTATAATTTTATTACAGGTATTACGGTATGCCAATATTAATAAAAATAATGCCTTAAAATTACTAGTTTGCTGTTTATATCCCTGGGCCATAATGAAAAGGGTTTTTGTGGGTTACGGGATAGAACCCTAGAATAGAACACATGAAATAGAAACGATGATAAAAAACCCTTATTTAAATACACAGCATTAAATTATAAAATTAAGGAAATTAAATCACAGTAGATAATTACTTCGTCAGAGTTATGCCATAAGACTACTCTCGCAGGACAACACACTCGTCTTCTCAACAAAGATTATATTTTTTTTAACAACAACCAATATATACTTTAAAAATGTAACATTTTGATAGTATTATTCAATTTGTTTATTTCTTTATAACTATTTTTTGTAAGTTTAAGTGTTCAAAAACTATAAGATTAGTCGGTTGTGAGTAGGTGATTCGTACATTGCTGGCTGCGTTCACCAATCAAATATAAAATAGTACAACCATTCGAATTTTATCAGAATATAATAAAAGACATTAATGAAAATTAAAACTTTGAACAGTAATGATTACGTTAAGTAAACGACGTTAATGTATCCCACGACAGCACCACACTCATTAGGCAATGTCTATAAAGAAAACACCCAACTGCTAAATCTACTTGTACCTACGAGTCGTGGTTGGGTACAAATTTATTAGATATACCTATAATGTAGGACATGCTTCAACTTTTAGTTTTGATGCCCAAAGCGCACTTACGAAATTATACAGTGTTGTATTTTCATAAATCGGTTATTGGGTAATTTTCTACCCAACTGCGACTAGTAGTTACTAGTAGATTTAGCAGTTGGGTGTTTTTTTATTTAAAAATGTTTTTATTTCCAACTTTTAGGTTTAATTCTTATTCAGTCTTATAAAAAGCACTATATATTTACCACTCATTTAGCGTTACTCAAAAAGTACGTGTAGATTTTCTACGGACGCGAAGTGTTACCTTCCGTTGAGTGATGGTGGGGGAGAAGAGAGGGAGGAAGGAACTAGTAAAATGGTGTTGAAAAAAAGCGTGTGCAGAAAGAATTTTTGAAATCGCCCTTTATTTGATAAAAATATGCGAATATGTTTTTTTAAGAGGGTGGAGGACTACAAAGTACAGCAAATTAAAGGACATTTGCAATGGGTTATCGAAGGCACTTCATTAAAATCGCCTGAAATTTAGGTAATTTTAAAAAAATATAGCCTATAGCACCTTCGGGATCAGTAGCAATTCAGCGACACCTTTTTTGTCAAAATCGGTTCAGCCATTTAGCCCCTAACGCGACATAAACATATATATTTACATACAATCATACATACATATCCCAAGCGAAAAACATTACCATTCCTTTCGCTGTGTTACAGTTGGGTAAAAAAGAAGTTTTTGTTAAAAATCTAAATAATTTTTCTTTTTTAAAATAGATAAAAATATAAAACAAAGAAAAAATATAAGACTGCTATTACTAACAGTTAAGATCAATAAAAATTCAGACAAACATGCTTACACACAAACATTAACTACATATAAGTACCTAGTCTAATTAAAGTACCTAGTCTAATTATCACAGACAATTACAATATCACTTTTGATGAATATATTACATTCAGAGAAATATTTACTTTTTTCTAATCTTATAATTATTAAGGATATTACAGTACAATGTGCTTAAATCATTCACATCTGTTCGTAAATTAACTGTGTCATTTTATTTGTTTGTGAATCATTTCAATAATTAATCTTTTTGAGTAGTTTAGCTTTGTATCTAAAATCTTAGTTTCCTGAAAAATTTAATTATGACCTGTGTCAAAATAATGTCTAGTAAGGGCAGTTTTGTCAGCCTCATACCTTCTATCGTTCCGGCAATCATTTTTATGTTGCTGTAATCTTATCTCTAGATATTGCTTTGTCTGCCCAACATAACATCTTCCACACTCACAAGGTATTTGATAAATTAAGTTTGATTGTTTATTTTTTGGTGTTGAATCTTTAAGCCTAGTATAAAAACAGTAGTGTAGTTTTTGTGTTATAAGAAGCAAAGCTGTCACAAGAACATTATGAAAGTACTTCAAGTACAAGTACCAAGTACATTAAGATTTGTAAGTTTGAAAGTACTTGTATTACTAAGTAACATTTTCGTTTCAAATGTACTTCAAGTACCAAGTGCATTATAAAAGTACTTGATTTTCCCCAAGTCTATTACTTGAAGTACAATAGAAGTACTTAAGTAGCTCAAGTACTTTAAATATGTGAAAAAAATGCCAAAAATATTTTTTAAAAATGTCAAAAATGTCAAAAAACATCAAAAACTTAAAAAAATATCTAAAATGTCAAAAAGATTTTAAAAATTTTAAAAAATGTAAAACATGTAAAAAATGTTTACAAAATTTTCAACCTGAAAGGTCAACATTATTTTATGTAAATATGTATTACTTTTGTACCTAAATATATAATTAAACAAAAAGTTGCAAAATTGACCAAGTCGCATCAAAATGTTTTTAACGTTTTATAGTTTTGCAATAGGGGTGTCACAGTTACCCCGAAGTCTCGGATAAATGGGACCTACCCCAAAAGAAAAACATTTTAAAATATATTAAGTTTTTTGTCTCAAATTGCATACGGTTGTTCCAAATAGATCACTTTTGTGTAAATCCAAATATATTTGACTTTGTAATGAGACCTACAAAAAAATCTTGTAAAACCGGGATGCACGTACCCTACCTTGCCTTATTTCTTTTTTGGTGGTGCACTTGGGGCACTGTTCTTACCGCCTATAATTTCTAAATCACTCATAGAAAGTACTATTTTTATAATAGCCCAAAAAACTGCTTAAAAATTTGTTTAAATCAAACTAAATAAATAAGCATAACAAACGTAAATATCCAAGGAATTTTTTGAGTTGTATCTAGTCATAGTGTAATCAAACATAGAAATTACGTCTGCTGCAAGGTGAGTAGGTCGTTCCTCAAAAATCGACCTGCAAGTGCAATATTCCTGCACTACCGTACTACCGACACCCCTCAATAGATGGCATGAGTGTCCTGTAGTAGTTTCTCACACTGAAATTGAATTTCACGTTCCACGAAATAATGAACGTGCGTGCAAATAATTAGGCATATAGGATAAGTGCATACTTAATATTACGATCTTTTGGGCGATTAATTAAGACGTACCTATCTATCAAGGTTGCCAAAATAACGGACTTTCCTGCCAAGTTGATAAAAAAACCGGACAGGTGGCAACCCTGAGGTTACCACTTGTCTTCGGCGCATTAAAGTTATATCTCACCTATAATCTACATTGTACTTTAAGAATATTTTATTGTACTTTAAGAATATTTTATTGTACTTGAAGTACTTTTAATGTACTTGAAGTGCTTCTAATGTACTTGAAGTACTTCGAATGTACTTGAAGTACTTTGAATGTACTTATAATGTACTTGAGAAACTTTACTTGACAAAATCAAGTACATTTCCAAGTACATTGTTAAAAGTACTTCAAGTACCAAGTACATTTACCGGATTGTAGATGTACTTCAAGTACAGTACTTAAAGTACTTGTAGTTGAAGTACCTGACTGTACTGCACTTAAGTACCTGACAACTCTGATAAGAAGCTAGTTCTATGTTAGTGTTAGCAAAAAATTGCATTATTTTCTGTGACAAACCCTTAATAAAAGGAAATTTAAAATATTTTTGGTTTTCATCTTTTTTATTAGTAAGTGTCTGTTTAGTGTTGAATTTATTTATTGTTTTATTGATAAAATTTGTTGGATGATTGTTACTTTTTTTAGTAATGTTTTAATTTTATTTTGTTGGCATTCAGAAGTTTAGGGCTACTCATTTTCGTTGTTCTATGCAAGAGACCAGGAATAATTCTTACTTTATTTGAAATTGGATGGTTTGATAAAAAATTTAGAATGCACTAGTCTTTCTATAAACCTCAGTAACAAGAAAACATAGTTTGCCATTTTTCTCAACCTCCATAGTAAATTTTAAAGATGGGTGAAAATTATTAAAAGTATTCAAACGAATATTTAACTGATCTCTTGGAGCAGCTAAGAAGGAATCATCAACATACAGAAAGAAAAAAGCTATATCAAAGGGTAAACAATCTAAAACTTGTGTAATTACAAAGTTCATTGCTAGATTAGCTAGAAATGGGCTAGCTGGGTTTATCTCTCTGAATATAGATCCTTTCTTGAAAACTGAAAAAACTTGAATTGTTTTTTAATTATTTCAATAACTAAATGTTTAGGAATGTTAGTAAACAAACTAACAACATCCAGGGAGACCAACATATAATTATTAGGAATAGTTTTTTGCTTGACCAATAATTCAACAAAATGAAAAGAGTTCTTAACATCATAATGAAAACTAGTTCTCATTTTGTGTTATAAATAATTGGTTTTTTAAATTAGTAAAAATAGTGTTCGCCCTAGTTTGGAATGAATTGGTCGGATCCTTACGAGTCAAATTATATAATATGTTCTCATCACTTTTCATGTCATCAGCATTTCGAATACCTTGGTGTTGTATTCTTCTCTCTTCATGAATACAGTGGAATTTCCCTTGTCCGATCTACTAATGATTATTTCTGGATGTTCTTTAACAAAGTTGTTTGTTCAACAAGCTTTCACTATCTGGAGTAAATTATTTTGTTTATTATTATTATAGTTCCCATAATAGTGGTTAGTAATAATATTTGTTGCCTGTGCTCTTATGATATCTTTAGTTTGTCCTGGAATTTCCGGGGACGATACACAGTAGTCCAGATCTTTCAGGATAGTAGGAATAGTAATTTCACTATTTTTTAGAGGAAGGCCAAATTTTGGACCCAGACTCAGTATTGTTTTAACATGATGTGGTAATTGTATGTCTGTGTAAGTATATAAAAACTTTTCTTGTATTAAAATGCAGTAATCATTTTGTGTGACTAAGTTATGGATTGTTTTTAGATTAATTTCTTTTACTTTATAGAAATCCCTTTTATATCTTCTATTATTCTCATTTAAACAATGTAAAAACAGTTCTTGTGGTATGTTTTGTTTTGTTTTTAACGAAGCATCGTATCAATATGCGGTTTTGAAAATATAGTAGACTATATTTTGGACAATAATGTTAGAAAAAAACTTGGTAAGAGCTTTGGTTTCTTAGATATTTACAAAAAACTGTTTTCAAGGCTTATATATAATGGCTTCACTTAAAGTGTGCTAATAGGCTAGCATGGATCCATTTATTTTAAGCATTATATTTGGATACAAAGTACACAAAAACCCCTTAATCGATGTATCACGTGACAAATTTTATTTTTTTAATCTAGCGAACCGAACCCCCGCCCCCCCACCGGTATAATTTATTCTATATTTGAATTTAGATGCTCCAAATACCCTAAAACAGATGTGTCTGCTTTAAATGTTTGCAGTTTCTCTTAATTTCCTATGTATTTTGGCGGCCATCTTGAATTTGTCTTTTGTTTTTTAAAGTTCATTGCTAAGACAGAAGTTTTAATATCTATGATTCATTTTACTTCTTTTAAGGTACTTTGCTCATTACTATCTATATAGAAGACACACGGAAACACAAATTAAAATGCACTAGAATAGGTACTTTTGTATATGTACCGTCATGTTTAATAACCAATTTGGAGACTATCGCACTTTTTCGCACCAACAGTGTATGTACTCCGGAAAGTACATATTAGGACGAAAATATTTTTGCAAAAATTAATTTGAAAGTTCTTGAAACCTTTTTTGTTAGTCCAATGAAATATCGAAAAGAAAAAAATTCATGCATTTCTTGCACAATTTTTGTATCATTCGTATTTAAAGAATAAGTTTAAAATCTCTGTGACCCAAATTATCAAAAAATAATCTACTTACCTTAAGTTAAAAAAGTAATTCCTAAAGTTTTTTATAACTCTTCGCATTTCTTAGAAATATCACATTAAAGTTAGTGAAAAATAATGAACAAAAAAAAACAATTGCTCATTTTCAGGAAATGTCAAATTCAGACAACGGTATTTCAAAGCCTGCTTTGGCAATAAAGCCAAATCATGCTGGAATTTTAAGGTGCCATTATTTTGCTTTAAAAAATATATAACTAAACAGTTTTATTGTAAAGTAAGTTTTTGGTATTTTTGGCCAAAATATTGGGGTTTCAGACTAAAGTGCGTCAGTAAAAAACTGCACCCCGACATAAATTGTAATTTTGGAACATACTTATTTGCATCTCTTTTTAAAGCACAGCTAATTTTTTTATTGCTGTCCAACTCATAGAGCTGCACAATGGGCTCCCGGAGCTAATTTTTGACCAAAATTAGAAAAACAGGTTTTGTAACAATATTTTGTTTTAAAATGAGAAAAAAGTAATTATCAATCAAATTGCGGATCCAAAATGGCGAAGTTTCCTATTTATGAACAAATAGGTATGAAATTTAGAACTTTGGAGTGCTAGCAGTCGCTAAATATTATTTTTGACTTAAATTTAAAAAAAACTCATTTACCAAGAGGTATCAAATTTAGAACTTTGGCGTGTCTAAAGTCGCTGATTATAATTATGAACTCAAACTTTAAATAAAAAATGTACATGGCAGATCCAAAAGGGCAGAGTTTTCTATTTATGAACCGATATGTATCAAAATTGGAACTTTGTTGTGTATAAAGCTGATAATTAAGATTTCTTACTCAAACCTAAAGAAAAAATATCATGGCGGATCCGAAATGGAGCACGTTTACATTTATGAACCGATATGTATTACATTTGGAACTCTACGGTGTTTAACGTCGCTTATTATAATTTTTTTCTCAAACAAAACAAAACTAGCATGGCGGACCCAAAATCCTTATCCAATAGACTATCCTATTTATAAACCGATTTGTGTCAAACTTGATACTTGGGGTTGTTTAAGGTTAAATTGAGCTCATCGCGTAAAGCTGCATTGGAAAGGATGAAAAGTTTCCATAATAATAAATTTAAAAACCAAACTAAAAATTTTAAATAATAAAAAGAGTTAAACAATATTATTCTTTGGCTGTACCAAAAACTAGAAAATTATACGAACGTAACCCTGACTTTGTAGCGGATAAGAACCAGCAAGTTTAAAGACTGCATAATTAATTAAGAATTATTTTCTAGAAAAATTTGTTTTTAAGTCCAACAAAATAAATATTTTTAAAGCGTCCACATTTTTATATTAGTTTATTAAAAGTCAGGTTTGGTAAACTGCTGATGATTCAAAATAGAATCGTTTACCTTAAAAGTTTTTTACCTTATTTTTTCATAAACAATCCACCTGTTAAAGTTAACTTCATCTGTAATTTTTGGTTTTTGAGAATTTTTAGTTTGTATTTTTTATGGAGTGACCTTCTTTTTATTTGATTTTTGAACATTTAAATTTTTTTTATTTTTAACTTTTTATTTTTTGAGTATTCTTTACATTATTTGTGTTTTTTATTAATATATAATTTTATTTTTATTTGTTTAAGTGTTTTAAAAATAATAAACAAGCACTTTTGTTAAGACTGGCTATATATAACTTTTTCTCGAAGAAATCCCTTTTAAGTAAATTAATTGTACCTAATGTTTGCCCGCAGTTAGAAAAACGATAACTGCAATGGACTGTATATATTTTAATTAATGAAAGAGCGAACAAACATAAATATATTGATATGAAATCACGAAATAATTAAGGTCATAGGTTAATTGTTGGTACCACACAACGGAAATCAGAAACAAAGCACTCACCAGTTTGCAGCCAATTTCTCCACGTTCCAAGGGGCCCCTGTCTTGATCTAATGATGGCACCACGTAGCTGAAGGGCTGAAGTTTCTAGTTCTATGCTTCAGTACACCAAAATCGAGCACTTTTAAGTGTAGAAATTTGAAATAGTTGGAGAAAGAAATTAACACGCCATTTTCTCGAGGCGGACGAAAAAAGATCTCACTGATTCTTGGTGCGCATGTCCAAAATGCGCGAAAATGCACTCTGTCCGTCATCCAATTGTGTGGTTTTAAAATTTACAAACAACCGCTAAATTTAGCGGAAGCTAACATAACTGCCCTCCAAAACACACAATTTTAGAATATCAGCCGGACAGATATAGATATAAAAAAATGATCGACCGATAAATATAAATGAATAAAAAACAGATAAGCAGCGTAAGTTTATTTAGAGATAACGAAAACCCGAAAAAGGCAAAACAAACAAACAAAATTAAAAAAAAATAATAAAGAATTACCTATTGTAATAATTGACTTCAATAGGTAGAAAAATTAAAATTACTTTTAATTCGGCAAGAGGCACAGTTTTACAACTGGCCGCTTGTAAACACCGGTAGCCGTTTGTACCGTCGCAACACGCACCTGACCGTCTCCGCCGAGATGCAGTTCGATGACCCGACCGACTGGCCATTTCAAAGGTGACTGAATGTGATCACTCGTTATGATAACCAAATCATTTAATTTGATATTTGGGGACGAATCAGCCCACTTGTGTCGCTGTTGTAGCGTATGCAAATACTCGACAGAATACCTTTTCCAAAAATCATTATGTAGTTGTTGGATTAGTTGCCATCTCGAGAGCCGATTTAGGGGAACCTCGGACAAATCTGACTCCGGAATTTCTGAATTAAGGGGTTCAAGGGTCAAAAAATGCCCAGGGGTAAGAGGTTGAAGATCGTGTGGGTCTGAAGAGGCAGGAGATAAAGGGCGACTATTAAGTACAGCTTCTATGCGACATGTAAGGGTGGACATTTCCATGATGGACAACTTCTGTTCGCCGACAACTCGAACAAAGTGAGTTTTAAAACTTTTGACGCCAGCTTCTGCCGGGCCATTGAAATGTGGACTGAGAGGAGGTCCCAGATGCCAACGAATAGAAAGTCTGGTGGACGCACTTCTTGCGTAATCAAGTAATTGGTTACGAAACCCTATAAAATTACTGCCCTGATCTGACCAGCATTGCGTCACGCTTCCACGTCTGGAAATGAATCGATGGAATGCACCTACAAACCCTTCGGTGGACAGTTCCATGGTTAATTCCAAATGCACGCAATGTGTGGCCGTACAGACAAACACACAGACATACGATTTGAAAGCTTTACGACCACGGTAACGATGAGGAATCACAAAGAAAGGTCCACAAAAGTCGATAGCTACACTCGAAAAAGGTTTAAGTTGATTGATTCGATGAGCAGGAAGTGAACTCATTATGGGCGGTCTATAGGGTTTAGGGTTGATTCTAAAACATTGCAAACACTTGGATGTGGTTCTTTGAATTGCCCGCCTGGCAGATAATATCCAAAATTGCTGTAAAAGCAGATTATTTAATGTTTTAAACCCAGGATGAAGGTATTGTCGATGAGTGGACTCGATAAGAAGAGTAGTTAAACGATGGTTACTCGAAAGTAAGACGGGGTGTTTTGCAGAATAAGACAAAAGGTCAGATTTTTGTAATCTGCCACCGACTCTAATGATATTATTTTCATCAAGAAAAGGTGAAAGTTTTCGAAAAGGTTTCGGTATTGGTTTATCCTTAGATAACGCGGAAAAAAGCTCAGAAAAGCAAGAACCTTGAACGCGTTTGATAAGAAGGTGTAACGCACTTTGCATCTCACCGGTGGTAGGAAAAACAATATTTTCAAAAATAGTTTTTTGGTCCGGTGGCTTAGTGGGTTTTTGATAGGAATGGTTTTGAAAAAGGTTAACTATTCGAAGGACATAACAAATGATACGTTGAATTTTTGATATAGATGAATATTTGATAAGAAGCTGATCTAAGAAGTTAACGTCAATTATCGCATTGCAACAGACCTTTGGCTTTTCCTCCAGATTAATATCTCCGAAATCAATCGGCATTTTTGATTTATGAAAATCGGGCCATTCGTTTTCGGGAGACCACAAAAACGACAGTGCGTTCCACCACATGTCATGTGAAACGAGCTGTGAAGGGGTGGCCCCTCGTGACGCAATATCGGCTGCATTTAAAACAGAAGGAATGTAGGGCCATGAGTTTGAGGGAATGATTTCTTGGATTCTACTGACTCGATTTCCAACAAAGGTTTGCCAGCGATTAGGAGGGGATGAAAGCCAATGCAATACGACTTGCGAATCGCAGAAAGTAACGATATTTGTAAAAGTTATTTTTCAAAGTCAATTAATTCGCTTAAAAGAAATGCGTCTAGGAGTTCTAGCCTAGCCAAAGTTTGTGACTTTATAGGCGCGACCCTAGATTTTGCAGATATGAGAGAAACAGATATATTTCTACACGAAAATATACGACGCCTGCGTAGCCTCGAATTGAAGCGTCACAGAAGCCGATGATTTGACAGGTATTGATTTTTGACAGTTTGATTTGTCGGGGTAATTGAAAATTGGAAAGAAGCGGGAATTCAGAACGAAGTTTGTTCCAAGAGTCGATCATAGAAGAATCTGGTTCTTCGTCCCAGCCTATTTTCGATATCCACAACTGTTGCAAAATAAATTTTGCTTGTAGCAACAAGGGATAAAGAAAACCTAAGGGATCGAAGATTATTCCTATGATAGATAAAATAGAACGTTTGGCTGGGGGTTTGTCCTTCATTCGGCATTGATAAGAAAAAATGTCGTTTTTTGGATGCCATTGAAGTCCTAAAACTTTGATAAAGTGGGGTTCCTCCTTGTCAAAAGAGAGAGGCATTTGACGATCGGATTCTGGCAATGTTGCCAATAAATCAGGACAATTGCTTGCCCATTTTTTAAGTTCAAATCCTCCCGACTTCAACAAATCATTGAGTTCCGTTTGAAGGGAAAGAGCTTCAGAAAGCGAAGGGCTAGTTCCCAAGATATCGTCGATGTAAATTGACGTTTTTAGAACAGTACTAGCCATAGGAAAACGTTCCTTTTCTCTCTCTGCCAGCTCATTTAAGGTACGCATGGCTAGAAAAGGTGAGCATGTCATGCCAAAAGTGACAGTAGAAAGTTCCCACACTGAAAGTGGGTCCTGTGGAGAAAACCTCCACAATATCCTTTGATAAGGACGGTGATAAGGATTGATAAGGACTTGACGGAACATCTGTTTGATATCAGCAATGTAGGCAATAGGATTAAGACGAAACGTAAGGAGTAAAGAAGCAATATCCTTTTGAAGTTTCGGTCCAGATAACAACGTGTCATTGAGACTAATATTCTTTGGGGTGACTGCCGAACAATCCCAGACTACCCTTAATTTTGTACTTAAGCTTTCCGGCTTTAGTACGCAATGATGTGCTAAAAAACATGATACGTCGACTTTTGGTTGACTAGATAAAACTAAACTCATATGATTAGAATCGATATAGTCTTGCATGAAACTTGAATAGGCAGTGTACAGATCAGGATTTTTGATTAATCTATTTTCTAGAAGTAAAAATCTACGATAAGCTTGCGGATAAGTATTTTCTAGGTCAGGGTTTATTTTATCTTTAAACGGAAGATCTACCATGAATCTACCGCTCGGTTGTCGTACGACACTCGCAGTAAATATTGATTACGCTTGTTTTTCCTCCTTTGATAAGATTTGTTTTTTAGGCAAATGTTCGATTTCCCAAACCTAGGGAGAACCTCTAAAGGAGGTGAATGGCTCGTTAAAAAACAACTGGTTCGTTCCGTAAGACTACCTACTTCGTCAACTTTTCCCATGACGACCCAGCCAAAGATAGTTTCAAGGGCTGAAGGTTGCCCTATTTGTCCAAGAACCCTGCCCTCCTTGAATATCTGTGCGAATAGCTCGCAACCAATAACTAGGTCCACAGGTCTAGATTTGAAATAAGATGGGTCGGCAAGTTTAAGGTTTTCCAAGTGTTTCCACTGATTATCGTTCAAAGTGAATGTAGGCATATTGGAACATAGTTGTGGAACGACAATTGCTTCGAAATTAAGTAAAGGAGTGACCTGTCCTTGTGGCTTAATGTGACATTGAACGAGCCCTTTGGAAGTAAAAGAAGACATTTGATTTAATCCGAATATTTCAGTGGTGTAATTTCGCCTAGGAAGATTAAGACGCTGAATACACTTTTCACTGATGAATCCTGTCTGTGATCCAGAATCAAGCAGTGTCCTTACAGGTTGAAAATTTCCGCAACCGTCCATAACATCTATTATGGCGGTGCATAAAAGAAAGGTACCTGAAGGTCCTGAGGTATTTAATGACACATGAAGATTATTGACAGGTGGTGTGTGAATGACAGGACTAGTATCTTGGCTTCCAGACTCTTTATTAGTTTCTAAGATATGAGTTAAAGTGTGGTGCCTTTTACTATTGCAAGTCCTGCATGAATATTTTGATTTGCACGTATCTACCCCATGCGAGGGATGAAAACACGCTAGACATAATTTTTTCTGCTTGACGAAAGATAGGCGATCGATAGGTGAGAGGTCAAGAAATGTTTGACATTTCGAAAGCACGTGACCTTGATTACACCGGAGACATTTTATTCCCGTACTTGAATTAGTTGAGGTGCCAGCCAGTCCTATAAAAGGCGAATTGGATGATTTATAGGTAGGCTTTTGCCCAAACTGATTTTGCATAGAATTTGAATTTTGATAGGTAGGCATTTGCCCAAACTGATTTTGCATAGAATTTGATTTTTGATAGGTAGGCACCTTTTTGGGTGCTGTTGATTGAGGAAGTGATTCCAAAACTTTACATCTTTTTTCTAGAAATTGAAAAAGTGACTGAAAAGTGGGAATTTCGGTATTAGTATTGGCGTGACTCATTTCGAAATTTGAACGCGTCGGAATATCCAATTTTTCTAACAAAATGAAAAAAATAATAAAGTCCCAACTGTCAACGTCAAAGCTAAGTGGTTTTAAAATTTCTAGGGATTCTGAAAAGGTGTCAATTAAATTACGCAATTCTTTAGCTGACTTGTTTTTTAAGGTAGAGTTCATAATTGTGCTTAAAGCATCATTCGCGAGGTGTCGCTTGTTTTGATATCTATTGACTAATTTGTCGTAAGCAATTTTATAATTTTGATCAGATAAGCTGATCCCTGATATCAATTTTAAAGGCTCATCCTCGAGATATGAAAATAAATATTGAAGTTTTCGAACGTTACTTAGACTTTGATTTTGATCTATAATGTTATTAAAAAGATCGAAAAAGCTTGGCCATAATGTTTTATCACCTCGAAATATGGGAATACCTAACTCTTTTCGTTTTGTCGAACATATGATCCCGAAACGGATGGGGCCTCAACCGGAAATATTTTAGAGTAAACCCCCTTACACGCATAAAAATATTTACGAGCTTCTGAAAGGATCGCATCTTGCGTTTTAAAGTCCTCGTCGTCCGAGTCGTCTATCAACATAATGACATCATTATGTGCCAACATGCATTTATCGAAAGTCTCATCCAAGTCGGAATACCTCACTTGAAAATCGTTTCTCGCTTTTTCGTCCGTTGCCGCGGTCTGTAAAAACACTCGGTGATCGCAGATAAAAAACTTGCGTTTTTGCACGGCTTTTTTGATAGACATGATTTTACCTTTGAAATGACGAAATTGTCGGTAAATATACAATTAACGCTAAATTAATGCTTCTGAAATAGAAAAATGACGAATTGTCGAAAATATGCACTAATTTATCGCAATTGATGAAAAATGTTTTAAATATCGAAATGATATGGAACACATCTAATCACAGAAATGTCGGTAAATATACAATTAACGCTAAATTAATGCTTCTGAAATAGAAAAATGACGAATTGTCGAAAATATGCACTAATTTATCGCAATTGATGAAAAAATTTTTAACATCAAAGGACGAAATTATTGATTTTATTGAATCCAAAAAACCACTAATATTATGCGCAACTGAAACACATATTACAAAAGACATTTTGGAAAGTGAACTATTAATTAACAATTATACATTATTCAACTGTTTATCAAACTCAAGACATACTGGAGAAGTAATGATTTTTGTTTCGAATTCAATATCAATAACCAACAAAGATGAAGTAGCAGAAAACTATGAACACTGGTTTTTAAGAATAGAATTTAAAATCAAAAAACAAAATTCCAAGTTAAATATATTTTACAGATCTCCATCAGGAAACATTAACAGATTTTTAGACTTTTTTAAATTAATATGCGAAGAAAATTTGGAATATAATGGTATTAACATAAATATGGGAGATTTTAATATAAACTTTGATAATCAAGATTTTTATGTTGAAAAATTTAAACAACTGGTTAATTTATATGGGCTAAGACAAATAATAAAGGAACCGACACGAGTAACCAATAACACAGAATCAAAAATAGATCTAGTACTAACAAATGATTTTTCTTTAATATCTGGTGTGGAAAAAATACCAAAAATAAGTGACCATTATTGGACTTATATTGAAATTCAAGTAAATGAACAACATAAAACAAAAGCCAGCACTTTAACTTATTTAGACTACAACAAACTATGTATAAAATTAATTGAATGTCATACACACTGAATGATGCTGATTCACTTTTTGGACAACTATACTATAACATCGAACACACCTTGATAAAAGTTCAAGAAAGTAAAATATTACCTTACAGAAAAACAGAAACACCATGGTTTAATAAGAAAATTTATGATGCAAAAACTGACAGAGATCATTTTTATAAAAAATTTACTACAAACAGAACTGAAAAAGATTGGATAGAATATAAAGGTAAACGAAATAAATGTGTAAATGTATTAAGACAAGAGAAAAAACTCTATTTTGAAAAGGAAATTGATAAAAATAAAGGAAACAACAAGAAAATGTGGAAAACATTGAAAAATTTAATCAACAACAAACCAAAAAGTGACATAACTGAAATCATATTTAAAGACAAAATTGAAACTGATCCAAACACCATATCAGAACGACTAAACAAATATTATATAACAAGCATAGAAGACATTATTAATTCTATACCAAATACAAGCACAGAGTCTCTTTTAGATGAAATAAACATAGAAAATACAATACATAAATTTGAAGAAGTAACATTAAATCAAATGAAAAACAAAGTTGCAAATTTAAAATCAAATAATAATAAAAATGAAGTATTAAACAAAAATCTAATGAAAGAAACATTTTCGGTCATAGGATATCCACTTTTAAATCTAATAAACACGTGCCTAAAAAACGGAGAAATTCCAGAAATACTCAAATGCTCATATATTACACCTGTACCAAAAGTTAAAAATAGTAAAAGATATGATGAATTAAGACCAATAAATGTTTTATGGGATATTGAAAAGTTATTGGAAGAAGTGGTATATGAACAGTTTTTAAATTTTATAGAAAGCAACAAAATTTTAGTAAAACAACAAACAGGATTTAGGCGAAAATATTCTACAGAAATTGCAGTACAATACGTTATAGAAACATGGAAAAGAAGTTTTGAGAAAAATGAAATTATAGTTGGGGTATTTTTAGATTTTAAAAGAGCATTTGAAACTATTGACATGGAGAGGCTATTAAAAAAACTTTATAAATTTGGTATAAGGGGAAAAGTATTAGAATGGTTTAAAAATTATTTATGCAACAGGACACAGCGAACCAAAATTTTGAATTCACTATCATCGGAAAAAACAAACAATATAGGGGTACCACAGGGAAGTAAATTGGGACCATTACTTTTTATTTTATATATAAATGATCTACCAACAGTTTTAAAAAATTGTATGATACATATGTTTGCAGATGATACATTACTTTATTTAAAAGGGACTTCATTAGAAAACCTAACTATTGAAATAAATTCAGAATTAAAAAATGTAGTACATTGGCTAAACGCAAACAAATTAAAATTGAATGTAAACAAAACAAAATGTATGATTTTAAATTCAAAAGGCAACTTAACAAATTTTGCAATCACAATAAATAATGAGAAATTAGAAATTACAAATTCATTCAAATATCTTGGTATAATTATAGATTCAAAATTAAAGTTTGATAAATACTACGAATATATTATATCAAGAATTTCTTCAAAAATTGGGTATTTAGGAAGGATTAGTTATTATTTATCATTTTTTTCTAAAAAATGTGTTTACAATACAACAATATTACCACATGTTTCCTACTGCTCAACTATATTATACACAGCGAATGAAAATATTTTAGATAAACTTCAAATATTACAGAATAGAGCAATGAGAATAATTCTTAAAGCAGATAAATACACAAAAATTACACTAATGTTAAAAAAATTAAATTGGCTTAATGTAAAAAATTTCATTTTCTATAATGTTTGTATATTTATTTACAAAATTCAAAACAATCTACTACCAGAACAACTTAAAGATTTTGTCCTCCAAAATTCAAATTTCCATTCACATTATACAAGATACAAAGACGATTTTCATTTAAATAATTCCCAAAAATTAATTGTCCAAAAATTAATTGTCCAAAAATCAATTTTTTGTAAAGGTTTGTCAGAATTCAATAAATTAAAAAACTCAATAAAAAATGAAAAGAAATTAACCACATTTAAAAAAAGTTTAAAAAAATATTTATTTTCAATGCAGTTTGTTTAATTATAGTATTATTCATTTGGATGCAGGTAGAATAAATTATTGTGTTACAGTTGAAAATATTACTTAGTCTATTAATATTTATATAGCTAACAATTAGATTTTAATGTAATTAACTTTACTATTATTAAAATTGTAGCATATTCTTGCTAAATAAAGTTTTAAAGTTAAAAAAAAGTTAAGTTAATATCGAAATGATATGGAACACACCTAATCATATAAATTGTTTGTTTTGATTGCTTCTCGATTTGTTTACTGAATGACCACGCGGTAGACCACCCTGCGTTACCATAGCAGCGGACCGAAAACAGGTGAATTGCGCCGGAAACCGAAGGTCGAGCGACACTCTCTCTCGGTTCAATACGATTGGCAAAATTCAAGGCCGTATGATCTCGGCGTGAAAATGGCCGACTTATTAATACCGTCGTATGGAGTAAATTTAAATAATTCGGGTCGAAGGAGCACTTATGTTTGCCCGCAGTTAGAAAAACGATAACTGCAATGGACTGTATATATTTTAATTAATGAAAGCGCGAACAAACATAAATATATTGATATGCAATCACGAAATAATTAAGGTCCAAGGTTAATTGTTGGTACCACACAACGGAAATCAGAAACAAAGCACTCACCAGTTTGCAGCCAATTTCTCCACGTTCCAAGGGGCCCCTGTCTTGATTAATGATGGCACCACGTAGCTGAAGGGCTGAAGTTTCTAGTTCTATGCTTCAGTACACCAAAATCGAGCACTTTTAAGTGTAGAAATTTGAAATAGTTGGAGAAAGAAATTAACACGCCATTTTCTCGAGGCGGTCGAAAAAAGATCTCACTGATTCTTGGTGCGCATGTCCAAAATGCGCGAAAATGCACTCTGTCCGTCATCCAATTGTGTGGTTTTAAAATTTACAAACAACCGGGAAATTTAGCGGGAGCTAACACCTAATTGATGGCTGACCGGTCCATAAACTGTGACAACGCTGGTTTTTAAATTCAAAATGACTTTATTTTATTAAACTTTACAAAAGTAAAACGTAGTCACAGTTTATGGACCGGTCAGCCGTCAATTAGGTCCATATTATGTGAAAAAAAAATATATATCTTTCATATGGGTAACTTGTGGCAGCAGATTTTAAAATATAATTATATACTCTTAAAGAAAATAAAATTTCAAGAAAACGGTTGATAACTGAAGCAAAATTTTTGTCCAACATTTATAAGAAATCTATATTTTTATAGAATTTCAGAAATCCCAAGCAAAAACCATTAGCATACCTGTATGATGGTGGATGAAAAATTAAATTTTTATGAACATGTCAACCTCCTAAGTTCAAAATTATCATCAGTGTCCTTTGCTATTGGCGTAGTTAGAAAGGAATTGAGTTTTGAGTCTGCCAGAATGGTGTATTTCTTTCTCTTTGAATCTCGCCTAAGATATGGTTTGGCTTTCTGGGGCCTGTGTTCTGCCACCCATTTTGAATCAGTGTTTATAACATTGCCGTGTCTGTTTATACTGGAAACTGTTAGCCGGATTCATAAAAAGAAACTCCAACAGGAGGACCAAATCAATTCAAGACATTATAATACTCGGCAATCTGAGAACCTACCACTACCGATACCAAGATTAACATTAACAAAACACTCATTGATCTATGAAAGCATTAAGATTTATAATCATTTGCCATTAGCTATTAGACAAATGCAAACTTTGAAATTATTGAAAAGGGCAGTCCGTAATTATTGTTTAGAAAAAAAAAATTATAGCTGTGATGAGTACCACAGGGAGAATTTAAATTTCATAATAAATTGACCTTTATAAATGAATGTCCAAAGTTATTTTATAGGTGTGCTTGTTGTTTGTTGTGGTTTGTTTCCTTTTGTTTTTTTTACTTTTTATTGTTTTGATCTTTGGTTTGCTTTGACTGTTATACATGTACCTGATATAACATTTTAAAATTTAGTATTAATAGAAATACCACTAAAATTGTAGTTATTAGGCATATAACAGATTTTACTTTTTATAAATTTTATAATTTTGCTTTTAGACAATAACATATTTTGTTTGCTTTGTCAATAAGACTAGTTTCTTCCGACAATAAAGCTTGTTTGAAATTGAAATATACATCAAAATTGAAACCAAAATGTACGTGGATAAAATCTACTTACCTCCCTGTACAAGATTTATTTTATGAGAATTTTATACAACATAAAATATTGTCGCAAAATGGCTTTAAATCTGGATCAAATTGCCATGCAAATATGGTACATTAACGCGTTCCGTTGAAAGGAAACATGACACTTCTGAAAGATGCCTTCATCAAATAATAGTTTTTTCAAGGCCTACTGGACTATCTACTCTTTTTTAGTAAAGATGTTCAGAAGTTTCAGTATGTATTTAATTTAACCCTTTTTGGCGAAAAATCAGGTCCGCAAGCCCACTGTGTGCTGATGGAAGAACGTCGATTGACATTGATTGTCAAAATGACATCTTATAAATACTTTTATTTGCAAACTAATCCCAATACTGTTTTAGATTGGGTGCGCCCGTCGCACTAATTTGAGTTAAAACGAGAGAGTAAGTAGCCGGATGACAATGTGTGAGTTTAGTAAAGAAAACGAATAGACCACTGTTTGTTTATTGATATCATGATTGTTTAAGAGTATTAGGCGCCCTTACTAATTCATTAATTTAAAAAGAGATGGTAAATATATTATATATTTTTTTATTTTTATTTAGTCGGTTTAGAACGTTTTTCTACGTTGTCCGACGCCTATTCTCCACCTCCTTCGATCCTGACAATCACCTTCTGTCAGATTTTTTTGACTCATTGATCTTTGGATTGACTGTTGCCATTCTAGTTTAGGACGCCATCTTTTTCTGCGCCCTATTGGTTGCCATTCTAGGACCTGCTTTGGTAATCTTTCTTTCTTTTATGATCTCATTTCTTATGTGATCTGTTCTAGATATTCTCATTGATCTTCTTATTGCATCCATTTCGACACTTTCCATTTTTGTTTTGTATTTTTCTGTTACGCGACAAGTCTCTATTCCATACAACAGCGTGCTTTTCACCATTGTTTCATATATGTTAAATTTTACATTCTTTTTTATCTCTCTGCTTCATAAAATACTGTTAAGACATCCAATAACCTTTTTTGCTTTTACTATTCTTTTTTCCAGTTCTTTACAGTCTGTTCCTGTCTTATCAAATGTGACACCCAAGTATACATACTCATTGCAGGGAGATATTACTTGTCCATTGTCTAGTTCTAACTCACTGGATTCGTTTCCAATACATAAGTACTGTGTCTTGTCCACGTTCACTGTTAATCCCCACTTTTGGTATTCTTCCATTAACTTTCTCATCATATACTCCATGTCCTCTTTATCATTAGCTACAATTACTTGGTCGTCAGCAAACTGTAGTGTGTATATGGTAAATCGGTCGTTAAGTTGTATTCCCATGCCGTGCACTTTCCGTTTCCAGTTTTTTAGAGCTACTGCGATATATATTTTAAAAAGAGTTGGAGAAATACAACATCCCTGTCTTAAGCCTTTTGTTACCAGGAATTCTTTTGAAAGTCGATTTCCAATTTTAATTTTAGATTTTGACCCTTTTATCGCTTTTATGTATGTATGATTGATATTAGTCTGCTCTAGCACTATCCATAGTTTTTCTACTGGAACGGTATCATATGCTTTTTGTAGGTCCACAAAGGTAACATGAGTCTCTATATTTCTGGCGCTCCTTTTCTCAATTACTTGTTTAAGACAAAAAACATTATCACTACAAGTAAATAATCGGATAATAATGTGTAAGTTCAGTTAATGACACGATTAGATTAGATGGTGATACGTTCGAGAATCCTATTTTGTGTCGGGGTGCCGTGCTACGTCACAGTCAGCGCCTTACTGTCTGTGATAATTAGACTTGGTACTTATAATATGTAGTTCTAAGTAATATTGGTTTTTAATTTTTATTGATCTTAGCTGTTAGTAATAACAAAGCCTTATTTTTTTTTGTTTTATATTTTTGTTTATTTAAAAAAAATACTCAGATTTTTAACAAAAACTTCTTTTTAGACGTTGTCTAATGATATGTGCTGTCGGGGGATATATTTACATCGTTTACTTAACGTAATCTTTACTTTCAGTTTTTATTTTTATTCTTTTATAACATTCTGATAAAATTCGAATGGTTGTACTGTTTTATGTTTGACTGGTGAACGCAGCCAACAATGTGCGAATCACCTTCTCACAACCAACCAATCTTATAGGTTGTGAACTCATAACCTTACAAAAAATAATGAAAAACCAAATAAAAAATAAAACTAGCAAAATTTTACATTTTTAAAGTATATTAAATAATTGGTTGGTGTTTAAAAAAATATAATGTTTATTAAGACGACGAGTGTGTTGTCCTGCAAGAGTAGCCTTATGGCAAAACTCTAGAAAAATTCTGACTTAAGTAATTTTTTATTGTAATTTAATTTCCTTAATTGTATAATTTAATGTTGTATATTTAATTAATGTTTTTTTTTTGTTATCATCGTTTCTATTTCATTTGTTCTATTCTAGGGTTGAGAAAGTCTAGATTATGGACGAAACGTCCCAAAGAATACTCACACTGATATTTACTAAAGAGGTTTAAGGTTTAAGTTTAAGGTTTAATTTTAACTTTTAGTTTATCTTTGGTGAAACGTTTTAACTGAATTTCTTTTAAACTTAATAATAGGTAATGGAATTTTGGACTAATTATAACAAAATAGGTTATATCGCAATGGAAAAAACCGGTTTAAATAAGAATCTGCAAGGATTTCGTAAAGAAAATGGAAAAAACGAAAAAGAAATGGTTTTAACTATAGGTTTAGAGAACGAGGTTTAAGTGAAAATGTAGCGATATTTAAGTTAATTACTTACAATTTAAAATTTTCACTTACTTCCGAAACTTGACATTGACGGAAAATGTGTTAATGTTTCCTAATTTTTATTATATAACTTGTACAAAACAACAAAAATGAAAAATAATTAAAGTTTATTAAAATGACGTAAAAGTTGCTTGACTGACACTGACAATAAAGGCCTGGAACAAACTGAATTTGATGATCAAGAAATTTGTATAGAAAGCCTTTTCAGTATCATAAAAATACTCTGCCAATCTATGGGCACCTAAGCTCACACTAGGTACTATAGTTATAGTGTGAGCTAATATAATCAAGAACTGAAATATATTTTTTCAACTCCAGACTCAATTACCTTTCGTTTGATACCACACAAGCCATGTTTTGACTTAAACTCAAATTTTTTGAGTCTACCCCCCACCCTTTTAAAAAAAACTAAAATGTATTTTGTTTAACTCCAGACTCAATTACCTTTCGTTTGATATCACACACGCCATATTTTCACTTAAACTTTAATTTTTGACATCTACCCCCACCCTTTTTTTAAAAATAAACTAAAGTTCTTTTTTTTAACTCCAGACTTAATTACCTTTCATTTGATATCACACACGCCATATTTTCACATAAACTCTAATTTTTGGAATCAACCCCCACCCTTTTATTTTGCTTGCATTCATGGATTTTGTTCATTTTTAAATGGGACCATCACGGCCCAAGACCCAACTTAGGTACCAAATTTCATTAAAATCGGACAAGCGGTTTTTGAGTTATGCGGGTTGGTCGTTACAGACAGACATACAGACAGACAGACAGACAGACAGACAGACAGACAGACAGACAGACAGACAGCAAAACAAAAAAGTTTCAAAATCATCTGAAACGCAAAGATATATAAAAATTTTTGAAATCGGAGCAACTTTTTTTTTCTCGAAAAAATTACGATCACCATAGCTCACACTACTTATAGTAGTAGTGTGAGCTAAAACCAAATTAGTAAAAAATTTTAAAATTAGATCAGGTATGTTTTAATGCAGTTGAATATTTCCTTCAAATATCATTTGTACGAAATCTGGTTAAGTCAAATGTTTTATTTTATGTTTATACATATGTATTAAATGTTTTACCAAAATTAAATATAATTTTTTATAACCAATTGTTTCCATTCTGCTTTATCGTGTTCTTTAGGTCTCTTAAATGAATTGAAGAAGACGCCGCAAAAAAACAAGAATACCACTAAAAATTATTCGTTTATTTTATCAATGTAGCTAGAAAAAAATAAGAAAAGTTGGCAATTTTATTAAATTTATTATAAACCTATATGTTATTTGTGAAATGTATTCTTAATATAACTTAAAGTTATTGAAGCAGAAGTATGACCAACTTTTATTTCTATGTTATTTACCGACGGTGTTTGCCCAGTGACGTAATTAAGGGGAAAGGCGGGGCAAGGCAGTACGCCACGGGCGGTGAATTTTGGAGGCAACAAAAACTCGAGAAAAAGATAAAAACTAAAAGACAACCACACGTAGCAAAAAAAATTTGTGTTATACCCATATATTACTTGAGACTTGAAATTTAGGTAGCTACCTAATTATTAAACTGTCTTTATCTATAAGGTTTAAAAATGGATTTTATCAACAGCCCGCTTTACGGTTTATTCTACTAATTAAAGGAAAAAACAAAATGTTGTCTTCCTCAACTAATTATTTAGTTGCATAAAATCTCAAAAGCAACCGTCGCAGATTTTTTAAACTAGTGCGCATAATCAGGAAGCGAAATAACAACAGAAATCGTTATTTAGAGGAGATTTACTGGTCAAAATAATTTATATTTGTATTTTAAAAGTGTTGAAATAAATAAATAAATAAAAACATTTTTTATTATATTAATTTAAACATTATGTGCATATAAACAAATCGCGTGTGAGGTTGTTTGGATTTTAATTTGAAGCAGGGTTGGATGGGCTCAAACAATCCGGCACAAAAATTTTACGGCAAAGAAAACGAAGCCATATTGTGTTATTTTTGTTTTTGATATTGTGGAGATTTTGTTATTAAATAACATGCTAATTTTAAAGGATGTAATTTGCATTTTGATATGAACATATGTATGCATGTCCCAAACATTCTAACTTGTGAGATACAAGGTGTTTAAAGACTTTCAGAAAATCTCATTTTTTATTAATATCTGTGATACTGCTCTAGATATTTTTGTAAAGTTTTATATTCTGTATGCCTATATTAAACACTAAGTACCTACTAACATAATTGATATCTAATTTTTTCACAAAATGAAAACTAAAAAAAAAATAAAAACGTACAAAATTTCAACATACAACAGCACTGTCCTCGTTAGTTAAAAGGCTGCAGGTAATTTTTTTTCGAATTTAGGTTTTTGGTCTCGACGGATTTTCCATCATGTCCTATGTAATAAAATTAAAAATTTTTTTGTTATAAAAAGCTTATGAGCAATTAAAACTTTAAAGTCGTTTTTTTCCAAACCTCACTTTCGTCACTTGCGCCCTTTTAACTACCGGGGGCAGTGCACGTATGCTAATTTTACATATGGTCACAACTTTTTTAATAATGAACTTGGTGGATGGAAATTGGACCCAATACCAATTTTTCAATGGGTTAATCGATTTCTTAGATTTTTTATATGTGAGATATTGGCAAGGCCGTACCGAAGGGAGAGATCAGGGGGATAAATCCCCACCAAAATAGTCAACAAAGTGTGTTAAAAAAGATTTCACAACAGCAAAACAAATAAGAAAAAAATTGGACAATATTTTTATTACATTTTTTTAATCTCCCGATTTTTTCTTCTGGATATTAGTATTGTAAAAAGATATTATTAAGTTTTTCCATTCTCACATCTCCTTGATACATTATACTTATTTTAATATAAAAGTAACTGTAACAATCAATTGAGTAACGCAGGGCTAGAGTTACTACATACAAATAAATGTTTAATGTTTTAATTAGTTCGTTTGTCAAATATACAAAAATAAATATTAATAATTTGGAATAGGTACATGGGGCCGGCGGCCCAACCGGCCCTAAATGGTACCGGCCCACCGGGCATTTGCCCGGTTGCCCGCCTGTCCCATCCAACCCTGATTTGAAGATCGTTTTTTTTACTTTCCTTGTCAGGGGAAATATTCGTCCAAAAACTACATGCTAAAATATAAAAGAGATATAAGAATTTAGTACCAAACGGTTTATCCAGCCTGTGTACATTGCCCCAAAAAACACGCGCTAATAGTTAATTGAAGCTAAAAGTCGTATACAATTTTATCATATCGTTTCTAAATATGATCAAATTTTACATTTTTAAGAAATACATTACGAAAAACGTGATTGTTTTCAAGTTACAATGAGATAAACCACCCCCGGAGGTAATTTAAAATTTAGGACGATTTTTACTCGGAATCCCATGACCTAGGGTGGTAAAGTGACGTAAAAAATCTAAATTTGACAGTTGTAGGAAAATCAGTTCTCCATGTTTTCTTCATTTTTCAGGTCTATATAGTCCATTTCAAGAACAAATCGTCTTACATTTCAATTGTCAGGACATTTTATCGTCCACACAGGTAAAAATACGAAATCAATTGCGGCCTGTTTCGGCAAAATATCCATTTTTCCAAACCAATGCATATTTAAACTTTAAACCTTAACCTTAAAACTTAGATTTAAACTTAAGCTTTAGTAAATACTGGTGTAAGAGTTTTTATTGCCTTATCCCGTAAGCCCCGAAAAACCATTTCCTTAAAATTACTGTCTATATAAAGCATTCCTAAAATTATCTTCTTATAACATTTTTGCACTAGAACTAATACTGTAATAAAATAGGTACACGCTGATCTAACAGGTGTAATATTTGTAGGTACTTGCAAACCCCAAAATACGAAAAAAAAACAGCCATAAATGCAATTCACGGTTTCTTTATTTATTTGGTATTTGGCCCTCCGCAGACACGGGCAAACCGGAGTCCCGCCCAGGGGCGCCAAATCATAGGGGCACCAAATCGGTGCTCTAAACGCGTTAAATTATACATCTAGGGGCGCCGCAATAAAGATGTATTATGAAGTATAAGTACAGGCGCGCCAATTAAGTTTTTCACTCAGGGCCCCTTAATATCAAGGGCGGGTCATGCTATAGGCTTCAGTTATTCAAATATACCGTAGGTTCTAAGGGTTCAAACCATTTTGAGCCATAACACCTATAATTATTTTTACAGCAAAGTTTGTTTCAGTCGGCACCCCTACACAATATTAAAATTTTGGTTCCGTTTTCGAGAATTAAGGTTCTCTTTAAATTTAATATGGCTGTATAATTTTATAAGTTATAAAATTATCATTTGTAAAACGATATTTAAGGTAACTGTTGTGTTTTTGGAATTTCGAATTTGGTTTAAAAAGTGCTATTTTTAAGCAAGTTTGGAAGAAAAACCCCGGCACGATTTTTGTAAAATTATACCGTTTTTTAAAACTTGTATCTTAGTATAACTAATTCTAGTGGAGAATCAAAATCACCCAGAAAATATAGAAATGCCTGGTACACAAATGAAGAAATTTTGATACAGTATTTGTAAATATCTCAGAAATTGAAGCTCCTACGAAGTTTTTGGTTATAACACAAATTATTGAGCAAAATGTAGTCTACGATATTCCGAAAACTGTATATTGACACGATGCTCCGTAAAAAATGTAGCATTTTTTAAAGGTTTTAATTGTCAAATAACAGTCAAATAATCAGCTCGTAAGAATCTCGAACACTATTTTACCTAAAATTTTTATGAAAATTGGTTCAGCGGTTTAGGAGGCATCGTGTTTATTTACGGACAGAAATAATACACACACACACACAGACACGCACATTCACACGCTCACACACCTACACACACACACACCTACACACACACACACACATACACACACACACACACACACACACAAACACACAAAAAACATACATCACGACGATATTGCTAGGATACGTCAAAATACACCCAAATATCACATTTTCGGCGTTATCTAAAAAAGAAAATTTTCCTCGAAAATCTGAGGGCACGGCAGTGCCTCGCCAAGTTCGCGCGCCGTAACCATCTTTTCTGGAAACATTTCAGCCGATATTTGACCTATCTAAAACTCTACTTCGGAATGAGCTACGCATCTCAAACTTTGCACAATCGTAGATCTCCATGGAGTTAACAAACCCTCCAAGTTTCATGGAATTCCATAAAGTAGTAAAGTAGTTACGAAATTTCAAAAAACGTCGAAATTGCCACTCACTCACTGACTCGCTCACTCATGTATAGATCATCAATATTCCACTGTACTTCCAGACATGCTACAAAGCTGAAATTTGGCAGACTGATAGAAATTATGACCAAACCCCAAAATTTTAATTTACTCCCCTCCCCTATACATTTAAAGTTATGTAAAATTAGCATCGCCCACTTCCAGAAATGCTAGAGAGTTGAGCCTTGGCAGACTGATAAGAACTATGATAAAACTATAGGAAAAAATCAAAAACCCCAAAATTTTAATTTACTCCCCTCCCCTATACATTTAAAGTTATGTAAAAGTAGCATTGCCCACTTCCAGAAATGCTAGAGAGTTGAGCTTTGGCAGACTGATAGGAACTATGATAAAACTATAGGAAAAAATTAAAACACCCCAAAATTCTAATTTACTTCCCTCCCCTATAAATGTACAGTTAACTAAAAGTAACATTGCCTACTTCCAGACATACTAGAGAGCTGAGCTTTGGAAGACCGATAGTAACTATGATAAAGTTAAAGAAAAAAATTAAAACACCCCAAAATTCTAATTTACTTCCTTCCCCTATTAATGTAAAGTTATGTAAAAGTAACACTGCCCACTTCCAGAAACGCTAGAGAGCTGAACTTTTTAAGACTGAAAGGCAGTATGATAAAACTATATGAAAAAATTTTAAAATACCAACATTTTAATTTACTTCCCTCTCCTATAAATGTAAATTTATATAAAATTAATATTGCCCACTTCCAGAAATGCTAGAGAGCTGAGCATTGGAATGCTGATAGAAATTATGATAAAACCATGGGAAAAAATTTAAAAAGTCCAATATTTTCATTTACTCTCCTCCCCTATAAATGTAAAGTTATGTAAAAGTAACATTACCCACTTCCAGAAACGCTAGAGAGCTGAGCATTGGATGACTGATAGAAACTATGATAAAACTATACTACAAAATTTAAAAACACGACAATTTTAATTTATTTCTTTCCCCTATACATGTAAAGTTATGTAAAAGTAACATTGTGCACTTTCAGAAACGCTAGAGAGCTGAGCTTTGAAAGGCTGATAGGAACTACGATAAAACCATGGAAAAAAATTTAAAAATCTCAAAAATTTAAGTAAGGCATTGCAAAAGTTTTGAACAATATTCCGGATGTTTTACTACTTTAAAAATTAAGTATTATCCAATTCCTTTAAAAAAGAAGTGAAATCATAACAAAAACATTTCATGTAAAAAAAGCCAAGTACGCGAAAATGGCATTCCGTAAAAAGAATTGAGATAAAAGTAAAGCCAAGTTTTCCAATACAAATTTTAAAATGAAAGGTTCTTACTAGTTTGGAAATATTTTTCTAAACTTGGCTATTACGGCTGTAAATGACTCTTAGGCACAGTGCTAAATTGAACATAAAGAAGTTTGGCTGTAATAGCAAAGTTTAAAAAAACATTTCCAAACTAGTAAGAACCTTTCATTTTGAAATTTGTATTGGAAAACTTGGCTTTACTTTTATCTCAATTCTTCGGAATGCCATTTTCGCGTACTTGGCTTTTTTTACATGAAATGTTTTTGTTATAATAATACCTTCTATAGCCATTGCTACGCGGGCTACAAAGGTGATAATAAGTGTTAATACTTGAAAATACTCTGCCAATCTATGGGCACCTAAGCTCACACTAGGTACTATAGTTATAGTGTGAGCTAATATAATCAAGAACTGAAATATATTTTTTCAACTCCAGACTCAATTACCTTTCGTTTGATACCACACAAGCCATGTTTTGACTTAAACTCAAATTTTTTGAGTCTACCCCCCACCCTTTTAAAAAAAACTAAAATGTATTTTGTTTAACTCCAGACTCAATTACCTTTCGTTTGATATCACACACGCCATATTTTCACTTAAACTTTAATTTTTGACATCTACCCCCACCCTTTTTTTAAAAATAAACTAAAGTTCTTTTTTTTAACTCCAGACTTAATTACCTTTCATTTGATATCACACACGCCATATTTTCACATAAACTCTAATTTTTGGAATCAACCCCCACCCTTTTATTTTGCTTGCATTCATGGATTTTGTTCATTTTTAAATGGGACCATCACGGCCCAAGACCCAACTTAGGTACCAAATTTCATTAAAATCGGACAAGCGGTTTTTGAGTTATGCGGGTTGGTCGTTACAGACAGACAGACAGACAGACAGACAGCAAAACAAAAAAGTTTCAAAATCATCTGAAACGCAAAGATATATAAAAATTTTTGAAATCGGAGCAACTTTTTTTTTCTCGAAAAAATTACGATCACCATAGCTCACACTACTTATAGTAGTAGTGTGAGCTAAAACATATATTTAACCCCTAGAGCATTTTTTTTTATAAAACGCGATATTGCTAATTTTGGTATGTTTATGCACGGTTTACATGGATAAAGATAATATAGTAATAAGTAATAAGTAAGAAATCAAAATCACCACTAAAGTGTAAACTGAAAAAGTGAACCGAACCGAACCAAACCAAATAATCCAAAAGGTTTAAAAATTACAAATTTAAATTTTGGTGAAAATCTCATTTCTACATTATTTATTAAAAAAACTGAAAATATTTCTTCAGATTGTTATACAACAGTAGAAAGAAACCTCTACTGGCTGCAGAAAACTGAAAACAAAATTGTCCTACATATTACCGTTTTTGAGATATTTTACAAAAAGTAGATCAACTAATCTTAAGTTTTAGGGCGACGCAACGCTAACTATAATGCGACGCCGAGCAAAGCACCATTTTTTCCTGACTTCGTATATAGTCCTTAAGTAGCATGCCAAGTTATATCGAAATCACCCAAAAATTGAATATTTCAAAATTGACTGCCCGACTATCACCGCTGGTTGATTCACCGTGAGGTCAATCCGAAAGATTGTTTGTTTAATGATTAATTTTTAAACGGTTTTCAATTTCTTTAATATTTAGCATTTGTATACCAGAAACCTGACAATGACACGGCATACATTCCAAAAATTCTACCACTCACCTATAAAGTATAGTTTGTTGGCTATCACCTTCAAGAGAGCCAGCGATTTTGCTCTTGATTCCATAAATTAATGTGTCAATATACCTCAAAAGAGGAGAGATTTGCAACAGTAAAAACACTATTCTAATTACCCATGGTCCCACGGAGGATCTACTCACTGAAGGATCGTCATGATCTATAATATACCTAAAAGAAGAAATAATGTACTTATTTATTGTCCATTCAACAAAATAATCTCAACCTCAAAAACACCCATGTAAACATTCTAAAATTATTGTTTTAAGAAATTCTCTAAAAAGAGGTTTGTTATTTAAATTAATTTCTTACATGAAATAAGTTTTTAACATTTATCCCGTTGTTTACAGCGTAATTGTATACACTAGAAAGGCGTAATTGTAAACTAGCACTTTATAATATTTTTTTTTGGTAAAAGACTATTTTATTATTAGAACCTTTTTAATGGTGCAAATAAAATTTATTTTTAATTTAATTTGATCTTGTTTCTTTTTAAATAAACAGCCATTTAAGTATACAGGGTTTCCCAGATTGTTCGATCTTAATCGAATTAATAATATTTTTATTGGTATTTTGGCATAATTTAGTTTTTAAGATAAATTGTAGTGCCTTTTTTGTTTTTATTTTATTTTAATTAAATTGCCCAGTTAAGAGCTTGGAATACCAGGCTCTGCCGTTCGAACGGCGAATTTCTCCCACTTGGGCGGCCTACAAGTGAACTGCAATGCCGCACGTGGTCGACAGACACGATCGATTGACCGATGATAAAAGGTAACTTAAAAAACATAAAAACTTTGTGAATTTACAGTCCATATTTTTCATTACAAAAAGTACCTAAACGATACATCGTTTTTCTCGTAATTAACGAGTCCGTTGCGGTACACAGATAAAGGTAACTACATGAGGATTTTGGAAAGGGTAAGAGACAATTTTGGTTAAATGGGAAAAAAGTTGCGGTATTCCAACCCCAGTCAGATGCTGCATCGAAATTGAAAATATCCACTAGGATTTTAAAAATATCGAGCAAAAACTAAAAAAGCCTTCTAGTGTTGTTATTTGTTAAAGCCGCCATATTGGATTTATACGCCATTTAATAGAGCATAAAAAGGGCTTCTCAGTCATATATAACAAGCCTATCATTGGATCATGGAAAATATAAAGTTATGAAAAAATCCGTATTTCGCTTAGTTGGCTGTATCTGACAAAATTTCCTCCTACGTGTGTATTTATATTGTGGCATTTGCGCTCGAACATTTAATTTTTTTCCGTGCGTATCAAATTCTTAGCTGTGTTCTGGTTTCCCTGTAGATTTTTAGGCTCTTTGCTCTTTAGTACTGAGTATGTGCGATCTTTCCTTCATTTCCTGTATTTCCTCCGTCCACCACATCTTATTGCTATTTCTATTATCTTGGTATCCAACAGCTTCTTTGCTTGCTTCCTTCAAGCTTTATACTATGTTTGAATATATCTCTTCAAATGAATGTTATGTGTTTATTAATTTTTCATCTAATCATTTCTGATATAATCTTTGCGTACTTTTGATTTATAGACTTCTAAAGTTGTATTTTTGATTTTCTTTGATGCATTCTAGGTTTTCATTTTCTCCAATACTTTCATGTTTTTCTTATTGAAAATAATGATTTTGCTTTTACCAGATGGTGGTCAGATCCATGGATAACACCACGAAGTGCTCGCACATCTTACCACTTAAATTCCGAGTGTTGTCCACCTATAGCAGAATCAATGATTGATTTAGGATTTCTTGTTGGCTGAATCCAGGTATATTGATGAATATTCTTATGTTTAAAAAAAACCGTGATGTATTTTTAGGTTGTGGGTTTCGCACAATTGCATCAGTCTCAAGCCAAATGGTCCTACCACTTTGCTTTGGGTTTGTCTACCTTTTCGACTATTAAAATCGACAAGCGTAATAATTTCACGGGTATTACCGATGTTGGTGGTCTCATCAAGTTGGTCGAAGAACATTTGTTTTGTAGCTACTCATTCGTCATCTGTTGGTGCGTAGGCTGTTATTACGCTTATATTATGTCCAAGCATCTTCATGTTAACTCAAAGTATATTTTTAATAACGCAACCTTTTTTTTAGATTTTTCTTTATTAATAAGGATACCCATCTGGCTGCTCTCCTTTCTTTGGGACTCTCGTTAATATGTAGACAAAATTACCGACACTACGTGTACCTGTTTCTTTCTTTTTTGTCTCTGTGGGTGCAGTAATATCTATCTTACTATTCTGAACTTCAGTTGCAATAATGTCTTTTGGTTCACTCCCTGTACTTTCCATGTAGCATGAGAGTCCTTTATCTTCCATTGCCCGAGGCTTTTCTTAGGCTTTTTGGTAAAATAAATATACAAAACATACATTTTTTTTTGTTTTTTAGTATTATTTATGTTTTATATGTGTTAAGTGAACATGGGATGAAATATTTGTCTATGTTGTGATAATATCCAAATTTTGACATATTTTTTAAACATTTTATAATTTTTTGTGCTTCTAATATTCTGCAGCAGAAGACTATACAATTCATGGTGTATTGGAGTTAAAACTTCTTTGACCGATTTTTTTGAGAGCTTTGCTTGTTCGAAATTGTTTCTTGGCTTTGTGGCGATTGGCGAGTAGGATACCTATTCTCAGAAAACAACATAAATCGATTTTGTGAAGAACTCGGTCAATGTAGCTGGGACAGAGATTTTTCAGAGATTGAAGTTGACGGTGTTTTTCATACCTTGAATTAATAACAGCAGAAAAACTTAATCACAGTTTTCTTATTAAAAAAGAAAACAAGAAGCCAGTCCTCAATGGTGGATTACAACTGGTATAAAAACATCTAGTATTATTTCAAAAGTTATAAAAAAGGGGATATCCAGACAATACTACAAAAATAACTATAATATTCTTAAACAATACGAGAGACAAAAAAAATAAGTAATAAAAATTATACTGAAAACTCAGACAACAAAACCAAGGCAACTTGGAGTCTTATCAAAAAAATTAATGGATACATGACGGATCTGATACGTTCCTAGTCCATTAAAAATAGTTTTTTGTAAATATCTCAAAAACGAAATCCCCTATAAGGGTTTTGGAAAAATACGTTCTATCATATTCCGACAACCACATATTGATGCGATGCTCCGTTAAAAAGTTAGCATATTTTCAATTTTTTAACTGTGACAAAACTGTCATTAGCATTAATGGATTTTGACCCAAATTTAATCAGCTCGTTACGGTGTCAAACAATATTTTATCTAAAAATTTTATGAAAGTCGGTTTAGCGGTTTAGTAGCTATCATGTTACGGACAGACATACACAAAAAAAGAATACCTTCTCTAGCGCGGGCTAGGATTCTATGTGAGCCTTTAGCATATATCATAAATTTGTCTATGCAACAGGGTATTTTTCCATCTAACCTAAAAACCGCATTATTAAAACCGATTCACAGAAAAGGAAACTTAAATGAACTAAAAAATTATAGGCCTATTTCTTTATTGTAACATTTTAGCAACATTTTTAAAAAAGCATAATCTACTAAATTTTAAAGTTTTTTGCCTTGAGCTTTCAAAAGCTTTTGACAGTGTGGGCCACAGACGACTCTTAGCTTGAGAAAATGGGCATAGGAAACTACTACTACTACTATGTCGGTTTAGAACGTTTTTCTACGTTGTCCGACGCCTATTCTCCACCTCCTTCGACGCTGACAATCATCTTCCGTCAGGTTTTTTTGACTCATTGATCTTTGGATTAACTGTTGCCATTCCAGTTTTGGACGCCCTCTTTTTCTGCGCCCTATTGGTTGCCATTCTAGGACCTGCTTTGGTTATCTTTCGTCGCTCATCCGTTGTACATGGCCGTACCATAGCAGTTGTCTTTAAGTGATGTCATCCGTTATGCTTCCGTCGATTCCCATTCTTTCTTTTATGATCTCATTTCTTATATGATCTGTTCTAGATATTCTCATTGATCTTCTTATTGCATCCATTTCGACACATTTTTGCTTTGTATTTTTCTGTTACGCGACAAGTCTCTATTCCATACAACAGCGTGCTTTTTACCATTGTTTCATACATGTTTAATTTTACATTCTTTTTTATCTCTCTGCTCCATAAAATACTGTTAAGACAACCAATAACCTTTTTTGCTTTTCTATTCTTTTTTTCCAGTTCTTTACAGCCTGTTCCTGTCTTATCAAATGTGACACCCAAGTATACATACTCATTGCATGGAGATATTATTTCTCCATTTTCTAGGTCCAATTCACTTGATTCGTTTCCAATACATAAGTACTGTGTCTTGTCCACGTTCACTGTTAACCCCCACTTTTGGTATTCTTCCGTTAACTATCTCATCATATACTCCATGTCTTCTTTATCATTAGCTACAATTACTTGGTCGTCAGCAAACTGTAGTGTGTATATGTAAATCGGTCGTTAAGTTGTATTCTCATGCCGTGTACTTTGCGTTTCCAGTTTTTTAGAGCTACTGCGATATATATTTTAAAAAGAGTTGGAGAGATTTTCCAACTACTACTAGATGTCCGTTTATGCATTGATTGATAATATATGTGAGATTTTATAGTAGTTTCTCTGATCCATATTTGAGCATTTCAGCGTATATTCCCCCAGGTCCGCTAGCTTTTCCGGATTTAAGCTTTTTAATACTATTCGTTATCATTTCTTTTTCGATAATTACTTCTCCATGTACTTCTATGTCTCTCCTCGGAGAGACTGACAAATATTCGGGTCTTGTTTCCTGCAGCAGTCTCTTGTAGTGTTCTGTCCATTCTTCTGGTTTGATGATCTGAATGTTTACTTTTTCTTTTGTTGGGTTTTTTATCGTAGACATGAACTTCCATACTTCAGAACTCTGCCTACCTCCTACGTGTGTATTTATATCGTGGCATTTGCGATGGAACATTACATTTTTTCCGTGCGTATCAAATTTCTTAGCTGTCTTCTGCTCTCCCTGTAGATTTCTAGGTCTCTTTGTTTTTTAGTACTAAGCCATTTCAAGTATGTGCGTTTTTTCTCCTTGACCATTGCCTGTATTTCCTCCATTTACCACATCTTATTGTCATTTCTATTATCTTGGTATCCAACAGCTTCTTTGCTTGCTTCCTTCAAGCTTTTTACTATGTTTGTATATATCTCTTCAAATGAATGCTGTGTGTTTAATAATTTTTCATCCAATCGTTTCTGACACAATCTTTGCGTACTTTCGATTGCTAGACTTCTAAAGTTGTATTTTTGATTTTCTTCGATGCATTCAAATTCATAAAATCATACTTATAGAGAGAAAACAATGTGTTGACACAAAACAAACAGGGTGAGACAATTAAATCAAGTTTCTCAATAAAAATACTCTGCCAATATATGGGCCCCTAAGCTCACACTAGGTACTATAGTTATAGTATATGTGTGAGCTAATATAACTAAAAACTAAAATATATTTTATTCAACTCCGGACTAAATTACCTTTTGTTTGATACCACACAAGCCGTTTTGACTTAAACTCAAATTTTTGAAATCTACCCCCACCCTTAAAAAAAACAAAAACTAAAATGTATTTTGTTAAACTCCGGACTCAATTGCCTTTCGTTTGATATCACACACGCCATATTTTCACTTAAACTCTAATTTTTGAAATATACCCCCACCCTTTTTTTTTAAATAAATTAAAATGTATTTTGTTGAACTCCAGACTCAATTACCTTTCGTTTGATGTCACACACGCCCTATCTTCCCATAAACTCTAATTTTTGAAATCTACCCCTACCCTTTTATTTGGTTTGTGCTCGGTGGATTTTGTTCATTTTTAAATGGGACCATCTCGGCCCAAAACCCAGCCTAGGTACCAAATTTCATTAAAATCGGCCAAGCGGTTTTTGAGTTATGCGCGTTGGTCGTTACAGACAGACATACAGACAGACATACAGACAGACAGACAGACAGACAGACGGCGCAACAAAAAAGTTTCAAAATCATCTGAAACGCAAAGATATATAAAAATTTTTGAAATCGGAGCAACTTTTTTTTTCTCGAAAAAATTAGGATCACCATAGCTCACACTACTATAGTATAGTATATGTGTGAGCTAATAAAGTTGCCCAAGGTTCGATTCTCAGCCCTTTAGTTTATTTAATTTACACCAATGAGATTGCTGACATCTTAAATAATGAGGTTCTCTTTGCTGATGACACTACATAGTTCAGTCATTATAGAATTTTAGCTTGCAAACGGTAGTCACGATTTTGACATATGTTATTCACATAGGAGCCCTATTTTTTTTTACTTTTCGACCTTGGGGGGGGGGGCTGCTTCCCCCGCCATTTTGGATTAAATGACACAAAAAGGAATTTTTTATAATTATTTGGTTACTGTACATTTTAAGGAATTTTTTATAATTATTTGGTTACTGTACATTTTAGAAAAAAAAGTTTTAAACAAAAGTTGAAGACATTTTCTACAAAAGCGCTTTCTAGTTATGAGGCGAAACATTCCGCCGTCATTTTGGATTTTGATCATTTTTTTTTAGTTAAATAGAAAGTGCTTTTTTTTAATTTGTAATATCATAAAGTAAAGACTAATTAATAGCCTATGAAAGGAGATATCACCGAGTTCTCTGGGTAGTACCCTTGCTGAGAAACGAACCCTGAAATTTTAGCAGGACACCCGTTTCCTACGTATTTCCAAAGTATATGCAAAAAAACCCGAAATTATTAATGTCATTTTCTTAAAATGTAAGCCTTTTACAGAAAATATGAAATTAACTTTATTGTAGAAAATTAAATTATCTTTTACCCGATGAATCACATAAAGTGGGTCAAGTCCAGGATTAGCACTTAATTGGCATCCCTAAATTGGTTGGTAATTAGCTCACACATATACTATACTATAGTAGTGTGAGCTATGGTGATCCTAATTTTTTCGAGAAAAAAAAGTTGTTCCGATTTCAAAATTTTTTATATATCTTTGCGTTTCAGATGATTTTGAAACTTTTTTGTTGCGCCGTCTGTCTGTCTGTATGTCTGTCTGTCTGTCTGTATGTCTGTCTGTAACGACCAACGCGCATAACTCAAAAACCGCTTGGCCGATTTTAATAAAATTTGGTACCTAAGCTGGGTCTTGGGTCGAGATGGTCCCATTTAAAAATGAACAAAATCTACCAAACGCAAACCAAATGAAAGGGTGGGGGTAGATTTCAAAAATTAGAGTTTATGTGAAAATATGGCGTGTGTGATATCAAACGAAAGGTAATTGAGTCTGCAGTTAAACAAAATACATTTTAATTTATTTAAAAAAAAGGGTGGGGGTATATTTTAAAAATTAGTTTTAAGTGAAAATATGGCGTGTGTGATATCAAACGAAAGGTAATTGAGTCCGGAGTTTAACAAAATACATTTTAGTTTTTGTTTTTTTAAGGGTGGGAGTAGATTTCAAAAATTTGAGTTTGGGTCAAAACATGGCTTGTGTGGTATCAAACAAAAGGTAATTTAGTCTGGAGTTGAATAAAATATATTTCAGTTTTTAGTTATATTAGCTCACACGTACACTATAACTACAGTACCTAGTGTGAGCTTAGGGGCCCATATATTGGCAGAGTATTTTTTAAGATCACAAGAAAATCATGTATTGCTTTTATGTTTTATTCAGGTTTCAAAAAAAAATTAGGAAATAAAGTTTATCAGTGGTGTCAAAACTATTATTGACACTCCAGGGGCGTCCGCATATTGATGTTATTTTTTTTTAGCTCACACATATACCATACTATAGTAGTGTGAGCTATGGTGATCCTAATTTTTTCGAGAAAAAAAAAAGTTGCTCCGATTTCAAAAATTTTTATATATCTTTGCGTTTCAGATGATTTTGAAACTTTTTTGTCGCGCCGTCTGTCTGTCTGTCTGTTTATCTGTCTGTATGTCTGTCTGTATGTCTGTCTGTAACGACCAACGCGCATAACTCAAAAACCGCTTGGCCGATTTTAATGAAATTTGGTACCTAGACTGGGTCTTGGGTCGAGATGGTCCCATTTAAAAATGAACAAAATCCACCGAATACAAGCCAAATAAAAGGGTGGGGGAAGATTTCAAAAATTAGAGTTTATGTGAAAATATGGCGTGTGTGATATCAAACGAAAGGTAATTGAGTATGGAGTTAAACAAAATACATTTTAGTTTTTTTTCTTCAAAAAGGGTGGGGGTAGATTTTAAAAATTAGAGTTTATGTAAAAATATGGCGTGTGTGATATCAAACGAAAGGTAATTTAGTCCGGAGTTAAACAAAATACATTTTAGTTTTTGTTTTTTTAAAGGTGGGGGTAGATTTCAAAAATTTGAGTTTAAGTCAATACATGGCTTGTGTGGTATCAAACAAAAGGTAATTTAGTCTTGAGTTGATTAAGATATATTTCAGTTTTTAGTTTTATTAGCTCGCACGTACACTATAACTATAGTACCTAGTGTGAGCTTAGGGGCCCATATATTGGCAGAGTATTTAAATTTGTTTTAATCAATTTTCTTAGAATCTAAGCTACCCGAAAAATCTCGTTTTACTTTATATTATTGGAAATTAAAATATTTTTAAAACAATGTACCTAGTAAACTAAAACTCTTGCATCTTGATCTTATTCCTGATGCTTACCATATATATGACAGGCGCTCAAATTTATAGATTTTGTAAATTGGATGCTCCTTATATTATTTAATTGATAGATTAGGCTTGGAACATATTTTCCAAAAATACCCAATATGCCGTAGCTTAGAGCCATAGTTTCTCAGATATTAGCAATTATTTTTTAAAATGATAAAAAGATAACATTACCGCTTTTGTGTTAATTTTAGTATCCTTATTCCACAATTATGTTAGTCCCCATGTATCAACAGTGACAATGACATTATGTGACACGACATATAAACTTTGTTGTCGTTACCGGTTGTCATTTTGAGCGTCATAAAAAAAAACATTTGTCATTGTCCTGTTTATACATGGGGACTAACATCGTTGGAAATAAGGACACTGAAATTAACATAAAAGTAGTAATGTTATATTTTTATAATTTAAAAAATTATCGCTAATATTTCAGAAACTATTTATCAAAACTGCGACATATGGGGTATTTTTGCAAAGTATAATCTATTAATTGAACATTATAAGGAGCATCCAATTCACAAAAACTATAAATTTGAGCGCCTGTCACATACGGTAAGCATCAAGAAAAAATTCAAGATGCAATTTAAAAGTCAAAATTTCGCGAATTCGAACACAATTTTTTTTATATTCCTATATCAATTATTAATGGTGTAAAAGGGTCGGAAAAATATAATGAGACACCCTGTACAGGGAGTGAACCAAAGGTTGGACATTATTGCAACCGAAGTGCAGAATAGTAAGAAAGACATTATGGCACTCACAGAGATAAAAAAGTAGTACAAGTAGTGTCGGTAACTTTGTTCACAAACTAAAGGAGAACAGCCAAAGGGGTGTCTTTATTAATCAAAAAAAACCTCAAAAATAAGATTACAGACGACGAGTGCTTAATGCTGAAGATGCTTGGACATAATATAAGCATAATAATAGCCTACGCACCAACAGATGACGAAACATTAGCTACAAAACAAATGTTCTTCGACCAACTTGATGAGACTATCACCAAAATCGGCAATATCAGGGAAATAATTATAATAATATATTTTATTAGTCGAACTGATAGACAAACCCAATTGTGTGAACCCACAACTTAAAAATAAATAATGGTTTTGTTTAAATATATGGATATTCATCTATATACCTGGATTCAGGCATCAACAAATCTAAAATCTAATTATGCTATAAGTGGACAACACTCGGAATGAAAGTGGTATGATGTGCGGTTACTTCGTGGTCATACCTGTGGATCTGACGACCATTCGGTAAAAGCAAGAATATTATTCCCTTTCAGAAAAAATAGAGGTGAGAGTAGTGAGAGTAAAGAAAATCAAAAATACAACTTTAGAAGTCTAGAAATCGAACTCCTATGCAAATGGGTAGATATCTGGAAAGTGACAGATTTGAAGCAAAAATTGTGGACATACATGAAACTTGATATACAAATAAAAACAATCAATAAAAATATGACCAGTACCAAATAACATATTGCCATGGAAAAACGTTCAAAATTTAAATTATTGTTTTGACCATTTTTTAATTTTAGCATATCAGGTTACTGATGCACTTCACAGGTAACTGATAACCACTAATAAACTTCACAAATGTTGGGATAAAATATAGAACTAACCTTTAGTATTTGATTTCTTTTAAAAACTAGTATATTTTTTTATTTTTTCTTTCAAAATTAATAGCTTTTGCAGTACAGGTAACTGACAACTATAACAGATAACTGATAGATAGATAGATCTTTATTGATGTTGTTCATACATAAAGTATTTACAGAAGTCAAAATGGTAATCACAATTTAAAATTATTTCAAATCAAAATTTAAAATTATTTAAGTAGTTTGGCTAAATTCCATGTTAAAAGTGCCTACTTACTAATTTATGATTAAGTTAAATTATGATAATATGATTATAAGAACAAACAAAATTATTTTAAAAAATGTTTTAATTTAAAAAAATGCTAAAATTTGTATATAAAAGTCACAAACGCATTTTTTTATGGACGGGGGTGGGGAGTAGGGGTGGGAGGACATTTTTTTATTATTGTTGTATTGTCATGGGACCACTATATTGTTACAAATTTAAGTATTTAAATTTTATAGTTAGAATTTATTTAGGTTTAGTGTAGTATTAGGTTGACGTATTTTATGGTTGTATTCTTAATCTAGGTTTTAGTTGCGTTATCTGTGACAAACTGGTATGCGAAAGTCTAGAAAAGGGCTGGAATGATTCCGAATCGAACAAGGATGGAAGGATTCTCGAATAGTAGGCAGCCCTCATATATAAGGCCGGACGTCGTGCAGCAGTCAGTCAGTCACAGATAACGTACTGTAGTGGTCGTGAGATATTAACACGAAGTTAATAGACCGATTATAGTAGTGAATTATTAGCAAGTTATTAGTAAGTTTAAGTGCGTGTTTTTGTACATAATTTGTGGAAATAAATTGACGTATCGTTTTCAACAATTGCGAGTTTTAATTTGTCGTTGTGAACCCGTAACAATATGTATACCAAATGTCATCCAAATCGGATAATGGGAAGAGTGTCAAAAACGCATTTTCTATGGAAGGGGGTGGGGGTAGGGGGTGGCAGGATATTTTTTTCTTAATGTATTGTCAACGGACCACTATGTGAATACCAAATTTTATCCAAATCGGATAATGGGAAGTGTGTCAAAAACGCATTTTTCTATGAAAGAGGGTGGGGGTAAGAGAGGGAGGATATTTTTTTCTTATTGTTGTATTATCATCGGACCACTATGTGTATACCAAATTTTATCCAAATCGGATAACGGGAAGTGTGTCAAAAACACATTTTTCTATTGAAGGGGACCGGTTCGGTTCGGGGTGGATATAGGGGTGGGAGGATATTTTTTTCTTAATGTTGTATTGTCATGTTTCATCCAAATCGGATAATGGGAAGTGCGCTTCACAAGATTTGATAGTTAGATAGTTAGTTAGATAGAACATGTGAAGCTAAATAAAAGCTTGTAAAAAACGAGTCAGTTACTTGTAGAGCAGGTCAGTAACCTATAAGTATTCTAACAGGTATAGGGGTGGGAGGATATTTTTTTCCTAATGTTGTATTGTCATGTTTCATCCAAATCGGATAATGGGAAGTGCGCTTCACAAGATTTGATAGTTAGATAGTTAGTTAGATAGAACATGTGAAGCTAAATAAAAGCTTGTAAAAAACGAGTCAGTTACTTGTAGAGCAGGTCAGTAACCTATAAGTATTCTAACAGGTAACTCATGCACAGGTAACTGACGATTTTGTCACATTTTGTCAGATATTATTAATACTACTAAAATTGAGTCTAATCAAAGAAATTAGTTGAATGTTTTTGAGTCTAATAAACAAGAAAACTTAAAAAGTGTATCCTATTGTAATTATGTTTCACCATTTTTTAAATTGTTTTTTGGTGTTCTACCTTTTAAAAACTTGCCAGGGTACTGATCAAACTGAAGGTTACACACGCGAGTATGGATCGATTAAAGGACACACCTACTGTCTTAGACGTGTGACATCGAATTAAACCGTTCGCGCGTTTTCCGAATCACAGAGCTCTTTTTCACTTAGCAACTGAAGGTCAAGAATGATCCAATAAAGCCAAATGGATAAAAACCTGAAGGCACAGGTAACTGATGCAATTTTTGGTGACAAAGTTGAAATTTGAATATTTAAAAACAAGTAACTTTAAAACAATTCTGGTTTTGACTATTTATATAGCTAAAGGTTGTTTTTTAATGTTTACTAAGAAATTACTCCAATAAATAATTGTAAGAACATAATTTAATTAAAATATAGTAAAATTCTAATGGTGACACTCTAGGAAATATTTTTTATAATCTTCCAAAAATGAACTTGCTTGTTAGTTATTTAATAGAACTATAAAAATAAAATTAGTTTTATATAAAAAAAAATGTTTTAACATGTTTTTGTGTAGGTCACATCAAAATCTGTCACTTTCCAGATATTCACCCAAATATTGTATTAGGAGCGATTAGATGAAATTATAAACTACAGAACACTCATTTGAAGAAACATATACAAACATAGTAAAAAGCTTAATAGAAGCAAGCAAATAAGCTGTTGTGTACATTGAGGGTCTTTCTCTGTTTGCAGGGTCGTTTTTCCGAGTTTTTCATGAAAATTTGTCAATTTTTGGGTTTTGTTTCTGGACTCAGCAGAAACATAAACTCCAGTTTCTTGTTCAAGGGTTGAAAAATCCAGAGTCCTCGAGTGTTTGAAAAATCAGCCTTCATGATGAAGTAATAAAAAAATAAAGAAGATAGAACTCAACTTAGTTTTTTCTTTAAAACATATTTAATTACAATGAACCTTCTGAAGTTTTCAAATAAAAAGTTGCCATTGGAAACAAAATTAGTAAATAACTCAAAGTATGTTATTAAATAAAATAAATAAAACCCCAAACAAAGCCTCGGAGCAATGGCCTGAAATTCTCGAAGACAAAAAAGTAAAACCAAAGGACTCTGAACAAAGCTAAATGGAACGTACAGGGAGTGAACCAAAAGTTGGACATTATTGCAACCGAAGTGCAGAATAGTAAAATAGACATTATTGCACTCACAGAGACAAAAAAAAAAGGATACATGTACAAGTAGTGTCGGTAACTTTGTTTACATATTTACTGGAGTCCCAAAATAAAGGAGAGCAGCCAAAGGGGTATCTTTATTAATCAAGAAAAACCTTAAAAATAAGATTACAGACTACGAGTGCATTAATGAAAACATACCTCGAGTTAACTAGAAGATGCTTGGACATAATATAAGCATAATAATAGCCTACGCACCATCAGATGACGAAAGATTAGCTACAAAACAAATGTTCTTCGATCAACGTGATGAGACTATCACCAAAATCGGCACTACCAGGGAAATAATTATGGTTGGTGATTCTAATAATCGAACTGATAGACAAACCCAAAGCAAAATTTTAACACCATTTGGAGAGGAAGTAAAAAACGATGATTGCTTCAGACTGATGCAATTGTGTGAACCTACAACTTAAAAATAAATAATGGGTTTTTTAAATATATGGGCATTCAGGCATCAAGAAACCTTAACTCCAATTATGCTATAGGTGGACAACACTCGGAATGAAAGTGGTATGATGTGCGATTACTTCGTGGTGATACCTGTGGATCTGACGACCCTTTGGTAAAAGGAAAAATATTATTCCCTTTCAGAAAAAATAAATAGACGTGAGAGTAGTAAGAGTAAAGAATATCAAAAATGCAACTTTAGAAGTCTAGAAATCGAACTCGTACGCAAATATTGTATCAGAAGCGATTAGATGAAAAATTAATAAATACAGAACACTTATTTGAAGAAACATATACAAACATAGTAAAAAGCTTAATAGAAGCAAGCAAAGAAAGTGTTGCGTACCAAGATAAAAGAAATTGCAATAAGGTGGTAGACGGAGGAAATACAGGAAATGGTCAAGGAGGAAAAACGCCCATACTCGGAATGGCTCAGTACTAAAGACCAAAGAGACCTAGGAATCTATAGGGAAATCAGAAGACAGCTAATAAATTTGATACGCACGGAAAAAAATGCCACGATACAAATACACACGAAGGAGTTAGGCAAAGTATGGAAATTAATTTCTACGATAAGAAACCCAACCAAAGAAAAAGTAAATCAGAGACAAGAGACTGCTGCAGGAAGCGAGACCGAAATATCTGTCAGTCTTCCCGAGGAGAAACATAGAAGTACATGGAGAGAAAGTAATCATCAAAAAAAAATGATAAAGAATTGTATTAAAAAGCTTAAATCCGGAAAAGCTAGCGGACCCGCGGAAATATACGCTATATCTCACACTGATTGGAAAATTGCATTCATATTCTCAATACATAAAAAAGGAAACAAGCTGGATTGCAACAATTACAGATAAATTTCAGTAACCATTATACTAAGTAGATTGTAGGCTGGATTCTTAAGAATCTAACACAGAATGATTTTCATGAACAAGAAGAGCAAAGTGGGTTTCGTGCAGGCAGATCTTGTAGTGATAAATGTTTTTGTCTTACACAGGTAATTGGGAAAAGAAGTGCCAGAAACATAGAGACTCATGTTACCTTCGTAGACCTACAAAAAGCATATGATACCGTTCCAGTGGAAAAATTATGGACAGTGTAAGAGCAAACTAATATCAATCATACATACATAAAAGCAATAAAAGAAGTATATAAAAGGTCAAAATCTAAAAAAAATTGGAAATCAACTTTCAAAAGAATTCCTGGTAACGAAAGGTTTAAGTAGTAGTAGTAGTAGCTCTAAAAAACTGGAAACGTAAAGTACACGGTATGGGAATACCACTTAACGACTAATTTACCATATACACACTACAGTTTGCTGACGACCAAGTAATTGTGGCTAATGATAAAGAAGACATGGAGTATATGATGAGAAAGTTAACGGAAAAATAACAAAAGTGTGGGTTAACAGTGAACGTAGACAAGACTCAGTATTTATGTATTAGAAACGAATCAAGTGAGTTAAAACCAGACTAGAGCAGAAAGATAAAAAATATTGTAAAATTTTACATACATGAAACAATGGTGAAAAGCATGCTGCTGTATGGAATAGAGACTTGACGAGTAACGGAAAAATACAAAACAAAAATGGAAAGTGCCGAAATGGATGCAATAAGAAGATAAATGAAAATATCTAGAACATATCATATAAGAAATGAGACCATAAAAGAATGGGAATCGAGGGAAGCATAACGGATGACATCGCTAAAAGACTACTGATATGGTACGGCAATGTACAACGGATGAATGACGAAAGACTACCCAAGCAGGTTCTAGAATGGCAACCAATAGGGCGCAGAAAAGGAGGGCGTCCTAAACTGGAATTGCAACAGTCAATGCAAAGATCAATGAGTCAAAAGAACCTGACATATTGTCAGGATCGAAGGAGGTGTAGAATAGGCGTCGGACAACGTAGAAAAACGTACTAGTATGTTATTAAATGTCAGTTTTGGCTAATAGTGTTTGTCAAGATGTATAAACTTAATATTCGTCAAATTATTTTACAACTTTTATATCAAAATTTTAAAAAATTTCATGGAAACCATTTTTCCCATCCATATAAATAGTGCCTTAAATTCAATAAATATACACACTGTATATATAGAAAACATACACACACGGGACAGTACCTAAATTTTAAGTCTAATCAGTCTGTTGCTACAAAACAAGGAGTTATAAGAAGTTTGTATTTAAGAGTCTCTAACGATCTCTAAATTTAAGAACAAACCAAATGTGGGAAATTCTCAAAATAATAATCCATTGGGTGTTATTAACATTCCATATTATTATGTTCAAGGGATTTCAGAAAACATAAGACGAAAGCCAAACACTATAATATAAAAACAGTTTTTTCATCAGGAAATATGATAAGGCAATGGCGAGGCGTAAGGATTTTTTTAAGGTTGACAGAAGAAATGAAAAAAAATTACAAAAAAAATATATTTTTATTTTGCATAAAAAGTACAACAAATATTTATATTAATAGTGTACAGTAAATCTCAAACTGTCTTAAAAATACTAGTCTGCGTATTTTACTAGTAGTAAAATGGTCAATAACACTTTCCTTAAAATTTGGATATTAGAAATTTTATGTACACAAAAATGGAAAAATTAAATATGTAATTAATTTTGTCTGGCGTCAACACCGACACATACGTATGGAAACCATATACGGAGTATTTCAATACTCCCTGTTACCCATTTACACAATGGCTGGCATTTGATGCACACATTCAGAAATAAAGATACGAAAAATGCGCAGACACCAAATTTACATAGATAGAGTTTTTGTCAACTCTGAGCCGATGATTTAACGTGACGAATACAAGAATAAAATAATATGTATTGGTAAAAGTATAACCAATTAGGACATTTTATCTTAAGGACCGGAAAAAGGGTAGACTTATACCCACTGACTAGAAAAATGTTTCGGGTGGGGCCCGAACAGTTTCGGGGGGAGGCCGAAACCCCATGAGGCCGTATTTTATGCTATTTTATGTTTGAATTTATGAAATATGTAGAAAATATTTATAAAAACCTTAGCTTCGGGGGAGGGGCGGCCTCCCCTTATATACGTCACTGGACATTGCTATTTCAAATATGTTTGCATTATGCATCATAAGGTACCGTAGGTATTGCCATAATACGTACTATAAGGAAATAATATGCATATATGTTTGAAAGCAACCAATCAGGTCATTTTTGCTTAAGGACCGCAAGGACTCATGTTTGCATCATGAATTGGCAATTACCGTGGGTATTGGAATATTATGTATATGATGGAAACCCTAACTGCAAAAAAAAGACGTCGATTTAATACTTAGGCTCAGCAAAATATTGCGCTTCGATATAAATTAATTATATGTGAAATGCACGCACTATCTAGCTGGCCGACTACAATCGCTCTCTCCCCCGCCAAATTGTCGCGCTTTTGCGTTGAACTGTACCCTATAGCAGTGATTTTAGAATACAATTTTTAATACGTCTACATCATCTACACCGTGTTTTTTTCGAAGCGCACTTTAGTTGAGAGGGGCAGGCCGTGCGGCGGGACCAGGATTGTCATTATTTTTGGTTTTTAGTTGTTAAATAATAAAAATATTAAATAATATACAAACAATAAATAGCATTAAGGAATATTTTTATGTAATAATAATATCCAAAATTTTGGGTAGTCACTGTCTACCCGTACGCTTCGCCACTGCGATAAAAAGTTTTGTAACTAAAACACAACCAAAAAATCCCTCAAATAATAAGAAATGTATTTACGAACTCCCGTGTGAGTGTGGTAAATCATATGTAGGTGAAACGAAACGCCATCTTCAGGTTAGAGTAAATGAACGTTTAAAAAGTACCCAATTCTGCATGGTCAAATGATCACAGGATTCAATGGCCTGACGGTAAAGTTTTGCATAAGGAGTTGCATTGGCGAAAATGGAAGTTATTGAAGCTGCGTTTATAATGCAGAATTAAGAAGTTTTCAGTCAACATGTGTACATAAGTAGTCAACAAGTGTACATATGGAAGCCATATATATATATATATATATATATATATATATATATATATATATATATATATATATATATATATATATTTATATACTGGGTGAGCCAAAAAAACCCGGACAATTTTTTTTATTACTTTTAAACTATACAATCGATTTTAATGGGACAAACTACACTTGGCAGAGAATTAATCAGGGTTTTGACTGAATGTTTTTTTTGTCCACCATCTCAAAATCCAAGATGGCGGACGAAATTAAAATGTACCCTTTAAAGATGCTCGTTTTTGCCACGCACAACAAGGTACGAATTAGCAAAATCGGTTTAGTAGTTCCAAAAAAAAATATTTTTGTTTCAACCATTGTTTTGCATATTATACGATTGCCTTGCCAATCATGTCTGTATTTATTTCCTTATAAATTCATTACTACTGAACCGATTTTAATGAAATAAAAATCATATTTGATTCTTCAAATAGGCGTGTTTATTCTTATTTTCTGAAAATGTTTTAGTTTTTTTTTAAATTTATAGAAAAGCACTCCTTTTCCCCCAAACAACGAGGTGCAAGTTAGTAAAATCGGTGTGGCGGTTTATAAAAAAACTATTTTTGTTTCAGCCATTGTTTTACAGATTCTACAATTGCATTGCCAATCCTGTCTGCAGTCATTTCCTTATAAATTCGTTATTACTAAACCATGTTTAGTGAAATAAAAAAAATCATGTTGAGAATTGATTGCTCTTTAAAGATTATAATCGAAATTTGCCAACATCTTAGAATTTAAGTTGTCGAACAGAATCATACTTGATTCTTCAAAATGGCGTGCTTATTTTTATTTTCTCAAAATGTTTTAGTTTTTTTTTAAGTTATAGAAAAACATTACTTTTCTCTCGCATAAAGAGATAAAAATTAATTAAGTGCTTTGCTATAATAAAAAAACTAAAACATTTTTTAGTCCACTCAACGAATGGGTTGTAGAGTGCATGGAGGGGGGGAGAATTTTTCTCTCTGGGAATATGTTAAGGGTAGTCAGGTCGTTAACATACTAAAAGTCCCCACCCCTAGCCCTCCCGCTTCAGTGGCGTAGGGGGGTGAAAAGGTGCAATTTTTCAGATTTGAAAAAAAATGTTCTACTAGAAATTAAAGAGGACTAAATTTCCCATAAAACGGTTATGCTAACCTTACCTTTAGTCATCACAGATTCTCAGACAAAGACGACGAAAATCGGTAATTTTTGAAAAAAAACTTTTTGCCCCATCTTTTTTCTCAAATTTGTTAATCTAACACTTTTGTTTTAAATTCTAAAAGATATTCGGTAAAAATAACAATATAAAGCATTCAATTTAAAAACATATATTTATTTATTTACTAATTTGTGCTCATAAATTAAAAGTTACAGGCGTTTTAGTTTAAAGTTCATGTTTGTGATTTTCTACAAAAAAAGTGTAGTTGCTTTTAGCATCATCTTTCTTCATAAGCCCTCGGACAAACTTCAGATTTTTTATGGTACCCTGATGGAGGTACTTCAAAAATACGAAGTAGATATTATTATTAAGGGTTGACATTATTGAACCACCTTAAAAATTGGATAGGTCACTAGGCATTTATACTTGGACTATTGATTCAGGACAAGGTTTTACAAAAAAAACTTGTGTTGATTTAAGACTTCTAAAATTAAGTTCGTATATATTGGATTGTACATGCGTACAAATTTACATTTATATTGAATATGGAGCAACCAAAACCTTTACATCTTCAGGCACAGAAAGTGATGGTGATGATGATTATGTTTTTTAATTTAAATTTACAAATAAGCTTATAAACTATACAACTAAGTACACATATGTATAAAGGAAAAGTGCATCTAGACCGATCGTCTTATATCTACTTACTATTTTACCCAATAAGCTTATAAAACACTCAGGTGTACATACCACATAAATTGCATAATATACAATTCTCTTACTTCATTTATTAGTATTTCTGGGTAGATGTTTGGTATCGTCGAATTTTTTTAGCCCTGTAAGTCCATTAATATACGTAGTAAAATCTTTTAAGTAAAGTTTATCAGATTTGTAAATTTAAGACCATTATTTGGTTTGTCTTGCTTTCCTGCGAAAGGCCAGCTTCTGGCTCCACTTCCAGAATTTCCCCTCAGTCAATAGTTTCCTATTCGTTGTTAGTTTTAAGCAATGTCGGAAGGCATTCCATGTCTTCATCGTCTTCATTGTGATTAGTTGAAACGGACACACCATTAAAACAATTTCCCTGACAATTGTGGCATAAATGGGAACAATTTAACGACTTGTTTTTGCAGCTACATTTGATGCTACTGCAGTCAGTTGTGCATCTACAATAAATCATGTCCAAAATTTCTTTTGGTGTCACAGGATCTTGGGCCAAGACTTGAACTAGACAGTTTACTTTAAATTCCCAACCCCATAGTTCTGGAGCTAGCTAATTTCCTAACCAAAGCTGTACTTGATAATATGTTCTATACGAATGTTGTTTTCTTGCTCCTTCACTTGGGGGAAGTGATGATAGATCAGATTTAATACTTGCTACCGATTTTAAAAATAACCGAAATCGGTACGCATTTAGGGAATTTTCATTTGTTGGAGAGTTATACCATTTTAACATGCATAAATGTCCAGCATTTTCTAGTTCAGCATGCGAGAAGCTGGGATTGTAAAATACTTTTGCTGATTTGGATTTCAGGGTGCTTTTGATAAAGCTTTATAAATCCAAGCTTACCCCTTCGAAATGCTGCAGATGTTGAATTGCAACCAGTAAAAGCATGCAGGAACAGTATTCCTTTTACTCCTAGCTGCTGCATCTTTCCTAATTACAGCTACATTGCATGAATTTTTTAAAGAGTTTTGAATTGCAGTGCTCACAATCAGCACATCAGCATCATCTAATGCTTGCCGCATTGTGATTCCACATTCCTGAAGTTTGGAGCTTAGTAATTTTATAAGACGATCTTTGTTGTTGGTATTTGAAAGGAATTCCTGACTTACATTTATTTGTTTATGGAAAGTAAAATACATATCTACTGATGTTTCCATACAATAGCGTCTTTTTTCTTCTGCAGCCTTGGTACTCATTTCTGTTATCTTATATCCATAAAAAACCACAGTACAAAACATGCCTGCATAGTGGGTCTTGATGAATTTGACGTATCCATTACAAATTTCAGTAACTGAGGATCCTCTTTGCCACACAACTTTATGCAATACAAACCCCCCATCAATAACCACATCATAGTTTGTCAGATCTACCTTCTCGTTTGTTGGTTTAAAAAGATTATTTTGATTTTCTCATACCACTCTCATTGAATAACGCTATAGGAAATGGAGCCAGTTCATATCGCAAATACTCTTTTAAGTCATCATCACTTTTTTTGCCTATAGATATTCTTTGAAAGAGTAACAGAGGATCTATTATAATGTTTTCATTATGAATTTTATAAGGTTTTTTTAGAAACTCATTCCTGGAGCAAAACAAGTTTATTTTCTCTAATTACGGTTAATGTTCAATCTTTCTACGATTTATATTGACAGAGGTAATGGGGTGGTGCTTTATAAAAACTCACCCAGTACATTACCCTAACTTTTATCTTTTCTCGCCCCTAGTGTATTACTTATAAATAATGCAAAAAGTAAATAGGAAAGTTGTTGTAATATTTGTGAACGTTGAGAAATTTCATTAAAAATTTCAATTTGCTCTATCTTTTGGCAAGTTGAAGGTAGATGGGTAATAAGTACACATTTTTAAAGAAAATTGATCGGTCTTTAACTTTTATATTAACACATTTCATCTAAAGTCAAAAACAAAACTGTTAGATCAACAAGTTTGATAAAAAATATGGGCCAATAATATGTTTTTCAAAAATTACCGATTTTCGGTAGCCACTATCTCAGCATGTGTTTCATTAAGGTTTAAGCTAGCATAACGGTTTTGTAGGGAATTTAGTCCTCTTTAATTTTTAATAGAATATTTTTTTTTGTACAACTTACCGTAATCGAGTTAAAGGCAAAAAACCGAAAAAGTGCACCTTTTAACCCCTCTCCGCCACTGAAGCGGGGGTGCTAGGGGTGGGGACTTTTAGTATGTTTACCTCCTAACTGCCCCAAATACATTCCTGAAGACAAAAATTCTCCCCCCTCTCCATGCACTCTACAACCCCCTAATGCCCATTCATTGACTGAACTATTTTGAAAATAAGAATAAACGTGCCTCTTTGAAGGGTCAAGTATCATTATTTCCGACATCCTAACTTCTAAGATTGCGGCAAATTTCGATTATAAGCTTTAAAGAACAATCAATTCCCACCATGATTTTTTTATTTCACTAAGATCGGTTTAGTAATAATGAGTTTATAAAGAAATGAATGCAGACAGGATTGGCAATGCAATCGTATAATCTGTAAAACAATGGCTAAAACAAAAATAGAATTTGTGAGAACCACCAAACCGATTTTACTAATTTATGAACCTTGTGCGGGGGAAAAATAGCGCATTTTTACAAATTAAAAAAAACACTAAAAATTATCAGAAAATAAGACTAAACACGCCATTTCTAAGAATCAATTATGATTCTGTCCACCATCTTAAATTTTAAGATGCTAATAAATTTTGATCATGATCTTTAAAAAGCAATCAATTCTGACCAGGATATCTTTTACTTCATCAAAATCGGTTCAGTAGTAATGAATTTATAAGCAAATAAATGCAGACATGACTGGCAAGGCAATCGTATAATATTCAAAACAAAGGTTAAAACAAAAATATTTTTTTTAGAACCACCAAACCGATTTTGCTGATTCATAGTGGCAAGAATGCTGCTTTTTTAGTGATTTAAAAAAATTAGTAAAACGTGTTCGCAACACAAGAATAAACAAGCATTTTGAAGGGTACAATTTTATTTCGTACGCCATCTTGGATTTTGAAATGGCGGACAAAAAAATTTATTTATTCAAAACTCTGATTAATTTTCTACCAAGTGCAGTTTGTCCCATTAAAATCGATGGTATAGTTCAAACGTTATCATGAAAAAAAAAATTGTCCAGTTTGTTTTGGCCCACCTGGAATATATATATATATATATATATATATATATATATATATATATATATCTTTCTATCATTGTTGCGTCCGTGTTAACGAAAATCCATATCATTATTGCTTCACCGACATTGTTGCGTCCGAATACTGGACGCAATAGTGCAATCCCATGCTATTTGCGAACAGAGAAGATTTTTACAATGACAATCAGACAGATTTTTAGCTCTTTTAGAGAGCTATAATATGCTATGTCTTATTTTTCTCTACTTCAACATTTAAAGCATTAAACCGAACCGAACCAAAAAAACCCGCAAAAAATCGAACGCAATAATGATAACTAAATAAAATTCGGTGTATATTTTTAGTTTGAGATAATTCCGGTAGAGGCGACACTACTTTTTATATACTTTTTTTGACGAGTCGTTAAATACCGAGATGAATTCCAAGACGTGCGCAAGCGTTGATCTGTCACTTCTGTCAACCAATCAACTGAGAGATATTTCAGTACGGTTTTATACAGCAACACTTTAATAATTCCCAGTTCTTTTTGATGAAAATTCGTCGTTTTTGTTCTGTGAAAATGCCGGTGACGTGCAAGTTGTGTGACAAATTATTTAGTGCCCAATTTAATTTGAATAACACTGTCATCGGGGTTCTACTGTATGTCTATGCTACGATAAACATTTTTTTTAAGATTTAGCGCATTTAAATTTGTCAATACTCCCATGGCAAAACAAAATAAACGTGAAATGCATATAGAAGAAATACTGCATATACCTCAAAAAATATTAATCGCAGCACATAGATATTGTATATGTTTGAAATCAAAAAGAAGACGAATCTTAAAATGCAAAAATATACAGGGTGTTCCCTCTCAAAAAATCGACTTTATTGTCACACCCTGTACAGGGTGTCCCAAATTCGTTGTTTTTTTGTGGTGTCGGGTATTTCTAGGGGAGAAAGAAAAAAACTGAGCCCCCTTTGCGACGCTCAAATTTTAAGAGAAGCCTAAAGGTGAAAACTACATTTAGATATAGCAAGCCGTTTTTAAGCTACGGAGTGTTTTTGTCTGCATTTTGCTTTTGTGTAAATAGCTTTCTTATAGATCTTTTCTTGAAGAATTGACAGATGTCAACGGTTTTTATTTATCTCTTTTGGTTTTTAAAATATTGCATAAAGTTGTTATTTTTCTTACAGAATAACTCTAAAACTCTCTCTAAAATTTCCTTTAAAATGATGTATCACACTCAATATTTTAATTTTTAATTTTTTTTATTGTTTTCTTTATTTTTATTTTTTAATCAACTCTTTATTATTTTTTAATATTAAGCAAACTAAAATATGTGGTAAAAATAAAAAAAAAACAAAAATATAAAGAAATCCCACTAATCCCATAAAGAAAAATTAATTTTATGTGATATCTCAAAAACTAAACGTGACAAATGAAATTTAATTTAACAGTTGAATCCCTCTTAAAAAAGTGTCTATTTCACAGAAATAAAAATATTAATAAATAAACAAGTTATAGACCCCTTCCTAAAATGCAGACTTTTTAAAAACACCCCGTAGTTTAACACCTTTAAGGTTCTTTTGAAATTTAAGTGTCGCAAAGGTTGATGAGGTTTTTTTAGTTCCTCTAGAAATACCCGAAACTCCCCAAAAACATCGAATTTGGGACACCCTGTACATGGTGACGGATAGAAAAAAATTATGTTGGCTTTTAAAGTTCATCATCATCATAATTAACCAAAAAAAATCTACAATTTATTATAGCCCTTTATTTTCAATGATAAAGTTGCTGAGTGCTCCGGTTATAAAAAAACACCCGGTACCTACATAAAATCATACCTAAAAATTAGAATTGACCATTATTTTATACCTTGAATTTTTTATTATACGTTAAGCTCTTCGATCTCGCGCCAATCCCGGTATTCGCGCCAATAATTTAAATTAGACATTTTGACGTTAATTTTGGCGCATGCTCCTTTGATGGAATTCATCTCGGTATTTAACGACTCGTTTTTTTTTGTTTTACTTCATCATTCTTGCTGCCACAGATTTGGCAACATTGCGTTTATTATTATTTAATATATTCCTGCATTTTAGGAGTTTGCAATGTCTAAATCCCTTGACCAGGATTGAAAGTGTTTTCTTATTTTCATTTAACGCCAATATACAAAAGATTTATGTTTAATCTTTAAACTTTGAGTTTTCTGTCTATCTATATTTTCTTGGTATATTTTTGATACCGGATTGGCCAAAATTATTTTTGCGCCATTTCTTGGATATATACAGTTATTTTGCGCCAAAATAATCAGTCGGATGTGTGAGTTCAAAGTGTCTACATACTGATGAATAGAGACGACCCAGTGAAGATGGTAAACTGGTAGAGGATTACCTGTTACCTAGCATGAAACTGTCTGTGTCATCGTGTGCTTAGAAAATGCATACCTATGCATAAAGACAATCCTCTTCCTGTTTCCGCAATAAACTGTCGCGATCATGGGATTGACAACTTGTGGAATGGAAGGCAAACCAAGCGATTTTTAATAAGACGTAATGCTAACTCAAACAAAAAAATTGCAATGTGGAAACGATCTACCTTTCTGAATAAGAAATAACTAATTTCGCTAAGATGTTAATAATGACGTATGTCTAAGTTATTTATCGCAGACAGCCTAGGATTAATTAGATATGTTTTAAAGAAAAAACTAAGTTGAGTTCTATCTTCTTTGTTTTTTTTATTACTTCATCATCAAGGCTGATTTTTCAAACGCTCGAGGACTCTGGATTTTTCAACCCTTCAAGAAGAAATTCGAGTTTATGTTTCTACTGAATCTAGAAACAAAACCCGAAATTTGACAAATTTTCATAAAAAACTCGGAAAACTACCCTGCAAACAGAGAAACATTGAGGGTCTTTCTCTGTTTGCAGGGTGGTTTTTCCGAGTTTTTTATGAAAAGTCAGCCTTGATGATAAAGTAATAAAAAAATAAAGAAGATAGAACTCAACTTAGTTTTTTCTTTAAAACATATTTAATTACAATGAACCTTCTAGAGTTTTTAAATAAAGCCTGGGATTAAGTTGCCATTGGAAACAAAATTAGTAAATAAATCAAAGTATGTTCTTAAATAAAATAAATAAAACCCCAAACAAAGCGGAATCCAAACAAAGCCTAGGAGCAATGTGTTCAGTCACTGCGCCATTTTCGTATAAAATTTGTGGGTTTGTTGTTGGAAATCAATTTTCTTTAGTTTTTCTTATTTTGTAGTTGTATTCGCGTCGCGCTGTATATTACCTTTTGCTGCAAATTAGTGCATCATTTTTTGTGTCTTTTCGCCAAAGAAAGAATCTAAAATAAAAACCGAGTCAGTGCAAAATAAAACGTCGATCGTAGCATACATATAAAAACACCTACATACGGCGCGAACGATATAAAAATTAGAATCTTTTTTTATCTTTTACTATTTTTTATTTTACTATAATTTACGGGAGTGTAAATAATCCTTCTCCAACCTTTCCATAATACGATTGTTGGAACGTCGAGGACGGCCGTCAAGCTGTTGAGAAGAAACGCAACCGTAAGTTTTCCTATGAAAATACATTCCATTTTTCTCCCCTGAGAATTTAACCCCACCATAAAATTGGTCCTTCACCCCAGATCCTTTGAACCCTTAACCCTTTTTTATCGAACGTAGTCGTTAGATAGTTTTGAATTTTAACATAAAATAATAATCTAAAATTTTAGTTAGAATCTATAAAAACACACGCACAAATATTTGTACAAAAAGCGCTATTCGAAAAAACAGTTTTTTGTGGTTTAATAGGTACCTACTATAGTGAACTTGTCTCGTTCACTTTTATCCTCGTTCGTATATCGCTTCGCGCTAACTATGCTATGCTGTCTCATTTACACTCATACAGGATTTCAATAGATTAGAATTTTCACTCCACAGCCAAGGCTGCACGGCTTGCCGACCTGCCGATTCTCGCTTAACGCAGCGGCAAGTTCCCATCGTAGTTGGCTGCTATTGCGGTTGCACTTTAACACGCACGCGGATGCTTTGTTTCACTTTAAATAAACATACGCGTAGCTTAGAATTTGGTTCTCCAGCAGGAGAAGCAGATTTACAGTTGCCTAAATAAATATTTAGCCAATATATTGGATATTGGCTCGATATTTGGGTTGCCAATTAAATCTACAGTGCGACTCAAAAGTCAATTTAGTAGAAGTTCGATATTTTTCAACTTTTTTCATGATATCACAATGAAAGATTATTTCTAATTTAAATTATTAATTGTAGTTAGTTTCTTTTGATTAAGAGATCACCTCTAATCATATCAATTGGTCAAAAATAGTAGATTTTAGTAGTTTTCTTCTTTGGGTCATCCATTAAAACTCTAATAGCTCCTTGCCATTGCGTGCAAGCAGATTGTCGAAACATTAGTAGTTGTCAACATCATTTAATTTTGTAAAAATCAAAATTACTTGGAAATTTAGTTATAAAGTGTAGTTAGTAACACTAAAACATAAAAAATATTTAAAAATAAAAACAAAATAATATCTTTTATTTAAATATCCTTTATTTTAATTTTATTTTTTCAACATGGCTGCATCTTTAAAAAAAGCTGCAAATTTACGTCAAGTCGAAGTTAGTCGTATGGCAGAGCTCTATGCCATAGCTAAAAATGCCGAAACTGATAACTCACATTATGTTTCTTTAAAAGTTCGATACACTCAAATGGAGGTTATGCGACAGGAATTTTTAAAACATCATAATGTCATAATAGGTTCTGTAGATACGGATGAAGAATTCGAAACTAATGATCAAGTTAGAAGAGATTTTGAGAATAATTTTTGGACTGTCAAAAGTATCTATTTTAATTTATTCGCTTCTGAGACTACTCCAGCTAGTAGTACTTCTCAAACACCTCAACAACAACCTCAAGTTGCTAGTAATTTAAAACCTTTAGACGTGCCGATCTTTAGTGGAGATATAACCCAATTTCCCAGTTTTAAAGATAGATTTGATGCTTTGGTACATAAAAATAATTTTTTTTCTGATGTCACCAAATTCGAATATTTGTTAAAATCTTTAGTGGATCAACCTAAACAGCTGGTACAGCATTTACCACTGACTGAAGCAAACTATCATATTGCTTATGATACCTTAGTCAAAAGGTATTTTAAACCTAGAATTATAGCGGCGAATCATTGGGCTGCAATTGAAAATACAAAAAAAGTTAGTACAGACAGTGCTCAAGAATTACGTAATCTTTTAGACACGTTCAATGAAAATTTAGAAGCATTGCGCAATTTATTTTTACCGGTTGATGCTTACTCTTTTCCTTTGGTTCAAATGATGTTAAAAAGGCTAGATGTTTCGTTGGCTACAAAATTTGAATTGCAACTTTCCGATGCAACAAAAATGCCCGATTATAAAGATCTTGTTCAATATTTAGAGAGACATTGTCAAGCCTTAGATAATGTAGAGCTTACCAGAAAAGAAGATAAGAAAATTTTTAAAAAGCCTTTTAATTTTAATAATGGTCAAAAATCTAATGTTTCAAAGCAAACTCATAGTTTTTTCGTGAATAGTCAATCCAATAATAACGCAGAAATTAAAAATGGTTGCTCAGTTTGCAAAAAAGGGATTGCTCATCCAATTTTTAAATGCAAACTTTTTATCTCTAAACAGCCTAATGAACGCTATCAGTTAGCAAAAAATAATAATTTATGTTTAAATTGTCTTTCTTACTCGCATTCAATAAAGGACTGCCCTTCAGTACATTCGTGTATGAAATGTGGAATGCGTCACCACACGTATATTCACTTTGAAAATAATAGTAGAAATTCCTCTCCTTTTAGTCAAAATTATAGTAGTACCAATTCTGGTAATTCTAATAATCAAAATTCTCAATACCATCAAAGGTCTAATAATAATAGTTTTAGAAATTATCAAGGATCAAATAATAATCAATCTTTTGAAAATAGTAGTCAACCTGTCAATACTTTTAGTCAATTTAGTAATCCTAATTTTAAATTAGTTCCTAATAATAGTTTTAATCAGTGTCATACTGATCCTAGTAGTAGCTGTCATAGTTTTAATCAGTGTCATACTGGTTCTAGTAGTAGTGCTCAAATGTCTAAATCAAATTTATATCAAAATAGTCAGGGAGTCACCCCTTCTAGTAGTAGCAATCAAGGTATCAATCAAAGTAATTTAGGAAATCACTCTCAATTACCTCTACAAAGTAGTCAATCAGGTCCATTGCAATCAAGCAATTCTAATTTTACGGGCTTATCTACTCCAAATTATCAATGTTTTAGTGGAAGAACCCAACCTACAAGCGTTCTTTTGTCAACTGCTCTTGTAGAAATTTTAGATAGTACCGGTCATTATCAAATTATTAGAATTTTAGTAGATTGTGGATCTCAGTCTAATTTTATTACTAAGCAATGTGTCAAACGTCTTGGTTTAAATAGTTTTAAATTGTCTTTAGAGGTCCAAGGTATTGGTCAAATGCCTATGCTCAGTAGTTCTGAAGGAATTTCATCTAAAATCCGTCCTACTGGCAAAATTAATCCTTTAATAGACTTTAATGCAATAATAATTCCAAAAATATGTGGAAATTTACCCTCATCTAATTTATCCAGCAGTCAATGGTTACATATTCAAAATTGTCAGTTAGCTGATCCAGATTTTTATCGGTCAAGGTCAATAGATGCTCTGGTCGGAGCTGATATCTTTGCTCAAATTCTTAGAGATGGTAGACTTGTTGGAGGTTCCAATGAACTGATTGCTATTAATAGTGTTTTTGGTTTTCTACTTATGGGTAAAACCTCATCATTTGGTAATCAAATCAGTCAATCTTTTTCTCAAACTTTTTTGACTATGAATTCACTCGAACAAACAATAGAAAATTTTTGGAAAGTCGAAGAAGTTCCTAAGGTTTCCGTTAAGTCCCCTGACGATGAACAAGCGGAAAAAATATTTTTAGAAACAACTTATAGAGACGAAAGTGGTAGATTCGTAGTTTCTTTACCTTTTCGTTCAGATGAACCAACCTTTCCTAATAGTAGAGATCTAGCTCTAAAAAACTTTCTAGCTCTTGAAAGAAGATTATCGAAAAATCCAGACTTACATAAACAGTATTCTGCGTTTATGGATGAATATCTTTCTTTAGGACATATGAAAATTGTTTCTTCATTAGATATACCAGAAAAATCTTATTATATTCCCCACCACTGTGTGTTAAAACCATCTAGTGTCACTACAAAACTCAGGGTGGTCTATAACGCATCAGCTAAAGGACTAGGCGATCGTTGCTCTCTTAATGATTGCTTACTTCCCGGTCCTAAGTTGCAAGCAGATATTTGTCAATTGTTATTATTATTTAGACTTGGTCGTTATGTCTTTACAGCTGACATCTGTAAAATGTTCCGTCAAATCCTGGTAAATCCTAATCAAATTGACTATCAACGCATTCTTTGGCGCTTTACACCTGATGGTCCGATTAACGATTTAGCATTATGTACCGTAACTTATGGTCTAACTTGTAGTCCTTATCTTGCAATTAAAAGTTTATTAACTTTAGCTGAGCTAGAAAAATCTAACTATCCCGAAGCTGCAGAGCTTATTTTATCGCACTCCTATGTAGACGATGTCTCAGGCATGCATCCTACAATTGAAGGTGCAAAACGCCTCCAAAATGACTTAATCTCTCTTCTTGCAAAAGGAGGTTTCGAATTACGTAAGTGGTGTAGCAATGATCCTAGGCTATTAGCTGATTTTCCAGCTTCTCTCCTTTGCAATGAAAATCTTTCATTTGATGTTGATTCTAACGAATTTATGAAGGTTCTAGGTCTAGAATGGAACCCTTCTTCTGATTTTTATCAATTTTCAATAAATTCAGTCTCATCACCCTGCACCAAACGCACTTTACTAAGCAATTTAGCTAAAATCTTTGATCCCCTGGGTATTTTAACTCCAGTCACTTTTTATTTAAAACATTTAATTCAAAAATTGTGGGATTTAAAGTTAAATTGGGATGATTCTCCTCCTTTTGAGATAACACGTATTTGGGAAAAGTTTACAAGTGAAATGTCATTACTTTCCTTGTGCACTTTGCCTCGTAAAATTCTTCCCGACTCTTTTCAATGTTGTCAAATGCATGGTTTTTCTGATGCCTCAGAAAAAGGGTATTGTGCAATAGTTTATTTGCGTTTTGAGTGTCATGGGTCATATATAGTTAAATTTGTAGCTGCTAAATCTAAAGTAGCTCCCTTGAAGACAATTTCTATAGCTCGGTTAGAATTATGTGGAGCAGTATTGCTATCACGTTTATTACATTATGTCTATGAGATTTACTCTCAAAAATTATCTATTAATCAGATTTTTGCTTGGTCTGATTCAACCATAACACTAAATTGGATAAAATCGTCACCTCATAGGTTAAATACTTTTGTTAGTAATAGAGTTTCTTTTATACAAGAGAAAATCCCTTCGTCACTGTGGCATCATGTTTTGTCGGAAAACAACCCAGCTGACTTAGGTAGTCGCGGTCTTCTACCGTCTGAATTAGCCAATAGTACAATGTGGTGGTTTGGCCCACATTTCTTGTCTCAGTCTTCTGAGACGTGGACAGAAATAGTTATTCAGTTGTCATCTAAGGACATTCCTGAACAGAAGAAAAGCTGTCTTTTAGTCTCAACAGTCTTAACTTCTCACCCTATTGATGAACTTATAGATAGATTTTCGAGTTTTGACAAACTTCGTAGAGTTTTTGCTTACGTGAAGAGATTTATCACAAATCTAAAAACTAAAGTCAAGGTGTCTAAACCTCTGACTTGCTTAGAATTACATGAAGCTGTCGTAGCTATAGTAAAACATATCCAAATCAAAGCTTTTGCTTCCGAAATTAGCTGCCTTGAAGAGGGATCTTTACCTCCGAAAGCCTTTCGAAAGCTCTCTCCCTTTTTAGATAATAATAAAATTCTCCGCCTTGGAGGAAGACTTCGACATTCTTCGTTGTCTTATCAACAAAAATTCCCAATTTTGTTGCCTAACAATCATCGCTTTACCGATATGCTAGTAGAATACGTTCATTTAAAGTACTTTCACGCAGGAGTTCAATCTATCCAATGCATAATATCTCAGCAGTTCTGGATAATTTCTGCAAAGAAAGTTATAAGACGTATTGTTTCCAAGTGCATCACGTGTTGGAAATCCAATCCCACTCCGATTCAAGCTCTACAAGGCGATTTACCATCCCAACGGGTTATTAGTCAAATAAAACCATTTCTACACACTGGTGTTGATTTTGCAGGACCCTTCAATATTTTAATGTCTAGGTATAGAGGTTGTCGCACCACTAAAGCTTATCTATGTCTATTTGTGTGCTTTACCACAAAAGCTCTTCATCTAGAGTTAGTTTCTAGCTTATCTACAGCTGCTTTTCTAGCTGCTTTGCGTCGTTTTGTAGGACGCAGAGGTCGAATTATATCACTACATTCAGACTGTGGCAGTAATTTTTTGGGTGCCTATAGACAATTATCTAGCTTTATGCAAAATGCTGCAAAATCTGAGACTATTTCATGGCAGTTTAACCCCCCCTCTGCGCCTCATTTTGGTGGCCTGTGGGAATCGTCAGTGAAATCAGTAAAAACCCATTTGTTTAGAGTTATCGGAAGTCAAATCCTTACATTTGAAGAGATGTACACTGTACTAGTACAGATCGAAGCTTTTTTGAATAGTCGTCCTTTGACTCCTTTGAGTAATGATCCAAATGATTTCTCTGCAATTACCCCCGGTCATTTCTTAACCTTAGAGTCACTACGTCCTATCCCCGAACTACAATTACAAAAAATCCATCAAGATTTCTGGTCAAGGTGGTCTAAAGAATATCTTCACACCTTGCATCAAAGAAATAAATGGACTGAAAATAAAGGGAGTTTAGATGTTGATAATTTGGTTCTAATCAAAGAGGACAATCTGCCTTGTATGCAGTGGCGTCTAGGGCGCATCGCTGAAATACACCCTGGTTCGGATGGCATAGTGCGAGTCGCGACTGTTCGTACTAGTAATGGTTTGCTAAAGCGGCCAGTAGTAAAACTGTGTCCGCTTCCAATCAAAGATAATGTTGCTAATAGTAGTTTTTAAAAGGGGTAGACCCCTTTTGGCCCGCGGAATGTTCAGTCACTGCGCCATTTTCGTATAAAATTTGTGGGTTTGTTGTTGGAAATCAATTTTCTTTAGTTTTTCTTATTTTGTAGTTGTATTCGCGTCGCGCTGTATATTACCTTTTGCTGCAAATTAGTGCATCATTTTTTGTGTCTTTTCGCCAAAGAAAGAATCTAAAATAAAAACCGAGTCAGTGCAAAATAAAACGTCGATCGTAGCATACATATAAAAACACCTACATACGGCGCGAACGATATAAAAATTAGAATCTTTTTTTATCTTTTACTATTTTTTATTTTACTATAATTTACGGGAGTGTAAATAATCCTTCTCCAACCTTTCCATAATACGATTGTTGGAACGTCGAGGACGGCCGTCAAGCTGTTGAGAAGAAACGCAACCGTAAGTTTTCCTATGAAAATACATTCCATTTTTCTCCCCTGAGAATTTAACCCCACCACAATGGATATTCTCGAAGACAAAAAAGTAAAACCAAAGGACTATAGCTAAATATAGCTAAATGGAACGTACAGGGTGTCTCATTATAGTTTTCCCACCCTTTTACACCATTAATAATTGATATAGGAATATAAAAAAAATTGTGTTCGAATTCGCGAAATTTTTACTTTTAAATTGCATCTTGACCTTATTCCTGATGCTTACCATATTTGACAGGCGCTCAAATTTATAGTTTTTGTAAATTGGATGCTCCTTATATTATTTAATTGATAGATTAGGCTTGGAACATATTTTCCAAAAATACCCGATATGCCGTAGTTTAGAGCCATAGTTTCTGAGATATTAGCAATTATTTTTTAAAATGATAAAAAGATAACAGTACCGCTTTTGTGTTAATTTTAGTATCCCTATTCCACATTATGTTAGTCCCCATGGGTACGTTCAGATAGCACGTCGGATGTAGTCGGGCGCGCTCAATTCCGTTCAGATTAAATACTGGGTGAAAGTTACTCTCGTTCATATTGGCCGAAAATAACGTCGGGCGAATCGCCTTTTACACCCTTCTCTATGAGGTGGGTGACAAACGCTCGACTTGCGCAGTAGGTATATAAATCAACCCCCCCAATTTTTTTATTTTTTGTTTTATATTTTCGAAAACATATTACATAAAAGTGGCATTTTCCATAAATAATCAAATTTTACTTTTTCTTGAAGACAAAAAACACTTGTTTGACTTTTGACAGGTGAGTTCTAAGTTTCTTTAGAAGGGTTAAGTCCCATTCGAGACCATTCAATATGGTTAACTCTGACAAGACAATTTGTTATGGTTGATGGGTGATCCTAATTTTATCGAGAAAAAAAATTGCTCTGATTTAAAAAAAATTTATATATCTTTGCGTTTCAGATGATTTTGAAACTTTTTTTGTCGCGCCGTGCGTCTGTCTCTCTGTCTGTAACAACCCACGCGCATAAATCAAAAACCGCTTGCCCGATTTGAATGAAATTTGGTACCTAGGCTGGGTTTTTGGTCGAGCTGGTCCCATTTAAAAATGAACAAAATCCACCGAACGCAAGTCAAATAAAAGGGTGGGAGTGATATTGTGTAATATCAAACAAAAGGTAATTAAGTCTGGAGTTAAACAACTTACATTTTAGTTTTTTGAAAAAAAATGGTGAAGGTAGATTTCAAAAATTAGAGTTTAAGTAAAACATGGCTTGTGTGGTATCAAACGAAAGGTAATATATTTAAGTTTTTAGTTATATTAGCTCACACGCACACTATAACTATAGTACCTAGTATGAGCTTAGGTGTACATAGATTGACAGAGTATTTTCCTTTGTGGGATTTTTGCTAGGGTATGCATGATGGTTTACCCATAGTAACATAGCACAATGGATAAAGTTAATCCCTTGTTTGAAAGCTCCATTTTACCATAATCAGCTGGCAGAAAAAAAAACGAAAATACCAAAATTAACCCTAAAATTCCATTTTTTGTTATGTTGCTGTGTAAATCGACCCTCAAAACTGTATTGGTTACAGGTTTCACATCGCTCCATGCAATGAAGACAATTGGCTGTGGAATAACCCTTGGCAATGTGAGTTGTTTTTAGAGTATCAAGCCGTTTTTCAAGCAGAATCCTCTTGCAGCGGCACTCCTTTTAGGATAACACTCTTTCAGATGCAAATGGATCCTTTACAGAATTTCATTTTGACTGTTTAGTTTCTACTTAGGAGAATGTAGAGAATGGATTTTTATTTGGACAAATTGTTATAGGAATATAAATAATATATTATACCTAGATATTATTTTGTGCTTTCAAATTAAAATAAAATACATTTAAACTATGTATATTTGTATTTTTTATTTAATACTAGATAATGTAACTATATAAAGAGGTTTGATATAATGTAATTGAAGATCTCTCAACGCCCCAGCAAACACTTTAAGAATTTGTCTTCTTTCACATTCTCACTGTCATACGCTATTATATTATATTGCACATGTATGTACTTATAACTATTAATTTTCAAATTTATTTATTTCCTTTGAAAGTAGTGAGCAGAGGAACTTAAAACCTGTATTGCTTGTACAGCAAAGAAAATAAATTTGCAGAAAACACAACTTTTAAATATAAAACAAAACTTTATTTATCTAATAAAACTCTGTCAGCCACCAAAAATCGGGTACTCCAAAAGACTCTCTATTTCCATTTTTCAAAACAAAAAAAAACACTTATTTGTGTTTATGTTAACTCTTCTAAATAAACTGTAACAAATTTTTAAATCTGATCAAATTTATCAATAATTTAAAAAATATATATATTTTAAGGTTATGTTCATTACACCCGACGTTTCAATCTGAACGTACCCCATGTATCAACAGTGACAATGACATTATGTGACACGACATATAAACTTTGTTGTCGTTACCGGTTGTCATTTTGAGCGTCATAAAAAAAAACATGGGGACTAACATCGTTGGAAATAAGGACACTGAAATTAACACAAAAGTAGTAATGTTATTTTTTTATAATTTAAAAAATTATCGCTAATATTTCAGAAACTATTTATCAAAACCGCGACATATGGGGTATTTTTGGAAAGTATATTTCAAGCCTAATCTATAAGGAGCATCCAATTCACAAAAACTATAAATTTGATGATAAAGTAATAAAAAAATAAAGAAGATAGAACTCAACTTAGTTTTTCCTTTAAAACATATCAAATTACAATGAACCTTCTGGAGTTTTTAAATAAAGCCTAGGATTAAGTTGCCATTGGAAACAAAATTAGTAAATAACTCAAAGTATGTTATTAAATAAAATAAATAAAACCCCAAACAAACTAACATCGTTGGAAATAAGGACACTGAAATTAACACAAAAGTAGTAATGTTATTTTTTTATAATTTAAAAAATTATCGCTAATATTTCAGAAACTATTTATCAAAACTGCGACATATGGGGTATTTTTGGAAAGTATATTTCAAGCCTAACCTAGTATAAGGAGCATCCAATTCACAAAAACTATAAATTTGAGCGCCTGTCAAATACGGTAAGCATCAAGAATAAAGTCAAGATGCAATTTAAAAGTCAAAATTTCGCGAATTCGAACACAATTTCTTTTACATTCCTATATCAATTATTAACGGTGTAAAAGGGTGGGAAAAAATATAATGAGACACCCTGTACAGGGAATGAACCAAAGGTTGGACACTATTGCAACCGAAGTGCAGAATAGTAAGATAGACATTATGGCACTCACAGAGATAAAAAAGAAAGGAACATGTACAAGTAGTGTCGGTAACTTTGTTCACAAAATAAAGGAGAGCAGCCAAAGGTGTATCTTTATTAATCAAGAAAAACCTCAAAAATAAGATTACAGACTACGAGTGCATTAATGCTGAAGATGCTTGGACATAATATAAGCATAATAATAGCCTACGCACCATCAGATGACGAAAGATTAGCTACAAACCAAATGTTCTTCGACCAACTTGATGAGACTATCACCAAAATCGGCAATACCAGGGAAATAATTATAATAATATATTTTATAGTTTTTGTAAATTGGATGCTCCTTATATTATTTAATTGATAGATTAGGCTTGGAACATATTTTCCAAAAATACCCGATATGCCGTAGTTTAGAGCCATAGTTTCTGAGATATTAGCAATTATTTTTTTAAATAATAAAAAGATAACAGTACCGCTATTGTGTTAATTTTAGTATCCTTATGAAAATATTTTAGATTAACTTCAAATATTACAGAATAGAGCAATGAGAATAATTCTTAAAGCAGATAAATACACAAAAATTACACTAATGTTAAAAAAATTAAATTGGCTTAATGTAAAAAATTTCATTTTCTATAATGTTTGTATATTTATTTACAAAATTCAAAACAATCTACTACCAGAACAACTTAAAGTTATTTTGTCCTCCAAAATTCAAATTTCCATTCACATTATACAAGATACAAAGACGATTTTCATTTAAATAATTCCCAAAAATTAATTGTCCAAAAATCAATTTTTTGTAAAGGTTTGTCAGAATTCAATAAATTAAAAAACTCAATAAAAAATTAAAAGAAATTAAACACGTTTAAAAAAAATTTAAAATTTTTTTTATTTTCAATGCAGTTTGTTTAATTATAGTATTATTCATTTGGATGCAGATAGAATAAATTATTGTGTTACAGTTGAAAATATTACTTAGTCTATTAATATTTATATAGCTAACTATATATTTTAATGTAATTTACTTTACTATTGTTAAAATTGTAGCATATTCTTGCTAAATAAAGTTTTAAAGTTAAAGTTTAGTTAACTGATAGACAAACCCAATTGTGTGAACCCACAACTTAAAAATAAATAATGGTTTTTTTAAATATATGGATATTCATCTATATACCTGGATTCAGGCATCAACAAATCTAATTATGCTATAGGTGGACAACACTCGGAATGAAAGTGGTATGATGTGCGGTTACTTCGTGGTGATACCTGTGGATCTGACGACCATTCGGTAAAAGCAAAAATATTATTCCCTTTCAGAAAAAATAGAGGTGAGAGTAGTAAGAGTAAAGAAAATCAAAAATACAACTTTAGAAGTCTAGAAATCGAACTCGTATGCAAATATTGTATTAGAAGCGATTAGATGAAAAATTAATAACTACAGAATACTCATTTGAAGAAACATATACAAACATAGTACTACTATGTCGGTTTAGAACGTTTTTCTACGTTGTCCGACGCCTATTATTATCCACCTCCTTCAAACTTCAACATATACAAACATAGTAAAAAGCTTAATAGAAGCAAGCAAAGAAGCTGTTGTGTACATTGAGGGTCTTTCTCTGTTTGCAGGGTCGTTTTTCCGAGTTTTTCATGAAAATTTGTCAATTTTTGGGTTTCGTTTCTGGACTCAGCAGAAACATAAACTCCAATTTCTTCTTCAAGGGTTGAAAAATCCAGAGCCCTCGAGTGTTTGAAAAATCAGCCTTCATGATGAAGTAATAAAAAAATAAAGAAGATAGAACTCAACATAGTTTTTTCTTTAAAACATATCTTTACAATGAACCTTCTGAAGTTTTCAAATAAAAAGTTGCCATTGGAAACAAAATTAGTAAAATAAATAAAAACCCAAACAAAGCCCCGGAGCAATGGTCTGAAATCCTCGAAGACAAAAAAGTAAAACCAAAGGACTCTGAACATAGCTAAATGGAACGTACAGGGAGTGAACCAAAAGTTTGACATTATTGCAACCGAAATGCAGAATATTAAAATAGACATTATTGCACTCACAGAGACAAAAAAGAAAGGAACATGTACAAGTAGTGTCGGTACCTTTGTTCACATATTTACTGGAGTCCCAAAATAAAGGAAAGCAGCCAAAGGGGTTTCTTTATTAATCAAGAAAAACCTCAAAAATAAGATTACAGACTACGAGTGCATTAATGAAAACATACCTCGAGTTAACACGAAGATGCTTGGACATAATATAAGCATAATAATAGCCTACGCACCATCAGATGACGAAAGATTAGCTACAAAACAAATGATCTTCGACCAACGTGATGAGACTATCACCAAAATCGGCACTCCCAGGGAAATAAGTATGGTTGGTGATTTTAATAATAGAAACTGATAGACAAACCCAAAGCAAAATTGTAACACTATTAGGAGAGGAAGTAAAAAATGATAATCGCTTCAGACTGATGCAATTGTGTGAACCTACAACTTAAAAATAAATAATGGTTTTTTTTTAAATATATGGGCATCAAGAAATCTTAAGTCTAATTATGCTATAGGTGGACAACACTCGGAATGAAAGTGGTATGATGTGCGATTACTTCGTGGTGATACCTGTGGATCTGACGACCATTTGGTAAAAGCAAAAATATTATTCCCTTTCAGAAAAAATAAATAGAGGTGAGGGTAGTAAGAGCAAAGAAAATCAAAAATACAACTTTAGAAGTCTAGAAATCGAACTCGTACGCAAATATTGTATCAGAAGCGATTAGATGAAAAATTAATAAATACAGAACACTTATTTGAAGAAACATAGTAAAAAGCTTAATAGAAGCAAGCAAAGAAACTGTTGTGTACCAAGATAAAAGAAATACCAATAAGATGTGGTGGACGGAGGAAATACAGGAAATGGTCAAGGAGAAAAAACGCCCATACTTGGAATGGCTCAGTACTAAAGAACAAAGAGACCTAGGAATCTACAGGGAAATCAGAAGACAGCTAATAAATTTGCTACGCACGAAAAAAAATGCCACGATATAAATACACACGTAGGAGGTAAGCAAAGTATGGAAATTAATTTCTACGGTAAAAAAACCAACCAAAGAAAAAGTAAATCAGATCATTAAATCAGCACAATGGACAGAACACTACAAGAGACTGCTGCAGGAAACGAGACTCAAATATCTGTCAGCCTTCCCGAGGAGAGACAAAGTACATGGAGAGGAAGTAATCATCAAAAAAGAAATGATAAAGAATAGTATTAAAAAGCTTAAATCCGGAAAAGCTAGTGGACCCGCGGGAATATACGCTATATCTCACACTGATTGGAAAATTGCATTCGTATCCTCAATACATAAAAAAGGAAACAAGCTGGATTGCAACAATTACAGATAAATTTCAGTAACAATTATACTAAGTAGATTGTAGAGTAGGATTCTTAAGAATCTAACAGAGAATGATTTTCATGAACAAGAAGAAGAGCAAAGTGGGTTTCGTGCAGGCTGTCTTAAACAGGTAATTGGGAAAAGAAGTGCCAGAAACAGAGACTCATGTTCCTTTGTGGACCTACAAAAAGCATATGATCCGTTCCAGTGGAAAAATTATGGACAGTGTAAGAGCAAACTAATATCAATCATACATACATAAAAGCAATAAAAGAACTCTATTAAGGGTCAAAATCTAAAAAAAAATGGAAATCAACTTTCAAAAGAATTCCTGGTAACGAAAGGTTTAAGTAGTAGTAGTAGCTCTAAAAAACTGGAAACGTAAAGTACACGGTATGGGAATACCACTTAACGACCAATTTACCATATACACAAAACAGTGTGCTGACGACCAAGTAATTGTGGATAATGATAAAGAAGACATGGAGTATACGATAAGAAAGTTAACGGAAAAATAACAAAAGTGTGGGTTAACAGTGAACGTAGACAAGACTCAGTATTTATGTATTAGAACATATCAAGTGAGTTAAAACCAGACTAGAGCAGAAATATAAAAAATATTGTAAAATTTTACACGCATGAAACAATGGTGAAAAGCATGCTGCTGTATGGAATGAGACTTGACGCGTAACAGAAAAATACAAAACAAAAATGGAAACTTCCGAAATGGATGCAATAAGAAGATAAATGAAAATATCTAGAACAGATCATATAAGAAATGAGACCATAAAAGAATGGGAATCAAGGGAAGCATAACGGATGACATCACTAAAAGATAACTGTAATGGTACGGCAATGTACAATGGATGAATGACGAAAGACTACCAAAGTAGGTTCTAGAATGGCAACCAATAGGGCGCAGAAAAGGAGGGCGTCCTAACCTGGAATGGCAACAGTCAATCCAAAGATCAATGAGTCAAAAGAACCTGACACATTGTCAGTATCGAAGGAGGTGTAGAATAGGCGTTGGACAACGACAAAAACGTTCTAGTATGTTATTAAATGCCAGTTTTGGCTAATAGTGTTTGTCAAGATGTATAAACTTAATATTCGTCAAATTATTTTGCAACTTTTAAAAAATTTCATGGAAACCATTTTTCCCATCCATATAAATAGTGCCTTTAAGCCAAATTAAAAAAAAACAAAATAAATTCAATAAATATACACACTGTATATAGGAAACATACACACACGGGACAGTACCTCAATTTTAAGTCTAATCAGTCTGATGCTACAAAACAAGGAGTTATAAGAAGTTTGTATTTAAGAGTCGTGAATATTTGTAGTAATAATGAAGAATTAACCACAGAAATCTACATTTAAAAGGACTTAAAACAGAATGGTTATTCCGAGAAATTAATAAACTCAACGATCTCTAAATTTAAGGGCAAACCAAATATGGGAAATTCTCAAAATAATAATCCGTTGGGTGTTATTAACATTCCATATTATTATGTTCAAGGGATTTCAGAAAACATAAGACGAAAGCCAAACACTATAATATAAAAACAGTTTTTTCATCGGGAAATACGATAAAGCAGTGGCGAGGCGTAAGGATTTTTTTAAGGTTGACAGAAGAAATGAAAAAAAATTACAAAAAAAATATATTTCTATTTTGCATAAAAAGTACAACAAATATTTATATTAATAGTGTACAGTAACTCTCAAACTGTCTTAAAAATACTAGTCTGCGTATTTTACTAGTAGTAAAATGGTCACTAACACTTTCCTTACAATTTGGATATTAGAAATTTTATGTACACAAAATAGAAAAATTAAATAATTAATTTTGTCTGGCGTCGACACCGATACATACGTATGGAAACCATATACGTAGTATTTCAATACTCCCTGTTACCCATTTACACAATGGCTGGCATTTGATGCAAACATTCAGAAATAAAGATACGAAAAATGCGCAGACACCAAATTTACATAGGTAGAGTTTTTGTCAACTCTGAGCCGATGATTTGACGTGACGAATACAAGAATAAAATAATATGTATTCGTAAAAGTATAACCAATTAGGACATTTTATCTTAAGGACCTGAAAAAGGATAGACTTATACCCACTGACATTGCTATTTCAAATATGTTTGCATTATGCATCATAAGGTACCGTAGGTATTGCCATAATACGTACTATACGGAAATAATATGCATATATGTTTGACAGCAACCAATCCGGTCATTTTTGCTTAAGGACCGCAAGGACTCATGTTTGCATCATGAATTGGCAATTACCGTGGGTATTGAAATATTATATGATGGAAACCCTAACTGCAAAAAAAAACGTCGATTTAAATCAAAACAAAATATACACGCGCCGAGTCGAGTATACTTACGCTCAGCAAAATATTGCGCTCCGATATAAATTAATTATATGCGAAAAGCACGCACTATCTAGCTGGCCGACTACAGTAGACAAATAGCCGAATGTCTTTTCCACTCGCTCTCTCCCCCGCCAAATTGTCGCGCTTTTGCGTTGAACTGTACCCTATAGCAGTGATTTTAGAATACAATTTTTAATACGTCTACATCATCTACATCGTGTTTTTTTCGAAGCGCACTTTAGTTGAGAGGGGCGGGACCACGATTGTCATTATTTTTGGTTTTTAGTTGTTAAATAATAAATAATATACAAACAATAAATAGCATAAAGGAATATTTTTATGTAATAATAATATCCAAAATTTTGGGTAGGCACTGTCTACCTTATCTACCCGTACGCTTCGCCACTGCGATAAAAAGCTTTGTAACTAAAACACAACCAGAAAATCCCTTAAATAATAAGAAATGTAATGTGTGAGTATAATGTCAGTGTCGTAAATCATATGTAGGTGAAACGAAACGCCCTCTTCGGGTTAGAGTAAATGAACGTTTAAAAAGTACCCAATTAGGGGATATTGAAAAATCCTGTTTAGCGGATCATGCATGGTCAAATGGAAGTTATTAAAGCTGCGTTTATAATGCAGAATGAAGAAGTTTTTAGTCAACATGTGTACATAAGTAGTCAACAAGTGTACATATGGAAACCACTCCTTAAGGAAAACAAGCGCCTTAGGATAAAAAGGGGGCAGGCCATCACACCTGACTGCACACCAAGTAGTATAACTACTTTTATTCAAGACCGATATTAAAATTTAAAGAATTTAAACGAGTGCCCACGATCCATAAGAAATTGGCACGGTTCTTTGGTGGCAAGGTTCAAAGCAGGTATCGTATATACGTCAAACAAGTTCAAATAAAAATAATCATATTTCGTAAACTAAAGACAAATTGACAAAAGAAAGAATTAACTTTGTTTAGCTGACTGTTAATTTAAACCATTAAAAGGAAATGTAAAAAATCGTGCAAGATATGGGAGCTCTGCAAGTTTTAACAATTTTGTCACACCTGTGTTTTGAACCTTCTGTCAATATACCAATCCAATATCGGGCAAGAAAATATCGATAAATGAAAAGAGGGATAAGGAAGAAACAACAGGGTAGGCAATAATTTTATTATTTGTTAACAAGGTGCTTATCAAACAAGGAAATTAATATTTTTAAAATAATACTTAAGCATTTAAAACGAAAATGTCGATTATAACCTGGAATTCTTAGTTGTTATTTGGAATTTTAGCTTTAAATTAAAACATTTGAAATCTACGTAGCTCGAATTTCTAGAACTAACAAAACTAAAACTGATTTGTAATAAATATCTGGCCGTTGCGTTGACTCACACAATTTCCTTTGTTTCCTTATTAACATAAAATTTGGCAAACGCGCTGACGCACCAATGATACCAAGCTAAGCGAAAATTATACGATGTGGACGCAATTATGATAAGAAAGTGTAAAAAAATATTCAAGGGACGCCAAATGGGAATGGCAAATAATTGGAAGCAATAATGCTTGTTTGTACAGTTTTTCGAATATTGCTATTTTTAGCCCAAAAATTACGAAAAATAGACGATTAATCTAGAAATTTCAGAAACTGAAATATATATTATTAAAACCTTTAAAAAAGAGACGTTTTCTTGGAGACGCAATAACGATGCGTTTTAAATGGAAGCAATAATGATATAAGGATCTATATATGTATATATATATATATATATATATATATATATATATATATATATATATATATATATATATATATATATATATTCGCTGATCGTTGTCACAACTTTTAGATTTCTGGTGACATCCGTCGATGCGGTGACATCCAAATTCGGATGTCACAACCTTTTTTAATGTTTTTGGTACACTCTTGATGAGGGGAACCAGGGTGTACCTAAATTAAATGGATGCCATTTAATTTTTGTAGATATCTCATAAACCAAAGTTTCTAACGAAAATTATTGTGAAAAATGTTGTCTACTATATTCCGAAAACCGCATATTGATGCGATGCTCCGTTGTAACGTGTCATTTTTACGTTTAAGGCACACGTTATATTGGTTTTGTTTCTGTAAATAACCAACCCATTTGACTCGCTTTTTCGATACAAACGGTATTTTATAGAGCTGGGTTTTGAGGTTATATATTGTCCAAAAAGTTACCTTATAGAGGAGGCATTCTATCATATTATTGTAAGGGCTGTGCGGCATTACTTAGGCATTCTAGTTGGAGTTTGAGATCACGGGTTTCGGGAGAAATCACATAAAAACTCTTTATTGTTTTGTTTATATTTGGAATTTCGTAGTTTTCTTTGACGTTTATGAACTAAATAAACAGCTGTTCTGCTCGGTATAAACTGTGGGCATTGCAGCGTTGCCACATCACAAACCATTCACGATGTTTTCAGGAACCGTGGGAACACACGTTCATTTATTTTAGACGTTCGTTTATTTATATTTTCGAGGATATTAGGACAATGGTTTCTTTTCCGGATCTCTTCTTCTTCACGGATTAGCAAGTTTTGGTAGCACGAAAACATATTTAGGTCCAAGGTTTGACCAGAAACACCTGAGGCTCCGCCCACTTTGGTATCTTTACTACTTTAATCAAAGGAGAAGATAAAATAAATACAAGTCATGCAATTTTGTAAATTGGGGATAAACGAGGGATAAAAACCAGGACTAAAAGAATAAACAAAATCGTATTTTGATATTATATAAATTAATATATAATCATAGTTAAATAAAGTTAATATCTAGCTTAGTTAGTCGGATAAATGGTGTCAAAATGTATGCATCTTATAGAAAGCATATATAAAGAACAAATAAAAACTTTTGATTAAAAATATAACTAAAATGCAACTTAATTCTACACTTATTATGGCTTTATTCGTATGGGAATTGGTTGAGTGTTCGAATATTCCATAGTTTGATGCACGCTCTGATTTCCAGTAATTGATTCTGCACTGGTTATTTTTCACCTACTTTCTATGTCTGCAGTGGTCCGTTTTGACATTTGTTTTGATCTGTGCACGTGCATCTCGAAATCCTCGTTTATAAATGCATAGAGAAGCAGCTTGTAGTTTTTCCGTAGAAATAGATCCGAGAACACCTCCATGCGCAGTAGACGGGTTTGGAATATTTCCTTGATTGGTGCTGCCCCCTACAGACTTGTACTGAAGTACTAGCGTGCTCCCTCATTGGATAGTTTAAAACTGGCGGTCTTTTTGGCAGGCTTACAAACCTAACCGCTAAGGAATTTTTGTTCACAAGTGCTTTTATAAATGGGTTTGCATTTTTATTTGAATTTTACCGGGAAAATTTCGTTGGTACTGTTGCCCCACCCAATTAAGAAAAGACTTCCGGTTTGTTCATTTTTTGGACAAGGTGTGCTCTCTCTTTTTTCTAAAGAAATTGGCTGGGCTACTGGCCGTTTTTTGGTTCGCCATTTTTTTTTGTGGTTATTGGCACTGCAGTAGTTGCAGAATTATACCAAAGACGATATAACTGTAAGTTCGTGGTTGTTTTGGCGTATTTGAGTGACGGCTCACATCCTCTGGATTGAGGGATTCAAGGCGGTCTACGCCATATTTCTACTAGGAAAGTTGTGCTGTCCACTCCATCGACCTGGACGTTTGTGCTGGTGGGAAGCCGGCCGTAGTACTAGAAACCCTGGGAAAGGGTTTTACGCTCGGGCAAGTATCCAGCAATATACTTGAGACCATGTGCTGCCCTAGCGTGATGTGCTAGAAAACTTCAGGGTGGGCGTAAACAGGACACGGGACCCGGTGCGGTGAGGAAATGTACAACACTTTAGCAAAACTATCTACCGTAACTAAAAAAAAAAAGATAATCAAAGGACCAAGGTAGGAGCAAGTAAACATTTAGATATAATCTTTTTCATATAAATTTTTCAATATAATTTTAACACTTTAAACGCAAGAAAAAAAGGTATGACGTCATAACCCCAATTTTGCGGCAAAATTAAGTTAAGTCTTACTGTGAAATTTATTTATTTTCCTCATGTTTTCCGATGTTAAAGCCTTTGAAATATACAAGATGAACTAAATTTTTGCATTATTTGTACAGCCCAATGACCAACTTTGTAGAGAGAGAGAGAGAAAAAAGAGATAGAGTTATTTTTTTTCTTAGTGTTTCTATAACATTTTCTGACCTCATGGGGTAGATCTCGGACTGGGTTGCTGTCTGTCTCATTCTATCAAACGTAGAATGATGACAGCAGATCTTTGGTCCGGATCTTCCCTATGATGGAATGATTGTGGAAGTGTATTTTTTTTAACAACCATTAAGTAGGTAATTGTAGCAAAACTATCTACCGCAACTAAAAAAAAAAGATAATCAAAGGACCAAGGTAGGAGCAAGTAAACATTTAGATATAATCTTTTTCATATAAATTTTTCAATATAATTTTAACACTTCTTGTAAACGCAAGAAAAAAAGGTATGACGTTATAACCCCAATTTTGCGGCATAATTAAGTTAAGTTTTACTGTGAAATTTATTTATTTTCCTCATGTTTTCCGATGTTAAAGCCTTTGAAATATACAAGATGAACTAAATTTTTGCATTATTTGTACAGCCCAATGACCAACTTTGTAGAGAGAGAGCAAAGAGAGATAGAGTTATTTTTTTCTTAGTGTTTTTATAACATTTTCTGAACTCATGGGGTAGATCTCGGACTGGGTTGCTGTCTTTCTCATTCTATCCAACGTAGAATGATGACAGCAGATAGTTGGTCCGGATCTCCCCTATGATCGAATGATTGTGGAAGTATATTTTTTTTAACAACCATTAAGTAGGTAATTGAGTCTCCCACTACTGACTCAAATGTAGGTACACTATGACCTGTTGGAGATGTCCGTCTACTTATAAATTGTTTTCTATTTGTGTCATTTTAATTCATTTAGGAACCTTCCAAAATTGCATCTTGTTTAATAAGTAAATTTATTTTTGGTTTTTTTTGTTACACAAATAATCTGGAAGCTCGGAAGTAGGTAGAATTTCATGGTTTGGCTACAACATTTGAGTTGAACTGTATTTCAATTAAGATCCTTTTTGTAAATTGGCATTAAAACACATGTGGAGCTTGTATTTTTTTTTATGTCTGAACCCTCCCTTCTCCACTGTATAAAGGTTACCGGGCATGCCAATGTTTTACCTAGCTGAGAAATACAGCTCTGCTTCTAGTTATTTGTTTAATTACACATAATTACTCAGCAAATAATAGAGCGATTACATAAAAGTATAAGCGTCGCAAATGTCGACCAACGTTTCATAAGTGTCACACCGTTAAAAAGTTAGCATTTTTAAAAAATTTATTATGAAAATCGGTTTAGCGGTTTAGGAGCTATCGACAGACACACACACACACACACACATAGAGACAGACATCACATTGCTAAGTAACGTAAAAATGACCTCAGAGAGAATGTAGTATACTACCCTTATATGAATGTATATGTTGTTAATGTTTTGTCAGTTGGCAAGTTCGGTCAAATCAGTTATACAAATTTCTTGCTTATTAAAGCCTAATTAATTAATTAATTTCATCTTTAATTATTGTAAAGTAATAAGAATTCGGGTGAGATAATTTGAGAATTAAGTTCAAAATTTTGAACATGTCAAGTTCGAAAAATGGGACCCGTTAATACCTTTCCTGGGATAAAACATTCAATAATGGGACAATCCAATCAATCTTTGCCTTTATTGCAGGATGCTGTCAATATAGGCAAAGTATATCATTTTTTGCCATCAAATTATTTACAAAAAACAAGAGCAACATCAAAAATATATCTTTATATCCTGTAGCGTATCAACTTATAATTTCCGAGACCTTTAATTCGGAATGACGATATGTTATTGTAATCAAATAAAAAAGCCACTAAAAGACAAAAAATGCCTTAATTTAATAATAATACCAAATAGCAAATAAATATATTTTATTAAAAACTTTATTGCAAAAGAGAATTATCAACGTATTGGAAAGGCGAATTCGGACGAAAGCAACTCAATAAATATTACTTAAAACAGCATGTTAAAACACAATAAAATAATTTAATATTTAGTGGGGGCCCCATTTTTTTCAATAACACTCTGCAAACGTCTGGGCATTGAAAAACTTTAAATTTCTAAAATATTGATGATCTTCTGAGAGGAAGGGCGAAAAAATATCGCAACATAAAATATCGAAACCACAAAATATCGAATCGAGAATACAAAATATCGAAAATACAAAATATCGAAGATACAAAATATCGAAAATACAAAATATCGAAAATAGAAAATATCGAAAATACAAAATATGGAATCACAAAATATCGAAAATACAAAATATTGAAATTACCAAACATCGAAAATCAAAAATAGAAAATTTCGAAACCTTAACCTAACCTGACCCTGACGTAACCTAATCTAATCTAACTAAACCTAATCTGACCTAACCACATAAAAATAGAAAGTTTCAAAAACCTAACCTAACGAAACCTAATCAAATCTAACCGAACCGAACCAAAGCAAACTTAACCAACAATTTAAAAAAAAACTTTCCTGACTTCTTTCTCGGGATCCTAGAGGGTGTGAATCGAAACCGAACTGAAGCAAACCGAACCGAACCGAACCTAACTAAACCGAACCGAACCGAACCTAACTAAATCGAAACAAACCTAACCTAACCAAACTAAACTACAACACTGCTAATTAGGTTTGGTTTGGTTGGGTATGGTTAGATTTGGATAGGTTCGGTTCGGTTTGGTCCAGTTCGGTATGGTTCGGTTCCGATTTACATCCTCTAGGATCCCGGGAAAGAAGTCAGGAAAGTTTTTTTTTGAAAAAAATTGTTGGTTCAGTTTGCTTTGGTTCGGTTCGGTTAGATTCGGTTCGGTTAGGTTAGGTTAGGTTAGATTTAATTAGGTTTCGTTAGGTTAGATTTTTGAAACAATCTATTTTCGTGTGGTTACGTCAGATTAGGTTGAGTTAGATTAGGTCAGGGTCAGGTTCCGAAATTTTCTGTTTTTGATTTTCGATATTTTGTTATTCGATATTTTGTGTTTTCGATATTTTGTATCTTCGATATTTTGTTGTTTCGATATTTTGTATTTTCGATATTTTGTAGTTTCGATATTTTCTAGTTTCGATATTAAGCACTTTCGATATTTTGTTTCGATATTTTTTCGCCCCTCCCTTCTGAGAGCACCTCCAATTCGCGATAAATTGCCTCGACTAACTCTTCAGCATTTTGTGGTCTCTAGTTTCTTTGATAAATAATGTTGACAAGTCGGCCCCATATACAGGGCTCTCAACAGATAACCAGCAAAATAATATGAAAAATATGAAATTGCGAAAAAAAATTATGAAGTAAATATGAATAAAAAAGAATTTTCCCTTTTCATATGGCTGACAATTTTTTTTTTTGAAAATATATTTACTAACCAAAAATGTATTAACAGTTTGAAAAAGTTGAATTGGGCCTCAATGGGGTATCGCCAAACAAAAATAAGGCATATATTTTAAAAGCATATTTTCTGTGGATTTCACCTTACCTCTTTTTTCATCCAAACTTATTTTGAGAAAAAAATGATGCTGCCAAATTTTTGACCGGTATAGTTTTTAAAATAAGTCATTGTTATAAATTTGGGTGTATGCAAGAACAATAAAATTTTTAACATTTAGTTGTGTTTGACATTTTAAAAAGCATTTTTTTGTTTTTAAATAAAAGATGCCAAAATCCAAATTTTTTGTAAAAATTTTGACAATGGCATTTTCTTTCGCAAAAAAAGTTGCTATGCAAATGTTTTTACAAAATAATAATAATAATAATAAAAACTATAAGGTACGAAAAAAATCTAATAACCGAACCGAACCATTTTTAAGAGCTCAAAAGAATAACACTGTAAGGTAAAATCAGCAGATCGCCATCTTTAATAATAAGCGAGTATAAAAATAGGACATGCTGTACATTGAGGAAGGAAACAGGCTTAAGTATGCTTTAAAAGAAAAAGATAATTTTTAATTTATGTTTGCTTCAACAGTAGTCACTACTGGAGCCAACATTAGCCCCCTCAGTTGATCTTCATTGCAGAAAATATGAAAAATATGAAGGTTTTTTTAAATATATGAAGTTTTATGAAGCCTGAAAAAAATATTTATAGTTTTATATTTAATATAAATATTTTCATAAAATATGCAGGTGCTGAAAGCCCTGCATATATTTTCTATTGGGTTGAGATTGTTGATGTAATCGTTTAAAATGTACTTTTGAAGAAGAATAATAACAAACAGTCATATGCTGACAAGACTTTTTAATCAACTTTTCAATAAAAAAATTAACAACAATTACACCTAAAATATAGGATGGTCAAACATAGAAAATGTTCTTTGTACAGAGTACTTCAACACTTTCCCTCATTGCGCGGTTTCACCATTCCAATAGCTTCCTAATCGTGGCTTTGTCATGAGATCGGCTAGTGGAAATTCAGATGCAACTTTTGTAACAACTAATGAATTTTCTTGAACCAACTCTCTCACAAAGAAGTGCCTAAGATGTACAGGGTGTTTCAGACCACCCGCACAGACCGATTATTTTAAAAGGGATAATTATTTTTAAACATTTTTAAATCACTATCAAGGTAGTGAAATGGGCTCTTTCTGATGTAGGTTTTAAGGTCCTAGCCTCATAGGAAGTGTCAAAATTCCGCTCGACGTTAATTTTTTTTAAATGGAACATGCTATTTCTGATGGCGGATTTCAATTCTACGCGGAATAATTAAAACGTTTTATTCGAAAACTTTTTCCCAAAAATGCTTTTTTAAACCTCAAAACTGACATTAAATTATTTCGCAGTTATAACCAAGAAAAAGACGGAAAGTAACCAAAATATTTACTTCCCAAACTTTGTTGACACTCAATGACACATTTTCATTGAAAAGATTGTTTTTGCCTGTCTTGTGTCATTTAATTTAGACTTTGGTTACTTTCCGTTTTTGTCTTAGTTATAACTGCGAAATAATTCAGTTTTGAGGTTTAAAAAAGCATTTATGGGAAAAAGTTTTTGAATAAAACGTTTTAATTTTTCCGCGTAGAATTGACATCCGCAATCAGAAATAGCATGTCCCATTTAAAAAAATCAACGTCGAGCGGATTTTGACACTTCCTGTAAGGCTAGGACCTTAAAACCTACATCATCAGAAAGAGCACATCTCACTACCTTGATAGTGATTTAAAAATGTAAAAAAATAATTATCCCTTTTAAAATAATCGGCCTGTTTTTCATGGCATCATTTGTACATGCTAGCAAACCATCATCCACATAAAGGCCTAAGAGAAGCTTGTCCTTCTGTCTATACAAATTGGCATGGATCAGCCTTACTCTGCCTTAAACCAAAATGTGCAACAAACTCTGTAAAACGTTTGTTCCAGTATCTTGGTGCCTGTTTCAATCCATACAAACTGCGTTTAAGTTGACAAACTAGATCACTTCCATCTTCGTACCCTTCTGGTTGCTTCGTGAACACTTCTTCTTCAAGTTCGCCGTAAAGAAACGCAGTACAAACATCAAATTTTGTAAGTGACATGTTTTGATTAGCAGCAACAGTAAGCAGTGCTCTTATAGTACCTCCTTTTGCTACAGGGCTATAAGTCTGATCATAAATCTCACCTTCCTTTTGAGACTAGCCCTTAATTACTAATCTTGCTTTGAACTTGTCTATTGATCCATCTGGATTTGTTGTTAGCTTAAACGCCCACTTGTTTGGAATGGCTTTCGTGCCTGAAGGTAACTTGGTCATTACCCATGTACAATTTTCCTCAAGTGACTTTAGTTCTTGGTGCATAGCTTGAATTCAGTTTAATTTTTCTTCCCAAGTCACAGCATTTTTATAGTCAAGTGGCTCTTGTGATTCAGTTATCTCATTAGTAACTGTTAGTATAAAATCGTCAAATTTTGCTGGCTGTCTTAGTGTTAATCTTTCTCTTAATTGTCGTCTTACATTGGTGTTTTCCTCAATAAAATAATGTTGAGCAAGACTTTCTATACTGCTGTCTGGCGATTCATCATCTACTGTATCTGTTAAAGGTTCTGGGTCTACATGGATTTGTTTTTGTTGCAAATTTTCTTCAATGTTTTCATTGTTTGATGTCTATTATCGTCTTTTCATCGTTAAGTCTCATACTGTCAAATAAATTTTCCAGTGCCGTAGGAAGAAGGGGGTTTTGGACATTTGTTCTACAATTTGTGATATAATTAGTGTCTTTTGCTCAAAGCTCCAAATTCTGAAACCATTACCTTCATAACCAATTAAGACACCTCTTACAGCTTTCTTATCCATTTTTCGTCTCTTTGCTTTGTAAATATGAGCATAAAAAGAACTACCTATAACTCTAAAATGGCTAATTTTTGGTTTTTGGTTGAACTAAACTTCATATGGTGTCTTATTTTCTATGCTCGATTTTCATGTACGATTAAGGATATATGCTGCTGTATTTATTAATTCAGCCCAAAAACTTTGGTCAAATAAGCCTTCTCTGGCATGCATCAGAGCTCTTGCGGTTTCAACAATGGTTCGGTTCTCTCTTTCCGCGTAGCTATTTTGTTGTGGGGTGTAGGGCATTACAAGTCTTTGTCTTATGCCTTGTTGGTCTTGGAGTTCTTTACTTGATGATTGTCAAATTCTCCTCCATTATCGGACAAAAGTTCTTTCACTACAGGCCCTGCAGCTCTAATTTGTGACAAAACAAATTTTAGTTTATCTACGACTTCAGATTTGTTTTTCATAAAAAAGTACCTTGAAAAATCATCTTTAAATGTTACAAAGTAACGTTAACCTGATTTTGAACACGTGCTAAAAGGTCCACAAACATCAGTATGAATTCTTTCACCAGGCGAATTGGCTCGTTCTCCTGAACCAAACTTTATAATATGTGCCTTTCCATAAATACAATCTTCACAAAGTTCACTATTAAGTTTTACATCTTACATGTCCAAATCTTTCGTGATATAAGTGTAATATGTTTTTATTTTTGACTAAATTAATTTCAATTGATTTTTCAGGTTTTAGGCTTCTCATGTTTACCTTGTATAAACCTCCAGATCGACTCCTCTTTCCAATCTTCCTGTCCTGCTAATTGAAATGAACACCTTTCTGCCGTCAAAACAAACTGACTATTTGGATTTCTATCTTGTGCAGACAAGGTCGAGAACAAGTTTTTCTTAATCTCCGGCACATACCAAACATTACGTAGCGTAAACATATGTTTTTTATTATTTATTTTTAGTTTTTATTTAGATACTTCACGCTGTTTTTCCATAAGTTTTGACATATGCGTGGCAATATCATCTTCTGATTTGCGAGTATAACTAAAAAACTGTGAACACAGGTCAAATGTTTTATCTTCAACTTGACCATCAGTCTATGTAATTCAAGCCATACTTCTATAGCCGATGAAAATTGAATCACTTTTTCAAGTGTTTCTTGAGTCATATTTACTGTGAATGTAAGCAGATTACAACTATCTGCCTTTTTGTATTCAGATAAAGCCTTTTCATATACTATTTTGTCGTCCGCTGAGGCGTTAGCAGCTGGACGTATTGGTAGATTCATCGTACCTTGAAGTACCTCTACAACACCTGAGACTGACCTTAATAGGATCTCCATTTTGTACTTTCAAGTCATCCAGTTATTTTTGCCTTCAAGTAGACCTATGTTCACCTTGCTTAATGAATCCATTTTGCTCTAAATTTCTGTGGGAAACGGTTGGACCTTCTTTTTTCAAAAAAATTGTTTAAACTCTTCTTGAGATTCTTTCTTCTGTACCACTTTGCGTAGTCCAACTTTCGCTAGAAATGCGTGTAGCCACGCTCTGCTACCATGTTGATGTGATCGTTTAAAATGTACTTTTGAAGAAGAATAATAACAAAAAGTAATATGCTGACAAGACTTTTCAATCAAAAATTTAACTTCAACAGAGATCAGGGCTGTTGGATGGCCAAAGAAGAGTCTCAATATTATTATTTTAAAACCACTGGCGAACAACGGCCCTGCTACAGAATAGCGCCCTACAAAATAGCGCTGCTTCAAAATAGCGCTGTTACAAAATAGCGCCGCTACAAAATGGCGTCTACAAAATAGCGCTGCTACAGAATAGCGCCTTACAAAATAGCGCTGCTACAAAATGGCGCTGCCACAAAATAGCGCTGGCACAAAATAGCGCTGCTACAAAATAGCGCTGCTACAAAATAGCGCTGCTACAAAATAGCGCGCATTAAAAACGCGCTATGGAAAAATAGCGACATCTTTTAAAACACAGAAATTAAAAAAATCAATAAAAACGGCAACTGTTTGACTAAAGGGTCTATTTCTAACATATTTTTTCAAAAAAAAAAACTTCCCTGACTTCTTTTCCTGGATGCTAGCGGCTGTGAAACAAAACTGAACCGAACCAAACCAAACTGAACCGAATCGAACTATCGGTTTAGTTCGTTTTGGTTTCATAACCTCTGGGATGCCGGTTCGGTTCGCTTTGGTTTCACACCCTCTAGGATCCTGGGAAAGTCAGGGAAGTTTTTTTTTTGAAAATACATGTTAGAAAGAGGTTACCGGGAGTGGCATTTTGATGAGCACTATTTTGTAGCAGCGCTATTTTAAAAGGCGCTATTTTGTAGCCGCGCTATTTTGATGCGCGCTATTTTGTAGCAGCGCTATTTTAAGGCAGCGCCATTTTGATGCGCGCGATTTTGTAGCAGCGCTCTTTTGTAGCAGCGCTGTTTTGTAGCAGCGCTTTTTTGTTGGCGCTATTTTGTAGCAGCGCTATTTTGTAGCAGCGCTATTTTGTAGCAGCGCTATTTTGTGGCAGCGCCGCCAACAACAATAGCAGTGTGCACGGGACATTTGTCCTGTTGCTAAACGTAAAACATCTGCACAGATGGATTCACTATTGAATCTTCCTTCGATTTGCCAAAACACACCCAAGCCTCTAGCGCTAAACAAACCCCACATACTCACAAAAAAATTACCAGCTTTCTTGATTTGTTTGGTGTATTCTGGATTAAATCGAGAATTCGCTGAACGATCGATAAACTAAAATTCTTCTGCGGCTCGAAGATGACTGAAATATTTTTTCATCTGTAAAGACCACCTTTACTCAAAAATAACCCTGACCTGTTCTTGTTCTTCCGTTAAAAAAAGTTTCTTAGCAGCAACTTTATAGGAAATTTCAGATTTTTTAATAATTTTGTTAACAGTTGATAAGGAACATGGAAACATCGTCACATTTGCTGCTTCAACCGATGTTGTAAAAGAGTTTTGTCTGAGGTGGCCGATCCATGTTTTCTATCCGTCGAATTATATTCTATCCAGCGCTTTATTGTCATTTTATCAACCCCAAAATAAATGGCCGCTCTCCTTATAGACCAGCCGTCTTCTATAACTCGAGTGATAATTTGTACTTTTGTAAATGTTGTGATGTGCGGCATTTTTAACTTTATAAATTATGTTCAAAGTCATTTTGACTCAAAACATCAGTTATTTTAAACAGGTAAATGAAGTGCATACACTATTAGAAATCTAAATTTTGCGTCATAGGGAAAATACATGTATGCGTTTTAGGAAAGGAAGAGTACATATTACAGAAGTATCTTCTATCTCTAGGTCTAAATATGAATACCGAGTTTTGCAAAGTTTATGGACATCTCTCTCAAAGGTGTACATTTTCGGTTTTCTGACTTTTTTGGTACTAGAATAATTATAAGCTACCATCTGACTTAAAATATCACATTAACTGTAATACCGATAATAACTGCACTTGCCAAATCATAGAACAGTCAAAGTCAATAAAATATCTCGGAATAATAATTGATGAAAATTTAAATTTTAAATTACACACAGAATCACTAAATAAAAAACTAAAATACATTCTTAGCAAACTTTATTTTGTAAAAAAAATGCTTCCAAAATTTCTAAAAAGAACACTTTACTTTGCAATGGTTCAATGCCTACTAAGCTATGGTATAACTATATGGGGTGGCCTATACAGAACAACTTTATCCAGTATTGTAACCAAACAAAAAGCTTTTATTAAATGCATAGAAGGGTGTGGATATAGAGAGAATACTGAACCAATCTTTAAAAATCTAAAAATTTTAACATAAAATGAGCTTTATTGCGTTAGCATATCAAAACTAATAATAAAAAATTTCAATTTTTTACTTTCAACTAAGTACTAATAGAACTAAAATTTTTATTCCCAGAGTTGAGAGGTCGCTCAGTCAGAGGATGTTCTCTTATTTAGGTGCAAGGATTTTTAATTGCGTACCAGAGGAAATAAAGAAACTACTACTACTACTACTAGTATGTCGGTATAGAACGTTTTTCTACGTTGTCCGACGCCTATTCTCCACCTCCTTCGATCCTGACAATCATCTTCTGTCAGATTCTTTTGACTCATTGATCTTTGGATTCACTGTTGCCATTCTAGTTTAGGACGTCCTCTTTTTCTGCGCCCTACTAGTTGCCATTCTAGGACCTGTTTTGGTAATCTTTCGTCGTTCATCCGTTGTACATAGCCGTACCATATCAGTTGCCTTTTAGTGATGTCATCCGTTATGCTTCCCTCGATTCCCATTCTTTCTTTTATGATCTCATTTCTTATGTGAAATTGATCTTCTTATTGCATCCATTTCGACACTTTCCATTTTTGTTTTGTATTTTTCTGTTACGCGACAAGTCTCTATTCCATACAACAGCGTGCTTTTTACCATTGTTTCATATATGTTAAATTTTACATTCTTTCTTATCTCTCTGCTCCATAAAATACTGTTAAGACATCCAATAACCTTTTTTGCTTTTACTATTCTTTTTTCCAATTATTTACAGTCTGTTCCTGTCTTATCAAATGTGACACCCAAGTATACATACTCATTGCATGGAGATATTGTTTGTCCATTGTCTAGTTCTAACTCACTGGATTCGTTTCCAATACATAAGTACTGTGTCTTGTCCACGTTCACTGTTAGTCCCCATTTTTGGTATTCTTCCGTTAACTTTCTAATCATATACTCCATGTCTTCTTTATCATTAGCTACAATTCCTTGGTCGTCAGCAAACTGTAGTGTGTATATAGTAAATCGGTCGTTAAGCTGTATTCCCATGCCGTGCACTTTACATTTCCAGTTTTTTAGAGCCACTGCGATATATATTTTGAAAAGAGTTGGAGAGATACAACATCCCTGTCTTAAGCCTTTTGTTACCAGGAATTCTTTTGAAAGTCGATCTCCAATTTTATTTTAGATTTTGACCCTTTCTATAGTTCTTTTATCGCTTTTATGTATGTATGATTGATATTAGTTTGTTCCAACACCGTCCATAATTTTTCTACTGGAACGGTATCATATGCTTTTTGTAGGTCCACAAAGGTAACATGAGTCTCTATATTTCTGGCGCTTCTTTTCTCAATTACTTGTTTAAGACAAAAAACATTATCATTACAAGATCTGCCTGCACGAAACCCACTTTGCTCTTCTTCTTCTTGTTCATGAAAATCATTCTCTATTAGATCTCTAAGAATCCTACCGTACAATCTACTTAGAGTGCTGGTGACTGAAATTCCTCTGTAATTGTTACAATCCAGCTTGTTTCCTTTTTTATGTATTGAGGATTTGAATGCAATTTTCCAATCATTAGGTACTGGATGTCCGTTTATGCATTGATAGATAATATATGTGAGATTTTCGAGTAGTTTCTCTGATCCATATTTGAGCATTTCAGCATATATTCCCCCAGGTCCGCTAGCTTTTCCGGATTTAAGCTTTTTTATACTATTCTTTATAATTTCTTTTTCGATTATTACTTCCTCTCCATGTACTTCTATGTCTCTCCTCGGAGAGGCTGCCAGATATTCGGGTCTCGTCTCCTGCAGCAGTCCCTTGTAGTGTTCTGTCCATTGTTCTGGTTTGATGATCTGGATGTTAACTTTTTCTTTTGTTGGGTTTTTTACTGTAGAAATGAATTTCCATACTTCAGAGCTCTGCCTACCTCCTACGTGTGTATTTATATTGTGGCATTTGCGCTCGAACATTTCATTTTTTTCTGTGCGTATCAAACTTCTTAGCTGTCTTCTGGTTTCCCTGTATATTTCGAGGTATCTTTGCTCTTTAGTACTGAGCCAATTCAAGTATGTGCGTTTTTTCTCTTTGACCATTTCCTGTATTTTCTCCGTCCACCACATCTTCCTGTTATTTCTATTATCTTGGTATCCAACAGCTTCGTTGCTTGCTTCCTTCAAACTTTGTATTATGTTTGTATATATCTCTTCAAATGAGTGATTTGTGTTTATTAATTTTTGATCTAATCGGTTCTGATACAATCTTTGAGTACTTTCGATTTCTAGACTTCTAAAGTTGTATTTTTGATTGTCTTCGATGCCCTCTAGGTTTTCATTTTCTCTAATACTTTCGTCCTTATTTGTTTTTCTTAAAGGGAATAATATTTTTGCTTTTACCAGATGGTGGTCAGATCCACAGGTAACAACACGAAGTGCTCGCACATCATACCACTTTAATTGCGAGTGTTGTCCACCTATAGCATAATCAATGATTGATTTAAGATTTCTTGTTGGCTGAATCCAGGTATATCGATGAATATCCTTATGTTTAAAAAAACCATTATTTATTTTTAGGTTGTGGGTTTCACACAATTGCATCAGTCTTAAGCCATTATCATTTGTTACTTCCTCTCCAAATGGTCCTATCACTTTGCTCTGGGTTTGTCTACCAGTTCGGCTATTAAAATCGCCAAGCATAATTATTTCTCTGGTATTACCGATTTTGGTGATAGTCTCATCCGTTGGTCAAAGAACATTTGTTTTGTAGCTACTCTTTCGTCATCTGATGGTGCGTAGACTGCTATTATGCTTATATTATGTCCAAGTAACTTCATGTTCACTCGAAGTATGTTTTCACTAATGCAATCGTAGTCTGTAATTGTATTCTTTAGATTTTTCTTTATTAACAAGGATACCCCTCTGGCTGCTCTTCTTTCTTTTGGGACTCCAGTGAATATATGGAATAAAGAAACTACCTATTAGAATATTTAACAAAAAAATTAAAAAAAAAATTTTTACAAAACAATTTGGTCAATACTATTCTAGCCAGATCATTTGATGTACCTGTATTTTGATCTTTTCTAAAAATTATCTCTTTCCTTAAAAATAGAATGCTATTATAGAATTAGTAACTAAATGTACCTGTTTACAAAAGTACCTGTTTAAAATATTGGAATATGTTTGAAATAATATTAGTTATTACATAATATATTTTTGTACGTACATGTCTCTTGCGGTTTCAACAATGGTTCGGTTCTCTCTTTCCGCGTAGCTATTTTGTTGTGGGGTGTAGGGCATTACAAGTCTTTGTTTTATGCCTTGTTGGTCTAGGAGTTCTTTACTTGATGATTGTCAAATTCTCCTCCATTATCGGACAAAAGTTCTTTCACTACAGGCCCTGCAGCTCTAATTTGTGACAAAACAAATTTTAGTTTATCTACGACTTCAGATTTGTTTTTCATAAAATAGATATAACGGTACCTTGAAAAATCATCTTTAAATGTTACAAAGTAACGGTAACCTGATTTTGTAACACGTGCTAAAAGGTCCACAAACATCAGTATGAATTCTTTCACCAGGCGAATTGGCTCGTTCTCCTGAACCAAACTTTAAAATATGTGCCTTTCCATAAATACCATCTTCACATGGTTCACTATTAAGTTTTACACCTATCTGTCGCTCATTTTTCAATACCGTTTTTACATGTCTTTTATTTTAATGTCCAAATCTTGCGTGATATAAGTGTAATATGTTTTTATTTTTGACTAAATTAATTTCAATTGATTTTTCAGGTTTTAGGCTTCTCATGTTTACCTTGTATAAACCTCCAGATCGACTCCTCTTTCTAATCAGAACTTCCTGTCCTGCTAATTGAAATGAACACCTTTCTGCCGTCAAAACAAACTGACTATTTGGATTTCTATCTTGTGCAGACAAGGTCGAGAACAAGTTTTTCTTAATCTCCGGCACATACCAAACATTACGTAGCGTAAACATATGTTTTTTATTAATTACGTCTGTTTCTACTTTGATGCTTCCTTGTCCAAGAGCTGGAACTGAATGTCCATTTGCAGTTGTTACGTGTCAAACCACTACCCGATTTGTAGCTGACTAACTGATTTGTCAAATTTTTTACTGTTCTTTCTTTGGCTGACATTAAAACCCAACTGGATTTAAATGAAAAATATTCAGAGAGTAGTGTTTCTAAAATCTTACATATTAGTAATAAATCTGCCAACTCACAATTACAAATATTTCCTGTTTTGAGTTTTTATTTAGATACTTCACGCTGTTTTTACATAAGTTTTGACATATGGGTGGCAATATCATCTTCTGATTTGCGAGTATAACTAAAAAACTGTGAACACAGGTCAAATGTTTTATCTTCAACTTGACCATCAGTCTATGTAATTCAAGCCATACTTCTATAGCCTATGAAAATTGAATCACTTTTTCAAGTGTTTCTTGAGTCATATTTACTGTTAATGTAAGCAGATTACAACTATCTGCCTTTTTGTATTCAGATAGAGCCTTTTCATATACTATTTTGTCGTCCGCTGATGCGTTAGCAGCTGGACGTATTGGTAAATTCATCGTATCTTGAAGTAACTCTACAACACCTGAGACTGACCTTAATAGGATCTCCATTTTGTACTTTCAAGTCATCCAGGTATTTTTGCCTTCAAGTAGACCTATGTTCACCTTGCTTAATGAATCCATTTTGCTTTAAATTTCTGTGGGAAACGGTTGGATCTTCTTTTTGCAAAAAAATTGTTCAGACTCTTCTTGAGATTCTTTCTTCTGTACCACTCTGCGTAGTCCAACTTTCGCTAGAAATGCGTGTAGCCACGCTCTGCTACCATGTTGATGTGATCGTTTAAAATGTACTTTTGAAGAATAATAACAAAAAGTAATATGCTGACAAGACTTTTCAATCAAAAATTTAACTTCAACAGAGATCAGGGCTGTTGGATGGCCAAAGAAGAGTCTCAATATTATTATTTTAAAACCACTGGCGAACAACGGCTCTGCTAGAGAATAGCGCCCTACAAAATAGCGCTGCTTCAAAATGGCGCTGCTTCAAAATAGCGCTGTTACAAAATAGCGCTGCTACAAAATGGCGCTGCCACAAAATAGCGCTGCCACAAAATAGCGCGCATTAAAAACGCGCTATGGAAAAATAGCGACATCTTATAAAAACACCGAAATTTAAAAAATCATTAAAAACGGCAACTATAATATATGATAATGACTAAAGGGTCTATTTCTAACATATTTTTTCAAAAAAAAAACTTCCATGACTTCTTTTCCTGGATCCTAGCGGCTGTGAAACAAAACTGAACCGAACCAAACCAAACTGAACCGAATCGAACTATCGGTTTAGTTCGTTTTGGTTTCATAACCTCTAGGATGCCGGTTCGGTTCGCTTTGGTTTCACACCCTCTAGGATCCTGGGAAAAAGTCAGGGAAGTTTTTTTTTTGAAAATACATATTAGAAAGAGGTTACCGGGAGTGGCATTTTGAAGAAGCAGCGCCATTTTGATGAGCGCTATTTTGTAGCAGCGCTATTTTAAAAGGCGCTATTTTGTAGCCGCGCTATTTTGTAGCAGCGCTATTTTAAGGCAGCGCCATTTTGATGCGCGCGATTTTGTAGCAGCGCTCTTTTGTAGCTGCGCTGTTTTGTAGCAGCGCTTTTTTGTTGGCGCTATTTTGAAGCGTGCTATTTTGTAGCAGCGTTATTTTGTAGCAGCGCTATTTTGTGGCAGCGCCGCCAACAACAATAGCAGTGTGCACGGGACAGTTGTCCTGTTGCTAAACGTAAAACATCTGCACAGATAGATTCACTATTGAATCTTCCTTCGATTTACCAAAACACACCCAAGCCTCTAGCGCTAAACAAACCCCACATACTCACAAAAAAATGACCAGCTTTCTTAATTTGGTTGGTGTATTCTGGATTAAATCGAGAATTCGCTGGACGATCGATAAACTAAAATTCTTCTGCGGCTCGAAGATAACTGAAATATCTTTTCATCTGTAAAGACCACCCTTACTCAAAAATAACCTTGGCCTGTTCTTGTTCTTCCGTTAAAAAAGGTTTCTTAGCAGCAACTTTATAGGAAATTTCAGATTTTTTAATAATTTTGTTAACAGTTGATAAGGAACGTGGAAACATCGTCACATTTGCTGCTTCAACCGATGTTGCAAAAGAGTTTTGTCTGAGGTGGTCGATCCATGTTTTCTATCCGTCGAATTATATTCTATCCAGCGCTTTATTGTCATTTTATCAACCCCAAAATAAATGGCCGCTCTCCTTATAGACCAGCCGTCTTCTATAACTCGAGTGATAATTTGAACTTTTGTAAATGTTGTGATGTGCGGCATTTTTAACTTTATAAATTATTTCCAAAGTCATTTTGACTCAAAACATCAGTTATTTTAAACTGGTAAATGAAGTGCATACACTATTAGAAATCTAAATTTTGCGTCATAGGGAAAATACTTGTATGCGTTTTTTAGGAAAGGAAAAGTACATATTACAGAAGTATCTTCTATCTCTAGGTATGAATATGAATACCGAGTTTTGCAAAGTTTATGGACATCTCTCTCAAAGGTGTACATTTTCGGTGTTCTGACTTTTTTGAATACTAGAATAATTATAAGCTACCATCTGACTTAAAATATCACATTAACTGTAATACAGATAATAACTGCACTTGCCAAATCATAGAACAGTCAAAGTCAATAAAATATCTCGGAATAATAATTGATGAAAATTTAAATTTTAAATTACACACAGAATCACTAAATAAAAAACTAAAATACATTCTTAGCAAACTTTATTTTGTAAAAAAAATGCTTCCAAAATTTCTAAAAAGAACACTTTACTTTGCAATGGTTCAATGCCTACTAAGCTATGGTATAACTATATGGGGTGGCCTATACAGAACAACTTTATCCAGTATTGTAACCAAACAAAAAGCTTTTATTAAATGCATAGAAGGGTGTGGATATAGAGAGAATACTGAACCAATCTTTAAAAATCTAAAAATTTTAACATAAAATGAGCTTTATTGCGTTAGCATATCAAAACTAAAAATAAAAAATTTCAATTTTCTACTTTCAACTAAGTACTAATAGAACTAAAATTTTTATTCCCAGAGTTGAGAGGTCGCTCAGTCAGAGGATGTTCTTTTATTTAGGTGCAAGGATTTTTAATTGCATACCAGAGGAAATAAAGAAACTACCTATTAGAATATTTAACAAAAAAATTAAAACATTTTTCTTACAAAACAATTTGGTCAATACTATTCTAGCCAGATCATTTGATGTAGGTACCTGTATTTTGATCTTTTCTAAAAATTATCTCTTTCCTTAAAAATAGAATGCAATTATAGAATTAGTAACTAAATGTACCTGTTTACAAAAGTACCTGTTTAAAATATTAAAATATTGTCATAAATAAGTTTCAATTCGGATCATTCTACTATAAAAACGTAGCAATAACCAATATTGCTGCGCTTGCACTAATTTTGTCTATAAAAGCCGATGCTGGACAATAGACCGGCATCACTCTTACAAGTGATCAACCCAGTACACCACTGAAATATGTGGTCCCTACTAACCCAGGACACCACTGAAATATGTGGTCCCTACTAACCCAGGACACCACTGAAATATGTGGTCCCTACTAAACATAACCAAGTAAAACCCCACTATGGTGGTTAGGCTTTATGGCCCATACGGCCGACTCTTTCCGGCCTATAAGGTCTATTCCTTATGGCCCCTAGGTCAACTCTCCCCAACCAGCATCCCCCCTTATTACATTATTTAATTTGGCATTCTATTCTTGTTAACCTATTTTATGTATATACAATACACGTATAAATGTGGATTCTTGATACTTAATTTTCATATTCCCCTTAATCCCTCAGTCACAGGGCACTAAATAACAAACCTTGTGACATATATGGTAGAGAAACCACTTGTCACAAATATAGTCGTGACATATATGGTGGAGGCGCCGTTTTCTTTCTTTCCGTAATATCTCCATATATTATGGGAACCTCTCTCAGCCAAGCGTAATTGAATTTTTTACCTTCTTCTAAGACCATTGTGCATTCGCACACCTATACTGTAAAAAAAATTACTATCTGTGCCTAGCACCAAGGAGAAACCTCCGAGCTTCCTTGCCAGAAAGGCAATATTCCACTTCAAAATCAAAAAAAAAACTTATCAGGAGCATATAAGCAGCAGAAGGTCTATATAATAATTAATTTTTTTCTTTTATTATTATTTCGCAGTTAATTAATCAAACAAACAAGATGACCCAAAACCACTGCATACCATCCACGAGGCATAGCAATTCAAGTGACGTCAATCCAGGCAACAACCGCTCGTCGCGACGCACCAGCACCGTCGTCGTAGGTACCATTGGAATAGCCAAATTCTACAGCGACCCCACAGATTGGCAACAACTCGACTGCAGCAACATTTCTTCAATTTTTGGGTTACTGTCGGACCGAGTAAGCAGTAGCACAAAGGGAAATAAGAAGACAGCATCCACGAAGAAATACAATCTGCCACCGGCGCCACTTCAAAGTGCAGCAAGCCGAGAAGTCATCTTTAGTCCCGCAAACATGTTAAGCCATGCTGCACCAGAGCAATTCAGGTCCAGCTCGCACCGCTCCTGCTCAATCTGACTCTCACTCCGAACCAGGGACGCGGATATTTAAAAGGTCAGGTATTAGTTTTCGTTACTAATTATTTATTTACGTAATATGGGCCTTAATTTATTTTTCTTAATTTTACACAACAAAATTATTTCTATTTAATCCTTATTTCTATTAAACTCACCACAGGTACAAATTTTATTCAAATCGGTTAAAAATTTACGAGATATTAGCATTGGCGAACCTATTAAAACAGACATATAGTACTCATTCAGACAGACAAAAAAAGACTCTCGCGAGTCAGCATACAAAATAATTAAAATTACTTAATACATTTTTCACTTTTTTATTCAAATATAAAGCATACTTTTTTTTTTAAATCAAATTACGTATTAAAGTTACTAATAACTAGTAGGTCACAAAAACCCTACGTTAGCAAAAATATTTTTGTACGTACCTATATGTGACATTATTATGAATATGATACATGCAATTTATTGTTTTGGTTTAATTTTTAAAATGCAAAATACCTACATGACCTAGGCTGCTAATGTTTACAAACTTTTTATTATAAAAATAATGGTAAAATATTTACTGATTTTGATTCTACTTTCAGCACTCTTTTTAAATACTCAAGTTATTTTTTTTTTCTTATTGAATGCACTGAACCAATTTTTCTAAACTAGTGATGCTGGTAATTTTTTTTATACATATGTTACTTGAGACAAAGATACTTTTTTAAACTATTTATAATGATTAAAATTTGATTAATAAGTAGGGATAAATATAATTACTGAAACATTAAAATACATTTTCAGGGTCAGTTCATAACGTATAAAATAATTTATTTTTTTTTTTATTTTTTTTTTATTTTTTAAAGGCTTAAATTTAAAAATTTTATTAGCAAACGGTAAAGTACCCAACAATTCTTAAAAATGTTTATTTTAAAAATACGTCCAATTAAAAAGGTTGAATGAAATGCCTAAAATGGAAGTAGTTGAAAAAGGGCACAAAGTTGCTCAAAAGAGTCCAGAAAAAGGACCGTGTATACTGTAAAAGTACAGTTTTAAATTGCACAAAGATGCACAAAAGAGTCAAAAAAAAAGGACCGTGGGTTAGTATACTGTAAAAGTACAGTTTTAAAGGGCACAAAGTTGCTCAAATCAATCCAAAAAAGGACCGTGAGCTATTATACTGTAAAAGTACAGTTTTGAAGGCATCGAAGAATGCATAACAGACTCACAAAGTTGCTAAAATTAATGGGTTGTATTAAAATATTGTGAAGAAGCTCATATAAAGAGTTAAAAAAGGGGCACAGTTGCCTAAATTGTTGATGATGATATTGAGGTATAAAAAGGCACACAGGGATATAAAGGTCCCAAATAAAAAGTTAAAGGGTACTTACTGAATTGTTAAAAAGAAAGATTAACTAAGAATTTTGATTTTCGTTTTTTTATTGATTTTTTTGAAACTGATCCTTAAAGCCTGTTAATATTTATTTTGTGTTACAATTTTATTTATTTAGTCCATTTTATTGTTTCAGCAAGATACAAAAGCAAACGGGCCACATCCAAAGGAAGGTAGATCCAAAAATCTTAGAAATCCTTCCAGCTAGATGATGGTCGCTCCTATCGAAGAAGATGTAACCAGCCAACCGGAACAATAAATAATATTTGCAAGCTACCACAAAGATGACCACCCGGACCTGGATACCTCTTCCTCGAGCGGAATAGAAGATACTAGTTACCAATGTTCAATATAACAAAATTATAAATTATTTTTTAAGTTAAGCATTGGGGGCCAATGCTTATTGGAGAGAGGGCATATGTCATAAATAAGTTTCAATTCGGATCATTCTACTATAAAAACGTAGCAATAACCAATATTGCTGCGCTTGCACTAATTTTGTCTATAAAAGCCGATGCTGGACAATAGACCGGCATCACTCTTACAAGTGATCAACCCAGTACAACACTGAAATATGTGGTCCCTACTAACCCAGGACACCACTGAAATATGTGGTCCCTACTAACCCAGGACACCACTGAAATATGTGGTCCCTACTAAACATAACCAAGTAAAACCCCACTATGGTGGTTAGGCTTTATGGCCCATAAGGCCGACTCTTTCCGGCCTATAAGGTCTATTCCTTATGGCCCCTAGGTCAACTCTCCCCAACCAGCATCCCCCCTTATTACATTATTTAATTTGGCATTCTATTCTTGTTAATCTATTTTATGTATATACAATACACGTATAAATGTGGATTCTTTATACTTAATTTTCATATTCCCCTTAATTCCTCAGTCACAGGGCACTAAATAACAAACTTTGTGACATATATGGTAGAGAAACCACTTGTCACAAATATAGTCGTGACAAAATGTTTGAAATAATATTAGTTATTACATAATATATTTTTGTACCTACATGTTTAAATTTTATTTAAGATTGGTGTTTTTACTTTAAACTATTAATTTTTAACTCGGATTTATCTGTTTTCATATTAACTTAATTAAATTTGTCTATCTACTTATATTTATTGTATTTTAAAAACTTATATTACATACCTACTGTTATTTGTTGAAGAAATATTTTAATTATTTAGGTCAATACCATTTATTTATCTGTTCCTATAGTAATAAGGTCTTACAATATCTGACTGTTAAAGATAATTATTATTAGATACTCAATAGTCTTAGCTTACAGATTTTGTTTAGTTTACAGTTTTTCTTAAATACTTAATTTCATGCAATACTAAATGAATGAGGCGCTCAGGGTTCATTTCCTTGCTTTGTTATTTTGATAAACATTAGTATTAATAATAGGAATATAAGAGTTTTTGTAAAATTTAAAGACTGTATTTAAATAAAATAAATTCAAATATTTTCCATAAAATTTGACTTAATTCTAAATTTACACAAAATTTACGAAATACGCTTTTTTTTGTAAAAATTAGCAGGTAAAGTCAAAAATGTCAATCCTGTCAAGTGTCCCCAAATTGAAATTTTAACTTTATTCCTAAATAAAAAGGTGTTAAACCAATTTTGCCGCTAACATTTGTATTAATTTTACTTGTTTGTTTATTACAATTTTTTTTAACAAAAAGTCAAATCGAAAGACATATATTTTTAGAAATGTGCGAGATATGTTGTCCGCTTAGTTTTGTGTCAATCCTATCTCCACTTGCTTTAAGTCGCTGGGTCATGTATAGATGACTTCAATATACATAAAATAATTAAGTCTGTCAAATAAAGACAAACAGGAGGTTGTTGTTTAGAAATTTATGGTTATTTTTGCTCGCAAAAGTAAAAAAAAACTGTAAAAAATTAAATATACGTCAATCCTGTCGGTGCAGTACACTTTTTGTGTCAAATTTTATTGGTGTTTAATATAATTTTGATGAAAAGGTTAGTAAAGCCGTTGTTGGTAAAACGTGTTTTATTAAGATACATAGTCTCATTTTACTTGGAGAATTAAAATAACTACAAAACGTCAACCTCGTCCCTGTCAATTCTGTCCCAATTTTGCCATTGTTTAGTTGAGACATGATTGACAGTGTGGGACAGAATTGACAAAAACTAGTAAAGCACACGTATTTTTTGTAGAAAAATGAATGGTTCTTTAAAAAAATATGTAGAAAAGGTACTAGGATTGATTTAGACATTGGAGGAAAGAAAGAAAAATTAGAAAAATATTAACAGAAGAAAACAAATGATAAAGATCGGTAATTTCAACAAAACCACAGAAATAGTAAGGTAAAATAATATATCCTGTTTTGCAGATAAAGTTTGCAACATTTATTATTTTTATGTAGGTATCATGCTAGGAAATTTCAACAAGGTAAGCAGATAGCAGTTCCAACTATGGAAAGGAAAATAGATAATTCTCCAAACCTACCTATGGAATCCCCAAAACCGCTTCTACTTTAATAAAAAACAAAAACAGCAAAGAAAGATATGAGCAAAAGAAAAAACGAGAAAGAGATTGGTAAAATAGCTATTTTCCAAACAAGTGCAGAAAACCGATTTTTCTGCACGCAGTTCTGTCAAGCATTTAGGTGCGGAAAAATAGGTTTCTGCAAATGTCAGAAACAATTGTTTTTCTACGAGCGTAAAGAAAATAAAGTTAAAATAGTTCTTATTTCAAATCTTACGTTATTTACTTATTTATATTATAATTAATTGAAAACGTGCAATGCTTGGCACTATGCATTAACAACTGATTATTTACACCAAGCGCCATATTTTATAATCAAAATTATATTTTTGTGCGCAAACTTTGCAAAGTTTAATTTTCGGCACAAATGACATTTTTCGCACGCTCGTTGAAAAAAATTATTTTTTCCAATTAATTCCAATTTAGACTTAAAATTAAATTAATTCATAAAAAACTTTAAGAAATTACATTTTTTGCAGAAAAAGTGTACAATATTTTGTATTTTTAGGTACCATGTAACATGGATTGCTCCACTGCGATTTTGTGGGGTAAATCACTTAAGTCGTTGATGACAATTTGAACTACACAGTAAAATTTTTATATAATATTGGCGGAAATAAATTTGACTGGCCCGAAAGTGCAAAGATGACATAGTACAAACTTTGGATGAGCCCCTTACAGATATGCGCTTAAACATGTTTAACTTAACAAATTTATATATTTATTTTAGCAAGTATTTTAAAGTTTAAACAAAGTTTTTATTCAAGTTAAATAAGTTTGTTGTCACGAAATATGATCTCTTTTTAATGTTTTAACAATGTTTTGTTCAAAATTTTCTCTAAAAATAAATAAATTAGTTTTAAAAGAAGATGCCACTGTAAATTTAGTTTATTTTGTACCATTTTTGTCAAAATAAGTGAATGCTGTCCCACTCCAGTTTTGTTGAAATTACACTATTTTTCATAATTTCTTTGAATAAAAAAGTAGATATTCTGAAAGGTTTATGTTTTGTGCATGTCAAATACCATTAGTAGTATACATTTTCATAAAGACTTTGACACAGTTGGAAAGTAAAGTTTGATTTATTTTAATTTTGAATTTTTTACTGCTTTAAAACTACATAACTTCAGACAAACCGGTATTTTTGTGTTTGTTTTGAATTTTTTTTTTGCAAAATTATTAAAAAATATATATTTAACTACTCTAATCCAGATAAACTAATCCCAAATATAAAAACAAGAACAGAAAGTTTGGAGGCAGGATTGACATTATTCCCATGTTTTGCAAAATAGAATATTCATACTTTTAGTTGGTGTGGTTTTAAAACAGGTGTTCTTTAGGTAAAATTTCAACTTTTTTATTCTTGAAAATGTACACTTTTGAGAAAAATGCCCTTATAGAATCCATCCACATAAATTTCTAAGTTAGGTGTTTTACTAAATAAACTAAAAGGTGGGAAAATAGACATTGGATACTTTGAAACTCGTAGACAATGATTGAGTAGATACAAAATTTTGGACTTCTTTTATTTTAATTGTCTTTATTTATTTTAAACACGACGTTTCGGTTAGTATGTATCTCTAACCTTTTGGAGATACTTACTAACCGAAACGACGTGTTTAAAATAAATAAACATTGGAAGTCCGAAATTTTGTTTCTAGACATTAGATACTTAATACTAAACTAGCTTATTAAACCAACAATAGGTATTGTTATTTTCTTTTAAATTAATTAAAATTTCACACACTAGGTTTTATCATGAATCTTTGTGATATATAAGGTACAGTAAATGGCCTGGACAATTTGCTCATGTTTAATCCTAATGGTACAAACTCTTTAGATTTATTGATAAATGATTTTATTGGTAGCCTCTTTATTGTTTCTGGAAGCTCATTATAAATTTTTGGACCAAGAAACGTAAAAATTTTTTGAGGGTGGGACAAATTTACACTTGGAATAAAACATTTTGTAGAGTTTTGATTTGTAAAAATAATTTTTATATTGTTCTTATGATGTGTTTTTATAAGCTTACATATGTTATAGCAATCCAGTTTTTCAATATTTAATATGTTTAATGAAATAAAGATTTCTTTGATGTGAACTCTAAAGCCAACTCATTAAATGCAACATATGAAACTTTTTTGTAGTATTTTTAAGGGATAGAAGTTTGCTTCATAAATAGCTTCCCATACTGTTATTCCATAATTAAAAATAGATTGGACCATTGCAAAAAATAGCATTTTTAAAAATTTTATGAGGATTATCTTTTTAATATAAAAGAATTTAGAGAGGGTAAATTTAAGCTTTTTATTAACAAATTATATATGATTTCAATCAATTACAATCAAAAATTATTCAAATATATTTTGTATTACTACTTTCATTGATTGTGGAGCAGTTGCAATTGATGTTGTTTGTGTTATTGTTGTTGATACAGGATATATGAAATATTAACCAACTTTTAAATTTTATTTTATTTTTTAATGGAAAATTAATATAAGTTGTCTTATCAGTATTTATAAACATATCATTCAAGGGAAACCAGGTTTTAAGAAACTCTAAATCATGCTGCATGTCCTTATAGTTTTGTTCCCAGGAGACATTAGAAAAAATGACAACCGTGTCATCAGCAAAAGCAGTTGACTTTCCCTTGAACTTAGGTAAGAATACATCGTTAATAAAACTGACAAAAAGTGGGCTTAACACAGAGCCCTGTGGCACTCCTGTTTTTACTAGAGTACATATCGGTTATAATGACATAGAACAGAACCGCTTAATTTTGGTTGTTATAACCGAGCATCGTTATAGAGAAAAAGGTAACAACATGGGTTATATATTTTTATTACTAAAAAGTGATATATTATATATATATATATATATATATATATATATATATATATATATATATATATATCTTCAAATTTTCAATAAAAACTCTTGGTCTTGATTAAAAAAAAGTTAAAAATATATGGAGTATTTTCAGATATACATACATATATGTAACTGCGTATATGTACATACTTAAAGTACATTTGTATAAAAAATTAGGTCTTAAAAATTTCAATAAATGTTAATCATAAAACAGATCAACTCAACAACAAAAAAATGAAAACTAAAAACTAAATTTTTATTAAAAAGTCAGTCAATACAGATTCTCTTTGTTTTTTCTTGGAACTTAGGAACGCCTTTTCATTCATATTGTTACGGGTTCACAACGACAAATTAAAACTCGCAAATGTCAAAAACGATACGCCAATTTATTTCGACAAATTATGTACAAAAACACGCACTTAAACTTACTAATAACTTGCTAATAATTCACTACTTTAATACGCCTATTAACTTCGCGTTAACATCTAGCGATCACTACCATTGGTTATCTCTGACTCGCTCGATGCCCCGCGTCCTGCCCTATATATAGGGTCTGCCTACTATTCGAGAACCATCCATCCTTCTTCGATTCACGAGCATTCTCGTTTCTTCCAGAAGGTACGCGGCATTCATGAGTGTCATAGATAACGCAACTAAAACCTAGACTTAGAATACAACCATAAGATACGTCAACCTAATACTACACTAAACCTAAATAAATTCTAACTATAAAATTTAAATAACTTAAATTTGTAACACTATCCTCCTCTTCAGGTTTGATCGTCTCGATCAACATTTGCCAGGTAAGGTTTTAGTCTGTCCAGATGAAAAACCTTCATCTTGGATTTGGCGCTTCTTTGGATTCGGTAGACTACATCATTAACTCTCTTAACAACTTTATAAGGTCCTTCCCATGGTGGTGTCAACTTAGGTGATCTTCCTTTCTTTCGTTGAGGATTGTATAGCCTGACTTGATCATTCTCTTTGAACCCTGAAGAGTTTGCTTTCAGGTCATATCTTGCTTTCATGCGGCTATTTCTATTCGCTCTCTAACCACTTATGGATATCGTGCAACTTTTGCCTTAAACGTTCGACATAGTCATTAACCTCTAAGTGTTCTTCTTCAGGTGAACCAAACTTGATATCACATGGTAAACGCAGTTCTCTACCAAACAGGATACTAGATGGAGTAGCTCCTGTCGTATTGTGAATGGCGGTTCTATAGGCCATCAAAAACAATGGAATATATTGGTCCCAATCTGTTTTGTGCTCATCAACAACTTAATTTAATAAAACAAAGATGTTCTTCTATTGTTTTATTAAATCTTTCAACCATGCCATCTGACCGCGGATCCGTCCGTGTTTTATGTATTCCTAAAAGGTCACAGAGATTCTGGAAGAGCTTTGATTCAAAGTATCTTCCTTGATCTGAATGTAGTTCCAAAGGAATGCCAAACCTGCTAAAAACATCATTCACCAGAACTTCTGCAACTGTAGCGGCCTCTTGATTAGGCAAAGCAAAAACTTCTGGCCATTTGCTAAAGTAATCCATGACAACAAGGATGTATTTGTTGCCCTTTTTAGTTTCTAGAAATAGTCCGGCCACATCAATAGCAATGCGTTCAAATGGCAGACCTACGTTATATTGTTTCATTTGACCTCTGGACCTTGTTTTGGGACCTTGGCTGGCTGCACAAGTTGAACATCGGCGGCACCAGTTTTTTACATCTTGAAAGTAATTGACCCAATAAAATCGGTTTCGGATTTTGTTCATTGTTTTATTTATGCCTAGGTGCGCGCCTGATTTTCCACCATGGCATTCGGCCATTATATGGTCTACCATGCTCCTAGGAACTACTACTTGATTAATCACAGTAAGGCCATCGGCAGTTTCCCAGGCACGTTTAAGAATGTTTTCTTCTACTATCAGTGAATCCCATTGTGCCCACAGTGATTTGAATATCATCCCTTGGTTTGCGATATCTTGCCATGATGGTCGTGGCTTGTTCTCTTCTTTCAATCGCAAGATAGGTCCTACATCTTTGTCGCTAAGTTGTGTGGTTCTAATCGAAGCCGACATCCATTCTTCATCTGGTTCTAACTTTATCTGGCGCACGTAGGTAATTCCTTCTTTCTGGTCAATTCTCCTGCAATGTTTACAATCTTCAGGGCAAGGTCTTCTGGACAATGCATCTGCATTACTATGCACCCTTCCCGCTCGGTGCTTAATTTGATAATGGTATTGTTGTAGCATTTCTATCCATCTCGCGACTTGCCCCTCAGGTTGTTTCATTTTCATGAGCCACTGTAACGCAGCATGATCCGTTCTAATCAGAAACTCTTGTCCATAGAGATATTTGTGAAAGTGATCTACGGATTTAATGATGGCTAGGAGCTCCTTTCTGGTAACTCAATAATTTCTCTGGTTTGGATAGCTTTTTGCTGAAAAATTCGATGACCCGTTCTTCTCTATCTTGTACTTGGGAGAGTACTGCTCCTATGCCATCGTTGCTCGCATCAGTATCTAATATGAATTTACCTTTGGGAATAGGATATGCGAGAATCGGACTAGAACATAATGCTGCTTTTAGTCTTCTAAATGCTTGGTCACATTCTGTATTCCATCTGTAAGAAGCTTTATCTTCTGTAAGTCTATGTAATGGAGACGCTATTTTGGCGAATCCTTCTACAAATCGTCTGTAGTATGTACACAGACCCAAAAAGCTTCTTAATTCATGTTTGTCACGAGGTTGAGCCATTATTTTATTGCTTGTAACTTCTTTTCGTCAGTGACCGACAAACTCAACTTTTTCTTGGAATAGAAAACATTTCTTTGGGTTTAATTTAAGATTGGCATTTTTGATTCTTGAAAATACTTCTTGTAAACTGTCTAGATGATTTTGAAATGATCTGCCCATTACTATGACATCATCCAAGTAAACTAGGCAGGTTTTCCAAGTAAGGCCTCGTAGAACAACTTCCATTAGTCTTTCAAATGTTGCTGGGGCATTACATAGGCCAAATGGCATCACAGTAAACTGGTAAAGTTCACTGCCAGCAGAGAATGCTGTCTTCTCTTTATCTCTTTCAAAGATTCCTACTTGCCAATACCCACTTTTTAGGTCAAGAGTAGAAAACCAATATGATCCTGCCAATGTTGTTAAGGTGTCGTCTATTCTAGGCAGTGGGTAACTATCTTTCTTGGTCACATCGTTAAGTTTCCTGTAGTCGACGCAAAATCTAGTACTTCCATGCTTCTTAGTGACCAGTACCACAGGAGATGACCAAGGACTTGATGACTCTTCAATAACCCCGTCACTGAGCATTTTATTAATGAGATTGTGAACTACTTCTTGTTTGGCCATTGGTAGTCTTCTTGGGAGCTGTCTTATCGGTTGGGCATCGCCAGTGTTAATGGAATGTTGAATAAGGTTTGTGCGTCCTGAACTAGTCTTAGTTTCGAAGATATTGATGATGATGATTGATGATTCATATGTGAGTGGGCCTTGCAGCCCTTCCACTGCGACCACCAGTGGGTCTGTTGGCTCACTTTTGAGTGGTTTCTCACCACTGTATGCCTAATCATCCAAAAAGGCCGGCTATCAGTTTGGGTGAGACACTGTTCACATCTTCTGAGTCGATCTGAGGTTTACCGAAAGTATTCTGACGTAAACGTGCAATAGCCGGACATTCGCACAGTACATGTCTGACTGTTTCGTCATCCTCCATACCGAGTCTACATTCGGTCTCTTCTGTTAGTCCCATTCTGTGCATGGACACTCTCAGTCGACAGTGACCCGTATAAAGACCAGTCACTATACGTATCTCCTGTCTGGTAAGTCCAATAATGTTCTTGGCTCTCTTTCTACAAGGTCCTTTAATGAACTCTTTAGAGTGAGCCGGTTCTGGTATATTTATCCAGTATTGTTGGAAGCTATTCTCCATCCATTTTAATATGGTTGATTTAGCAGCATTGTATGATATCCCCAGGGCTGGCTCGGGGCCGAAAAACTCGGCAGATGCCGCTTCCCTCGCTGCTAGGTCTGCGGCCTCATTTCCCTCGTGCCCAGAATGCCCTGGTATCCATACTCATGATACATTGTTAGCGCTACCAAGCGCATTCAGCGAATCTTTACAGCTCCTCACGGTTCTCGATGAGACCGTATAGGAATCAAGCGCTCTTAAGGCTGCTTGACTGTCGGAGAAGATTTTTATTGTCCTGTTGGTCCATTCGTGGTCAGTAATCCACCGGGCACACAGTTCAATGGCTACGAGGTCGGTCTGAAATATAGTAGCCAATTGGCCGAGACTATGTTTAATCTCGACTTTTTCTTGAATACTAACAACTCCAGATCCAACGCCCGAAGGCATTTTGGATCCGTCGGTATACCAGAAGCTATCGTTATTTGAAAAATTGGTCCTGTTCTTTAACCAGTCCTCCCTCTCCAGGAGGATAATGTTGTATAGCTTTCTGCTGTACACCGTGTTGGGCATGACGTCGGATATCATTCCTAGAGTTGCATCCAACTCTTGTTCCCTTATTAGGGCTGTTGATATCACTTTGTTTGCCCTGCCATCCTGGTGGTTGGCTCTTATTCTGTATGTTGCTTTCGTGCCTCCGCCTCTAAGAAAATGTGAAGCGGAGGTAAGTTTAGTAAGCATTCAAGCGCAGTCGATGGGCTAGAGCTCATTGCACCACATATGGCAAGACTGGCTTGTCGTTGTAAGCTGGTTAGTTTGGCCCTTGAGGTTCTTTGATGTCCCTTCTCGAACCAGACTATTGCGCCATACGCAATCATTGGTCTGATGACTGTTATATACAGCCAATACATTTGTTTGGGGCTAGTGCCCCAGGTTTTTCCGCAAATTCTTTTGCACGTCCATAAGGACAGTGTGGCTTTGCGGGTTACTTTTTCCATATGGGCATTCCAGGTAAGAGTTTTATCTAGAGTGACCCCTAGGTATTTCCCCTCTGATGCAAATGGAATTATTTCACCGTTAAGCTCCGGAGGAGTCAGGAAATCAAGCTTCCTTTTACGGGTGAACGGTATAATAACTGTTTTGCTAGGATTTACAGACATCTGTTCCCTGTCACACCAGTCTTTTACCGTGTTTATTACTTCTTGTATCTTTCCAGAGAATTCACTCTCTGGAATGTCTCTAATGATTGCTCCTACGTCATCTGCGTATCCCAATACCTCTACATCCAGCGATTCCAAGATGGCAAGAAGATCATCGACCAGTAGAGACCACAGGAGGGGAGACAAAACTCCTCCTCGTGGACAGCCTCTAGCAGCTCTGAAGCTTACCATCTCGTCGTTAAGAGCTGTTTCAATCACTCGATTCTCGAGTGTGCACCTGATGAATCCCGTGACGGTAGATTCTATTCCTCGGGCGCACGCTGATTTAAAGAGGGAATTGGGTAGTGCATTGTTAAATGCTCCTTCTATATCAAGAAAAACACCTACTGCGATGCCTTTTGCATCGAGGGTTTCCTTGATTTTTCCAACAAGGTTGTTTAAAGCTAGTTCTGTTGAGTTCCATGCTTGGTATGCATATTGGTTTACATTGAGCGGGTGGGCCATTAAGGCGCCACCTCTGATATGTACGTCTATTATCTTTTCCAAGCCTTTCAACAGAAATGAGGTGAGGCTTATGGGTCGAAGCGATTTTGGAGTATTATCTGCCCGACCCGCCTTAGGTATGTAAACTACCTTAACTTTAGTCCAGCTGGTTGGAATATAATTCCATGCTAGGCTGGCTCTATACAGTTTCACCAGGCAAGGTACTAGCACTTCCAGGCCTTTTTGTACTAGCACTGGAAGAATACCATCTAGGCCCGGTGATTTGTATGGTTCAAAAGACGTGAACGCCATTTTGATCGAATCAAAGATATTACTTTGCTCTTCTATAAACTTTCTCGCTTTACTAACTTCTTCTGGAGTGAGATGTTGCCAAGTTTACTGAAATTGCTGAAGTACCTCCGTTGATAACTTGCTTTTATCCTCGAAAATTGGCTCTTCACATCTTGTCACTTTCTGGACTGGTTCAAATAATGCTACCACCTCTCCCTGATTAATTTTGACACTAATTATGAAAATATTGGCGACTCTAATCGGGATGTCTTTATCGGTTTTAACTAGTGACTTTGCAACGAGGTAGGTGTTGGGTATATTCTGTTGGCTTATGAGTCCGACGCAGCTTGCTGTTTTACTTTCTAGCCCCCCAAAAATTATGGTCTCACTGTTACCGACCAGTCTTGTTGTGCATACTGCCACCACCTTTATTGGTTCTTTATTGAAGTGACTTTTTGACAAAATGAACTCTTCGTTCCCAAATCTTAGGGTATTAAGTTTATTATCAAACGCAAATCCATGTCTACTTAGCAAGTCCATTCCCAAAATAAATTCGTCTTCTATATCTGCAACTAATACAGTGTGGCGAATCTTCAATCTTCCCAGCTGTAGGTCTATGTCTGTCTGCCCCAACACGTCAGCGGATTCTCCAGTCACAGTCTTAAGTATTATTTTTTTTTCTGTTGGTCGAATTTTATATCTCGTTGCAATTTTGAACTTAAGCAATGATATGGCAGCACCAGTGTCTACTGTTATATTACTTTTCTTCCATTAATAAGTCCGTCGATGTTAAGACTGTCAGCAGTATGTTTTAAGCTCTTAATAGAGTAAATTTTGGGGGCTAAATTCCCATTAGCCAACACCCGCCCCTCTGCGTTGACTAGTTTTAGTTTTCCTGATCTCTTCTTCGGTACTCTGTCCCACTAGATGGTGAGCGAGACCTCATTTGGACACGACAATCGCGTTGAATATGCCCTGTACGTGCGCATCTGAAACACTTTACATTTGGAGGGGATCGTTTGCTTTCTTTTAAAGAATCAATCTTCTCTATCAGTGATTGAAACAGTTGGTTTAGCGTTTTTAAGTTGACCTCATCACCAGTGCTCATTTCTTCTCCCTACTGAATTGACACAGCTCTCACTTTTGGCCTGGACATATTATTTGATGATTCAATTTCAAGGGCTCGAATCAACACTTCACTGCTGTTATGGAAGCGTTCTCGACGAAGTAACTTTGCTAAGTCCGTGTCTCGCAAGCCGTTAATAAAGCGATCTACCGTGAATTTTTCTGTAATTTTCTGGCATTTCTGAGTAAGCCAAGTACATCAGCCTCCTGATATCCGCTTCATACTCTGGTAATGACTCCCCTGCTCTTTGGTGACGAATATTTAATTCTGACCAATGCAAATTTCGTAAATGTTCATCTCCATATCTTCTTTCTAAAGCTGCCACTAAAGCCTTGTAACTCTGTTGCTGGAATAGACCGTAAAAGTCCAAGGGCGGGTTCTCGTAGAGCTACTAACAAAGCTCTAGCTTTTTCGTCCTCGTCCCAACCATTTGTAGCGGCGGCAGCTTCAAATTGTTGTTTGTAGGTGGACCAGGAAGACGTTCCATCGAAATTTGGAGGCTTAATGTTTTGGTTGGAATTCACAACACATCCCTGAGCTTTTATTTTGTTGTGTTCTTTTTGGAGCTGTATAAGCTGTTTTGACACGTCCTGGAATTTTTCTTCCATGGTCAGAAAAACTTCTTCCCTAACATTCTGTACCTTTTCTTCAACATTTTGTACCTTTTCTTCTACATTCTGCAATTTATTTTGTACCTTTTGTTCCACACTATGCATTCTTTGAGTTATTTCTTCCTTAAGATCTTCGGTTGCAGTCTTAAACTCTTCTCTCAGCTGTTCGGAGTTGCTCTTTATTTGGTCAAAGTTTTCCTGCATGTCGTTCTGGTTTTGTTCCACAGTCTGCTTCATGTAAGCAAATATTAATAAATCAATAAGTACAAAAAAATCATCGCTTTGTTTTTATAGATCTGACAAAAGTATTTGATACCGTCGATCATGAGTGCCTTTTGGATACCTTGGATTCCCTCGGATTTTAAGGGGTCTTTTACCGATTACTTAAAAGTTATCTTACCGGACGAGTTCAACAAGTCAAAATTGACGAAACTTTAAGTGAACAAAAAACAATTAGGTATGACGTTCCACAAGGAACTGTACTTGGACCAATATATTTATAATATATATCAATGAATTATTTTCTCTTAAACTAACGGGTAACATAACTTGTTTTGCGGATGACACTGCAATTTTTTATGAAGCGAATTCTTGGAAAAAGATAAAAGATAAAGCGGAGAAAGACTTGTCAACAATATTTGAATGGTTTGAAACAAATCTCCTAACTGTTAATGAAGAAAAAACCAACTTTGTTGCCTTCACATCATATTCTTTAAACTTACCTACCTATAATGCACTCTCTATTAAACTTCACAATAACTCAGAGACCTTAACAATAAAAAGCAAAAGTGAAATTAAATACCTAGGAATTTTTTTGGACAACCACCTGAGATTTGACAAGCACATAATCTATGTCACAAAAAAAATTAGGTCTACGTTAAGCAAATTCAAGTACTTATCGAAAATTCTTAGCACGCGTCAATTGGAAATCCTATACCATGCATTGGTAGAAACGCATATAAGATATGGTTTAATAGTAGGGGGAGGATCAGCGAATTACTTAAAAGAAAAGGTAGAAAGAACTCAGAAATGGATTTTAAAAGTGATTTTCCAGAAGCCTCGATTATTTCCAACAGAGCAACTTTATGAGTTATGTAAAAAAAATGTGTTTAAATCAACTTTTCTGCCTATCACTATTAACTAGACAATTTAAAAACAAAGAAACTCTACAAATACTTAATCATGAATATGACACCCGGCAAAAAAACAAATACGTGGTTCCTATGCCAGAAAAAACTATATCATTAAGATGTCACACACATCTTTGCCCAAAAATATACAATAATCTACCTGTTGCGATCAGACAAATCAACTCCTATAACTCCTTTAAAAAAAAGTGCAAAAAATGGATTATGACAATAGATAGACAAACTTTAAATAATTTTCTTAGCCCACAAAATAATCATCTTATTCATATATAAATAACAAGGGTACTTAATTTTTTTTTAATAAAAAACGATTGATTGTAATTTTCCTCGAGGTTTTTATACAAAAACCTTAAATAAATTTTGTGACTGTCTGTATATTTTTATTATGTATTTATATTATTACGTTAAGTTATAATGTGTTGTTTATTTATCAAATTCTAAATATGAGGTAAACTACAGAAACACCCACGCACAAGGTTCGCCTTTAGTGGGTTTCTTCTTTTATTTGCCTCAAAAAGGGAAAAGTTATAAAGAATATTGTTGTTACATTGTATCTTTAATTTTCGCAAATAAAATATTTATTATTATTATTATTATTATTATTATTTATGTCGTTCAGGTTTTGTTCAAAGGTCTGTCTTATATCGTTCTGGTTTTGAGCCATTTGAGCTGCTAGAGCCTGCATCATTTTAGCTAGATCTTCCATCTTTGCCGATCCTTGTCTAGTAAGCATCAACTTCGTGATAAATCACTTAAAACGTTTATTTTAGGGCTATAAAGCGAATGTCGAAGTTGGTTTTTTAATGTCTCTTCCAATTCTTAAATAGAACCTAATGGAATGTTCTGGAATATACTGGTAAATGTTACTCTTTCTGCTACTAGACAAATGTAGAAGTCATTTTTCGATTATCTCTTTTGGTTCTCGAATAGACCGTCGTAGCATGTTATGGAATATTCTTGAAATAATTTCTAATTCTTACTTTTAAAATAACTAAGCTACTGTCAAAGTCGGTTTTTTATATATCTCCTCTGGTTTTCGAATAGAACGTCCTAGAATCTTATGGAATATTCTAGAAAATCTTGCTACTTCTTACTTTTGCAATTACTAAGCTAATGTCGAAGTCGCTTTTTGGATATTTCTTCTGGTTTTCGAATAGAACGTCGTAGAAAGTGATAGAATATTCTAGAAAATCTCTCTAATTATCAATTTTTGGACCGTAAGGTTAATGTCAAAGTCGGTTCTCAAATATCTCCTTTGGTTTTTGAATAAAACAATATCGAACTTCTTCTTCGAATATTCTGGAAAAATCACTTACTGTTCTTCTGTCCAATTGTCCTAGCCGGTGGTACTATGTAAGGGTAGTCTTTGCACTATTCAGTTCTGAATATTCTGGCAAAATCACCTACTGTTCTTCTTTTCAATTGTCCTAGCCGGTGGTACTATGTAAGGATAGTCTTTGCCATATTTATTTCTTTTAATCTCACTTCTGACACCAATTGTTACGGGTTCACAACGACAAATTAAAACTCGCAAATGTCAAAAAATACGTCAATTTATTTCGACAAATTATGTACAAAAACACGCACTTAAACTTACTAATAACTTGCTAATAATTCACTACTTTAATACGCCTATTAACTTCGCGTTAACATCTAGCGATTACTACCACTGGTTATCTCTGACTCGCTCGATGCCCCGCGTCCTGCCCTATATATAGGATCTGCCTACTATTCGAGAACCATCCATCCTTCTTCGATTCACGAGCATTCTCGTTTCTTCCAGAAGGTACGCGGCATGCATGAGTGTCATAGATAACGCAACTAAAACCTAGACTAAAAATACAACCAAAAGATACGTCAACCTAATACTACACTAAACCTAAATAAATTCTAACTATAAAATTTAAATAACTTAAATTTGTAACAATATTGTCCAGGTGCACTAAAGTCGGATTTACAATATCGTTGGTTTAGCCCTACAAAACTAAAAAATTTCACAAATTTCAGAAAATTCTAGCTACATTCAGCATAAATTCAAAGCAGTTTGGCAGAAAATATAATTATTAAAAACAAAGAAATGTCTGACAGTTTTAATTGCTAAACAAACCTCTGCTATGGCTGGTGGCTGATATTCGTCAGTCACCAGTTCCGCCTCCTCTTCATAACTTTTTTTACTCTCTTGCGGACCTTCTAAAATTTTTGAGTCGGTTCATTCATCCGTGGTTGTCAAAACCTCATCAACCTCTACAAAATGTTTCCACTTTTTTGGGTAGCAAAGTCAGCGATAGGTAAGTCATTCATTCTGCTAGAGGTAAGTTTCCATCTGCAGTCCAAAATTGTTCTCTTCATCAGAACTTGCGTGATCGTCCGGCATGACCAAAACATCTTGAAATTGTCTGTTGAGAAACGTAATCCCAAGCTTGTGATATAAAAAGAATCCAAAATCTTTAATTTGTAAAGGTCATTAGAAGTCTCATATTTTTCTAGGACTTTAGTTAGCTGGAATTTTCTGAACTCAGTTTTTAAAGCTTTGATTACTTCCTGATCCATTGGCTGTAGCACCGAAGTTGTATTGGGCGGTAGAAACATAAGATTTATGGCTTTTAAATTTTTTAGGTTTGGATGAGCTGAACAGTTGTCTGGTAACAAAGTATTTTCTTATTTTGTCTAAACAGTTTATTGTCCCACTTTCTTATTGCCTTTTCAAACAGTAAGACAACCAACCAGGCTTTTGCATTGCTTTCGTAGTCAAATGGCAGGGTTTTTACATTTTTGAAGCAGCGTGATAATTTGGCCTTCCCAATAACCAAAAGTTTTTAGTTTTTAGCTATTACTATTAGCTCCAATCAAAACAGTTAGCCTGTCATAGCCCGAGCGGTACAAACTAGACACGTGGGAAATGGGGATAAAAGCATGAAAATTTGTATATATGTTTTATAAGAAAATACAAACTTTTTGACCCGCAGCACCTTTATTTTTCGTCACAGTGTAAGGAGTGGGAGAATTTTTTTAAAAAATTACTGAAAATAATTGTTAAAAATTAGGTCATACCCATATAGTCACGATTATACTAGTTTTTATAAAATTTGTATTTTGTGATTTTAAAAAAATTGGTTTCAAGGTAATTTGACCTTACACGACCTTGAAAAGTGTTTTATTCGAAAAAACATGATTCTTGAGTATTATGATAAAAAAAAGTCACCAAAATTCGAGGTTTCTCAAAAGCAAAGCAAGAAAACTTTTAAACTATAAATAAGAACTGTAGAAACTTGCTGTAAAATTCTTGAGGCGTTCAAAGTTTTTTTACTTTAAAAAATGCCCCATATAAAATGACATATTCCGAGAACCCAACATTAGTGTGTGCTACTCCAGTACCGATTGTGTCAAAATTACTAAATTTGGACCAAACATTAAAGAGGTCAGGTCTAATATTTTTGAAAAAAAAAATTGACTTAGCTGTCATTCTTTCCAAGATGGCGGCAAAGTTATCAAAATATTAACATATTTTATTTTTTCCCATTTAGCACAAAATAAATTTTGAGCAACCGACATTAGATTTTTAATGTCCTAAAACAGCAGCATTCAAAAAAAAAATTGGTATAGAAATGATCTTGTTTGTCCTTGATAAAATCATCTTATATTAAAAAAGTAATTAAAAAAATTGCATTTTGTCGTGTTTTTTTTTTAATTTTCACTGCGCTTACATTTAAAATACCCTGCCAATATATGGGCACCTACGCTCACAATAGGTACTATAGTTATAGTCTACGTGTGAGCTAATACCGGGTGGGCCAAAAAAAACCGGACGATTTTTTTTCAATAGAACTTTTGAACTATACAATCGATTTTAATGGGACAAACTGCAGTTGGCAGACAATTAATTAGAGTTCTGACTGAATGAATTTTTTTGTCCAACATCTCAAATCCAAGATGGCGGACGAAATTAAAATGTACTCTTCAAAGATGCTCGTTTATTCTCATGTTGCGAACATGTCTTAATTAATTTTTTAAATTAGTAAAAAAGCTGCATTCTTGCCACGCACAACGCGGTACGAAATAGCAAAATCGGTTAACTGGTTCCTAAAAAAATATTTTTGTTTCAACCATTGTTTTGTATATTATACGATTGCCTTGTCAATCATGTCTGAATTTATTTCCTTATAAATTCATTACTACAGAACCGATTTTAATGAAATAAAAAACATCCTGGTGAGAATTGATTGCTTTTTAAAGATCATGGTCAAAGTTTATCGCCATTTTAAAATTCAAGATGGCGGACAGAATCATACGTAATTCTTGAAAATGGCGTGTTTATTCTTAGTTTCCGCAAACGTTTTAGGATTTTTTTAATTGATAGAAAAGCACTACTTTTCTATTTTTGTTTCAGCCATTGTTTTACAGATTATACGATTACATTGCCAATCCTGTCTGCATTCATTTCCTTATAAATTCGTTATAACTAAACCAATTTTAGTAAAATAAAAAAAATCATGTTGAGAATTGATTGCTCTTTAAAGACTATAATCGAAATTTGCCGCCATCTTAGAATTTAAGATGTCGGACAGAATCATACTTGACTCTTCAAAATGGCGTGCTTATTCTAATTTTCCGAAAATGTTTTAGTTTTTTTTTAATTTATAGAAAAACATTACTTTTCTCCCGCATGAAGAGATAAACATTACTTGAGTGCTTTTCTATAAATTAAAAAAATACTAAAACATTTTTTGAAACTAAGAATAACCGTGCTTCTTTGAAGGGTCAAGTATGATTATTTCCGACATCCAAACTTCTAAGATGGCCGCAAATTTCGATTATAAACTTTTAGGAACAATCAATTCTCACCATGATTTTTTTTATTTCACTAAGATCGGTTCAGTAATAATTAGTTTACAAAGAAATGATTGCAGACAGGATTCGCAATGCAATCGTATAATCTGTCAGACAATGGCTGAAACAAATATGGATTTTTGGAGAACCACCAAACCGATTTTACCAATGTATACCTTATTGTATGGGGGCTTTTCTATAAATTTAAAAAAAACTAAAACATTTTCAGAAATTAAGACTAAATACGCCATTTTGAAGAATCAATTATGATTCTGTCTACCATCTTAAATTTTAAGATGTTAATAAATTTTGATCATGATCTTTAAAAAGCAATCAATTCTCACCAGGATGTTTTTTATTTCATCAAAATCGGTTCAGCACTAATGAATTTATAAGAAAATAAATGCAGCCATGATTGGGGATTTTGCTGATTCATGCCTTGTTGTGCGTGGCAAAAACGCTGCTTTTTTAGTGAAGAATAAACGAGCATCTTTGAAGGGTACAATTTTATTTCGTCCGCCATCTTGAATTTTGAAATGGCGGACAAAAAAATTTATTTGTTCAAAACTCTAATTAATTCTCTGCCATTCAAAAGTTATATTGAAAAAAAAATGTCCGGTTATTTTTGGCCCACCCGGTATAAATAAAACCTGTAATATATTTTATTCAACTCCAGACTTAATTACCTTTCGTTTGATACCACAAAAATTCTAATTCTTAAAATCTACCCCCTTTTTTTAAACTTAAATGTATTTTGCTTAGCTCCAGACTCAATAACCTTTCGTTTGATATCACACACGCCATATTTTCACTTAAACTCTAATTTTTGAAATCTACCCCCACACTTTTTTAAATAAACTAAAATGTGTTTGTTTACCTCCAGACTCAATTACGTTTCGTTTGATATCACACAGGCCATATTTTCACTTTTTATATGATATCGGGAACATTTTGATCATAAGTAATCTTCTAAATATATGTTCACACCTAATTAAAATATGCCATTAAAAATATTATTCCCCCTTCACCCTAGAAGTAAAATATCAATTTAGATCAATATTTGCAATTTGGCACATTTTATAAATATCAAAAAATAATGCCGCAGTACTGAATCTGCATGACATTATTTTCTCTAGATAAGCCAATTTTAATGAGGCATAGCTCGTGGACTAATAGCGCTATATAAAAAGAACTGGATAGGTGTGCCTTAGGGCTTCCTTAACCCTACTAAGTATTCTTTTTTTCTAGTTTTTTAAATGTAGGTGCAGTGAAAATTTAAAAAAAAACACGAAAATATGCCTTTTTTATATAAGATGATTTTATCAAGTCTGTACCAATTTTTTTTTAATTCTGCTATTTTAGGACATTAAGGGTCCATCTCACCGACTTTTTTTTCGTTATTTAGCTTAAAGCGTTTCTTAATATAATCATAACATGACGTAATAAGGAACACTTAAGGCTAAGTAACGAAAAAAAGAGTCGGTGCGATGGGCTATAAGGGCCCATCGCACCGACTTTCTTTTCTGTTTCCTAGCCTAAATTTCGTTGCACCGAAATCAAAGGCAGGCTTATTCCTTCCTTAGTGTGTTAACCCATTAACTGTCAACTTTTTGTCTTGCTAGTTCCGATTTTTGAAACACTTAATTATGTCTTATTAAGAAAATGAACTTAATTGGGGACCGTGGCAATACCAAAAACACAAATATAAAGGAAATATAAGTAAATCCCCAAATGGCGACAGTGGCAGCTAACGGGTTAAAATGAAGTCACCTTATTTAGTGACTACTGTTTCTTAAAAGCTGCTTAAAGATAAGATGCTGGTTACATCATTTTACCCGTCTGGCATAGCCATAGCCACTGACAATACCTACAAATGAGCAGAGTGATTAAAGTAAAGGTGTCTTTTTGTGTTTTGTGAGTAAATAAAGTAAGAAACATGTCCTTTTTTTATAAAAACTGTAAAATCTTAAAATAAATAAAAAAGATTTTGAAAAACTTTATTGCAAAAGATAAGGCTAGATTTTGGTTCTTTTGGCACAATGTTTTTGTGAAAAAATATACCTATGTATCGATTACAAAAAGATTTGTAAGGAAGAAAAATAATTTAGATAAAGTTTTTTGATTTTCGGGTTAACTGTTGTTCACAGCCTGGTAAGTACACTGCTAAGGGTAGGATAGGACTGACAAGTGTAAGAAACCCCTTGCATTTAAATTAAACGGCACGGCTTGATGTAACCAGACGATTTTCCTTTCTGCCTTTATACCCTAATTTCCCTATAATTTTTGGTCCTTTGGTTGTACCGACGAGGGCACCCAAATTCAACAAAATCTTCCAAGTATTCTTTCAAAAATTCAAGAACTTTGATTTTTTTAAATAAATTTTGATACAGAAAATTTGATGGCTTTTGACAAAAATATTTTGGGAAGTACTGGGTGTTATTATTTTTCCATGGTTTAAAAATTTGATTGGTTGAAACAGCGGCGTTGCCTGATTGGGTCACACGGTGGTCGCATCTTAACAAAGGAGAGGAGATTTTTGCTTGGTGCAACAAATTTAAAAATAATGCTTAAAATTAAAGCAATCCATAAAGAAAGGACACTTTAAAACTCGGTGCGATGGGCCCTAAGAATCTAATATCCGTTGCTCAAAATTTGTTTTGTGCTAAATTGGAAAAAATAAAATATGTTGATATTTTCATACATTTGCCGCCATCTTGAAAACAATGACAGGTACGTCAATTTTCTTTCTTGAAAATATTACACCTGACCTTTCCAATTTAGTACTTTTCACACAACTGGTATGAAAGTAGCACGCACCAATGTTGAGTTCAAAAAGTCAAAAAGCTTTGAACGCCACAAAAAGTTTACAGCAAGTTTCTACAGGTCTTCTTAATAGTTTAAAAGTTTTCTTGCTTTGCTTTTGATAAACCTCAAAGGAGGAGACACTAAATACATTGTTTACCGGGATGCATCAGATCTGCTGAATTTGAGATATGTTGAAGGCCAAACCTTCCTGATATTTTTTCCAAAAAAAATTGGCGGGTCATTGGTTTCGTTTTTGAGCTATACTTATTTTAATGTGCGCCACTGAAATATGGAAAAATTTGTCGTTTTGTACTTCTTTTGCTATAACTTATCGTCAAATAAAAATGAAAAACTGATATTAGTTTTATTTTATTGCAAAAGGAGTCCTTTTAAGAATTTTATCAATTTGCGACATATAGTTTGCGTCACATACCTACAGAGTGGCTTAAAATATATATAATGAAAATACAGGAAAAACAACTGAGATTTATTGAATATAAATGGAGGAAACTGAAAATGCATGGTCAAAATTAACTTCACTTGCTTTGGTGTGAGTCGTTTTAACTCTTCTAAGGTGATGTTTGCATAATGGGTTATGTGATAAACTCACAGGGTGTTTCAAACATTTTTGTAATTCAAAACATGACATGTGTACCAGTGGCGCACCCAGGAATATGTCTTGGGGGGGGGGGGGGGGTGTCGTGGCCTCTTAAGGGGGGGCCGAAGCCTCATGATGTCGAATTTTAAGCTATTTGTATTTTTTTTCGGTTCGGTTCGCCCATGTGTGTACTAATTGTCTATGGAAGTGCGTTTACCGGGATGCGTCAGATGATCTCAATTTGAGATATGTTGAAGGCCAAACCTTCCTAGAATTTTTTATACTTATTTAAATGCGCGCCGCCACTGGAATAGGGAAAAATGTCACTTTCGTAGTTTTGTCCTAAAACATATTGTCAAATAAAAATAAAAAACCAATTTTAATTTTATTTTGTTGAAAAAAAAAGTACTTTTAAGTATTATCTCAATTTGTGACAGATAGTTTTTGTCACATATCTATAGAGTTGCTCAAAAAATATATAATAGAAATACAGGAATAATAACTGGAATTTGTTAAATATACCTAAAGGGAGGAAACTAAAAATGCATATTCAAAATAAACTCATTTTCTTGTGCGTCGTTCTAACTATTATAAAGTCATACTTACATAATATGTTATGTAGTAAACTTACAAAGTATTTCAACCATTTTTTTTATTCGCCTGACATATACTACTAATTGTCTATGGAATAGTGTGATTGCTGGATACCTCAGATGCGGTGAATTTGTGATATTTAGGAGCCCAAACCGTCCTAACACTTTTTTCAAGTGGGGGGGGGTCATCGGTTTTGTTTTCGAGCTATACTTATTTAAATGCTGGAATATAGGAACTGTGACTGAAAAGCGATATTAATTTTGTTTTGTTAAAAAATGAGTCAAGTGCCAATTTCAGGTACGAGTTTTAAGTGCCTTGCAGTGTTTCCAGCTGGAGGGAATTTCACGTCCCAGAGATGTACTTAAGAGTGCAACCTATCAAAATACCTTCAGTTTACATCCAGTTTTTGTGTCGCATAAGACGTAAAATGTATGTAAGTATATGAAATATACATACAAAAGACGTATATAATACGCACAGCACTACATCCCAGGAACGTACCGGGGACCTACATATCGCTAAATGGAAATATTTGTCCCCGGTAGGTACATACCGTGGCTGTATGAATAGTATAAACCTAGTAGTTAAATGTTGTGTAGTGAAACGGTCCCTCTAACGGGTTAATAATTATATTTTTTGAAGTAAACAAAAACATGTCACTTGAGATTTTTTCCTGACGCGAAGAGACTTTGAAGGGAGCCCCGAGAGGGGGTCTACACACATTCACTGAAAAATAAAGTTCAGTTAGACCTCAAAAAGAAAGCCTGTGAAAAACTTAATTAACAAAACTTTAAATATCCTCTTTTTATCTGTATAAGGCGATAGAAGTAGCAAAAATCCATAAGAAGATGTTAACATATTCGACATTCCAGTAGAGTGTATTGAAATAAGTATAGCTAGAAAACAAAAGCGATGACCCCCCATCCCCCATTTTTTTTCTTTAACATATTTTAAATTCACCTCATCTAATGCAGCACGGTAAATAACCTATTCCGGTCAACAGTTAGTAAACACCAATCATTTGTTTAGTTTAAAAAATGTTTGATATAATCCCAGTTATTATTCCTGTTGTTCTGTTATACATGTTTTGAGCCACTCTGTAGATATGTGTACAGACTGGTCCAAATTGGACACTTTTGATAGGATACGCCCATTTCTAGTGGAGCTAGAACAAAAGTAACCAACATGTTACGGGCTCGATTTTCGTAAAAAAGTAAATGCCGAAAACGGCACACCTAAATCTTGAATCACTTAGAAGATCTGGGTGATTTTCAATTTGGTGCATTTTCGATCCACCCCCATAACTTGTTTATTTATGAATATTTTTTATTTCTGTAAAAGCATTCTTAAAGCACTTTTTTAAGAGGAATTCATTGGTGTATATTTACCTTTTTACAAAAAATTATGGTTATGAAGTTATGAAATAAACTTGTATTTCTTATGGACCACCCCCCGTGTTTTAACATATTCTCTTTCGAAATTAAATTCTCTTTCTAAGTATATGTAACACTTGATACTTTTGGTTTCAAACTTTGACTTTATTGCTGTTTTTACATTATTTTTGATTAAATTTTTATCAAGTCGTCTCCAATTTTCCAATTTTTAATTTTTTTTGCGAAAACGTATAGGTCGAAGCGCGCTTTATTGAATGCAGGTATATTGAACGTCTAAGTGATGAAACGTCCCCACCATCCGCCCGACCAATTTAAGCGGTGATACCTAGACTAGTGCTAAGTCAAACAAAAAATTTTTTTTTCTGTAAAAACTTAATTTTGCGATTTATAGTTCTGCATTAAGGCGACGAAGTGTGCCATGCTTAAAAGAAAAATAGTAATTATATTAACTTATTGGTGCATGGATATTTTTAGGGAAATTAAAAACTACGAGAAAAATTAAATAATTTAAATGAGTATGTCGACATAGAAAACTGGAAAACATAAGAATAAATTAAACAACACAAAATAATGTAAGGAAACACTGTAACCTTAACATAACATTTTATTTTAAGCTAAATTAAGTATTAATTAATTCATTAATTCATCATCGTTCTATATTAGCTAGGTATTTTGTTTTTCTTTCAAGCATGGCACACATGATAAAAAATTCATCAAAAATAATTTAAAAACAGCAATAAAAAAGTTTGGAAACAAAAGTATCAAGTATTACATATAAACACAATATGTCAAAATACAGGGGGTGGTCCATAAGAAAAAATACAAGTTGATATCATAACTTCAAAACCATAATTTTTTGTAAAAAAGTAAATACACCACTGAATTAAAAAATATCCTCCCATCCCTACCCCCCACCTCCTTCCATAGAAAATGCGTTTTTGACACCCTTCCCATTATCCGATTTGGATGAAATTTGGTATACATATACTGCCGTCCTAAGTAAGACCCACCTATCTGCAAAAAAAATCAAAACTGAGTTAGGACCGAAAATGGCTTTAAATAGGTAATAATTTGTAACTTTTTTTTTGTTTTATTACTTAAATATTGCTATTAGAAACCCATAAACATTTACCAACAAAAAAATATGTTACAATGTAACTCGTAAGCAAGCATTTAAACTTTAAACTCCCTTTTCTCGAAATAAGTGAAAACGTAGATAGGTGGGTCTTACTAAGGACGGCAGTATAGTGGTCCGATGACAACACAACATAAAAAAAAAAATATCCTCCCATTCCTACCCCCACCCCCTTCTATAAAAAAATGCGTTTTTGACACACTTCCCATTATCCGATTTGGATGAAATTTGGTATACATATAGTGGTCCGATGACAATATAACAATAATAATAAAATGTCCTCTCACCCCTAGTCCCCACCCCCTTCCATAAAAAAATGCGTTTGTGACTTTTATATACAAATTTTAGCATTTTTTTTTAATTTAAATAATTTTGTTTGTTCTTATAATCAGTTACCTGTTATAGTTGTCAGTTACCTGTACTGCAAAAGCTATTAATTTTGAAAGAAAAAATAAAAAAATATAATTATTTTTGAAAGAAATCAAATATTAAAGGTTAGTTCTATATTTTATCCCAACATTTGTGAAGTTTATTAGTGGTTATCAGTTACCTGTGAAGTGCATCAGTAACGTGATATGCTAAAATTAAAAAATGGTCAAAAAAACAGAAAATATTTTAAAATTTGAAAATTTTTCCATGGCAACATCTTATTTGGTACTTTGGTCATATTTTCATTGATTCTTTTTAGTTGTATATCAAGTTTCATGTATGTCCACAATTTTTGCTCCAAATCTGTCTTTCCAGATATCTACCCGATTATAGATCGAAAATGAAACCGATGATCCCCCCAATTTTTTGAGACAAGTATCAGAACGGTTTGGGCTTTAACATATCTTAAATTCACCTTATTTGACGCATCCCGGTAAACACACTATTCCGTAGACAAGTAAACATGTCATGCGTTGAATTAAAAAAATGTTTGAAATACCCTGTAAGTTTATCACATAACCCTTTATGCAAACATCACTTTAGAATAGTTTAAACAACTCACAAGAAAGCAAGTGAAGTTAATTTTGACCATGCATTTTTAGTTTCCTTTCTTTAAATTTAAAATATCTCAGGTATTTAACCTGTATTTTTTTAAATAATTATTGAGCCACTCATATGTATGTATGTGATGCAAAATACATGTCAAAAGTTGATAAAATTCTTAAAAGAACTCTTTTTGCAATAAACCAAAGCTAATATCGGTTTTTTGTTTTTATTTGATGCTAAGTTATAGCAAGGTCACATTTTTCCATATTTCAGTGGCGCGTATTTAAATAAGTATAGCTCGAAAACGAAACCTATGACTCCCCCAAATTTTTAGTATAATCTTGACCAAATGGGTATAACCTAATTTTTGACAATTTTTTACGCCATTTTTTAAAACAATTTCCCCATCCCTTCCACGGTGAAGCAAAATAAGGGTGCTGAGGGTCAAAAATGTTGTATTTTTCCAAAGAATATGTGTACAAATTTTCATGCTAAAAGCATTTCCTACGTCATTGGGGAAATAGGGCTTGTACAGCTCAGATTATTAGACATTTTTCCGCCTACGCATTTTTCACCCTTAAACTTCTCGGTTTTATTTGGATTCGAAAGAATAACTCTGTTTTATCTACATTAAAAATGTCTTCATCCTGGTACCCTCTGTGTAAAGTAGGCCATACAGCAGACAACTAATCTTGCCGCTTTTCCACTACCTGTTCCACACACAATATTGTGCCTCTTTTGAAATCGCTGAATCCATCCACATGAACACGTAAAATCAATCTTAAGCTGCCTCGCAAAATCGTTAGCTTTTGTGATTAAAATGAGACCTGTCAGTATAGCCTTTTATATATATAATATCGCCACTATCAAATGCTTGATGTATCTTTTCTCGCCTTTTCCATGTGGTTGATATTGTTGAATGAGCAACCTGAAAAAGAAATTTTAGGTATCTGATGTAAAACTTTATAGGTTAACAAGTGTTGCAACGGAGTTATCAAAAATAATACATAATTATCAAAATTAAGAAACTGGATAAACATTACTTACATTTAACTCTTTGGCAATATCATTATTCAATTCTCCACTTTCCAAATGCCAAATTATATGAGCTTTCTTCTCAACTGTAAAAGCTTTTCCTTTAGACATCGCGTTTAATTTATACAAATTCTTTGATTCAGCAGCTTAGATTATGTAGACACAAAAGTACACCACATCAATAGCTTTAATACAATAAAGGTAACAGACGTTTATAATAGACCAAATGCGAATTTGCATGAACCGGGGATTTACCGCCTACAATAAAGGAGATTCCCCGAACTTCGGCACACAATGGCTACAGTTCGTCGTTATGCATTTAGCATAGAACTTGGTCGGGATCTTAATAAATCGTCGCTATAACCGATATGTCGTAATATCCGTTATCGTTATAAGCGATATTAACTGTATATATTGTATTCACTAATTGGGTTACCCACTTTTGTATACTGTCGTCTGTCTTTCAAGTAGTCAGGCTGTTAATGGAGCCATTCTTGTTAAAGGAGAATTTATTCCATATGATGTTCTATGGAATGGAACATGAATTATAGATCAGTTTCTAGTAAACCTTTGTGGAATTTGCAAAGAGACTAACTCCAATAACCTTGGACAATCCAACTTACTGTTTAAATTTTAAAAATCATTTATACATCTAACATAAATCTTCTTTTTTCCAATGTATCAATATTGAGCAGTTTCCGTAGAGATATTGTCAGGAATGTAAATTTCCCCTGACTGTGCCACTGTACGAAACCATCTTGGACAAACACAATTATAGTTCTGTTGAGATAAGAAAGTGGTTCCGCCTCCCTTCAAAATGGAAAACATTTGGTTGCCGCTTACCACACAGCAGATGGTTAATGCGAGAAAAACTATTGAAAAGTCTAGAGTGGGAGTCGTAATGGTTAAGCGTGGGGATACAGCAAGTAGCGAGAGGGTTTTCCCTTTAAAGTGATTGGACATGGAAATACTGTGAGATAAGAAAATGTTGTCTATAAAATGTATTTTATCTCTGTTTTCGTTTAGGTTTACTTGTTTAGCTCATTAGCTAGAATGTAAAGTAAATTTTAGGATTATCAGCAACGCCACTGACTTGGTTCCTCCAAGCTCTTCAAATAGGGGATAATGGATTATTTAGGTCCAACCTACCGTTTATAAAAACCCAAACTTAGAGGAGACAAGTCGGTCGTCACATTCTAAGTTTTGTTGAATTTAACTAAAAACCTCTAAAGTAATTATCAGTAAAGAAACATAAAATTTTTTATTTAAAAAATATTTTGCAGTTTGTTATTTTGGTAAGTTAAAGTATTATTTTAATATTTTGGGTCTTGTTCGTTTTATAGGTCATAAGAAAAGTCTTGTAACAATTTGTAATTTGCAACAGAGTTTTATTTTGTATTTATTAAAGTTTGTAACGTTTTTAAAACTGTTTTATATTTATTTTATACACATAAGAGATCCATTACGGTACCCTCGTTTAAGTACCCGACAAGTTGGTGGAGGCTTGAGGCTTGTGTGAATAAAAACTTGCAAATAATTTTGTAAAATTTATTTTTTTTAAATAATTTTTTCTTTAAAAATTTATAATTTTTTGGCTAATAATTATTTGTTTATCAATTTATTTTTAATTATTTAGTATTTATCAATTTGTTTTTTATTGGTTTTATTTTTAAATCAATGTTAAAACTATAAGACAAGCAAACCCTATACTTGGAGGGCCCAAAGTTGTGCCCCCTGGTCTGAATTCCATTTTTTTTATTTTAGTAATATATACCAAGGTTAGAGGTTATTTTAATAAAAGAGCCCTGTAAGTACTTAAAAATGTCGAATACTACTATTTCTGATATTAAAAATGAGAACGGGACGCCGGCAAAGCCAAAGTTTGTATCCCCATATTTATTTGATCCCTCCTCAGAACTAAATGCTCGTGATTTTTTGAGGCATTTTGAAAGATGTGCCGTGCCGCCCAAAATACTGGGGCAGAGAAAGAAAAATTAATGTATTTTGGCACCTATTTAGTAAACGTGGCTTTTACTTGGTTTCAAAGATATAAAGCAAAAACAGAAAACCAAAATAAAAGACGTATCTGGCGATTTTTTAGAAAAATTTGGCTCAGTTTTTTACAAACGTGAATTAAAAATTTGTTTATTAAATACAAAGCAAAAAGAGAATGAAGATATTAAAAAATATTATTTTCGATTAACAAATATTTGTGACGAATATGATAAATCTATGTTTTTTCTAATTTTTTGGAATATCTTGAAAGTGGTTTGCACAATGATATACTCACAAGTTATTATATTTTGCGAAAAGAACCTCCGACGGATCCAGATGATCTTTTGAATTTAATAAATCGCTTGAGTGCAATACAAAGTTTAATAGCACATTAGTTATTAAATTTTTGTTTATATTTTTTGCTTTATGAACTTTTTTTATATATATTTGTAGTATATATTTATAAAGGTATCAAGCAGACACTAACTCTAAATTTTTAAAATGTTCAATTTTGTTTATTTTTTTCTGTAAATTAATGTTACTATTTTTAAAATAATTATCTAAGGTAAAATTGTCGATTACAATACATTGATAAATTTTGTTATTTTAATATTTTTTATATTTAAAGACGTGCGTTATTGTTATCATGTTAAAAAAGGGCACGCATCTCTTACTTAAATTTCGAAAATCCAAGAACTCTAAAACACCAAATATTGAGTTACTCTTTGTAAAAATTCAAAAAAGTACTAAAAAATTTATTTTTAAATATTTAGAAGCATATGTGAGAACATTTAAAAATATTATTGGTACAAAAACACTTAAATCCATAATAATATTTAGTTATTTGATGCAATTTTTGTAAATATTTCTTATGCAAAAAATCCACTTCTAGCTTCAGTCAGTAAGACAATATTTCAAAAATACGAAAAAATTATATTTTAAAAGACAAAATTGGTATTGGAATCAAAAGGAAAAAATAAGATTTTGAGTTTAGTTATAATAAATACATCGTCAGTTTATGAAAAACCAAGTACAAGTTAAGTACAAAAGAACTGCTTGGGGTCGCATTGACACGGATCTCGATAGCCAACTAAATAAATTAGACTTTCGTGTTCTAACAATTAAAATAGTGCCAAAAATGTGAAATGTCCGAAGAACAAAATTAAAAACGCGCATTTTTAAAACATTTTTGGTTTTCTTGAAGGATTCTTTCAAAACAGTAAAGAATGAACCAAAGTTATTAAGGAATTGCAGCGTCGCAGGCAATACAATTCTTAAAAAACTCAAATAAAATTTTATTTTCAAAAAATTGTTTTTTTGTTTTAAAATTATTGAAAATAAATCTTGAAAAATAAATTAAGGATGGATTTGTGAGAAATTGGTAAATTACATAACATAACCTTAAACTCAATTAGTAAAACTTTGTTTTTAATTAGCGCACGGAAAAATTTTTGGAAAAAACTTATATAAAAATAGAATAGCAATATCGCTATATCTTTTAAAAAAAAATTCTGTTAATGTATTAAACTTTTTAGGTATAAAAAGCGATTTGGAAAATCACAGAATGTTTTTCTTGTTTTAAAATCTGGACATAAAAAGAAAGTCACAGTTTTATGACAAGGATAGAAAATATCGGCAAAATATTTATACAGGGCAAATTTATAAAATAGGCAGAAGGCCAAGTTAGAAATTTTATTTTATTTAAAAATAAATTAGTAAAAAAAATTTTTAAGTCACAAGCTTTTATAAAATGCACTAAAAATTTAAAAATAATTTTCTAACATTCTAATATTATCATAATAATAAAAGCGATGGCAGGCTGATGGAAATTTTGGCGATGTTAGCACGATAATATATCCGTATCAGTTAAATATCACTATTTGCAAGAATCAATCTAGCAGAAAAATGCAGAAGTACCAAACCCACCCAACCCGACCAAGATACCCCAGAATTTCTTTGACATAGGTATGGCAATGGCATAACATTGCGGCACATCAAACATATTGTTACAAATTTAAGTTATTTAAATTTTATAATTGGAATTTATTTAGGTTTAGTGTAGTATTAGGTCGATTTATCTTAAGGTTGTATTCTTAGTCTAGGTTTTAGTTGCGTTGTCTGTGGCTTGCGGTCGGGGTAGTGCGGGAACTTTCCGGACGTCGAAGGCTGCCGGAAAGTTCGAGATAGATGGACGATCCTATATATAGGGCCGGGGTCGCGCACCAGGCAGTCAGTCACAGATAACATGCTGTAGTGGTCGTGAGATTAACACGAAGTTAATAGACCGATTATAGTAGTGAATTATTAGCAAGTTATTACTAAGTTTAAGTGCGCGTTTTTGTACATAATTTGTCGAAATAAATTGACGTATCGTTTTCAACAATTGCGAGTTTTAATTTGTCGTTGTGAACCCGTAACAATTGGTGTCAGAAGTGAGATTAAAAGAAATAAATAGTGCAAAGACTATCCTTACACAGTACAACCGGCTAGGACAATTAAAAAGAAGAACAGTAAGTGATTTTGCCAGAATATTCGGAACTGAATAGTGCAAAGACTACCCTTACATATTACCACCGGATAGGACAATTGGACAGAAAAACAGTAAGTGATTTTTCCAGAATATTCGAAGAAGTTCGATATTGTTTTATTCAAAAACTAAAAGAGATATTTAAGAACCGACTTCGACATTAACTTTACAGTCCAAAAATTGATAATTAGAGAGATTTTCTAGAATATTCTATAACATTCTACGACGCTCTATTCAAAAACTAGAAGAGATATACAAATACCGACTTCGACATTAGATTAGTAATTTTAAAAGTAAGAATCAGAAAGAATTTCTAGAACATTCCATCACTTTCTACGACGCTCTATTCGAAAACCAGAAGAAATATCCAAAAAGAGACTTCGACATTAGCTTAGTAATATCAAATGTAAGAACTAAAAAGAATTTCTAGAAGATTCCATAACATTCTACGACGTTCTATTCAAAAACTAGAAGAGATATACAAATACCGACTTCGACAGTAGCTTAGTTATTTTAAAAGTAAGAATTAGAAATTATTTCTAGAATATTCCATAACATTCTACGACGGTCTATTCGAGAACCAAAAGAGATAATCAAAAAGTGACTTCTACATTTGCCTAGTAGCAGAAAGAGTAGCATTTACCAGTATATTCCAGAACATTCCATTAGGTTCTATTTAAGAATTGGAAGAGATATTGAAAAACCGACTTTGACATTCGCTTTATAGCCCTAAAATAGACGTTTTAAGTGATTTATCAGGAAGTTGATGCTTACTAGACAAGGATCGGCCAAGATGGAAGATTTAACTAAAATGATGCAGGCTCTAGCAGCTCAAATGGCTCAAAACCAGAACGACATGAAACAGACCATTGAACAAAACCAGGGCGATATGAAACACACCATGGACGACATGAAACACACTATTGAACAAAACCAGAACGATATGAGACAGACATTAGATGGCATGCAAGAAAACTTCGATCAGATAAAGAGCAACTCCGAACAGCTGAGAGAAGGGTTCAAAGCAGCAACTGAAGATCTTAAGGAAGAAATAACTCAAAGAATGCAGAATGTAGAAGAAAAGGTACAAAACCAATTGCAGAATGTAGAAGAAACGGTACAAAACAAATTGCAGAATGTTGAAGAAAAAGTGGAGACCAAGCTACAGAATGTAAGAGAAGAAGTTTTTCAAACAGTGGAAGAAAAGCTCCAGGATGTGTCAAAACAGCTTATACAGCTCCAAAAAGAACACAACAAAATGAAAACTCAGGGATGTGTTGTGAATTCCAACCAAAACATTAAGCCTCCAAATTTCGATGGTACGTCTTCCTGGTCTACTTCTAAACAACAGTTTGAAGCTGCCGCTGCTGCAAATGGTTGGGATGATAAGGAAAAAGCTAGAGCATTGTTAGTAGCTCTACGAGAACCTGCTCTGGGACTTTTACGGTCCATTCCAGTCGAGCAAAAACAGAATTATAACGCTCTAGTGGCAGCGTTAGAAAGAAGGTATGGAGACGAACACTTGCGAAATTTACATTGGTCAGAATTAAATATTCGTCAACAAAGACCAGGAGAATCATTGCAAGAGTATGAAGCAGATATCAGGAGGCTGATGTATTTAGCTTACCCAGAAATGCCAGAAAATTACAGAGATCCCTTCACGGTAGATCGCTTTATTAACGGATTACGAGACACGAACGCTTCCATAACAGCAGTGAAGTGTTGATTCGAGCCCTTGAAATTGAATCATCAAATAATATGTCCAGGCCAAAAGTAAGAGCTGTTTCAATTCAGGAGGGAGAAGAAATGAGCAATGGACATGAGGTCAACTCAAAAACGCTAAACCAAATGTTTCAATCACTGATAGAGAAGATTGACTCTTTGAAAGAAAGCAGACGATCCCCTCCAAATGTAAAGTGTTTCAGATGCGGACGTACAGGGCATATTCAACGCGATTGTCGCGTCCAAATAAGGTCTCGCTCGCCATCTAGCGGGACAGAGTACCGAAGAAGAGATCAGGAAAACTAAAACTAGTCAACGCAGAGGGGCGGGTGTTGGCTAATGGGAATAGAGCCCCCAAAATTTACTCTATTAAGAGCCTAAAACATACTGCTGACAGTCTTAACATCGACGGACTCATTAATGGGAGAAAAGTTAATATAACGGTAGACACTGGTGCTGCCATATCATTGCTTAAGTTCAAAATTGCAACGAGATATAAAATTCGTCCAATAGAAAAGAAAATAACACTTAAGACTGTGACTGGAGAATCCGCCGACGTGTTGGGGCAGACAGATATAGACCTACAGCTGGGAAGATTCGCCACACTGTATTGGTTGCCGAAATAGAAGACGAATTTATTTTGGGAATGGACTTGATAAGTAAACATGGATTTGCGTTTGATAATAAACTTAATACCCTAAGATTTGGGAATGAAGAGTTCATTTTGTCAAATAGTCACTTCAATAAAGAACCAATAAAGGTCGTGGCAGTATGCACAACAAGACTAGTCGGTAACAGTGAGACCATAATTTTTGGGAGGCTGGAAAGTAAAACATCAAGCTGCGTCGGACTCATAAGCCAACAAAACACACCCAACACCTACCTCGTTGCAAAATCACTAGTTAAAACCGATAAAGACATCCCGATTAGAGTCGCCAATATTTTCCCAAATAGTGTCAAAATTAATAAGGGGGAGGTGGTAGCATTATTTGAACCAGTACAGAAAGTAACAAGATGTGAAGAGCCAACTTCCGAGGATACAAGCAAGTTACCAATGGAGGTACTTCAGCAATTTGAGTCAACTTGGCAACATCTCACTCCAGAAGAATATAGTAAAGCGAGAGAGTTTATAGAAGAACAAAGTAATATCTTCGAAACTAGGAGTAGTTCGGGACGCACAAACCTTATTCAACATGCTATCAACACTGGCGATGCCCAACCGATAAGACAACCCCCAAGAAGACTACCAATGGCCAAGCAAGAAGAAGTTCACAATCTCATTAATAAAATGCTCAGCGACGGTGTTATTGAAGAGTCATCAAGTCCTTGGTCATCTCCTGTGGTGTTGGTCACTAAAAAGGATGGAAGTACTAGGTTTTGTGTCGACTACAGGAAACTTAACGATGTGACCAAGAAAGATAGTTACCCACTGCCAAGAATAGACGACACATTAACAACGTTGGCAGGATCATATTGGTTTTCTACTCTTGACCTGAAAAGTGGGTATTGGCAAGTAGGAATCTTTGAAAGAGATAAAGAGAAGACTGCATTCTCTGCTGGAAGTGGACTTTATCAGTTTAATGTGATGCCATTTGGCCTGTGCAATGCCCCAGCTACATTTGAAAGACTAATGGAAGTCGTTCTACGAGGCCTTACTTGGAAAACCTGCCTAGTCTATTTGGATGACGTCATAGTAATGGGGAAATCATTTCAAGAACATCTAGATAATTTACGAGAAGTATTCTCAAGAATCAGGAACGCAAATCTTAAATTAAACTCAAAGAAATGTTTTCTGTTCCAAGAAAAAGTTGAGTTCCTGGGTCACGTCGTTTCCCGAGAAGGCATCCATACCGACGAAAAGAAGCTACAAGCAATAAAAGAATGGCCTCAACCTCGTGACAAACATGAATTGAGAAGCTTTTTGGGTCTGTGTACATACTACAGACGATTTGTAGAAGGATTCGCCAAAATAGCGTCTCCGTTACATAGACTTACAGAAGATAAAGCTTCTTACAAATGGAATACCGAATGTGACCAAGCATTTAGAAGACTAAAAGCAGCATTATGTTCTAGTCCGATTCTTGCATATCCCATTCCAAAAGGAAAATTCATATTAGATACTGATGCGAGCAACGATGGCATAGGAGCAGTACTCTCCCAAGTACAAGATGGAGAAGAACGGGTCATCGAATTTTTCAGCAAGAAGCTATCCAAACCAGAGAGAAATTATTGTGTTACTAGAAAGGAGCTCCTAGCCATAGTTAAATCCGTAGATCACTTTCACAAATATCTCTACGGACAAGAGTTTCTGATTAGAACGGATCATGCTGCGTTACAGTGGCTCATGAAAATGAAACAACCTGAGGGGCAAGTCGCGAGATGGATAGAAAAGCTACAACAATACCATTATCAAATTAAGCACCGAGCAGGAAGGGTGCATAATAATGCAGATGCATTGTCCAGAAGACCTTGCCCCGAGGATTGTAAACATTGCAGGAAAATTGACCAGAAAGAAGGAATTACCTACGTGCGCCAGATAAAGTTAGAACCAGATGAAGAATGGATGTCGGCTTCGATTAGAACCACACAACTTAACGACAAAGATGTAGGACCTATCTTGCGATTGAAAGAAGAGAACAAGCCACGACCATCATGGCAAGATATCGCAAACCAAGGGGTGATATTCAAATCACTGTGGGCACAATGGGATTCACTGATAGTAGAAGAAAACATCCTTAAACGTGCCTGGGAAAGTGCCGATGGCCTTACTGTGATTAATCAAGTAGTGGTTCCTAGAAGCATGGTAGACAATATAATGGCCGAATGCCATGGTGGAAAATCAGGCGCGCACCTAGGCATAAATAAAACCATGGACAAAATTCGAAACCGATTTTATTGGGTCAATTACTTTCAAGGTGTGAAAAACTGGTGCCGCCGATGTTCGACTTGTGCAGCCAGCCAAGGTCCCAAAACAAGGTCCAGAGGTCAAATGAAACAATATAACGTAGGTCTGCCATTCGAACGCATTGCTATTGATGTGGCCGGACCATTTCCAGAAACTAAAAAGGGCAACAAATACATCCTTGTTGTCATGGATTATTTTAGCAAATGGCCAGAAGTTTTTGCTTTGCCTAACCAAGAGGCCGCTACAGTTGCAGAAGTTCTGGTAAATGATGTTTTCAGCCGATTTGGCATTCCTTTGGAACTACATTCAGATCAAGGAAGAAACTTTGAATCAAAGCTCTTCCAGAATCTCTGTGACCTTTTAGGAATACATAAAACACGGACTACTGCTTTGCATCCGCAGTCAGATGGCATGGTTGAAAGATTTAATAAAACAATAGAGGAACATCTTTGCAAAGTTGTTGATGAGCACCAAACAGATTGGGACCAATATATTCCATTGTTTTTGATGGCCTATAGAACTGCCATTCACAATACGACAGGAGCTACTCCATCTAGTATCCTGTTTGGTAGAGAACTGCGTTTACCATGTGATATCATGTTTGGTTCACCTGAAGAAGCACACTTAGAGGTTAATGACTATGTCGAACGTTTAAGGCAAAAGCTGCACGATATCCATGAAGTGGTTAGAGAGCGAATAGAAATAGCCAGTGACCGCATGAAAGCGAGATATGACCTGAAAGCAAACTCTTCAGGGTTCAAAGAGAATGATCAAGTCTGGCTATACAATCCTCAACGCAAGAAAGGAAGATCACCTAAGTTGACACCACCATGGGAAGGGCCTTATAAAGTTGTTAAGAGAATTAATGATGTAGTCTACCGAATCCAGAGAAGCCCGAAGTCCAAGATGAAAGTTGTTCATCTAGACAGACTAAAACCTTACCTGGGAAATGTTGATCGAGACGATCAAACCTGAAGAGGAGGATAGTGTTACAAATTTAAGTTATTTAAATTTTATAATTGGAATTTATTTAGGTTTAGTGTAGTATTAGGTCGATTTATCTTAAGGTTGTATTCTTAGTCTAGGTTTTAGTTGCGTTGTCTGTGGCTTGCGGTCGGGGTAGTGCGGGAACTTTCCGGACGTCGAAGGCTGCCGGAAAGTTCGAGAGAGATGGACGATCCTATATATAGGGCCGGGGTCGCGCACCAGGCAGTCAGTCACAGATAACATGCTGTAGTGGTCGTGAGATTAACACGAAGTTAATAGACCGATTATAGTATCGAATTATTAGCAAGTTATTACTAAGTTTAAGTGCGTGTTTTTGTACATAATTTGTCGAAATAAATTGACGTATCGTTTTCAACAATTGCGAGTTTTAATTTGTCGTTGTGAACCCGTAACAATATCTTTGATGACCTGCTATGTTGAATATTCTTTAAGTGTTTGGATCACAAATTTAGATTAACTTATGCTTTGATTTGCGGCCATCGCTTTTGTTATTATGATAATATTAGAATGTTAGAAAATTATTTTTAAATTTTTAGTGCATTTTATAAAAGCTTGTGACTTAAAAAATTTTTTTACTAATTTATTTTCTACTTTTTAGTCTCAGCTATCTTTTCTATTATATGCAAATATTTGTTCAATAACAGAACAGAAGAGTTCGGTTCGGTTCGGTTAGAAAGACATCCTATTTCGTTACTAGCGCTATTTTGTCACGCGCTATTTCATTACGCGCTATTTTGAACGACGCTATTTTTAACAGCGCTATTTCGAACCAGAGCCATTTAGTCATTTAATGCTAAAAATCGTAAAAAAATTATCACAACCAATTTTTTTTTCTGATGACCGACCACTAGCGCATAATTCTAAAAACCTACTATTTTGAATATTTTTTTCAAAACCAGTAGTCGGCCCCCTTCAACTACAATACTTTCAGAGCAGACTGACTTCAGGATTTGTTTGACCAGTGTTCAGCCATAGTGTTTCATATGCTGGGTTTATACAGATAAAAATAAAAATATAAATATTTTTATTTTTGCGCATGTGTGAAATCGCACCACCAAGTATATATTTTTTAAAATTAATATTGTTTAAGAAATACTGTTAGGTGGCCGACTACTGGCACATTTACCCTAGTAGTAAACAGAAGTCAAAAACAGTTCCATTAAAAAATAAAAAGCATCAGGGTCAAAAATTTACCTGGGTGAAATTTGTTTAAATGAGCTCTTAAATTAGACTTGGAAGAAAAACTGATCAAGTGAGTGCACTCGGTACATTCCATATTTTTAGGTCGATGTATTTTTATATGAATTGAAACAATAACACAAACTAAATTTGACCGAACTAACGACACGACAAATATTTTTAATACTAATTTTTAAAACTCGAAAGGACTTCAAACAGTTCCACCATCGAAGAAATTTATTTATTCCATGCTTCCAGGCTATTTAAACAAAAACAAAACAATTAAAACATAACCTCGAAATCGAAAGAGCCAGAGTGCATTTTAGTCTGTAGCCGCGAGTACATTATTTGGCATACTAGTATGAGCAATGTCCAGTGTTCAAATTGGTCAGCTGAACTAAATAAGCACGCAATGACCCTTCAGCTTCACTCGTAGCTGAGAAAGCGAACAACTAATCAGTTTGCACAAAAAGTTTAACTATTTTATATAAAATTTAATATTTAGCATACATTTTCTCTCAAAAGATCTTTTGGCATTTAAATAAATTTTACTGAAAAGAAAAATAATTTTTATTTTTATTTTAATTTCTCGAGAAATGAGCTAAGCATATATGCAAAGCCACCCATTCAAAACAGGACTAATGTGCCAATGTCAAATTAGGACATTATATTAAAAATTCACATAGCACATAAAAAAACTATACAGATTTTTTATTATATAATATTAGCTCAAAAGCTAAAAGCTATTTAGCTCAACTGTCAGCTTGATTACCCAGAAAGTTAATTTTTGTTGAAAATTAAAAAGTATATATACTAAGATTTTTTTTTGATTATTGAAGGTATTACAATGTATTACAATACCTATGTTCTTAATAAATAACATTTTTTTAAAAATATGTAATGATGAGACACACTGTATTTGTTAAGAGTAATTAAACAAAAAATGCTAAATTTGCAGTTTGATATATATACAGATTAAGTTTCGTTCTTATCTTAATGAGTTCTGTAGAAGTGAGAAGCTAAAAATCAGCGAATTGACTTACATTAAGACCACAGAGCTTTGGTTTGAGAGTATAACACAACGGTTTATTGTTTATTAATAAAAATATAATTTTATACTTTTGTCCCTGAATCTTTTAAAGGAAAAAAAATATAAAAATATATCTAATGGGCACATCTTAAGTAAAAAATATAGCTGCAGCAAGTAGAAAGCTTGGATTTCTATAATATTTTGAAAATTTGAGATGTTATTTTCATGATTTGATTGTATGCATGCATGTTTGAATTTTGGCGGGGATACGATAATTTAAAACTTTGGAGAAAATTTTTTTGTTCCTTGCAAGGTGAAGATACATGATGACTTTACATGGTGAAAATACCAGGTGTACATACAAGGTGGACTTTTTTCTTTCACTTACAAGGTGAAAATACAAGGCGGATTTTTTTTTTCACATACAAGGTGAAAACATAAAACTAGCTATATAGCGATTTGCTAATTACCTACTTAAATAGTCTTAAGTCATGAGCGCGCATCATATAAAATATTTATTTCTTTAAATATGTATATTAAATATTTTGAAAATATGAGATATTTTTGTTGGAAAATATAAATCACTTTTTGCTTATAATTTTGTGAAAATAAGCAACAAGTGATATTTGGAAAATTAGTTTTTAAATACTCTGTTGGCAAGACCCAAATTAATTATTTCGAAAAGGAATATTTGAATACTTTTATTATAGTTAATTTTGTATTCGTACTATTCAGGACATATTTATTTTAAACAAAATGTATTTTTTTGCAAATGTAAATGATTTAATATTTTGATAATTTTATACTAGGTATTTTTATAATTAAAACTTAATGATATTTTTTAAATATTATAAAGACAACAACAGTATCTCTCATATCTTGAAAACAACCGTCGATAAAGGCTCAGAACTAATGCCTCACTTTTGTTACATGTCAATGGTATGCAACGTACGAAACCACAGACACCGAGCCTAAAACGAACTCCCAGCATTCGATGTCAGTACCACAGTAAAGATGAATGGTTCCAAAGTTTGGTTATAGTCAAATCCAAACAACCCTTAGACCATATAACGTCATGTCGTCGAGGTCGCCGACAAATTGGTAGGGGGCATATGTCAGGAATATAAATTTCCGCTGACTGTGCCACTGTACGAAACCATCTTGGAAAAGCGACAAACACAATTATGGTTCTGTTGAGATAAGAAAGTGGTTCCGCCTCCCTCCAAAATGGAAAACATTTGGTTGCCGCCTACCACACAGCAGATGGTTAATGCGAGAAAAACTATTGAAAAGTCTAGAGTGGGAGTCGTAATGTTTAAGCGTGGGGATACAGCAACTAGCGAGAGGGTTTTCCCTTTAAAGTGATTGGGCTCGTTCTAAAATAAAATCGAACCCGACAATATGTAGTCAATTTGATCTCTGGGAATTTTCAGTTTTTAATTTATTATTCTTAAAAATAATTCTATTCTATTCTACTATTTAATAAAACCAAATTTAGTGAATAGTTATAAATTATTGGCGTTTGAATTCTGTAAAATCTCATTAAACTAAATTTGTTTCAATTTAAATTAAGCTGATTGCTTACACACCATTCATTAAATCTTTGCAAGATATTGCTGTATCACCAGAGTCATCAATAGCTCTAATCATTAAGTAAATTTTAAAATCATCAGCAAACATCAAAAACCCATAATTTTTTAAACATCTGTGAATATCATTTATAAACAGATCAAACAAAAGAGGCGCTAAATGTTCACTGAGGAACACCCAAACAGGCATCAAATAAAAGAATGTTGTTTATATTCACTTTTTGTTTTCTATTACTCAGATAGCTCTTAATCCAGTTCAGTAAGTCAGCTAAAAACCTGTATTGTCTTAGTTTAGTAATTAGGATCCTGTGACTGACCTTATCAAAGACCTTAGAGAAATCTGTGTAGATTGCATCTTTAGGCCTTAGGGCCTGTCCTTAAATTATGTAACACTCTAGGGGGAGGGGGTTCGGTTCGGTTCCTTGCCTTGCGTTACACTCAATGTATTTTTAATGTGTTTTTTCCTTAAAATGAGTTACGAAGGAGGGAAAGGGAGGTCAAAAATCAAAAATTTTTGCGTTACGTAATTTAAGGATGTTCCCTTAGAGAAATCTGTATAGATTGCACCTGGCAATGACTCTCCAAGGCCTCCAATACATATTCTGTAAATACAAGAAGGTTAGTCACTGTAGATCTACCACTTATGAATCCATGTTGATCTAGGCATAGATAGGGTTTTAACAAAGGTGTTATATACCATTATTATTTTGGAATGATGATTTCCTATTTTTGTTTACATCATCGTTGCATGGTCCTGCATTTTCCAGTACTTGGCATTCTATGACTTCTGAATCCTTTTGACGCTTATTGTCTATAATGCTAATACAAAATGCTTTTTGTATATCTATAAATAAAGATGAAACTTTTGCCCCTTTATCAAAATTCCTTTTTTTTTATACTGGGCTTTCCATCCAATCAGGATTAATTACCCAGTTTCGCAAAGTTAACACATTTAAACAATCACAAACAACCAAGTACCTAGCCAGGAATTGAACCCAGACTGCCAGTGTGTAAAGCAAATATTGCTACCACTACACTACAACAATGACACCCCTTTATCAATATTACTAGACAATTTATTATTAAATTGAAGTCGTCGTCCGTAGTGTAGTGGTAGTAACATTTGCTTTACACACTGGCAGTCCAGGTTCAATTCCTGACTAGGTACTTGGTTGTTTGTGATTGTTTTAAAAAAATGCTTTACCCTTGCCCTAACTTTGCGACACTGGGCGATTGATCCTCTTTTTGGTAAAAACCCATATTGATTTGATGAGAGAAAAAGGCATTTTTTGACAAGTAATTATTAATTCTATTGTGAGCTACTTTTTCAAAAAAATTTTACAGTATTAAAAGTAAAGCAAGAGGTCAATAGTTGGCAGGGAGATCTTTGAGGTTATGTTTATAGTAAACAGTAAACAAAACAAAAATTTCACAAAACAAAATCTTGAAATATTTAGCAAAAAAATAACCATCGTCGCACAAATTGTGAAGCATCTAGCTCTTAAAGTCTGTAGAATTAATTGTGTAACAGTATTTTTGTGATTTTCGAGTCATTTAACAAGTTTTTAAGCAAAAATTAATTTTTGAGGTTATGAAAATAACACAAATAACAAACCAAACCAAAACTGTACCTCTAAAAAATTCGGCGGAAATCAGCTGTGAGTGAGAATAAACACAAACAAAAACGAACACAGACAACAAACTATTATGCAGTGTTTTTCATGTGACAGTGATTGTACCAAGGAGGATAAGGCTCCTCTATTTGGCTCTAACTGTGACTCTTGCAATCGCATTGTATGCAAGAACTGTGCCGGCAAAAAACAAGGCCTACTAGCACAAGAGGTGAGATGTGTTCTGCAAGCCTCACAGCGGACTCTATTCTATTTTTGTTGGGAGTGCACAGATGCTCTAACCAGCATAAAATTTTTAGAACTCAAGAAAGACATGGAAAGGATGTCTAGCAAAACGAAGACAATGGAGATGGAGATTAAAAGTATGAAAAAGGAAGTAAAGAAAGAGATGCAGAAGGTTAGTGTTAGCGAAATAGACAAAAATGACTTAAATAAAGACCTTCTAGTGACATAAAAAATACAATTAAGACAAGCATTGATGAACAGACTCATTTGATAAGCTCCCAGCTAACTAATGCAATAAATGGAATGCAAATTCAGAACCTGATAAAAGAGGTGAGCTCTCTAAAAAATCAGTGCCTCTGTAAGCCAGCAGAACAAGCAAGTAAGCCAGCAGCTATAGCCAGCTCAAGCAAAACTTTACTTTCTCCAGGAAACAGCAATAAAAAAAAACAACAAGGTAGTAACTCTTCAAATCTTGTTTCAGGCCATAACAAAGAACCAAAAAACAACTTAGAAACCAATAGTGACAATGTTAGCCTTACAGGGATCCCAAAGAAGTCCTGGTTTCACATTAGTAGAGTAAACAAATCTGCTTCTGCTAAACATATAACCGACTACATAAGATCAAAAATACAACCACTGATGGAGGGGGAAGTAATTGCTGTCCAACTAAATACAAGAGGAGATACTAGCTCATTTAAAGTTGGCATCGAAGATAAACACAAAAAATTAATTACTGGTGATAACTTCTGGCCTGAGAATATAATATGCAAGGAGTTTGTGTTCGAAAATGATGGTGGCCACACAAGAGCGAACTATGATAATAAGTTTTTTTGGAACAACCAGCGCCATTATGGGCAAAGAAGAAAATAGACCACATTAAAGACATAGAAAGATGTACCAGCGAAGAAACCTGAGACAATCTTATAGGGAACCAATGGTGTATCCTACATTTTAATTCACAGGGTCTTTTAACTAAAGTTAATCTTCTTGATATTATTTTTGGAAAAGTGCACTCATCAAAATATATATTTTGACAATTACAAATTAATATCTTACTTTGGTAGGTCAAATCACTTACATGGAGGTGTGGCAATTTATGCTTTGCATGACTTGCAGTTTAGCAGGGAGATTCCACAGATTAAAAATTTATCAATTGAATGCATCTTAGAGTGTACCGGCATAGCACTTTCTGTTGAGCTGTGTGTTTTGGTAATGTACAGGCCGTCAGGTCATGATAGTAAAGAAGAATTTCAACAATTCTTCATAACCTTTCAACAAATATTGTTTTATGCTTTTAACCATTACAAAAAAATAATTATATGTGGTGATTTAAATGTTCATGCGGAATGTCCAAATAATTTAAACACTCAAAATCTTTTTGACATAATTCACTCCTTTGGACCATGTTTCACATATAAACCAACCGATTAGGATATTTACAAATAAAAATAATATTACAACTAAGTCAATAATTGATTATTTTATATCAAATATAGAAGAACCAATAGAAACATCTGTAATAGAAATGGGAATTGGGGATCATACAGCCCAAACCCTTGTCTTTAAAAAGTCCTTGGAAACTCATCACGAAACCTCTGTAGGCATTTACAAGCGAATTATATCACAGTCAAGTATTAATGAATTTATTTTTCTGTTTACACGGGAACAGCTATTCTTAGAACAGCATGGACATGCAGAGGATGCTTTTAATATTTTTTGGAAACATCTTATTTGGTGCTTTGAGGCATCGCATCCGCGGCGAAAAGTTTGCAACAATCAAAAAAGTAAAACAAAAAATATTGCTCTTACATTGAATACTCGGCAAATGATAAGGGAACTAAAAAACTTAAATTGGTTTAAAAAACATGTAAGCGATGTAAACATAAATCAGCAATATAAACAGCTAAAAAAACAAACAAATACTGAAATAAAAAAAGATAAACAATACCACATTAAACAAATATTAGATAAATCAAACAATAAACAAAAAACCTTATGGCATTTTGTCAATACAAAAATAGGCCGCTGTAAAAAACAACAGAATATTAAAATATTATCAGATAACATTTTAATAAAAAATTCAGATGAACTTGCAAATCTCTTTGTGTCTCACTTTACTAAAAGCGTGCAAAAAAACAACGAACCTCTTAACTGCACTGCAGACCAATACCGAGAAAAAACTATGCATTTTATTCATATTTTGCCTGAAGAAATAAATCGGGTAATTCTTGACTTAAAAAATAAAAAATCTGTAGGCATTGATGAGTTACCGACCGAGCTTATAAAAAAGAGCAGCTTTATATTGTGCAATGATATTGATCAAGGTAGAGCCCTGTATGTTGACATATTTGGATGTATTAGAGTCGCGACAAGCCCATCAATGTCTTTTAAAATAAAAGGACAAAACATCGGATGTCTACTCTAACAATTGTTAGAAAGAGAACGTATCCGCGTTCTTTATCTTACAACGAACGGCGGTAATTTAATTAATAGAAAAAATCGAAAGTCGCTCAAAATCGTTTCGCTGATTAAGCGACCTTAAATGAACTGACAAAGCATGTCATGTTTATTTTTATTTGTCAAAATGTTTCAAATAAAAGTCAGGAAAATTGCACAACAGAAAACCAAGTTTTTATTTCGAAACCATAAATTTTTAATAAAATAAATATGTACCTATTCCTATTTCCTAATTAGCTGTTGTAATACATCAAATAAGAGACATCGATTTTCTAGTTTTCCCAGCAATCCAGAATTTTAAACAATATGGGTAAAAATGTTAATGCATTCATCAGCAAAAGTTGGATCTAATACCAAAATTTGAGAGGTAGGTGTAGCTTTTCAAAATTAACAATAGGATTTGAAATGAAAGGAGCACTTTGGCCGGTTTGAAATTTAATAAATTTAGTACATATGCATACGTACAACATAAAGCATCCTATTATATAACAAAAGTGTTCCGATCGCTGTTATACAGGGGGTTTTCTTTTAACTTTTAAAATGAAACTAAGTTTATAATATAAGTATTTTTTGCAATTTTTGAGAAAAACCCTTGGTCACGTCGATTTTTTTTGTGTGAGGGAGATCTTTTGAGCCCTTATATAGATAGGGAATATAATTCGAGTTTCGCCTTCTTTTGATGGGCATCGTTCATTAGTTTTTTTTTATTATAGATAAATTGATCGATTTTCAAAAAACAAAGCCCCTTGAACTGACTTATCTTCTTATCCAGTGGCGTACGCAAGGGGGGGGGGGGGGGTGGCGATGTGTGCAAATACACAATCCATCGCTGCTTATCGATATGCGCGCGCTCAAGCCCCTCCCCCCTCAGGATTCATTTCTGCATAAGCCACTGCCTATATAATCTATGGTAACTTTAAATATAAATATTTCAAACATTTATAATTTTGGAAAATTTCCCCTAGCAAATAAAATTGACGTTTTCAAGCGTTTTTTATTTCATTTGCTAAAAATTACCACAAATCTCTATATTTCGTTTTAAAAGAAATACTCTGTACATACAACTAATTTTTCTAATGTTATTTAAAAACATAATTTTTTTAGGACCACCTTGCACAAGAAGAGTTATTATTTATTCCAGGATGAAGAAACTCTACTTTTAAAAAATTCGACGAACATATGGAAAAAATTGAACTGAACAAAAAAGAAAACGAAAATTTTGTTTTAAAGTACAAGGAGTTGGAACATTTTTGGCCTATCAAGAACAGGAAGAATTTCTCATTTTACTACTTTTTATCTATTTTAAAACTATTTCCATCAGAAAATATTGATATTATTATATTTATTATAATAATAATTTATTTTTATTTAACCGTCAGCCGGTTACTAAATATTTACTATATGTTTTTGCATCTCGAAATTTTGACATGTTTGGTCTGGGAGACGCGGCGCGGCGCAGCCGTTAAAGCATCTAATTTATAGGACGAACGTTTCCTCATGTTTGATATCATAAAATCTTTTCTGTTAAGAATCACCCTTAATAATTTTCACACATGGAAAAGTTGAACGTTTTAGTAAAATAATGCTATTTACGAGAAATCAGCCTGTTACTCCTCACTTAAAAAATAGACCGGTGTACTGTGGACTAAAATCTTCCAAATCAGTTGCTATACTTACTTTATTTTTTTTTTATTTGATCATTATTTATAAAGTAATTTACATTAACATTATAATAATTTTTACCCATAGGGTGTCGATCATGTCAATAACTAACCTAAATGTACATAAATAGATACTATTTGTTGTCACAATAAAAATTTATAAAAATTTAGAATTAAAAAGATTTAAAACGATTTTTAAATAGAGAGCAAACAAAGATTGACAAATATATCACATTTCATTCACATTAATACCTATAGTTGACTTTGAACATTCTACTAAAATTTGTATGTAATTATTTTAAGACATTTATTAACAGACAGTAAAAGACATAATAATACACTTTTGGCAGCACAGTTAAAGAAGATGAAAAGCTGTTATTATACAAAATAAGAGTTTAAGATAAAAATTTATTTATTTATTACAATTTTTTCTGTTCTTACAGTTTCTCGTGTCCTCAAGGGTCTGGGCAGAAGAAGTCAGTGCACAGTAATTACCAATTATTACCTGTAATAATTACCTAGCTGTTAAGATTAATAAAGAGATAGCAAATTTGAATAGTTATTTGTTTATTTTGATTTGTCTTTTATTTTTATATTGTCTTGACCAGTTCATCAGCGAAAAATTCATCCAGACTGTAGTATGCTTTTGAATTTAAGAAGAGCTTTATTTTATTTTTGATTCTCTGTGGGGGTTGGCCACGAAGGGAGAGAGGGAGAGTATTCCAGACTTTTATTATATTGTGTTTTACATTTTTTAGGAGGTGTGTGCCGTTTCAGTTTTTAGGTTTTCTTTAAATCTTGTGTTGTGACTATGGTCTGATTTTAATTTTTCAAAGATATCTCAGTTTTCAGAGACAAACTTTATGCATTATATGATATAAATATTAAAAACTGTTTGAATGTTACTTTGAATGAAGAGATTTCTACAACTTTGTGTTTTTTTGTTTATAAATTGTTCTCAGGCACCTTTTTTGCAATCGAAGAACTCTCTCTGCCTCTGAGACACCCCCCCAGAAAATCACCCCGTATCTTACTCTTGATTGAACGTAAGCCTGACATGCAGTTAGCGCTGCTGAGAGTCCAGCTGTATCTCTTAATACTCTTAGCGCATAGCAATATTTGCTCATGTTTTTTGCTAGTTGGTCGATATGAGCGTGCCAGTCTAGTCTTTCATCCAGCACCACCCCGAGGAATGTGACTGATTCCTTGGTTGTGATGGTGGCGTTATTGTATTCGATCTCTACTTTCTCTGGTTTCAAATTGAAGTTTATTATTTGAGTTTTGTCTACATTGAGCATAAGATTATTTTGTGTAAACCAGTTATGTAAAGTAGAGAGCGATTCTTTTACATTTTTTATACAAGTTTCTTTGGTTTTCTCGGTGCAGATTATGGAAGTAACATCTGCAAAAAGTACAACTTCATTTCTTAGAATGTCAGCAACGTCATTTGTGTAAATTAAATACAGTAAAGGGCCTAGGATCGAACCCTGGGGCACGCCTTTCTTTAGGTGTGCAAAATTTGATTTTTTTAACTCCCCTTGGCTATTTTCTGCAATGATACACTGTTCCCTATAACTTAGATATGATTTGAATAAGTTTTGCGGTGTCTGTCGAACTCCGATTCTCTCAAGCTTCCGACAGAGCAAACCGTGGTCTACGCTGTCAAAAGCCTTTGAGAGATCGAGGTAGACTGCCATAGTTACATTGTTTTTGTTGCGGGACTCCAGGAGTAGTGTAGTAGTGTGGGTTCTGGACCAAATGGTAACCATGCCATCCACTTCTCCGAAGTGGATGACCTGCTGCTGAAGAAGTGAACTTGGTATGACCTTCGGGCAAAAGAAGCGTACAAGAAGCTGTCAGCAATGACGTAACAACCAGAGGCTGTTGAAAGGCCTCATTGGTCAATGAGGGAGTAGATAAAATGGAGTGTTTTTTTGTTAGTAAGATAGCTACTTCACTAGCTTCGCCTGGTCTAGGTAAGGCCTTAGCTGTTGAAAGGCCCTATTGGCAATGAGTTAGGTGTCAGCCAGTAAGATAGCCACTTCACTCGCTTAGCCTGGGCTAGGTAAGTCCTAATGTGAAAAAGGCCTTGGTTGTTGGTTAAAAAATAAAATAATTTCTAGAAATATTTGTTAGAATTAATCGGGATAGCCTGTTATTTTCTCTGTGTGTTAAAAATAAAATAATTTCTAAAAAATGACTGCACGAGTATCTTATCGGATAACCTTAGTGACCCCACACATGTTCCTATTTTATCTAATTAGCAAAAATATGATGCAACTTTTGTAATAATTTTGTACACTGGGGAGATGTTTATAGTTTATAGTAAGCATTTTTGATTGATATAACACATTTTTTTTCAAAATAAATTTTATATAAAATGAGTCAAAAAGAGGATAGGGTATCAAAGAAAAACAATAAGTGATTTATTAAATAATATTTGGTAAGTCTTTTTATTAAAATAAAATAGTGAAAGAAAAAATATAAAAATTAGTCAAACTTGATGTTATAATTATATTTCTGTTGAAAAATTCTGCATGCCAATTTTCTTGTTTCTGGGTATTTGATTGCAGATTCCAATAAACAAAATTTGCATATCCGAAAGTTGTTTGGTACTTGTGCACGACACAGGATACATGTCTTTTGGATCTGAAAAAATAAGAAAATATACTTCAAATATTTTATTTTTAATTTATTTAATTTTAAACATATATTAACGAGGGGAAGGAGATATTTGCTCATAGCAAAATAGGTCTTGTTCACCTCTTACTGTGTAATATTTTTCTATGTTCTTATGATGTTCAATTGATTTCTTGCAAAAACAAAACATTTGCTTACAACTAGAACAAAGCCTAGTGCCAATATTGCAATGTGAATAGTTTTGACAGAAACAAACGTTTCTTTTACAGTAAACACATACATTTTTACTACTACTACTACTATCCATCTGGTCCAGAAACCCAAGTTGCTTGGTTGTCACACATTCTGCAGTCTTTTTTATGTTATTTTTCTTCTGCCATCCTTGTGGTGATGTTTTATTTGTAGCTTGATAAATTTCTAGGTTGTCTTTTTCTGTTTTTTGATGTGATGATTTCTTGTTCATTGTTGTGGTGGTATCTCGGTTAGACTGAAATAACAATTAAAAGGTAAGTATAATTTTTTACAGATTTTTTATTTATCATTTTTTTTTTCTTCTAGGTGTTAATTTTTTTTTTAGGTTGTTTACTTACCTAGTTTAATGAGTTCCTAGACACACAGTGTCCGATGTCTGAACAAGTTGAGAGGATTCTGTAGACTAGTTTAAATTTAAGATTTATTTAAGTTATTGGATAGCCCCATGGTGCTGTGTTGGTGGAGTGGGGTAATAGTTGACGTTTATCGTCAAAAGGACTTAAAGCAATCTTTTTTTGTTTGATTGTGTACACTTCGTGTTTGTGAGATCGGATCATGGTTTGAGAGATCTCTGTGATTTTATTTTTAAAAAGGCACTCAAGATAGTCATTAAATGTAATTTTTCTAAGTGAAGCCTTTTTTACACCCTTTGCCCTTTTACTAATATTTAAATTTAAACATTGTTCCTGAACCTCTGTTAATGAAAGACCTTTCTGCTCAAGTTTAGTTTGAAGATTTTGCAAATCGCTCTTATTTTCCAAAATCTTCACACTATACATTTTAGACCGTAATCCTACAAACTCTGTCATTATAGCACCATTATTTTCATCTTTCATGAGCCCCAAAACTTTTTTATTTTTTAATGGCATGTTAAAAATATTGTCTGGTGGGTAGTCAGATGTGTCAAATTTGTCAATGTCAGTTTTCATATGTTTGTATATATCATCAACATGTAGGTTATAAATTAAACTGTCTGTGTCCGTATATAGCAAAAGGGCTTTATCTCCAAAGTTCGTTTTAATATAGTTATAGTGAAATTCATAAAGAAAAGTTTTTGACAAGTCCAAAATTGTAAATCCTACATATATGGGCTTATTGAAAATAATGTTGTTTCTAGACATTTCAATAATAACCATATCTTTATCAAATATGGTTAAACTATGAAAAGTAGGTTTTGAAATATAGAATTGCGCACCAAAACGACCCGACCATCGAGTTACCAACTTAACATCCTTATATTTTCGAACATTCTCCATAGTCTTGCCAAATACTGAATTAATCATCAATTTGTAAAAGTTTTTCTCAAATTCATTTTTACTTTGCTGACGCATATGGATGTTTAATTCAATATAGGGTTTCAACCATTGAGACTGTTTAAATTTAAGGACTCTATGAATTTTTCTAATTTTTAAACCCAAACCAAGGACCTGTTTTAAGTTACGATAATGGATGATATATCGCTCTTTATTGTAAAGTGTAGTCATCAGTTTGGGTAGCTTACTTTTTGAGTTGGGTGGCACTCGATGTTCAGGGCAGACAGGAAGGTCTTTATGTATTTCAAATAGGTTAGCAGGGTATGAAATGTCTGCTTCAAAAATGTACCCTATGGGACTATCATCTGAAATATTACATATATCCTCCTCAGTGAATGAATTGTTATGAACCCATTCAAAACCACCATAGGGCAATGGTAAAGTCATAGCTGTGCCATAAAGTGAATTAACATCATAGTACATTAAATATGATGTTTCCTTATTGGGGTTGTATGACTCTCCCATGTACCTATTGTTGGCTTTGGCATATCTGTTTGAACACTGTGAAACTCCACCTCTTATACCTCTTTCTATAAACATGATTATATCAACATCAGTCAAAAGTTGTAGCTCTATTTTACACTGTTTAAGCATGGCTGAAAAGGCCAATCCTGGACTGGTAAAATAATGAAGCGGATCAAGTTTATAGGTGGAGAGACAGATGTCACGGAACGAGCTCATTATTTCAGATAACAAAATTACATCAATTTTCATGTAAAAAAGCGCATATTCCAAAAGCGAATTAATATTAAAGGTATTCCAAATTGTTTGTGCCCTTTTGTATTCATCATTTGAAACACCTTTTCCTTCCAAAGTACTATAAAATGCGTCTTTAGGAGGAAGAACAGTTTCATATAGCTTTTCCCAAGAATCGAGATACTCATAGGGCAGGACACCCTTACGAGTAACTAAATTAAATTTTTCCTCTTCCTTGTAAAAACTTTTTAAAATTGTCTTTTTGGAATCATCTAAATATGAAGCTAGTTTGTCCAACGCGGAAGGCATAAACCGAAAAGAATCAATAAAACGAAAATTTACTTTGGTGCCTTCAATGTATTTAGTAAACGAAATATATTTTTCCTTGTTTACAGGGAGAAGTTGAATTCTACCCTCTACCTCCTTTGCTAAAGATTTTATAAGGAAATGGCTATCATAACCAGAAAGGTTGTGGAATACTACAGGAACACTGTGTGAATCATTAAAATTTAAATTACAACCCGGATGAGCTGCTCCCCTATATTTTCCTGTCAAGTGACAATGATCTAAATGTTTTCTGTCTCCCTCTTGAAAAGCCTTCTCACAGATATGACAATGGGTTGCATTATTAAAATCAAACTTTTCCATAGTGTTTAACGGTTTTAAAGGAACAATATTTGAAAAAATGTTACTCAATTTTTCTGCTATTCTTTTCAGCTCATGAGTAAAACGTGAAATGCAATCATTTCCTACAATTTGATGATAATAGGAGAACGAGTTATCATATGAACATTTCACATAATACCCAATCGCAAAAGGAATATGGTGTTGAATTCTTTGTGTATTCGATGGTGATGATGCACTTTTGTCATCGTTGTCAATTTTTTCCAACAAACTTTCTAAATCAGCAAAAATTGTAAATGGCACTTGCTCTTTATTTTTAAATTCTGTAAATTTCAAAATGTCGTCATTTTTCTTTGGTAGAGTTAGTTTGGTAAAATTTAAATTTTTACAATCTAAATAATGCTTTTGCAGCACTGCCTCGGAAACAAACCAATTTAAACATCTATCACATACCCATTTTTTATTATTTTGTCTACCCACCTGACTTGATATAAGACGTGAAATATTTTGTATTAGTGCAAAGTGATAGATCCTTTTATTGGGCTGGAGAATTTCAAAATTTTCAGAATCTATATCCATCTCATTTTCACTATCAACTACATCATCATCATCACCACACGATAAAATAAGTAAATTAATTCGTTTGGAAAAATCTGATTTGCTTAAACAAATAGGTAGGATTTCATTCTTTTCAACTCCAAAAACATTTATTGATAAATTATTAAGTTTCTCAAATTTTGAAATGTCTTTTAGGCGCATAGGAAATTCAAAACCTTCATAATTCAGTCCCACCTGACTAAAATGAGGGTACGAGGAATTCCTGCTTCTATGATGAGCAGCAGGGTGTAAAGCAGCCACAATAGACCAAAGAAAACAATAATTATCTTTATTTTGAATATTGATCACCCCCTTGGTGTTTTTAATCCACTGCGGTGACTCAACATAAGTTGAATCACCACAGTTGATTGGGGTGTGTTTATTAATATTAACCTTAAGATGGAGAATTTCATACAGAGCCCAACCAGAATCTCGCTCTTGAAAATCCTCCATCTTGGTTAATATTTTTTGAGAAACATTTTCCTCATACCATTTTTTTAAATTTGTTGTTTGGTCTATTATACTGTTTCTCGTAGAAAAAGCCTTCACATCAGTTTGCGTAGTACCTTCATGTAATTTAATAAAATTCCCCGAAAAAATGACATTAACTTTTAAAATTGAATGTTTAAGTGACTTTTTAATTTGACTTGAAAAACTCTTGAATGCCTTTTTAAAGAAAATCTTAGGGTCTTTAATGGTAAAATTAGTGATAATACCTGTTGTAATTCTACCACCAAAGCACGTTTCAACATCTTCCCAAACCAAATTTTTTTTGACCGACCTCACCCTATTAGTTTTGCCAAAATGAATTCTTTTTTTATTTTTTAGTAATATTAAATAATGTTTTAAAAGTGCCAAATTCGATTCTAATTTAGAAAAGTTTTGTACACAATCAAGTTTATTTTTCACACAACTTTTTACGGTTTAAATTAAATTTAGAAGAAAAACTATCCAATAATTAAATTCCTCTTTTGTTTTCACCAGTCTACTCACCTGTTCAACCTTTTTTACAGACTCAGACACCAACACATCAAAACTTTGGGAACTCATTTTTTCTATAATATTCAACTGTGCAAGATATGTTATGAACAACGGTCTTTGTCAGAATGAATTCATACGTTGTCAAAATATAATTAAATATTGGTTTGATAAGAAAGTTCTTCTTGAATACGAGGGAAATTTTTAAAGTAACAAATGTAAGAAAGTATAGCACATATTGCCAGATTCACGATAACCTAACTTTTTTAACAGTTGGATGGATTGATTGTGCATAGAATTGCTGTCAAAAGTGTCAAAAAGACATTTGAGTTTAATTTTAAACGCTCGGAATTTAGTTAGCAAAACTTTTCATTTTCACTTGTATAATCAAAGAACGGAAAATTCCATAACAAACATATGACTGACGTATGATTTGATACAATGTAACCAGCGCCACTAGTCTGTAAAAATGGACATTTTTTTTATTCAAATCAAAACATAATGTTTAATAAATTTTATAAAAATGTATTATTTAGCAAAAATGTGTTTTTTATATTTAAACTAAAACATATTGGTCAGCACTTTTTAGGTGTAGTCATAGGCGACGCTACTTTAATATTGTATATATATTTAATTAATTTAAACCAACAAAAATAATTTGACTGCTTTAAAAGTCACGTGATATGTCAAAATAGTAAAATATGACAGATTGTAACCTAAAATTCAATATATTAGGGACTAATTACAATAAAGCTTGGATTTATTAGTGCCTGTCTTTATTAAAAGAAAACAAATTACTTTATTTTTCAATTCAACTTTAGTATATCAATTTTGAGAGATCAGTTGTTAGTTTTCTATGTAATACTGTCACAATACGGTCAAGCAGTATTAAATCCAAACTTTACTTGATTAACTCCCTATTAAGGAAATATAAGATGCTAAAATGTAAAGGATGGAGCCAACCTACAGAAAGATCGCTGTCATCTTGGTTATGAGAAAAACTATCCCCCCACTTTAATTTATAAACTTTTAAATAATGCAACGCCTATGGACAAGTGCAAGCATTGTTAAAAAATAACCAACGCAGTGCTTATGTTAGCTAAAAATTAGGTATAAATTCCATCAAATATCAAAGCAAAAATCAATTCAAACAGTTTAACAGTTTGTGCTTATTAGTTTTGAAAAAAATAAAATAAAAATGGCAACACAACCATGCACACTTGTAGTGTCAACTCTAGATCGCATTAACTGCCCTCCGAAAATGGTATTTGTTTGCATGAAGAATCTTTTTCAGTAAGTACTTTTGATTTTTTACAGATTATTTATTATTAAACGAATACAGGATAATTTTTACAAAAGAAACTAAAAAGTAGTAAATTTTAGTTTTATATACTTTTAACTTTTTATAGAAAATTTATTATTACTAAAAACCTTACATGAATCCAAGATAATATTTATATAAAAAAATATTCCTAATTTTTTAATAGCAAAGAAATTATATTGAATTTTAATTTATTTGTCTTAGTTTTGATGTTATTATTTTTTCAGTTTTGGAGTAAAGAAGATAAGTTTAAAAGGTGATAAAGCCTTTGTCAGACTATCATATTCACCTAGAACAGAAACCATAGACAAAAAATTCGGTAGGCTGCCAGTGAAGTACTATCGAATAAAGGCGGATGATGATGAAGAAATTGCTATCCTACAGCGAGCGATAGAAAGATACCAAATTAATATTGATCAACCTATGGAGATTGAGACAACAAAAAATTTGGCTGTGTTACCACCACCACCACCCTCCGATCCGATGGAAATAACAGCTGTTGGAGAATCGTCTGGGGGGCCAACAGCAGCAACATCTACAAAAGCAGTAGATACCACCCAAGCACAAAGAAGAAGAAGCAGAAAGGGTGTGGTATCCACTGTATCCGAAAAACAAACAACAAACAAAAATACAAATATGGAAGAGATAATAAGTCTCTTCGATGAAGAGGATCCTTTAACACAAACCCAAGCTTTTTTTTAATTTTTAATATTTTGTTAAACTAAAATAAAATAAAAGGTTAAAACTGAATATGCTTTTTATTTAAATACCATCTATTTAACAAAATTACATTTTCTCTAGCTGTTCGTGCAACTTTAATTTTAAATTCAAATTTTGCGCCAAATTCCCGTATTCGGAAAACCCACACAATTTCAATTTGATTGGCACAAGCAAAACGCCAGCGCCATCTACAAAAATGAATCTGCGCAAAAAGGCGTAACCAAAAAAGATTTCGTCTGTCGTATTCTGTCGAGATCACCACGCAGCATGGTGATAAATTCTATTAACCAAAAAATCCAATAACATTCTTAGAAAATCAAACTAAACCATTACACAAACAAGTGATTCTAGTGTGGAGCGACTGCAACGACTGGGCCAGCGAGAGGAGCTCCTCTGGACGACGGAAACAGCTGAAAAGGTGAGTGCCAATCCTCTATATTGTCTTTGTGTGGCTCGGAAAAATTGATATTTTTACATCGTCCTTTTAAGGATTTTTGCACCCAGATTTTATAAAACGGCCAGCGCATACAGTCCCGCAGCTCTCAACCCTCAAAACAACAACATTTTCTGGTCCCACGACCCAGATAGTTTTTTAAAATTTGTTTGCTAAAAATATTAGATTTTTACCCTCGCCATTTTGATTCGTTGTTGCCGTGTCCGGTTTAGAAAGGAGGTTCCGTCCCCCCTTGCGTGGCTTAACGGTGGCTCCACCCACATTTCATTGCAGCCGAAATTGGCACTTCGTACGTCGTTTGTTTTGATTCAAAAATCGAAATTTGTTTAAATAATAGTTATTTGTTTAAATAATATGTTATAGTTATTCAAAACAACAAAAGTGCTTGTGAGTTGAATGCTTTATTCTTATTTAACAGGTAAACAAACACATCTAGTAGAATTAGTATTTACCTGTAAATAATAAGAGAAACGGTAGTAGGTACAATTTGTTTTCTGTGCATTTATTTTGGGAGAAAAATCGCGACCTAGGATAACAGCTGATGATAAGTTTTTGCATTTATTCGAGAAATCGATAATAAAATATATGCTGTCGGACTCTTTTGGACTGATTAAAGTCAATAGGGGTCAAGTGTTAGTTTTATTCCTTTTAAATATTTTTTATTTTTTTAATTAACAATATGTCGTTAAAAAAGCTTGAGAATCAACGCAAAGTTTCAATATCTCGTATTACGGAAACGTATAACTTGGGAACAAAAGCTAAATCAGATAGTTCTTCCTTGCCAATTTTTAAGGCGTTTTACGAATCGTTAGATGATCACTATGAACAATTTAAAAACATTCATAATGACATCATAGGTCTCTTGAAAGACGACGACAATGATGAGTTCGAAGTACAAGACAAAATTAGGAAAGATACGGATCTATTCTACCACCAAGCTAAAGTTCTTTTTTCGAGTTTATGTTCCGATTCAGTTCATTCAAATTTCACCCCCGCAACTTCACACTATTCACGTAGCGATGATCTGGGCCCTTTAAAGGTACCTTGCTTTAATGGAAACGTAAAAAAGTGGCCAACCTTTTACGATGTTTATTCTTGTTTGGTTCACGAAAACTCTAATTATTCCGATATAAGGAAATTTCAACATTTGCTAACCTTCCTTGAGGGCGAACCACTTAATATTTTAAGTTCTATAAAATTAACGGCAAGTAATTACGCAATCGCCTGGAAGGTATTAACAGATCGCTATCAAAATAAAAGACTTTTAGCCAGTACCTACTGGAACTCAATCTACTATGCAAATTCTTTAAAGGGAAACCAGTCAGCAAAGGATCTTAGAGTCTTGGTAGATACCTTTTCCGAGAATATTGCGGCGCTCGAAAATCTTGAATTTCCAGTAACGTCGTGGTGTTTTTGTTTATTTTCAATTTTATTATCAAAAATCGATCAAACCACAAGAACCGCTTTCGAATTAAAGTATAGTACTACCGAGATTCCAACATATCAAAATCTAATTCAGTTTCTTATTAACCAATGCCGTGCTCTTGAAAGAGTACAGCTATCTCCCCAAAATACGCAAATGCAACCTTCGACTTCAAAACAGCAAAAACCAAATTATTCGAATTCTAGTAACCACAAATATAATTCTTATTCAAATAATCAGTACAAATCAAGCCCTCCATCAAATTTTTTAGCGCATACGCACTCACAAGTAGCAAATAAACAATCCAATATTCAATTTCGACAAAACCAACAACCCTATAAGTGCAAATTATGCAATAATTCTTTTCATCCACTTTCCCAGTGTGGTGTTTTTATTTCCAAATCTCCTTCAGATCGTTTTACTTATGTAAAACAACAATCGTTATGTATCAACTGTTTACGTTCAAATCATCAAGTAATCGACTGCAGTAGTACCTACAACTGCAGGGTATGTCGACATAGGCACCATAGTCTTATTCATCTATCGCAAACGACAGATTCAATCCGTCAGAATTCAAGTCAATCCTTTGTTAATTCAAGCCAAAATTCAAATCAAAATTCGAACTTAAATCAAAGTTTTAATTCAAATCAAGTGGCCGTGCCTAGCACAGGCACAAACTTATCGTATCAGAATTCAAATTCAAGTCTTAGCCAACAGAACCCTAGTTTTGTTCAACCCAGTTCAAATTCAATTCAAATCAATTCGAATCCAAATACATCTACAAATCAATACTCTTCGTTATCCACCTTGACGCCCCGGACGACAGTGCTTCTAGCGACTATAAAATTAGAGGTACTGGATAGTCGGGGTAACTACCAACCTGTCCGAGCACTTCTGGACAGCGGTAGCCAAGCTAACCTGATAAGCGAAGCTTGTCTTAACAGGTTAGGCTTGCCAAGAAACAAAATTTCGATCCCTGTTCTGGGACTAAATCAATCTTCATCGGCCACTAACGGCATTTCTACTTGCACTATTCGAGCCCTAGGCCAACAAGAGCCTACCTTTTCTATTCAAGTCTTCGTTTTACCGAAACTCTGTTCGAATATGCCCTCAATACAGGTAGATTCATCCAATTGGAGTCATATTTCAAATCTAAAGCTTGCAGATAACCAATTTTACAACCCTGGTCCAATTGACTTACTCTTAGGTGCACAACTTTACACAGAAATCGTCCAATCAGGACGAATTCCAGGACCTCACGGCCTACCCTCCGCTTTTGAGACAGTTTTTGGTTGGGTCTTGATGGGCCAAACTCAAAGCATAAATATTTCACCTCAAGTCAATTCGTACTTTACTTCCTGTGAGCAGTCTCTCGACTTTAATATTCGCAGATTTTGGGAACTAGAATCAATTAAGTCAAAAACGTTTCTCTCACCCGAAGAAAAAAGATGTGAAGAGATTTTCCAAAAAACTACCACTAGAGATATTTCGGGCCGATTTACTGTAAATTTGCCTTTTCGTCACATTGACCCTCCTGACCTAGGAGACACATATTCAGTGGCATATCGTCTATTTTTGTCTCTGGAATCTCGCTTAATAAAAAATTCAAATTTATATAGTATGTACTCGGATTTTATGAGAGAATATCTCAAAAATGGGCACATGTCTTTAATCCCAAGATCCGAACCTAGACCTCAGTTATGTTCTTATTTACCACATCACGGAGTCCTTCGTCTTGACAAATCAACGACTAAACTCCGGGTGGTTTTTAACCCCTCGATTAAGGGTTCGAAAGGCCTAAGCATGAACGAAGCTCTTTTAATAGGACCAAAATTACAAGCCGATATTTCCGAAATTCTATTAAAATTCAGATTTTATTCTATCGTATTTTTGACTGATATAAAACAGCACTTTTTACAAATTCAAATCAATCCAATTCATCGGGACTACCAAAGGCTACTTTGGCGATTTGATCCCAATGAACCCCTGCAGGAATACAGGCTTAATACAGTGACGTTTGGTGTTAGTTCAAGTCCCTATTTAGCTATTAGAACTCTTAGAGAACTAGCCATCCTGGAGGCTAAGAATTATCCTGAAGCATCCCAGGTCCTTTTGAATAACATTTTCATGGACGATATTTGCTGTGGAGCTAACTCTCTAGAAGGTGCTTTATCACTTCAAAAAGATCTCATAGCGTTGCTTAAATTGGGAAAATTTGAATTAAGAAAATGGGCATCAAATAATCCGAAACTTCTTTCACATTTGTCGCCCGCCGATTGTCAGATCCCTGTTACCTTTGAAGACGATTCTTCAACATCAATTAAGGTGTTGGGCCTTCAGTGGCACCCTTCTACAGATACTTTTACCTATTCTTGTACCCCTTGTGAAAAACCTTGCACCAAAAGGAATATTTTATCGGCTATCGCTAAAATTTGGGATCCTATAGGTTTCTTATCGCCTGTTTCATTTTTAGCCAAAGTGATTATGCAAAAACTTTGGTTATGCAAAACTGATTGGGATGAAATACCCCCCGATCCAATCAAAACTCTTTGGAATCAATTCAATAATCAATTAACCACTCTTTCGAATCTTTGTATACCTAGACATATTTTTTCGAATAATATTCAACGATGTCAATTGCTAGGTTTCTGCGATGCATCCGAGCTAGGATACGCTTCTTGCGTATACGTTCGCGTCGAATTACCAAATAAAATTATCAAAACTGCTCTAGTCATGGGCAAGTCAAGGGTTGCTCCCTTACACACTATTTCAATCCCACGTTTGGAACTACTTGGAGCTACTCTATTAGCTGATTTACTCGAACTAGTTATTCGCACCTATTCATCATTACTCGTAATCGATGAAATTCTTGCGTTCTCGGACTCACAGGTCACGCTTCATTGGGTCACATCTTCACCTCACAAGTGGAAGACCTTTGTGGCAAACCGCGTAAGTCGTATTCAAGAAACAATCCCCGAAGTCCCATGGTATCACATTACTTCACTCGAGAACCCTGCCGACTGCGCTAGCAGAGGGTTGTCGCCCAATAACTTAATAAATCACCCTCTTTGGTTTCACGGCCCTCCATGGATTACCTTGCCCACTACGGAGTGGCAAATTCAAAGGTTTATAAATGAACGTTCTTTGGGAGTTCCAGACGAGGTTCTCAAAGAAGAAAAACCGGAAAATTCAGTGGTGCTGACGGCAGAAATTCAAAATCAAAACTTTTTTGATAGACTAATCGATAAAATATCCAATTTAAATACCATTCAAAAAATCATTTGTCATTTTCTAAGACTTATTCACAATCGAAAACCCTCAGTTGACCCTTTATCCGGCGTTTTTTCCGCTTTTGAACTACACAAGGCTCTACTTGTTTTAGTTAAAAGGGTCCAAGAAGAGTGTTTTTTGGATATCATTCAAAAAATTCAAAATACTCAGCTATTACCTAAGCCGTTTCGCAAACTCGCGCCCTTTTTGGACGAATTGGGTTTCCTTAGAGTGGGCGGACGCTTACGGCATTCTCAACTCTCCTTTGAGGCAAAACATCCCTTATTATTGCCGAAATCTCATAGATTAACCCAATTGATCATTATTCAAACTCATAACGAAAATTTACATCCCGGAATAAACACAGTCCAATACTTAATTCGTCAAAAGTTTTGGATTATGTCATCACGTCGAGCTATTCAGAGGGTTTTATTGAAATGTATTCCCTGCTTTCGCTTAAAACCAAAACCTTACACTCCGTACATGTCGGATTTACCTTCTTTTAGAACGTCACAATTAAAATGTTTTTCACACGTTTGCTTAGACTATGCAGGCCCAATCAAAACCTTTGTAGGTCAGAGACGTCGTGGAGCACAAGTTGGTAAATCATATATCGCAGTCTTTGTCGATACTTCTGTCAAGGCAATCCATATCGAGCTTGTTTCGGATTTAACCACAGAGGCGTGCATCGCTGCGTTACGACGCTTTGTCGCTAGACGTGGCACTTGTGTCCAAATCACAAGTGATAGAGGCTCAAACTTTGTTGGGGCTATTAAGGAGCTCCATAATCTTTCGAAATTAGCTTCTGAGAGCTTAAAAATCAAATGGTGTCTTAATAGTCCGGGAGCCCCCCACCTAAATGGTCTAGCAGAAGCAGGAGTCAAATCTATAAAAACACATTTGTATCGGGTCATCGGCGACCAGATACTAACCTTCGAAGAGCTCTATACTCTCCTCGCCCAAATAGAGGCATTACTCAATTCTCGACCCCTTTGTGAGCAAAGCTCTGACCCAAACGATCTTACGTCTTTGACTCCGGGTCATTTCCTCACAATGGAACCCCTTAATTCGTGTCCTGATCCTGACCTTTCTACCCTTAAAGTTAATACCCTTAAGCGTTGGCAACTTATCCAACGAATTCATGCCGATTTCTGGAAGCGTTGGAAACTCGAGTACTTAAATACTTTACAACAGCGTTCTAAGTGGTCGGACCCTTCGGTTGAAATCAAGCTAGATTCGCTTGTATTAATTAAGGATGAAACTAGGCCGCCATTACACTGGTTGCTGGGTAGAATAGTATCTGTACATCCTGGTCGGGATAATTACATTCGAGTTGCTACTGTTAAAACACAACACGGACTTTTCACTCGTCCCGTGGTCAAGTTGTGCCCACTACCTTTAGATGCGCACTAAACTCCCAAGCAACTTCTTTTGTTTCGTGTGTCGTTATCTAGAATATATATATATATTTTTTTTTCATTTTTTTCCTTTTGATCTATAAACCTAAAACGGATTTTAATAACCTACCCTTTAAGGTTTTGAATTAACTTATATTTTTTTTTTTATATAGCCATTTGTTTATTCAATTAATCTCAATGTAAAACTTCGTTTTAAGTGGGCGGAAAATGTTCGTGCAACTTTAATTTTAAATTCAAATTTTGCGCCAAATTCCCGTATTCGGAAAACCCACACAATTTCAATTTGATTGGCACAAGCAAAACGCCAGCGCCATCTACAAAAATGAATCTGCGCAAAAAGGCGTAACCAAAAAAGATTTCGTCTGTCGTATTCTGTCGAGATCACCACGCAGCATGGTGATAAATTCTATTAACCAAAAAATCCAATAACATTCTTAGAAAATCAAACTAAACCATTACACAAACAAGTGATTCTAGTGTGGAGCGACTGCAACGACTGGGCCAGCGAGAGGAGCTCCTCTGGACGACGGAAACAGCTGAAAAGGTGAGTGCCAATCCTCTATATTGTCTTTGTGTGGCTCGGAAAAATTGATATTTTTACATCGTCCTTTTAAGGATTTTTGCACCCAGATTTTATAAAACGGCCAGCGCATACAGTCCCGCAGCTCTCAACCCTCAAAACAACAACACTAGCACAATTTAAATAATTATTATTATGCATTTCACAGTGAAACTTATCATTACAATAATTTTTTAATTTTTTAATATTGGGACATCCCAAGTCATATAAATCTACAACATTATTATTAACTAAATTACATAACCAAACTTTTTTTTCATTTCCTTTTACAAACACAGTTTCATTTTGAATTAAATCCTTAATAAATAAAGCGAGGTTTTCAAATGGTAAATAACTAAAATCAAAAGTGTCCCAATTTATACCATGAAGTTTGTTTGTATTCCATTCAGCTTGATGTTTAAAGTCTTGATGTAACCAGATGGACTTCATGGGTAAATTAACGATATGGTGCCGAACTTCATTAGTATGGGTGTTTAATATAGCTATTTCCTTACATATAAATTCAGTGTCTTTGTATTGGAAACCTTGCACATCCAAAATAAACATTTTTTTCTTCTTTAAATTACCCTTACGGTACTGGTTAGAGGGTTGTATTTCACAAGTCGATCGTGCAATATTAAACAGTAGGCTAAAGTTTTATCAGGTACAGCTTTTTTCGTTTCAAACTCAATTCTAATGTCAACTGCACCACCTTTGAGCACGTCTTCACTCTGTCGAGAGCAGTCGATAACTACCAGTGGAGCATCATTTTTAAAGCTTATCGGGTGAAAACAAGGTTCGCTTTGATCGTGGTAATAATAGGATTTTTGAAACTGGGCATACATTTCATATAGAATAGCATACTGATTGTTATCAAAATCTAAATTTAAATTATCATATGGAAAAACTTCGGAGTTTAAATAGACTTTTAAATTGGTTAATGATAAGTGGTCAAAACGGCTCATATTTTTACTAAACAAGTTTTTTCTATCTGTCTGAAATCCAATAATAATGAAACGTGGTGTCTCCAGTTGATTTGAAGTTTTCACTGCCCATGTGTGATTAGTGGTAGTTTGAAGTTGTGGATACTCATGCAATTCCCAACTTCGAAAACTAATATTGAGATCTCTGTTACCCTCTAAATACTTGTAAAGGCGTAATTTTTGATCATCTGACACTCTAACATGTGGAATTTTCCAATGAACTTTATTTAACACCACCTTATATTTTTCTTTTTTATCCTCAGTTTCAATTAAAGCGTTTAAATCGGAATTGCTGCGAATCAACACGAGTTCTTGTCGTACATTTAAAATAATCTTGTGATGGTCCTCAAATACCCCCATAAGGGTTTTTAGGGGTAAACATATATTGAAATTACCGGAACCATCTAATATAGGTGGATTTTCTTTAAGTGTCCAACCAGCATTTTGAAGGGTGTTACCATCACTTTCCTTGAATGAGCAGTAACCTTTTATTGTTGATGTAATCCCAGGATTTCTAACACGGTCCACAATCACCCCTCCTAACTCATAACGAATTTCATCAAATAAATGTGCTAAACCATTGTTTACAAAGTGCACATTAGTACTGGCAGTATTGTCATCTTTCAGTACTTTTCCTTCAAGGTAAAGAACACTTTCACTAGGCAGGGTATAGATGTCTTGAGTTTGTATCGGAATTCGAATTTCATCATTGTTGTTTAAGGTGGTTGAAGCATATGGTTGATGAGTGTGTAGTTGGTAACTCACAATCGAATTATCATAGAGCACGTTTTCACCCACTCGTAGAATGTTACGACTCATTTTTTTCAAAACACTTTAAACTACACCGCACTGAAAAAAATATTCTTCTTATACCACAACTGACACGTACTTTTAAATTATACCAAAATTTCTTAAGTCTTTTGCCTATGATGGTAGTTATTGTCCTTTTAGTTTAAATCCTAAAGATACTAAAAAAGCTCTATTTTCAGGTGTTAGCTCTTTGACTAGCTGTTTATTACTAAATGGTGGTACACTATCATTCTTCTTCTTATAAATTTTATTACTTTCCTCTAAGGCGGTAATTTCTTCATAAGGAATACCAAAAGTATTATGATTATACAAAAACACCATTTTTAAACGGATTTTTTTAGATGCAGCCTAATCGTGACCACTTCTCCACGAAAATTGATGGGTTTTCCATCTTGGTCAGTTATTTTAAGTAAAATATCATCAATATAATGAGTGCTGATTGGTAGATATATCACATTTGAGGGTCTTTCTATAATTTTATAACCTGGAGGAGAAGAGGGGTAAAACATGTGTAACATGTGCACTGCTTTTCCGTTATTATAAGAGTTTATAACCAAGTTGCACTCAACACATATAGCATTCACTTTTAATATATCAACCGGATTTTCAGATATATGTTTTTTATCTGCCTCTAGAGTTTTTCCTGCAAATCCTAGTAAACTTCCAATGGAATTTTCCTTTTCAAAATTAATCTTTTTATTGCATATAACCTCACACTGTAAGGTATTATGGTTAGCTGTTATACTTATTTCAAATTGTTCCTCCTTTAAAGTTTGCTTTGAGTATTTATTTAGGAAATCATTCAAGTCCTTAATTTCGTATGACCCCTCAGGTATTTTTATAATTTTATCATCATTAAAACAAAATAAATTATTTGAACTATCCACATTCGGTATTGAGTTGTAACTTTCGAAATTAATGAGCCCCAAATCATATTGCTCAAGCTCGTTTAGCACTATAGGTGGATAGATGTTTGCTGAAAGGAGTGATGATTTTCCGGATAAGGTAAAGGTGTAGGACATGTTTACTATATAGCGGTTCACTGATAAATGAAAAACCATGTAGTTTAGTAGACGTTTTTTATTAACCCTTAAAGTAATACAAAAAACTTAAACACAAGTGTCCACAATTTACAGAATCATAAGTCTGGTAGGGGTTATAATTATACAGTACTTTTGAGTCACCATTAGAACTAAAGTATCTTACTGATTCTATAGGAGGTCGTAAATTACCAAAACTATCAAAATAGTGTACATTATTTTTAATTTTCTTATAACAAGTCCAATGACTTCCTGATCCTCTGCTACTATCTAAATTAATTATCCCCGACTCAAATTTATGTATCTTTGAGGGTAGTTCATCTCTCATAAACACACCTCTAAAATGTTTAATTTTTAACAGCTTTGTATACTTTTTCAGGTCAATATTTGTAAGAGCTCGCTGTGGTAGTGAAATCGGTAAAGTTTTCTTGAAAAACTTTAGGTTTTTGTTTTTTGACATCCACCTTTGTGTAAAAAAAGACCCATTCCTAGTTTATATGGTTTGAGAAATAATCCTTTACCCATAGCAATGGACTCCATACTTTGGTTATGTCGTTGAGCCTCTTGCAATTGTTGATTTGCAGATTTAGCAGCATTAATGGCTTTCACTATTCCTGCTGTGCCACTCCCTAAAGCACCAAGGGCAGAGAGGGTCGCCATGATTGGTATTAGAGGCAAAAAACCACCCTTTTTTGGTAGTTTTATTATTCGTGCAGGTCGTACTTTTCCTTTGTTTTTTTCCGCTGTCTTGAGAGCAACTTTGACTGCAGTTTCAATGTCTTGTGGTTTTCGTTGTTTTAATCTATCTTTTATCTTTTTTGTTGCTTGACTGAAACTCAATGTTTTGATTTTTTTCTTTACAATTCGTGCCCTCTTTCTTTTAAAAGTTGATGTTTTTCTACTTTTTATGGGTTTTCTTGATTTTCTCGTTTTACTCATTTTTTAAGAATGATGTTACCACCTTGAAAGTTTACACAAGAATGAAAGCAACTGATATGTGTGTTTGAAGGTGTTAAGATTTATATAACTTTTGGTTTTTTAATGTTGCTATGCATATTGTCATTTTCTTCACCATCAATGCTTAGTCTCCGCTTTAGTGACTTCTGCTCCAATGGTCCTTCACTCAAAACAGCAGCTGTGTCGGTTTTTGGTAATTTAAAGGGAACATCAACCGAATCGCTTAACTTTCTCTTTCGTTTGACTTTTAAAAATTTTGGTAATTTAAAAGGAATATCCACCGAGTCGCTTAACTTTCTCTTTCTTTTGACTCTTAACAATGTTGGTTCTTTATGTAAAGGGGGTGAATTAGTTTCCATAGCTTCTGTTTCAGGTTCATCTTTTTTTACTTTTTTTAACCGTGGTTTTCTTGGTTTAGATGATGATGATTTTCTCGTTGTTTGTGATGGATTTTTAATTTGACCCTCTAGAGTTTCAAGAGAGCCTAAATAATTTTTTGTCATCTTTATCCCACGTTGAATCATATTTAGGCACTGACGCACTGCCTTTAAACGTGGCACTTGATCAGTTTTTGATACATTATTTACCATACCCATCCCTAGTTTTAGCTTGGTACCCATAGCAGCAGCCACACCAGAAGCAGCCAGTTTTTCATACAAGCCTGAATCCGTTGCTCGCATCCGTTCTAAAGCTTTTCTCATTAAAACTTTATCTGCCTCATGACGGTCGGTCAACTCCATATTAGTTGAATAGGAAATGTCATGATCTTTGCATGCTCTATCAAGCTGGTTAATACCTTTATCCCCTCTAGCTAAACGTTTCTCTAGCTTAGTCCCAGGTCCACAATAAGAAAACCCTGGGATATGCATTTCGAAGGGCAGATTATTTATAGCACTGTTTAACAACCCTTGCCCTTTAACGTTTGAACTAACATAGTACTTCATAGCGTTTCACTTAAGACTAAATAAAAACCAGGGTCTTTACTTTTTTTTATACATTACCAGTTCAACAGTGTTAAGTTGACATAATATTTCTATAGAAAATGAAAAAGATTGTTAAACAAAAAGTGCGTTTAGAAGTTAAAAACCATGATATTAATGCAAGTACTACATCAAGACATGGTTTCCTGTTTCCATCATCTATTAGATGTCTTATCGTGGGCCCATCAAACTGTGGAAAAACTAACCTTATATTGAGCCTTTTGGAACATTCAAACGGTTTAAAGTTTAAAAATGTGTATGTGTATTCAAAAAGTCTATACCAGCCAAAGTATTTATATTTAGAGAATCTATTAAAACCCATTAAAGAAATAGGGTACTATGCTTACAACAGTGGCGAAAATATAATTCCTCCATCAGAAGCAAATCCGTTTTCCATTTTCATATTTGATGACGTAGCCTGCGATAAACAAGATGTGATGCGTGACTACTTTAGTATGGGTCGACATAATAATATTGACAGTTTCTATCTTTCTCAAACATATGCAAAAATACCTAAACATTTAATAAGAGACAATGCCAACGTTTTAATTTTATTCAAACAAGATTTACTAAATGTAAAACATATATACACCAACCATATTGGCACTGATATGACATTTGATGAATTTCAAAAGATGTGTGCATACTGCTGGAAAAAACCGTATGATTTTTTGACAATTTTTAAAGATTGTGATATTGATAAGGGAAGATATCGGTATCGTTTTGATAACTTTATATATCTTTAGATTCAAATACTTCTTAGTGTTAATAGTTATAACGCACCTGTAGAGATAACATAGATAAACATGTTAGAAGAAAACATAAAAATGGTTAGTGGTGAAAAGAACTTAAAGAAACAATTAATTTCTAAAAGAAAAATAATACGTGAGAAATTAAATTTGTTAAAACAGGGTCAGATTTCACAGGCTAACCTATTTCAACCCATTACAAAACACTTGGAAAATATTGAATCTAGTTTAACCGATAAAAAGCCTCCGAAACTGGTCAATATACCTTCATTATCACCCAGATTGACAACTCCTCAAAAAATCAAGCAAGAAAACGAAAAACAACAACAAGAAAAACAGGAAGAACTTGAAGATCTGCAAACTTCATCGCTTTTTCATAAGAATTTTGATAATAACAGTGCAGAAGAAGATGAAAAACATATGCATGAACCAAGTGTTTACATGCAAGACTTATTCCAGTCAACTCCTCGAAATCCAAATCCTACAACACCGACAACCGAAAAGAGAGCTAAACGAAAATTAAATTTTTCTTTAAGTGCTAAAAAACTAAATAAGCCCACCACAAGTGGTTACTTTTTGAGAAAAGCAGTGTTAAAAGATGCAGCAGAGAACTTTACACAGAATGAGGCCAAAAAGCAAGAAGAGTTTGAAAACGGACGACTTAGAGACTTGATGAATAAATCTGAGAATGACTACTACAGTCAGTTTCATCCTTCACTTGCAAGCTATATTAAAGAATTTTTAGATGATCCATCCACCATGCCTTCTGACCCACAAAATTATTTTTCCAAGTTTCGTGTAAGGCGAGATGATATTGACAATTTTTATATTGGTGATTCGAAAATTGATTTTGATGGAGCTGATTTAATTATAAAAGGTAAACGCTATAAAGGTACACATGGTTTGTACAAATTACTCTTTCGAAAAAATATGCCTACAAAGTATACCCAAGATGATGCAGACGCTTTTAGAGACATCATTAAACACACCTATGCAAACAGAAAACATCATAAGGCCTCTGGAGATGTGATCACCGATAGCTACTCAACCAAATTTAAGAAACTGTTTAGTGACATATATAAAGGTGGAAATCTAGAGGAGGAGATGGAGTACTCCGATAGTCCTATAGAGTACGTGTACTGGGATAATCCCAATGAACTTGTAGAACGGTTACGTTTATTATTAGCATCTCAGACAGCTGGCAACACAGGTCACACAAACGAAATCTATGCTATAGTTGAGGAGCTTCAAGAAGCTAATATTATTGAGAAGAGAGATGGTTAATAATTTTATTACAGATGTTAAACGAGAAGTAGTTAGTGAAATACACAAACCGGCTAGAATTAATTTTTTAAGGCGCAGAGTGATTGTGAAATCACTAAATGATCTATTTCAAGCAGATCTTGTGGAGATGATACCGTACGCAAACGAAAACCAAGGTTTTAAATACATTTTAGTGGTTATTAACTGTTTCTCGAAATATGTTTGGGCCTATCCATTAAAAACAAAAACTGGGGAAGAAGTGTCGAAAGCTATAGAAAAAGTGTTTAAGGAACAGGTGCCACTTCATCTTCAAACCGATCATGGGAAAGAGTTTTACAATTCGATTATGGCAAAACTGTTGAAAAGATACAATGTCAAACACTATAGTTCATTTAGTGAAAAAAAGGCTCAAATTGTTGAGAGGGTAAACCGAACCCTTAAAAACCTAATGTGGAAGGAATTTAACTATCAAGGATCTTACAAATGGTATGATATACTTCCGAAAATTGTTCGAATTTATAACAATCGGAAACATCGAACTATAGGGATGAAACCCTCAGAGGTGCGACAAAAACATGAAAAACTATTGCTCAAAACGGTCTATAATCATATAAAGATGACATTTAAACCAAAATACAAGGTTGGTGACCATGTTCAAATTTCAAAACTACGAGGTGTGTTTGATAAGAAATACATGCCAAATTGGTCTACTGAAATTTTTACTGTTAAGAAAATTCAGCTCACTAACCCAGTAACATACCTATTGGAGGATGCTAGTAAAAGTGAAATTAAGGGAGGATTCTATGAACTTCAGCTGCAAAAAGTAAAATATTCTGATATATATTTAGTAGAAAAAATTTTAAAACGTGTCAAAAATAAGGTGTTTGTAAAGTGGTTAGGATTTGATAATAAACATAATAGCTGGATAGATAAAAGTAATGTTGCTTAGTACTAAATAAAGAGAAACATATAAAAGTTATTGGTGTATTTTATTTACTAATTTTCTTAAAATATAATTACATTTAGAATAAATATTTAATGGGAACAACCATCCTCTAATTATAGTAGTTACTAAATAACTAAAATGAGCCACCCATTGATGATATTCTAAAATTTGATGGGTTATTATACAGCTTTGAAGTACCATTTAACTGTTTCTTCCCATTTCGAATATTAGTTGACTCTTCCATTTGCTCATCTTCATAAATTCTCCCCTCTTCTGGTTTCATATGTTTCTGACGCATCTCTTCAAAAAACTCTGGAGAGAGATGTGTCTGATACTTTAATAAGTATTCCCAGTCGATGCGCCATTCATTTTCTCTTATAAAATTTTCAGACATCCGTTGATAACGACAAAGAAAAGGCCAATAGAGTTCGCTTTTAAACATATGCATAAACGCTTCGCTTAAATTTTGATATCTAGACACATTGGGCCAATGCATCTTATTAATATAGGTCGCCATAAACATATCAGATAATCTTTGTTTGCGACAAATTACTTCCCAGTTCACATGGTCACAAAACCATCCAATAAAGTCCTCTGTAATAACTGGTGACGCAGAGATCTCATCCCACACTTTATTAATACTATTATTTTCAACCATCTTTAAAAGCGTTCTTTCTGAAAGTAAGAGTTTCAACTTATAAATCCCTCTATTTATAGGTTGAAATAAAAGTAACCTTTGACCTTTGATACTTCTTTTTAACCTCGATAGCCTTGTTGAATATATTTCTTAACTTCTTCGTTTTTCTTCTGTTCACAAGAGCTGTGTTTTGTTACAATCCAATCAGCAGGTCGATGTGGATTTCCTTTGGTACAATAGATGCAACGGGGTTTTTTTATTCTTGGTTTAATCCAGTCATAGGTTGGTAACATTGTATTTGGTTGAAAACAAAAACACTAAGTTTTGATGATCTACACTGTTCAACGGTTGACTATAAAATAACCAACGCAGTAGGTTCAATAGTTTTAGCATAGATGAAATAATCCTTTATCTACATCTACAATTTTAGATAAATCAGTTTTACTGTGTCTGTCGTAGCGATAGGTTGTGCGTGTGAAATGAGAAAATGTTCCCAACCACCATCAATTTATCATAATTTTCGCTGTGATAAATGTGGAAGAGTAGACATAGTTAAAATAAGCACAGGCAACAAAATTGCTTCATATTTGTGTGATATTTGTAGAAATACAAGTCCAGGAAAAAACCAAGGAAATATTTTCCGAAATACAACAACGAGACGTGGTAAATTAAAATTCAGAACACAGTAAGATGGACTTTCAAAATAATTATTGGTCAACTAAAATTGACTTTGAGCTAGAAGGACTTTTAGAAGAGAAAAGTTATGAAAATATTTATAAATGGTTAGCAGAATGGATATATTTTGGGTTTGATTCATGCAGGTACATCATTGAGGAAAAACTACCAACATTATACCCATTATTACCTAAAATATGGAAACGTAAATTAACAGAGGCAGCGCTGGAATATACAAAAATATATCCAAACTATGACGTGAAAAAACATCTTCAATCAATTATTTTTAAATTTGATGGTCGAGATGAGTGTGGTTTATATGATATATATGAATAAAAATATATAATTAAAACATACTTTTAGTTTTTATTTAAGAATTATTTACTTTGAGACATCCTGTATAGCATAAATAACCAGCTGTATTAGATAAAATAGGAACGTGTGCGGGTCATAAGGTTATCCTATAACTGCATAAACAATGATAAGAGATACACAGACAATCCTGATTAAGTTAAACAAATATTTTTAAAAATTATTTTATTTTTAACACACAGAGAAAATAACAGGCTATCCCGATTAATTCTAACAAATATTTCTAGAAATTATTTTATTTTTTAACCAACAACCAAGGCCTTTTTCACATTAGGACTTACCTAGCCCAGGCTAAGCGAGTGAAGTGGCTATCTTACTGGCTGACACCTAACTCATTGCCAATAGGGCCTTTCAACAGCTAAGGCCTTACCTAGACCAGGCGAAGCTAGTGAAGTAGCTATCTTACTAACAAAAAAACACTCCATTTTATCTACTCCCTCATTGACCAATAGGGCCTTTCAACAGCCCAGGCTAAGCAAGTGAAGCGGCTAGCTAACTCATTGCCCAATAAGGCCTTTCAACAGCCTCTGGTTGTTACGTCATTGCTGACAGCTTCTTGTACGCTTCTTTTGCCCGAAGGTCAGATCAAGTTCACTTCTTCAGCAGCAGACAGACAGACATACAGACAGACAGAACTGGATGGCATGGTTACCATTTGGTCCAGAACCCACACTACTACACTACTTCCAGGATTCGATCCAGTGCTGTATAGATAGCTCTTATAGTTGATTTCCCTTTTCTAAATCAATTTTGTTTTTCACTTAAAATTGTGTTTTCTTCTAAAAATTTCAGAAGTCTGTTATAAATTATCCTCTCAAATATTTTACTGAAATTAGACAATAAAGAAATTGATCTATAATTTTTTAATTCATTTAAAGGACCTTTTTTATGAATTGGTTTGAGTAGCGCTATTTTTAGATTTGAAGGAAACACACCGGTTTGCAAGGAAAGATTTACTATGTATGCCAATGGCTCAGCTAAACTGTTTGCAGCTGATTTTATGAGGCTTACCGGAACTTCGTCATAACCAGTTGATTTTTTATTTTTTAGGTTTTTAATGATTTTAATAATCTCAAAAGGTGTTGCTGGCTCAAAGACTAGACTGTTGGCACATCTGATGTCATCTGTATTTTCCTGGTCAACCCCCCCTGGCACTACGTCTGGGCAGACATTTAAGAAGAAGTCGTTTACGTCGTTAAGGAAGCTTGTCTCATTTTCGTAGTTAAAATGGTTTAGGATAGAATCTTTTTTTGTTGTTTTATTAGATGTAACTTTTTTTATTAAATTCCAAGTTGCCTGAGTTTTGTTTTCAGCATTTTGGATAAGGTTTTTATTGCTTATAAATTTAGCCATTTTTATTACTTGTTTAAGAGTGTTGGAGTATTTTTTATAGTATTCATTTGAAGTTAGTCCCGTTCTTACGTTTTCGAATAGTATTCTTTTATTTTTACAGGAAGTTTTTATGCCTGTTGTAATCCAGCTTTGTGTTGGTTTTATTTTTTGTTTTCTTTTTTTAACTGGAAATATTAGGTTCAATTTTTGTGAAATTATACACTCAAAGCGAGAGAAAGCTCTGTTGACATCAGTCTCATCACAAATGCCCCCCCAATCGTAATGCTGTATCTCATCACAAAATTTGTTAATATTATTTTGTGAAAAGACCCGTGTAGACTTTATTTTTTCAGAACTTTTATTTTTATTTAAGTTTTCTAAGGGTACAGTGATTGATTGTGAGTAGTGATCGCTAACCACCGTCTGGATTATTTTATTGTTAAGATAGTTGTTAAAATTTGGGAAAAAATGGTCAATACAAGATATTTTTTCGTTATTTATACAGTTTGATTGTCTGGTAGCATCAAAAATGGTTTGCTCATAATTAAATGAATGCAATAAGTCTAGAAATTTGTTTTTGTTACTGTCATTACTTACTGTTGGTGATAAGTTTATGTTGAAGTCACCTGCCCATATGACTCTGTAGTTCATGAAACTAGCACTGACCTCCCTGCACAGCCCCTAATAATAAAAAAATCATAAACTACTTTGTTTAGGAAATAGTTAAAAAATTATTGACAATGTGATATGCACTTTGGATGTTACCTAATGATGTTATTTTATAATTAAATATATACATAATAAAAAAATTTCTGGCTTTCTTCTTTAGGAAAAAAACTTAAAATAATGAAATGATAAACACACAGATAAAATCAAAGTGTTGATTTTCTGGATTTATTTTACTGGACCGCACCCCAGGTATACATAGATATCTACTACTTTATATCGAGCCCTCTGTATTGGGAGGCCTTATTTATTTTCTGAAGCTAATTTTTAATAGAGTAATATACTCGTACTATGCCAATGAAAATAACATAACCTAGACGCAAATTCAAGAATGACATTGATGGGCTTGTCGCGACTCTAATATCAGGGCTATCAAAATGGACGGGCCACGATCCTCCACTTTGTTGACATCACATCCGGGGCTGATTTTTTTTTTTGATGGTTGCGTCACGACACAGCTGATTGTCTTTAAAGTACTGAAGTTGGAATGACGGTTCATGAGTATTTGATTTTTTTTTAAATAAAACCGGTTTTAAGATTGTTTTTACTATATTCTTGAAGAACAATTTTTTTAAAATGTATATAGTAATCCTTAGTTTTTCAGAACCGCTTCATTAGCTCACACTAAAATTAAATTTAAAACCGAAGCGAATGTGACAAACACAGATGACAAAGTCAAATAAATGTCAAATATAACAGTTGGCATGCGGTACATGGCGGGTAATTTGAATTCAAAATAAGGGTTGCTAAATTTTGAAGATTTTAACCCGTTAATCATCTTGCATCTTGCTGAGAATATTTCACTGAAATTTCGCAGATATCTGTAGTGCCATTTTGAAAATATCATAAAAAAATGTCTGACCTCCCATAAGACCCAATGTAAAAATCAGCCCCCGGAGAACAGCTGATTTTTTCAGGGTCGTGGCCTCTATTTTTGTGTTGGCCTTGCTAATATATCCAAATATGTCAACATACAGGGACTCTAGATCAACATAGATATGTAGTTTGCGTTTTTTTCAACCTCAGTAGAGCTTTTGTTATGTTGGATCCTGATATATTATCAATTAAGTTAGACGCGATAGGAGTGAGAGGGTTTTTAAACTCATTCTTCAAATCCTATTTGATGGAAAGAAAAATGTCTGTTGCTGACCAGTATATCTGTTGCACAAAATATCGAAATTGGAACTCCACAGGGGGGAGTTCTTGGTTCCTTGCTGTTTGATGTATACATGAATGACCTCCCCTTGTTTATAACTGAGGGAGATTTGTTTGTGTATGCGGATGACACAGTTTGTGAGGTATCTGGGATGACCCTTGAGGAAACCAAAATAAAAGTTGAGCTGTGCATTCAACAGTATAGCAACTGGTGTGGCCAGAACAAACTTATACTAAATGCAGATAAGACTGCCTGTGTTGAATTCTATAAATTTAGAGAACAGCAGAATTACAACATTCAGATTAATTCCATGTCTCTCACACAATCTGATAAAACTAAATATCTTGGCTCACAAATTGATTCAACTCTTTCATGGTAGGATGAAGTCGAGGTTATTCTAGGTAAATTAAACAAGGCCTTTTATGTTATTTTGTCACTAAAAAATGATTTGTGTGTGAAGGGGATCCTGGATGTATATTATGCTACAGCTTACTCGGCTCTGAGTTATAACATTTTAGCCTGGGGCCAATGCTGTGACATAAATAGAATTTTTGTTGCTCAGAAGAGAATTTTAAGGCTCTTGTTTAACCTTTACTATCACGAATCTTGCAGGCAAACCTTTAAAGAAAAACAAATTCTTACTGTCTATGGAATTTACCTGTACAAATTGTTTATATATATCCATGGTCACTTACCTAAACCAGAACATGAGTACTATAAAAAATCTCCAATTTATACCGGACTTAGTCTCTACAATATGTTACCAGAGTGTTTTAAAACACTACCACAAAAAACTTTAAAACCCAAATTAAATTGTTTTTGACCAAGGAGTGTTTTTATAATCTGCAAGAGTATCAAACATTTGTAAACACAAATTGAAATATACATTCCTTAAACTAGGTTATAGTTCTTGGACAAGTTATACTACTCAAACGTTTGTTCAGTTATGTACTACTTGTAATTTGTTTTTTACTTTGGATGTATGTGTAGCTATTTTTTTTATGATTAAGTCTCTTTTTATATTGTAATTTTTATAAGTACATTTATCTATTTTTTTTTATGATGAACCTTTCAATGTCATAATTGGCAGAACATAGGAAATAAAAATTGAATTTGAATTTCTTTTCCTTTGTGGATTGGGATGATTATTGATGTTTTTAACATTTCTGGAAAAGTACAGTGAGCAAATGATAAATAAAAAATATAAGTAGTTTAACTAGTAGGCGGTTGAGGAGACCTGAGATACATCAGGGGGGTTTCGCCTGGCCCTCCCTAGCTATGCTGATGAGCAGGGGAAGGTCAAGAGGGTATCAATCCAAGGGAAATTGTCACTCCCCACACATACAGTGATTTCCATTTTTTCCCAATGATTTCCAGTGATTTGCAGAAGTTTTTCAGTAATTGTTAGGTGTTTCACAGCTTACCTAGAAGTTTTAAATGTATTGCCATTAGTGCCATGTAAATCTTGCAGTAGTGCCATGAAATTTGTGCATGTATTGTTGTGATGCCATGCTAATTTATATAGGGTAATTAAGGGGGTTATGCCATAAGCTGTTTCCCCCTTAGGATATTACTGGGGGTAGAACAAAAGGGCATGATATGGGCCTAGTCTCCAGACCTAAAACCTCCCCACACAGTATGTATGTTCTACTCCTAAAATATGGAGTTTAGAGTGGATCAGTCAAAAATTGTCAATCTTAGAAAAATGTGCTTCTTAAAACTAAAACCAAAAAACCTGATGGATGCTCAGCTGCCCACTGGTTACAACATAACTACCACAGTAGGTCTGTAAAATTTGTCCACAGGCCTATACAGGGTGCTACTATACACTACAGGACAAAAAAAATATTTTACTTCCTGTAGGATGGCCTACAAATTTGGTTCAGCTAATTACCCCTCACAAAAACCCAACTCAATGTTAGTAAATAGTAAAAATTATAAATACCTACTTACCATCTAAGACTTATTGTTGTCACAAAAATAGCAGGAAATAAGGTAAATGTCAAAGTTAGTGCAAAATAAAGGCCATAGCCCTTTGTTAAATAAAAATACAATAAAATACCAGCAAGGCTTAAATCCACAATGTAGGTAGCTATAGATAAAAGTATACAAAATATATAAAAGGCCCCAAAGTTGTGAGTGTTTTCAGATATTTTATCTGAAGAGTCAACTTTTAAATGTTCAATTCTTGTAAAAGAAGAATCTCTAGAAAACCTCACTACAGTACATTCTTCACTCATTCTTAAAAAAATATTGGTTGCTCTCAAATTCCTGTATAATTCAGTCACGTTCTATCAACATTATAATTAAAATCGCATGAAGTGCTAATTCTGGGGCTACTCAACAAATAACTTGTTTTATGAAGGTCAAATCGAAAATTGAATGGATTTTCCATTTCGTCAACAATAGATATTTTTATAAGGCACTTTTATGACGGATAAAATTCTTAGAATAGAATAAGTTAAAAAAATTGATGATAAACTTTCAATAAAACTTCACCACCTTTTTGTTTTTGTCACGGTTTTTAATGTTTTTTTTTTTCAGTTACGGCGGCCTAAATTGCTCTGGTAAACCGGCCATGTTCTATTGCCAGTTACACCACGACACGGTGGATAGAATAGACCGATGTTCGGATCTTTTATAGCGATTTCGGCTTCACTGCTCTGAAGTCACTCGCGGGTAGAGCGGTAACGTCAAGGACTGTACACAGAGAACAGGACGGTTCCATAAGCCCCATATATTCCATAAGCCCCATATATTCCAAATTTCGCTACGTCACAAAATCCTCAAGGTGTCGAGCCATCCTTCTATGAACCTACTCATCCTTCTCAAAAGACCCTTGATCTGTTTGATAGGGTGGTCTTTCCTTTTCTATTCAGATTAAATGAAAAAGGATAACCGAACTTATTGATTAGCTTGTCTAACGAACTGTCACGATCAGCTGTTTTTCGATCCAAGATGGTCGCCATGGGACAAACAAAGTGTTTTCCCATAAGCCGCAATGTTAACAAAAACGTAATTTTTAAAAAAAGTGAAACGATTTAACTTACAACAAAGATGCTGTTTTAAGTATTGAATCTTTGTACACATGGGAAAAATGCGTTTTTCTTAAAAAAAATCAATTGAAGCCAGTAAATCTCAAATAAAAGGGACCATGTTTTGTTCAAAAGTCAGGTTATGTTTTTATTTACTTTTGTTTTTTTTTACTTTTTTTCCAGTTTTTTACTCAGTTTGAATCATTATTATTAGTTTCTGTGCTGTTATGAATTGTGGCAGCTGGGGAGAGCTTGATAATGTTAGTTTTGATGGAATGCCAAGTATTTTGACCTTAAAAAATCATCTTGATTTAAATGAACTAGGTATCAGCTCAAAGAAGGGAAAAGAAAGTGGATAAGTGCTCTATTACCTGACTTAACAGAGGATAAATTGTAATATTCGAAAGTTTTTTGTCAGGTTTGTTTTGGATAAATGTGCAACTGCCATTTTGGCAACATTTTCTATTGGGATCTTTTTTTGTGCTTGAGTGGACCTTTTGCAGAAGTGTAACATAGAATTGTGTTAAACTGTAAGAAATATTTCACTATGATTTTTTTACTATTCTAGGCAATACAATACAGCAATGATCATGACTGGGTCTCTCCTGAATATCCATTCATCCATTGTTTCAAAACGGTTGAAAAATTTTAAAAATGATGGTTGAAAAAAGGGTCCCGAGAAGAAAGAAAAGGAAAACAATATGAGGTTAAAGTGTGAATAATGAGCTGAACCAAATTTGTACACCATCCTACAGAACCTTAAATAAACTTTTGGTAGTGTAGCGTCCTGTATAGTGTCGAGTGAAGTCCTGTATCATCAAAGTTTCTTTTTCTTTAATAAATATTTATTTTACAGACCTCAAAACAGTTTAGAATAAACTGGTGAGTTTGACAGTCTCCCTAACTCAAACCTCTTTTTATCTTAAACTATTTTGGTGCAAATTTTCCTTTATTTCCATGCTTTTTGACACCTAAAACTTGTACACCGTAAAATTTGTATAGTATCTGACTGGACCTACTACAAGTCCTGTTGTGAAATTTCTCTGGTACTGTACTGAGCTTATTAGCAAAAAAATTTTTTTTGCCATCATTAATAATAGATGGATAAAAAGTAATCTTTGTTGACTTTGATGACCACAAGAAAAACAAATAAGTTCTCTCAGATATTTTTTTCAATTTCTCTCAAAAAAATTTGGGTTCTAATACTCCTAATGGGTCATATGCTGTTACGCCCAATTGTAGAGTAGAGTATATGTTTATTTGCATAAACTTTTAGATACATAATTGAGCAAATATTGTTACAAAAAAACAGTAATAAAAGTAATAGTAACAGTAGTAATACAACAGCGAATATTGTACTGTTGTAAAATTTGAACAGTACTTACTGCTGTGAGCTGATGAATTTGACCGTACTTAAGCCCTATGTATTATAGTTCATGGAAAATCATATGGTGATGTACGGTGTGTGAGGCCAATGACAAGAAAAAACTGTATTTTAATTTTGCAAGTTTTTTTTTATATAATGTTTACTTATATTTTTTTAAATAAACATATTTTGTAAAGTACTTATTAGAAGTTTGCTTGACCAACCTTGGTTGGAACTTATATGTGCATATTGATCTGTTGGACTGACCTACCTATAAGTTGTGCCTCTTTTTCATTTTACTACTGGAGGGTTAAAACAATTAAACCACGGATCACCTTTGTTAAGATGATCCGTGATTAAACTTTGTCTAAGCAGTTTAATGCTATAGAAGGCCTATTACTTAACAAAAGGTTTAGTCAAGTACAACAAAAGATCCTAATAGAAAACCTGAATCTGATGAGAAAAGTTTAGTCTATTTCAATTTCGTCTCTCTTAAGTGAGCCTTGAAGTGAGCTCTTTGAATAGAACTACTTTCCCCTACCTTGGGCTGATAGTTCATTGATTCATTGGTCAAAAAACTTCAAAAACCTTTGGGGGGCCCCAGAGGTCTCATGATGTACTTTATGCTATTTTTTCTGTTTACTCATGAAATATATGGAAGATATCTAAAAAAATATGTGGTTTGGGGGGTCCGGCCCCCTAGCCCCCCGCCCCCTTGGTGCGCCCATGTAATAATTCAAAATTAGTGAAAAAACTAGAAAGTTTAAAAAAAAACAAAATAAACAAAAACATAACCTACTTTTTTGAAGAAAACATGGTCCCTTTTATTTCAGATTTTCTCGCTTTAGTTTAATATTTTTAAGAAAAACGCATTTTTCTCATATGCACAAAGGATCTATTCTTAAAACTGATTAATTTTTGAGACTAAAGCTCTTGTCCTTTTTGTAAAATTTACGTTTTTGTTAACATTACGGCTTATGGGAAATCGGTTTGTTTGTCCCATGGAAGACATCTTGGATTTGATCATATGTTTTGTTAGACAGCCCTATTTTTTTCGCGAATCCAAAGTGAGGTTAATTTTTCCGTGCATTTCGCATTTTTATTTATTATAAGGGAAAAAATTTGTGGAATCTTGGTTTTGTATTGTTATTTTTGATATTTTAAACAATTTTCGGAATCGCAAAATCCCAGGAGCATCCTGTGCGGTTTCTGGATGTAAATCCAACTATTCGAACTTAGAAGTTCTACGTTTATGAGTTTTTTTAAATTTCCACCTTCCAATGACTGTTCCCAAGACTATTTTGCAAGAGTGGCTAAGGCGTTGTGGAAAAGACAATATGGATCCCACGAAAGCATTTCTACAGAACAGTTTTCGAAATTCCTTTTCAAGATAAATTGCTAGGTAAATATCATTTTTAACATTTTTTTAAATCTATTTAGGGCCACATTCTTTAATTATGTAAGGTTAAAATTCAGGATCTTTTGCCGCCCTTCTCCTGTCGTAACGCATTTTCAAGAAAAATATAAAAAAAATCATTCAGTGTATAGTCCTTGCCATAGGCAGTTACACTTTTGTGACTTTGACATAAACATACCTATTTCCGAGCCTATTTCCAAGCATATTTCCTAACCACAAATATATTAAAAATTAAATATATTGTGTAGGTATACCTTATGTTGTGTTAAGCCTAAATCATTTAGTTGTAATCTGCAGAGTTTTTTAAGTGCTGGGTGGAAAAAAAATATGCCACTTTAGTCAAACTCAGTATGTAGGTATGTGGGCACAATAGATCCATATGTGGTCACAGTGCATGGAGGTCCAGAAGGGCCTGCCACCACTTTCAAATACATACATACCTTATGTTGACAAAAAAAATGTTCTCATAAAAACAACTCAACAACATACCATTTTTCAGATTTTTTGATAAAGAAATAGGTTAAAAATGTCACAAAAGTGTAACCACCTATGGCCAAGACTATGACACAAAGGTAACCCTCCCCACCCCAGAGATTACTTAATGTAACACTAAGCTGCATGTGAATTTATTTAGGCCTGTGTGTTCATCTACGATCAAGGCGTGATCAGCTGAACCAAATTTGTTCACCATCCTACAGGACTTTAATTAATTCTTGATCCTGTAGTGTATTGTAGTGTCCTATGGAGTCCTGTAGACCTACTGTGGGCAGCTGATCACCCCTTGTCTATGAAGAAACCTCTACAACCACAAAAATTAGACATTAAACATACTTTTTAATTTTTTTTTCTGTAAATGTGCAATTTAATTGTTTTTCTGTTTTGTACTAATTTGACTCCAATAATAGTGAAGTTATCAATAGTGCCAACTTAATTTGGGACACCTACTGTAATTTTGACAAAAATGTCATAACAAAATAATACTTGGACAATTTCTAAAACCTCATGTTTTTTTGTGAATTCCATATGTACTAGAGTACAAAATTTACACTGTAGAAACTACCTTTTTTTAAAAAAGTTCCTTATATATGTTTTTTTATTACAGGCTTATGTACTTCCAAAACAATACTAAGGAATACATCTGTGCCAAGTCAAAACCTATCAGTGAAACCAATAGAAGTTGATCCTGAAGAGCCAACTGCAGGTACAAGCATCGAAATCCAGGAACATTTGCTGGTTGATGTTGGTACAAAAGAAAACTACTTAGTTAAAGTCTGATTTTTTTTGTTTTGTGCAAATTGATAGAGTTATTGTTGAATTTTTTGTATCGGAGTCTGCTATTGTACGAAAATGAGTATTCAGTTGGTTTGCGAGTGTTAGTGTGTGTCTTTAATAGTTTCAGAATCTATTCTAAGTTTAATTTAGTTGTTTTCTTTGCCTCCCCAATAATTTATTTATAATGTTCTAAGTTTTTGTTTTGTCAATTTTATCAATTTTAGTTTTTGCACAATGGAGATTTTGCTTTAGCACAGTTTTTTTAAAGATATATTTATATTTTTTATATATATTATTAAAATGTAATATATTATTATAATTTTTTCAATTCTTTAGAAGCTAATGTCACTTAATAAAAACAAAATGATGCTGAGAAGTAAAAAGGTCTTGCAGTTGGGTAAAAAATACTAGGACATTTCTTAGAAAGGTAAAATACCTACATGTCCTAGATTTTTTGCCCCCATGGTTCATTCTTCTTACATTTCATTTATCAAATTCAGGATTTGTTATCCTGATGTTTATGGTAACAAATTCCTTATTGCTTCTAATCAATAACCCCACTTAATATTGTATACAGGTTTGTTATTTTTTTGCTATTATGAGTGTTATAACAAAAAAATTCTAAAAATGTATACAGCTGCCTAAAGACTTTATCTACTTAGATAATTTCTAGTATTATAAATCAATAAATATAATAAATTTGGTCGAAATTAAAATAGGAAAATAACTTTTATTTAATCATTTTATTTTTTATCTTTAAATATGTAAACATGTATCCTGAGATGATATCTTTGGGGGCACTAACATATACCTCATAAAATCAAACCTATATGTAACATTTAGATGAAGCAATAGGTTAAAATACTGATAACTACAAATTGCTTCAACAGGACAAAAAGTGAGATTTTAATTACTAAAATAATAAGGGACAAAAAGCTAGTACTGCTGCTAGTTAGGTGAAGTTGAGCAATATACACACCTCAGTAGGTACACATGTTATTACCTTTTAAACATAGCAATGTTGTAGAACACTCTACATCAGTTGAAAGAAAAAACTGTATAATGTATTGACAAAACATTTAATTTATCATGTCATGTGGAATGAGGTTTCATACTGTACAAATGACATGATAACTGAACATTTTTGCCAACAATATCTCGTTTTTACCAAAGACAGTCAGTTTATGGTCCTTGGTTTTTTCTATTCAACTGATGTGCCATGTTCTACCACAAGCCGCTACTGACAGAAAGTGAATATTTCTTAAGTGCAATAAATACCTCTGGGCCTGTTGCTAATCAATAGCAAAAACTTTGTACAGGGACTTAATAAACCATATTTTTGTTGACCCTGTTAGTCCTTAAAGGTTGTGCCAGGTCCTGATTCTTATCAGTCCTGAGTGGTCATTAAAAGTGTCGAGATTTGTATAGGTCCTTACATATTGATGAGCCCCTCACTTTAGGTGGTACTACTAGGTGATAAGTGGAATGAAATGTATGCATTGTTCTACAGGAATTAGCAACAAATTTTTGGTCCTGTAGTGGATTGCAGGGTGCATGTATACTGCTTAAGCTAGAATGCTGCTATCTACCTATAAAATTTTCCTAGTTTTGATTAAAAAAACCTGAAAAATAATATACAAATGCTACTTTCTGATAATGGTAAGTTATTTGCTTCTTAAAAACCATAAAAGCTTAAGAAGATTTGCTAATAGAAATTGATAAGTAGAATAATGTAGTGATTAAGACAGCAAAAAGCCAGGCAATATAGTGTCCTGCACAGTCCTGTAAATGAATTTTGTACACCTACTATGGGCAGCTGATCACCCCTAGGCTTAGGTATTCTAATGGGGAGTAAAATACTATTCACAAAATATTCTAGATGATATTCCAAATATTAACATGTTTTTTTAAGCAAATGCTGATGAATGACAATGAAAAAATTTATTTGATTTTATTGATGATTGAGGGGTTCTGTAAACTATTTTCTGCAGAAGATACACCTAGGATATTTTTACATAAAATTGTATATTATTATTATCTTTCTACATTACAGCGAGACATGGTTTAAAAAAAAAACGTTTTAAAATTAGTTTTTGTTTATATTTTACGAAAAAGTGAGGTTATGTCGTTGAGTATTTTGTGACGTATTAAAAACCGTCTGACAGATTTCGCGAAGTGGACCATCCTGTTCTCTGTGTACAGTCCTTGCGGTAACGTCACGAATCTCTCTCCGAGCACTCCGAGATTGATCTGAGATCGAGCGGGATTGCTCGCCTTCAGAGCAAGGGCGAACACGATTTTTCAAATACTTGCTCAAGATTTCCTGGGCTTAGGGCAATAGTCGATCACGCAAATCTTTTTTAGAGCACTGCTTGTTTTTAAGTCGAACGCGTGCATCCGTTTCAGAGCAATTTTCGAGCACTCGAGGGCAGTTTTCGAGCAAAAGCCGAAATCGATATTAAATATACAGTCGAACCTCTATAACTCGAACCTGAAGGGACAACCAAAATAGTTCGAGTTATGGAGAGTTCGAGTTATAGAAACTCGAGTTAAAGAGGTTTAAATACGTGTAAAAAGTGCAGGGACCACTTAAAAGGTTCGAGTTATAGAGAGGTTCGAGTTATAGAGGTTCGAGTTAGAGAGGTTCGACTGTATGTCGAATTTTCACATCACTGGTGGTTCAGCTGATTTTTATAAACAAAAGTTAGATATGATATGAACAACTAATATTTTTTGAATTTTTTTAAATCTAAGGCAATTTTCTTACTATTTTTCAGTATATTCTTATAACATAATATTTTTCAGTCATACCAGTCGTTATTTTTTTGAGCCCGCTTCATTTCTCTTTACACAAAAATTAAAATTCGAAAAAAATATGTGTTCGTTTCAGCTTCATAAATCATCCGCTGACATACATTTTGGTTTACTACCGAATAGTCCTCAGTTCACCTTTGATACTAAACGATCAGATTCAGTTTGAGTTGTAGTTTAAGTTTTGTGTAATAAAAAATAAAGCGAGCTAAAAAAATAACGACAATACGTCTAAAAAATTACATTTTATAAGGATGTACTAGGAAACAGTACGAAAATTACCTTAGTTTTCAAAAAATTCAAAAAATATTAGTTGTTCCGTTATTTATATCAGATCTAACTGTTGTTTACAAACATCAGCTGGACCACCAGTGACGTGAATTCGACATATATAATTATATATATATATATATATATATATATATATATATATATATATATATATATATATATAATTATATATGTCGAATTTTTTTTGAGCCCGCTTCATATATATATATATATAATTATATATGTCGAATTCACGTCACTGGTGGTCCAGCTGATGTTTGTAAACAACAGTTAGATCTGATATAAATAACGGAACAACTAATATTTTTTGAATTTTTTGAAAACTAAGGTAATTTTCGTACTGTTTCCTAGTACATCCTTATAAAATGTAATTTTTTAGACGTATTGTCGTTATTTTTTTAGCTCGCTTTATTTTTTATTACACAAAACTTAAACTACAACTCAAACTGAATCTGATCGTTTAGTATCAAAGGTGAACTGAGGACTATTCGGTAGTAAACCAAAATGTATGTCAGCGGATGATTTATGAAGCTGAAACGAACACATATTTTTTTCGAATTTTAATTTTTGTGTAAAGAGAAATGAAGCGGGCTCAAAAAAATAACGACTGGTATGACTGAAAAATATTATGTTATAAGAATATACTGAAAAATAGTAAGAAAATTGCCTTAGATTTAAAAAAATTCAAAAAATATTAGTTGTTCATATCATATCTAACTTTTGTTTATAAAAATCAGCTGAACCACCAGTGATGTGAAAATTCGACATACAGTCGAACCTCTCTAACTCGAACCTCTATAACTCGAACCTCTCTATAACTCGAACCTTTTAAGTGGTCCCTGCACTTTTTACACGTATTTAAACCTCTTTAACTCGAGTTTCTATAACTCGAACTCTCCATAACTCGAACTATTTTGGTTGTCCCTTCAGGTTCGAGTTATAGAGGTTCGACTGTATATTTAATATCGATTTCGGCTTTTGCTCGAAAACTGCCCTCGAGTGCTCGAAAATTGCTCTGAAACGGATGCACGCGTTCGACTTAAAAACAAGCAGTGCTCTAAAAAAGATTTGCGTGATCGACTATTGCCCTAAGCCCAGGAAATCTTGAGCAAGTATTTGAAAAATCGTGTTCGCCCTTGCTCTGAAGGCGAGCAATCCCGCTCGATCTCAGATCAATCTCGGAGTGCTCGGAGAGAGATTCGTGACGTTACCGCAAGGACTGTACACAGAGAACAGGATGGTCCACTTCGCGAAATCTGTCAGACGGTTTTTAATACGTCACAAAATACTCAACGACATAACCTCACTTTTTCGTAAAATATAAACAAAAACTAATTTTAAAACGTTTTTTTTTTAAACCATGTCTCGCTGTAATGTAGAAAGATAATAATAATATACAATTTTATGTAAAAATATCCTAGGTGTATCTTCTGCAGAAAATAGTTTACAGAACCCCTCAATCATCAATAAAATCAAATAAATTTTTTCATTGTCATTCATCAGCATTTGCTTAAAAAAACATGTTAATATTTGGAATATCATCTAGAATATTTTGTGAATAGTATTTTACTCCCCATTAGAATACCTAAGCCTAGGGGTGATCAGCTGCCCATAGTAGGTGTACAAAATTCATTTACAGGACTGTGCAGGACACTATATTGCCTGGCTTTTTGCTGTCTTAATCACTACATTATTCTACTTATCAATTTCTATTAGCAAATCTTCTTAAGCTTTTATGGTTTTTAAGAAGCAAATAACTTACCATTATCAGAAAGTAGCATTTGTATATTATTTTTCAGGTTTTTTTAATCAAAACTAGGAAAATTTTATAGGTAGATAGCAGCATTCTAGCTTAAGCAGTATACATGCACCCTGCAATCCACTACAGGACCAAAAATTTGTTGCTAATTCCTGTAGAACAATGCATACATTTCATTCCACTTATCACCTAGTAGTACCACCTAAAGTGAGGGGCTCATCAATATGTAAGGACCTATACAAATCTCGACACTTTTAATGACCACTCAGGACTGATAAGAATCAGGACCTGGCACAACCTTTAAGGACTAACAGGGTCAACAAAAATATGGTTTATTAAGTCCCTGTACAAAGTTTTTGCTATTGATTAGCAACAGGCCCAGAGGTATTTATTGCACTTAAGAAATATTCACTTTCTGTCAGTAGCGGCTTGTGGTAGAACATGGCACATCAGTTGAATAGAAAAAACCAAGGACCATAAACTGACTGTCTTTGGTAAAAACGAGATATTGTTACTATTTTTCAGTATATTCTTATAACATAATATTTTTCAGTCATACCAGTCGTTATTTTTTTGAGCCCGCTTCATTTCTCTTTACACAAAAATTAAAATTCGAAAAAAATATGTGTTCGTTTCAGCTTCATAAATCATCCGCTGACATACATTTTGGTTTACTACCGAATAGTCCTCAGTTCACCTTTGATACTAAACGATCAGATTCAGTTTGAGTTGTAGTTTAAGTTTTGTGTAATAAAAAATAAAGCGAGCTAAAAAAATAACGACAATACGTCTAAAAAATTACATTTTATAAGGATGTACTAGGAAACAGTACGAAAATTACCTTAGTTTTCAAAAAATTCAAAAAATATTAGTTGTTCCGTTATTTATATCAGATCTAACTGTTGTTTACAAACATCAGCTGGACCACCAGTGACGTGAATTCGACATATATAATTATATATATATATATATATATATATATATATATATATATATATATATATATATATATATATATATATATATAAGATCCGAACACCGGTCTATTCTATCCACCGTGATCAAGGGTACGTTCAGATAGCAAGTCGGATGTAGTCGGGCGCGCTCAATTCCGTTCGATTACATACTGGGTAAAAGTTACTCTCGTTCATATTGGCCGAAAATAACGTCGGGCGAATCGCCTTTTAGACCCTTCTCTATGAGGTGGGTGACAAACGCTCGACTTGCGCAGTAGGTATATAATCCAACTCCCCAATTTTTTTATATTTTATTTTATATTTTCGAAATCATATTACCTAAAAGTGGCATTTTCCATAAATAAATAATAAAATTTTACTTTTTCTTGAAGACAAAAACACTTGTTTGACTTTTGATAGATAAGTTCTAAGTTTCTTTAGAAGGGTTAAGTCCGATTTATAAACTCGAAACCATTCAACATGGTTAACTCTGACAAGACAATTTGTTATGGTTGGGTTTGTTTTATATATTTTTTTTACGGGTAGATAGATAGATTTAAGGAGATCCCTATCACGCTCGAGAAGCGGCAAGTGCGCGGAAATGTTGGTGTGTGTTGGTTTTGAAACGGTTCAGGTTGTAACCTGCAGGGAAAACTGTCGGAGGGAGTTTATTCCACAGCGATGCTGTTCTCCAGAGGTATGAATGCTGATATAATGAGGTTCTTGGTGCCTCTATTTTGACAATAAATGGATGGTTACCGTCTGTTTGACGTGTTCGCCTAGTAGGTGCTACTCCCGGGGGGATCATACGTGCCAACTCTTCAGAGCATTTTCCGTGATAATACCTGTAGAAGAGAGATAGATCACCCACAGTTCTTCGATGTTGGAGACTATCCAAGCTACGGGTAAGTGCGGGGTCATTGATCAGCTTGATAGCTCGCCTTTGCACGGTGTTCAAAAGCATTAAGGTATGTTTGGGTGCCGCACTCCATATATGTGAGCAGTACTCCATAGTTGGTCGAATCTGGGCTTTGTAGAGTGTCAGCAGTTGGCTTGGTGTATACAGATGTCTTGTACGAAATAGCACCCCAAGCTTCTGGGACGCCCTTTTAGCTATATCTGCCACGTGACTGTGCCAAGACATGTTGGTCTCTGCAGTGACTCCTAAGATGTTCAACTGGCTCTGCAATGCGACAGCACTTCCAGATAGCATGATGTTTGGCTCACCGGTGCTGGTCTTTTTTGAAAACAGGGCTGCTTGGGTTTTCTGCGCGTTGAACTGTACAAGGTTTTTGTTGCCCCAGTCCTCTATTATCTCCAAGTCGTTATTTATCTGTGATATTTCAGTTAGTCTAAGGTAATGGAATTCACGTGCGGAGAGACATGTGGGTGGTATGACTGAGGAGACTACATTGCCATCATCTGCAAAGCAATAAAGTGGATTTACTGTTGTATCTATGAGGTCATTTATGTAAATCAGAAAAAGTGTTGGCGAAAGGATTGCTCCCTGTGGCACACCAGCATTTATTTGGTAAGAGTTGGAGTTCCGGCCATCCAGTGCAACATAAATGGATCTATCCTTAAGGTAACTTTCAAACCAAGTGCAAAGTCTCGGCGACAATCCCGTTGCTTTGAGCATGTTGAGCAGGTTTTCATGCCAGACTTTATCGAATGCTTTAGATATATCTAAGGGAATTGTTCTTGTTTCACCTCGCAACTCAATCGCTTTTTGCCATAAGTGAGTGACGTATGTAAGTAAATCGCCAGTTGACCTATATTTTCGAAATCCGTATTGCTTGTCGTTGATAATTTTGTACTTTTCCAAGTACTTGGTTAGGTGATTGTTCACAACTCTTTCCATTACTTTTGATATCACCGGAAGTAGAGCAATTGGTCTATAGTTTAACGGATCTGTCTTTTTTCCTTTCTTTGGAATGGGTTGTACTGCGGCAGACTTCCATGATGATGGATATACTCCTTGCCTATAAGATAAATTGAATAATTTTGCGAAAGTTGGGGTGAGTTCGCTAGCACAATTTTTGAGTACTATCGCGGGAATGCCATCTGGACCCATTGCTTTGTTTGTATCCAACTTTTTAAGGGATTTTCATATTTCTCCGTGACAAAAGGGTACCTCTGGCATACTGTGGGAAACCCCTTCAATGAACGGTGGAGTCTTTCCATTTGGCACTGTTAGGTTTGAGTTGGAGGAAAAGATTTTGGCCAGCATATTGGCTTTTTCCTCTGATGTTGTGGCTAAGTGAGTATTTTTATCTGTAAGTGGTGGTATGGATGACTTGGTGAAGTTTGATCCAACGGCTTTTGCAAGAGACCAAAAGGACCTAGAACTACTTGGACAATTCAGCAACCTGTTTTTTATTCTTTGATTGTATGTTTCTTTGGCGGCGTCAATAGTAATTTTGCAACTATTTCTGGCTTCTATAAATTCTGTGTGGTTTTGAGCGGTTTGTTGTCGTTTCCAAAGGTTATATGCTCTGTGTTTTTTCTGTACAGCCGTTTGACACTGGCTGTTGAACCAAAGTTTTTCATTAGCTCTGCGTTTTATTGTATGTGGGATATATGCATCCATTCCAGATAAGATTACTTTTGTTATTTCATTACAGCAATTAGCATGTGGATAGTTAGACTGTATACTATCACAGTTTTCGGATAATGTCGCAAAAAAGTTTTGATATTCGGTGTTACTTGGCGGTCGGTAGAGGCAGCAAATGAACTTGGTCGATTACTTTGAGGTGAATTTCAGCCATATGATATCGAGGTTCGCTGGTTCTAGCTTCTCCTCTCGATGACATGAAAGGTCATTTTTAATGTACACACAGATTCCAAAATTATGTCGAAATCGGTGGTGTAGGTCATAGCCGGGATAAAGATAGTTCACAGTAGGTGTTGCAGAACTGATTTTAGTTTCAGTGAGAACAAGGATGTCAGGTCTTTGTTCTTCAAGATGTTGGTGAACTGAATTCATGTTGGTACTTAATCTTCTTATATTGCTAAAATCAATTCTGAGTTTTTTGTCTTCTTTTAATATCTTTGCATGAAGAACCCCCAGAATCACCCGACGCCCGGAGATCCGAGTGGTCGGGTATTTTACCTCCGGAATATTTTGATCCTGGAAACGCCATCATGCTATCTGTTACTCATTGTTGGAACCGGACTGCCAGCGCAGTAGCGGAACGTGGTGATACCACTTAGCGCTACTCACTTCTGGCATGGTGGTATCTCACCGGTCGACGCCCAATGAGTAAAAATCGTCTACCACCTATATCCCGTATAGAAAACATTAAATTTAGTTACCTATTAGCTCACACTACTACTATACTGTAGTAGTGTGAGCTATGGGGATCCTAATTTTTTCAAGAAAAAAAAATTGCTCTGATTTTAAAAAAATTTATATATCTTTGCGTTTCAGATGATTTTGAAACATTTTTGTCGCGCCGTGTGTCTGCCTGTCTGTCTGTCTGTAACGACCAACGCGCATAATTCAAAAACTGCTTGCCCGATTTGAATGAAATTTGAAACCTAGGCTGAGTTTTCGGTCGAGATGGTCCCATTTAAAAATGAACAAATTCTACCAAACGCAAGTCAAATAAAAGGGTGGAAGTGATATTGTGTGATATCAAACAAAAGGTAATTAAGTCTGGAGTTAAACAACCTACATTTTAGTTTTTTGAAAAAAAATGGTGAAGGTAGATTTCAAAAATTAGAGTTTAAGTCAAAACATGGCTTCCCAGACAGCATACTTCGTCCCAGGGACGTACATTTTACATCGGCACTTCTCGGGCCGATTAGGTACGTACTACGTACGTACAAATGTGTACGTACATAGTACGTACATTATAGGTACGTACGTTTTACGTACATTTTACGTCGGTTCTTCTAGGACCAATTAGGTACGTAATATGTACGTACAAATGTGTACGTACACAGTACGTACATTATTGGTACGCACATTTTGCGTACATTTTACGTCGGTCCTTCTTAAGACCAATAAGGTACGTACAATTTACGTACAAGTATGTACGTACATAGTACGTACAAGTATGTATGTACATAGTACGTACAAGTATGTACGTACATAGTACGTACACCAGCTACGTACATTTTACGTTCATTTTAGAAATGCGCTTTGGAAAATTGAACAAGGGCTTTTGGTAATAGATGGCGTACAGTAGTTAACATTTAGCGGCATTGTTAGAGATATATTTCTTAAATATTAAATCAAGCAAAACAAACTTAATCAAACCTGTGGAGACTTCGAGTCTCGAGGTAAAACTGGAATGTTCAGGTAGCTGGAATATTTTAACTAATACCTAGTCCTAATCCTTCAGTTTCTTTGTTTTAATTTGACGCCCTATGTACGTACCATGTACGCCCAGGGTACGTACATTTTATGTACAGCCAGGGTACGTACATTTTATGAACATCCAGGGTACGTACATTTTATGTACATCCAGGGTACGTACATTTTATGTACATCTACGGTACGTACATTTTATGTACATCCAGGGTACGTACATTTTATATACATCCAGGGTACGTATATTTTATGTACCTCCAGGGTACGTACATTTTATGTACATCCACGGTACGTACATTTTATGTACAATATACGTACCATGTACGTCTGGTGTATGTACATTTTACCTTAAAATTAACGTATCATGGACGTACCTACTAGGAGTTATTTACATACATTACCCCATTTTCGTCTTGTGGATCCATAATGGGACGTATAAAAGACGTACAGAAATAAAGGCCCAAAGTACGTCGAATGTACGTACATAGTACGTACATAGTACGTCAAATGTACGTACATAGTACGTACTTCCGTACGTACATAGTTCGTACTTCCGTACGTACATAGTACGTACATATCGAAGGAAAATAATGGCTAAATGTACGTCCCTGGGACACATGTAGACGTAAGTCGAAAAATGTAAGTACCATGTACGTACATACGTCGCAGCAGTACTTGTGCTGTCTGGGTTGTGTAGTATCAAACGAAAGGTAATACAGTGAAACCTCTCCTTGCGGACACCTCTATTAAGCGGACACTCCCTTTAAACGGACAATTTTTTTGGAACCAAGCTTTTCACTATTTCTTTACATGTAAAATTCACTCCTATAACCGGACACTCTAATAACCGGACGCGGACAATTTTTTTTGGTCAAAAATTTTTAAAACCTCTTTTAACCGGACGCGAACCTCTGACAACGGGACGCAGTGCTGCACGATATGGGCATGAACATTATGTAGTATGTTGGCAACAACGCACTCTGCAGCCGGGGAATTACCTCTTTCCGTTTTAATGCGGAGACTTAATACTTCTGTCGTATTTACAACATATTTTATTCGGCGGGGCGGGACTGCTTTGTTCTATTTTTATTGTTCAATTGAGTACTAATAGATCTCTTTGAAATAGTGCCTAGTAAAAAACTTCTTAGTTTACGTGAAAAAATGGAAGTTGTTAACGTTTCGGAGAAGGAACATCTATCAGCACGAAAAATCGCTGAAAAATTAAATATCGGAAAAACTCAAGCAGCGGAAATTGTTATCAAATCAAATCAAATCAAATCGTTTATTGGTGTTAGATACACAAAGTGTTTACACAAGTCATATTTTTTTTGTTGAACAATAATTTATCTAAAAAAAAGTTCTAAAAAATTCTACTAGTAAAATTTCAAATAGTTTTACACTATATTTTTTTTAATATTTGGGAAATACTTAACTAAATTCTAAAATACCCCTAAAGTACATACTATAAAATAGTGACTATAAAAGAAAATTTGGTCATAAAAAAGGACACATTACTCACATAAAGATTGATAAAATTTAATAAAATTTGGGGACTAGAAAAATTGCAGCCAAAAAGTACAATGAAAGAAACAGCACTATTTAATTTTATTAGTTGACCAAGTGAGTGTGGAGTTGTAAAATTCTTCAAGTGAATAAAATGCTTTTTCCAACAAATACTCTTTTCTCTTTTTTTTGAAAAGAGTTTTATTGAGGTTAATTACCTCCTCTGGGAGCTTATTGAACAGTTTTGCGGCATGGTATCCCGGTCCATTCTGGCACCTAAGTTGTTTTTATTTCTAGTGTTATGGCTGTGTATATCACTGTTACAGTTGTACTGAAGAAAAAAGTTATCTCTCACATAAAGCAAATTTTGTAAGATGAACCCACTAGGCAAAGTCAGGATCCTGCAGCTGATAAAGGCTTCTTTACAGTTGTCCCTATACCCAAGACCCGAAACAATGCGGACTGCCCTCCTCTGCATGGCAAACACCCTCTGCGCCCCTGTTGCATGACCCCACACTAAAAGAGCATATCCCAGATGGGAACGCACAAGAGAGAAGTATGCCTGCTTCAGCACTTGGAGGGAGACACACATTGCCAAGTTTCGTAGTAGAAAAGTATTTTTGCTCATCTTGTTTGAGATCATTTCAGTGTGTGCATCCCACAGTAATTTCTGGTCCATAATTTTGGATTGTCGATCACAGGTTCAACCTTTTTGGATTCATTGAGGTATAATTTATTTCATGCAAACCATTGGCCTGCTCTCGATTGTACCTCGCCCGACATTACTAGCGCTGTCTGTAAGTCTGTGTCTTGTACTTGGTCTGTCGTGTCATCTGCAAAATTTGTAAGAGTTTCATTTTTATTTTCGGCAATATTTGGAAGATCGTTTATGTATATCAAAAATAAAATTGGACCCAAAATTGACCCTTGCGGGACGCCTATAGTAAGTTCTTGTTTACTGGAAGATATTTTATTATAATTAACAATTTGCTGACGCTTAAAAAGGTAAGATTTAATAAGGTGAATGCTGTCTAGTGTAAAATTGTAAAATGGTAGTTTGTCTAGCAATATTTCGTGCGCAACACAATCGAAAGCCTTGCTTAGGTCACAAAATGTAGTGACGGTATGCTCTGACTTTTCAAACCCTTCCATAATCTTTTCAACAACCCTTAAAATTGCCAAAGTAGTGTTCCTCCCTGCCCTAAAACCATACTGTCCAGTGCTAAGTATATCATTTTTTCTAAGTAATTTGTAATTTGATTTGCTAGACATTTTTCAAAGATTTTTGATAAAACAGGCAATATTGATATTGGCCTATAGTTGCCTGGGTCATCAAGATTGCCTTTCTTATATATTGGGGTTACTTTTGCAATTTTCAGTCAGGAAATAAATATATATTACAATTTCGCAGTTCCCTCTCATAAGCGGACAGCTCCAATAAGCGGACAAAATCGACGGAACCGTGAGTGTCCGCTTATGGGAGGTTTCACTGTATATTTCAGTTTTTAGTTATATTAGCTCACACGCACACTATAACTATAGTACCTAGTGTGAGCTTAGGTGCACATAGATTGACAGAGTATTTTTCTTTGTGGGATTTTTGCTAGGGTATACATGATGGTTTACCCATAGTAACATAGCACAATGGATAAAGTTAATGCCTTGTTTTAAAGCTCCATTTTACCATAATCAGCTGGCAGAAAAAAAAAACGAAAATACCAAAATTAACCCTAAAATTCAATTTTTTGTTATGTTGCTGTGTAAATCGACCCTCAAAACTGTATTGGTTACAGGTTTCACATCGCTCCATGCAATGAAGACAATTGGCTTTGGAATAACCGGGCGGCGGACGAAACATCGCAAGACAGAATGTCGAAAGTACAAAATGTCGAAATTACAAAATGTCGAAGTTACAAAATGTCGAAGTTACAAAATGTCGAACTTACAGAATGTCGAAAGGCAAAATGTCAAAATAAGAAAATATCGAATTTACAAAATGTCGAAATTACAAAATGTCGAAATTACAAAATGTCGAAAAGCAAAATGTCGAAATTACCAAATGTCGAAATTACAAAATGTCGAAATTACAAAATGTCGAAATTATAAAATGTCGAAATTACAAAATGTAGAACATACAAAATATCGAAATTAACGAATATCGAAAATCAAAAATAAAAAATTTCTAAACCTTAACCTAACCCGACCATGACGTTACCTAATCTAATCTAACTAAACCTAATCTGACCTAACCACATGAAAATAGAAAGTTTCAAAAACCTAACCTGACGAAACCTAATGAAATCTAGCCGAACCGAACCGAACCAAACTGAACCGAACCAAAGCAAATTGAATCAACAATTTTTTTCAAAAAAAAAACTTTCCTGACTTCTTTTTCGGTTCGGTTTTGGCCCTCGCCCAGAATAACCCTTGGCAGTGTGAGTTGTTTTTAGAGTAGCAAGCAGTTTTTCAAGCAGAATCCTGTTGCAGCGGCACTCCTCTTAGGAAAACACTCTTTCAGATGCAAATGGATCCTTTACAGAATTTCATTTTGACTGTTTAGTTTCTACTTAGGAGAATGTAGAGAATGGATTTTTATTTGGACAAATTGTTATAGGAAGATAAATAATATTATACCTAGATATTACTTTGTGCTTTCAAATTAAAATAAAAGACATTTAAACTATGTATATTTGTATTCTTTATTTAATAGTAGATAATGTAACCATATAAAGAGGTTTGATATAATGTAATTGAAGATCTCTCAACGCCCCAGCAAACACTTTGAGAATTTGTCTTCTTTCGCATTCTCACTGTCATACGCTATTATATTATATTGCACATGTATGTACATATAACTATTAATTTTCAAATTTATTTATTTCCTTTGAAACTGTTGAGCAGAGGAACTTAAAACCTGTATTGCTTGTACAACAAAGAAAATAAATTTGCAGAAAACACAACTTTTAAATCTAAAACAAAACTTTATTTGTCTAATAAAACTCTGTCAGCCACCAAAAGTCGGGTACTCCAAAAGACTCTCTATTTCCATTTTTCAAAACAAAAAAAATACTTATTTGTGTTTATGTTAACTCTACTAAATAAACTGTAACAAATTTTTAAATCTGATTAAATTTATCAATAATTTAAAAAATATATATATTTTAAAGTTATGTTTATTACACCCATACCGTTCACAAAGGCAAGACGTCCGGCGATTTACCCATGACGTCATTCGCTCGGCAAGACGTCTCGCCCCAACGATTATACACTAGACAGGATTGCTCAGTTTGCCGAATCTGTCTGCAATCGATGTTCAAGGTTAAACTCGCTGTTACGGCACCACTTGTGCTGGGCAGAAAGCGCGCCTATTGTTATATTGGATTTTATGTGCTTTTAGAGCTATTTTCTTTATGCAAATTAAATTTTATGCAAAATTGAGGCATTGTACATTTAAAAATATTGTCTTTACAGGGATGATAAATGATTTTATATTTGAAATATCTGTTAAATAAATTAAATTTAAATACTTAAAATGAAAAACAAAACTACACATAATGTCGTAGTACCTATACAGGGTGTCCCATAACTTAGGGGCCATAGGCCAACAGGTGATAGAGGAGGTCATGCCTGATAAAAAAGTTCCTATACTGCATGGGTCAAAACTCCTTCTTTGTAGAGATACAGAGCATCAAAGAGGCAAATTTTTTACTTTTTTGATAATAACTTTTTCTAAAAAACGCAGTAAAAACATGAAATTGGGTAAAGTCGTGTATCAGAACAAGAGCAATAAATTGAAATAAAACTTATTTTGAGAATTTTTTTTTAGAAAAAACTATTTTTTTTTGGCTATAAATGCTATATTAAACGCAGTGTTTTTTTAAATATTTTTTGTTAATAAAAACAAGCCTTTAGCGACACATAATAATAAATAAAATATTATTGATATTTTTTAAAAGAATAAGTAAGCAAAAATTAATTTAAAAAAAAAGATTATTTTTTATACATTTTTGGAGGTAATTTTGACAGCCTATATCTTCTTAACTTGTAATTTTATTAAAAAAAGGAGTATCACATTTTTGAATCACAATTGGCTGAGTATTCAGCTGTCTGTGATAGATTTTCTTTTTTTTGCAAAACCCTTTTCCCCCTCTCCTCTAACATTTAAAATCCTCTAGGTATCTTAAAAACGGATGTGTGTTGACCCCATGTTATACAAACGTTTTTTTTTCGGAAATAACCTCCTCTATCACCTGCTGCACTATGGTCCCAAGTTATAGGACACCCTGTATAATTTGTCCAATTGTTTTAAAAGTACGTAAAGAAATTATTTTGCGATAATAATTAAAAACGGAAATCTAGGTAGACGAAAAACTTATTGATTTATTTAAAAAAGGAAAAGCACAAATATTGTTCTTATTAACAAATAAACAGAAAACGAAGAGAAAAAAAATGCACATAATGTATAGTTTAATTATTACAACCGCGTTTTAAAGCATTAAGAAATTATTAATTAGATAATTAAAAAACGGGAATATAGAACATAAAAAAAGTATTTATTATTACATTTTTACAAAAAAACAGAAAAGTACAGATACATACAATAAATTAAAAATATTATTATAAATAATAATATTTAATTTAGAAAAATATTCCTTTTCAATTCACAATCTTTTGTAATTTTCTTGATAGATATTATTAAACAAGAAGCCCATTTTTTTTACCATGTAAACAAACGTTCTTCTCCGTCCTGAATCGAATTTTTACACACTGTTAACAAACCAAACGTGAAAATGTTTATTTATTTTTTTTTTATTTATTTGTTTTATTTCCTTCTGGCTTATATAACAAGCATTGGATAATGTCATGGGAGTTTAAACAAAAAAGTACAATATATAAGTATAAGTAAAAGACAAATTATAAAAAAAACACTTACAAACTAACATTTTGCACACCAACACAAAATTTCCATCATGTCAGACCTATAAGAAGTTTGAATTAATATGATATTTCTTTTTTTTCTTTTTATTAATTGAATTTTTTTTTGATCCCTTTTTTTTATCCCTGGCTGCCACTATAGCTATTTTGTATAAAATTCCTCTAAGGAATACAAAGGTTTATTTAAAAAATACTCAAATAACTTTTTCTTAAATATCCTTTCCGATGGTAGTATTAGTAGTTTTTTGGGGAGAGTATTAAAGACTTTTATACCCATATATAATGGAGATTTTTCAAATAAGATAGTTTTGTGACTAGGTATACTAAAAAGGTTCTGCTGCCTTGTCTGCATTCCCCTATTAAAGACAGCATTTGTTGAAAAGTAATTTTTGTTTTTATAGACAAATATTGCTAGAGAGTAGAGATATAGTGAATATACTGTCAAAATTTTCAGCTGAATGAAAATTGGGCTAAAACGTCTGCCCCTGCAATTTGCCTAACAATTTTTTTTGAAGTATTAATAGTCTTTCAGTGTAAGCCGATGAACCCCAGAGAACAATTCCATACTGCAGATGACTTTTGATTTTCGCATGATAAAACATCATAAGGAGTCCCGGACTAACAACAGCCTTCAGGTTCACAATCGCTTTTAAGTTTAGATGCTACACTATCTACGTGGTTTTTCCAAGAAAGATGGCAGTCAAAATAGATGCCTAAAACTTTTGTATTTTCCCCAAGAGGTAGACTTTTATTGTTGAGTTTTGAATAGAGGCTCTTCTCCTTGTGGTTCTTAATTCTTGGATTTTTATAATGCACTATTTTAGTTTTATTAGAGTTTAAAATTAGTTTATTTTCTGCACACCAGAGACTCAAGGATTCTGACGCTTCAGTTGTTTGTTTTGAGAGCTCTATGATATCTTCACAACCTACTGTGACTGAGTTGTCATCAGCAAACTGTGCCAACTGATGCTCTCTTTTTATTTTTTCATGGAGAAAGGCCTGCAAATCATTGCTGAAGATGAGATATAGTAGTGGGGAGAGAATTCCACCTTGGGGAACTCCTTGTGAAATTACCCTCCTAAGGGAGTTGACTTTGCCACAGTCTTTATCAAAAATGTCGTCATACTGTTCCCTATCTGCCAAGAAACTCTTAAACCAGCTTAAGGCCACTCCATCAATCCCATACAAGTCAAGTTTTTTAAACAATATCTCAAAGTCCACCATGTCAAATGCCTTTGACATATCATAGTAGATACCAGCAGTTTGAAGACCTTTATCCAGGTCACCATATATTTTATTTAATATCTCGAACAGAGCTGTTGTTGTATTTTTTCCCTTACAGAAACCATGCTGCGAAAAAGATAATAAGTTCTTGTGTATAAAATATGCTTCCAGTTGGATTTTCATGGCCTTATCAAGGATCTTAGCAAAAACAGATAAATTTGAAATAGGCCTATAATGTGCTAAGCTTTTAGAGTCACCCTTTTTGAGAACTGGAATTGTGCGAGCTACCCTCAGGGCCCTGGGATATACACCCTCTCGGAATGACATGTTGACAATGTCTACCAACGGAGATGCTATTAAATCTACAATTGATCTCAAAATACTGCAAGGAACTTCGTCTGGTCCATGGCTTCTCTTTCTGGTTACAGATAATATTATATTTACCATTTCAGTAGTTGAGACTGGTGTTAATTTAAATGAAAAAGGCATCTGTTTGCCCGCAGTTAGTAAAACGATAACTGCAATGGACAGTATATAATTCATTAAATGAAAGCGCGAACAAACATAATTATATTGATACGAAATCACGAAATAATTAAAAGGTCAATAGGTTAATTGCTGTTACCCACACAACGGAAATCAGAGACAAAGTACTCACCAGTTTGCAGCCAATTTCTCCACGTTCCAGGGGCCCCTGTCAAGATCTAATGATGGCACCACGTAGCTGAAGGGCTGAAGTTTCCAGTTCTATGCTTCAGTACACCAAAATCGAGCACTTTCAAGTGTAGAAACAAAGGATCTCTCTGATTCTTGGTGCGCATGTCAATGCGCGAAAAATGTACTCTGTCCTTCATCCAATTGTGTGGTTTTAAAATTTAAAAACAACCGCGAAATTAAGCGGGAGCTAACATAACTGCCCTCCAAAACACACAATTTTAGAATATCAGCCGGACAGATATAGATATAAGAAAAATGATCGACCGATAAATATAAATGAATGACAAACAGATAAGTAGCGTAAATTTATTTAGAGATAACGAAAACCCGAAAAAGGCAGAACAAACTAACAAAATTAAAAAAAAAAATAATAAAGAATTACCTATTGTAATAATTGACTTTAATAGGTAGAAAAAATTAAAATTAGTTTTAATTCGGCAAGAGGCACAGTTTTACAACTGGCCGCTTGTAAACACCGGTAGTCGTTCGTACAGTCGCTACACGCACTTGACCGTCTCCGCCGGGATGCAATTCGATAACCTGACCGACTGGCCATTTCAAAGGTGATTGGATGTGATCACTCGTTATGATAACCAAATTATTTAATTTGATATTTGGGGACGAATCAGCCCACTTGTGTCGCTGTTGTAGCGTATGCAAATACTCTACAGAATACCGTTTCCAAAAATCATTATGTATTTTTTGGATTAGTTGCCATCTCGAGAGCCGATTTAGGGGAACCTCGGACAAATCTGACTACGGAATTTCTGAATTAAGGGGTTCAAGGGTCAAAAAATACCCAGGGGTAAGAGGTTGAAGATCGTGTGGGTCTGAAGAGGCAGGAGATAAAGGACGACTATTAAGTACAGCTTCTATGCGACATGTAAGGGTGGACATTTCGATGATGGACAACTTCTGGTCGCCGACAACTCGAACAAAGTGAGTTTTAAAGCTTTTGACGCCAGCTTCTGCCAGGTCATTGAAATGTGGACTGAGAGGGGGTCCCAGATGCCAACGAATAGAAAGTCTGGTGGACGCACTTCTTGCGTAATCAAGTAATTGGTTACGAAACCCTAAAAAATTACTGCCCTGATCTGACCAGCATTGCGTCACGCTTCCACGTCTGGAAATGAATCGATGGAATGCACCTACAACCCCTTCGGTGGACAGTTCCATGGTTAATTCCAAATGCACGCAATGTGTGACCGTACAGACAAACAGACATACGATTTGAAAGCTTTACAACCACTGTAACGATGAGGAATCACAAAGAAAGGTCCACAAAAGTCGATAGCTACACTCGAAAAAGGTTTAAGTTGATTGATTCGATGAGCGGGAAGAGAACTCATTATGGGCGGTCTATAGGGTTTAGGGTTGATTCTAAAACATTGCAAGCACTTGGATATGGTTCTTTGAATTGCCCGTCTGGCAGATAATATCTAAAATTGCTGTAAAAGCAGATTATGTAATGTTTTAAACCCAGGATGAAGGTATTGTCGATGAGTGGACTCGATAAGAAGAGTAGTTAAACGATGGTTACTCGAAAGTAAGTTTTGCAGAATAAGACAAAAGGTCAGATTTTTGTAATCTGCCACCGACTCTAATGATATTATTTTCATCAAGAAAAGGTGAAAGTTTTCGAAAAGGTTTCGGTATTGGTTTATCCTGGATAACGCGGAAAAAAGCTCAGAAAAGCAAGAACCTTGAACGCGTTTGATAAGAAGGTATAACGCACTTTGCATCTCACCGGTGGTAGGAAAAACAATATTTTCAAAAATAATTTTTTGGATTAGTGGGTTTTTGATAGGAATGGTTTTGAAAAAGGGTCACTATTCGAAGGACATAACAAAATGATACGTTGAATTTTTGATATAGATGAATATTTGATAAGAAGCTGATCTAAGAAGTTAACGTCAATTATCGCATTGCAACAGACATTTGGCTTTTCCTCCAGATTAATATCTCCGAAATCACTTGGATTTATGAAAATAGGGCCATTCGTTTTCGGGAGACCACAAAAACGACGGTGCGTTCCACCACATGTCATGTGAAATGAGCTGTGAGGGGGTGGCCCCTCGTGACGCAATATCGGCTGCGTTTAAAGCAGAAGGAATGTAGCGCTATGAGTTTGAGGGAATGATTTCTCGATTAGGAGGGGATGAAAGCCAGTGCAATACGACTTGCGAATCGCAGAAAGTAACGATATTTGTAAAAGTTATTCTTCCTTCATAGCTAGATAAGACGAAATCAATTAATTCGCTTAAAAGAAATGCGCCTAAGAGTTCTAGTCTAGCCAAAGTTTGTGACTTTATAGGCGCGACCCTAGATTTTGCAGATATGAGAGAAACAGATATATTGTTTTCCTCTTCTACACGAAAATATACGACGCCTGCGTAACCTCGAATTGAAGCGTCACAGAAGCCGATGATTTGACAGGTATTGGTTTTAGACAGTTTGATTTGTCGGAGTAATTGAAAATTGGAAAGAAGCGGGAATTCAGAACGAAGTTTGTTCCAAGAGTCGATGATAGAAGAATCTGGTTCTTCGTCCTAGCCTATTTTCGATATCCACAAATGTTGCAAAATAAATTTTGCTTGTAGGAACAAGGGACAAAGAAAACCTAAGGGATCGAAGATTGTTCCTATGATAGATAAAATAGAACGTTTAGTTGGTTTCCTTCATTCGGCATTGATAAGAAAAAAGTCGTTTTTTGGATGCCATTGAAGGCCTAAAACTTTGATAAAGTGTGGTTCATCCTTGTCAAAAGAGAGAGGCATTTAACGATCGGATTCTGGCAATGTTACCAATAACTCAGGACAATTGCTTGCCCATTTTTTAAGTTCAAATCCTCCCGACTTCAACAAATCATTGAGTTCCATCTGTAGGGAAAGGGCTTCAGAAAGCGAAGGGCTAGTTCCCAAGATATCGTCGATGTAAATTGACGTTTTTAGAACACTACTAGCCATAGGAAAACGTTCCTTTTCTCTCTCTACCAGCTCATTTAATGTACGCATGGCTAGAAAGGGTGAGCATGTCATGCCAAAAGTGACAGTAGAAAGTTCCCACACTGAAAGTGGGTACTGTTGAGAAAACCTCCACAATATCCTTTGATAAGGACGGTGATAAGGACTTGACGGAACATCTGTTTGATATCAGCAATGTAGGCAATAGGAGTAAGACGAAACGTAAGGAGTAAAGAAGCAATATCCTTTTGAAGTTTCGGTCCAGATAACATCGTGTCATTGAGACTAATATTCTTTGGGGTGACTGCCGAACAATCCCAGACTACCCTTAATTTTGTACTTAAGCTTTCCGGCTTTAGTACGCAATGATGTGCCAAAAAACATGATACGTCGACTTTTGGTTGACTAGATAAAACTAGACTCATGTGATTAGAATCGATATAGTCTTGCATGAAACTTGAATAGGCAGTGTACAGATCAGGATTTTTAAGTAATCTGTTTTCTAGAAGTCAAAATCTACGATAAGCTTGCGGATAAGTATTTCCTAGGTCAGGGTTTATTTTATCTTTAAACGGAAGATCTACCATGTATCTACCACTCGGTTGCCGTAAGACACTCGCAGTAAAAATTGATTCCACTTGTTTTTCTTCCTTTGATAAGATTTGTTTTTTAGGCAAATGTTCGATTTCCCAAAACCTAGGGATAATGACCTCCAAAGGAGGTGAATGACTCGTTAAAAAACAACTGGTTCGTTCCGTAAGACTACCTACTTCGTCCACTTTTCCCATGACGACCCAGCCAAAGATGGTTTCAAGGGCTGAAGGTTGCCCTATTTGTCCAAGAACCCTGCCCTCCTTGAATATCTGTGCGAATAGCTCGCAACCAATAACTAGGTCCACAGGTCTAGATTTGAAATAAGATGGGTCGGCAAGTTTAAGGTTTTCCAAGTGTTTCCACTGATTATCGTTCAAAGTGAATGTAGGCATATTGGAACATAGTTGTGGAACAACAATTGCTTCGAAATTAAGTAAAGGATTGACCTGTCCTTGTGGCTTAATGTGACATTGAACCAGCCCTTTGGAAGTAAGAGAAGACATTTGATTTAATCCGAATATTTCAGTGGTGTAACTTCACCTAGGAAGATTAAGACGCTGAATACACTTTTCACTGATGAATCCTGTCTGTGATCCAGAATCAAGCAGTGCCCTTACAGGTTGAAAATTTCCGCAACCGTCCATGACATCTATTATGGCGGTGCATAAAAGAAAGGTACCTGAAGGTCCTGAGGTATTTAATGACATGAAGATTATTGACAGGTAGTGTGTGAATGACAGGACTAGTCTCTTGGCTTCCAGACTCTTTATTAGTTTCTAAGATATGAGTTAAAGTGTGGTGCCTTTTACTATTGCAAGTACTGTCTGTGTCACATGTCTACCCCATGCGAGGGATGAAAACACGCTAGACATAATTTTTTCTGCTTGACGAAAGATAGGCGATCGATAGGTGAGAGGTCAAGAAATGTTTGACATTTCGAAAGCACGTGACCTTGATTACACCGGAAACATTTTATTCCCGTAGTTGAATTAGTTGAGGTGCCAGACAGTCCTATAAAAGGCGAATTGGATGATTTATAGGTAGGCTTTTGCCCAAACTGATTTTGCATAGAATTAGATTTTTGATAGGTAGCCACCCTTTTAGATGCTGTTGATTGAGGAAGTGATTCCAAAACTTTACATCTTTTTTCTAGAAATTGAAAAAGTGACTGAAAAGTGGGAATTTCGGTATTAGTATTAGCGTGACTCATTTCGAAATTTGAACGCGTCGGAATATCCAATTTTTCTAACAAAATGAAAAAAATAATAAAGTCCCAACTGTCAACGTCAAAGCTAAGTGATTTTAGAATTTCTAGGGATTCTGAAAAGGTGTCAATTAAATTACGCAATTCTTTAGCTGACTCGTTTTTTAATGCAGAGTTCATAATTGTGCTTAAAGCATTATTTGCGAGGTCTCGCTTGTTTTGATATCTATTGACTAATTTGTCGTAAGCAATTTTATAATTTTGATCAGATAAGCTAATCCCTGATATCAATTTTAAAGGCTCAGCCTCGAGATATGAAAATAAATATTGAAGTTTTCGGACGTTACTCAGACTTTGATTTTGATCTATAATGTTATTAAAAAGATCGAAAAAGCTTGGCCATAATTTTTTATCACCTCGAAATATGGGAATAATTAACTCTTTGAGTTTTGGAGTTTCAGATTCGTTTTGACGAATATATGATCCCGAAAAGGATGGGGCCTCAACCGGAAATATTTCAGAGTAAACCCCCGTACACGCATAAAAATATTTACGAGCTTCTGAAAGGATCGCATCTTGCGTTTTAAACTCCTCGTCGTCCGAGTCGTCTATCAGCATAATGACATCATTATGTGCCAGCATGCATTTATCGAAGGTTTCAACCAAGTCGGAATACCTCACTTGAAACTCGTTTCTCGCTTTTGCGTCGGTTGCCGCGGTTTGTGAAAACACATAACACTCGGTGATCGCAGATAAAAAACATTTGCGGTTTTGCACGGCTTTTTTGATAGACATGATTTTACCTTTGAAATGACGAAATTGTCGGTAAATATACAATTAACGCTAAATTAATGCTTCTGAAATAGAAAAATGACGAATTGTCGAAAATATGCACTAATTTGTCGCAATTGATGAAAATTGTTTTAAATATCGAAATGGTATGGAACAAATCTAATCACAGAAATGTTGTTTGTTTGTTTTGATTGATCCTCGATTTTGTTTACTGAAATGACCACGCGGTAGACCCTGCGTTACCATAGCAGCGGACCGAAAACAGGTGAATTGCGCCGAAAACCGAAGGTCGAACGAAAAACTACGGTTCAATACGATTGGCAAAATTCAAGGCCGTGTGATCGCGGCGAAAATGGCTGACTTAAGATACCGTCGTATGGAATAAATTTATTTATTCGGTTCGGAGGAACACTTATGTTTGCCCGCAGTTAGAAAAACGATAACTGCAATGGACTGTATATAATTTATTAAATGAAAGCGCGAACATACATAATTATATTGATACGAAATCACGAAATAATTAAAAGGTCCATAGGTTAATTGCTGTTACCCACACAACGGAAATCAGAGACAAAGTACTCATCAGTTTGCAGCCAATTTCTTCACGTTCCAGGGGCCCCTGTCAGGATCTATTGATGGTACCACGTAGCTGAAGGGCTGAAGTTTCCAGTTCTATGCTTCAGTACACCAAAATCGAGCACTTTCAAGTGTAGAAATTTGTAATAGTTGGAGAAAGTAATTAACACGCCATCTTTCTCGAGGGGGTAGAAAGGATCTCTCTGATTCTTGGTGCGCATGTCAATGCGCGAAAAATGTACTCTGTCCTTCATCCAATTGTGTGGTTTTAAAATTTAAAAACAACCGCGAAATTTAGCGGGAGCTAACAGCACCCTTTCCTGCGAAAATGTTTCATTTGAAAGCGTTAGATTTTGCTTTAGGGAAGTTACAGAGTCTATAAAGAAATCATTGAAAAGTGTACAGATTTGTTTAGGATCCAGGATTGCCTATTGTTAGGATCCTTAATACATAGATTTTGATGAGAAAAACTAGATGAGCGATTTGTGTTTTCGTTTATGACTTCCCAACATGCTTTTCCAAAGTTTTCAGTTTTTAAGTATGTTTTCATTGAAAGACAGTTTTGTATTTTGTATTAATGTTCTGTACTTTTTTAGGTCGTCCTTATATTTAATTTTTTGAGATAAATCGTTTATGTTTTTTACTGATCTGTGTAGCAGTTTAACCGATTTAGACATGGAAATCATTTCTGGGGTTATCCAGTTTTTATTAACTTTTTTAGTTAGAATTTGTGTTTTTTTAAGGGGAAAAGCAATTTGGAAATAAAACATGAATTCTTTTTCAAATTCATCAAATTTATTATTTGTGTTTGAGGCACTGTAAACGCAAGTCCAATCTGCCTTTTTTTAAAAGGGTTTCAAAGGTATGTGTATTTGCCTGGGAGAAAGTGCGTTTATATTTATATATTTTATTGTCCTCCACCTTGAAAATTCCTGGGATGGACAGAATCACCGCATCATGGTCTGAAAAATGACAGTCCTCCACTGTCAAAAAAACCTATTGCTAAAATTTGTGTAGATATTGTCAAGAAGAGAGTCTCTACTTTTACCCTTTCTGGTGGCCACCTGCAGGCTACTTGTCAGTCCAAAGCATTCTATCACATACATAAACTCAGTCACTATGGAAGTGGTCTCTAAAGTGTCAAGGTTAAAAACTCCTATTAAAAAGATGTTATTAAATTTTTTGCTTGCAAGTGAAAGCAGTTTATGCCTTAGCTTGAGAAATTCTGTAGTATTTGTACTTACAGGACTTCTGTTGACAGATATAATTAGGACTTTTTTATTTTTAAGTTTTGTTTTGCAACAAGTATATTCAAAGATGCCCTCTAGTGGTTCAACACTGAAGGTTTGTGGTGATATGTTGATATTAGGTTTTGCAAACAAAGCAACACCACCACCCTTTGACTCAGATCTTGAAAAAGAGTTTACTAGTATATAATCCAAAAGAGTATAGCCATCCATCTCATTGGAGTTTAGCCAGTGTGTTTATATGTCTTTTCTTAGTAGCACTGCACTGAAACAATCCAAAAAAACACAAACTATTCAGCGAAATATAAACAAAACTCTCTTAAAATACGAATAACATCATATTAGCTTGTCTAACGAACTGTCACGATCAGCTGTGTTTCGATCCAAGATGGTCGCCATAGGACACACAAAGTGTTTTCCCATAAGCTGCAATGTTAACAAAAACGTAATTTTTAAAAAAAGTGAAACGATTTAACTTACAACAAAGATGCTGTTTTAAGTATTGAACCTTTGTATACATGGGAAAAATGCGTTTTTCTTAAAAAAATCAATTGAAGCCAGTAAATCTCAAATAAAAGGGACCATGTTTTGTTCAAAAGTCAGGTTATGTTTTTATTTACTTTTGTTTTTTTTTTACTTTTTTTCCAGTTTTTTACTCAGTTTGAATCATTATTATTAGTTTCTGTGCTGTTATGAATTGTGGCAGCTGGGGAGAGCTTGATAATGTTAGTTTTGATGGAATGCCAAGTATTTTGACCTTAAAAAATCATCTTGATTTAAATGAACTAGGTATCAGCTCAAAGAAGGGAAAAGAAATTGGATAAGTGCTCTCTTACCTGACTTAACAGAGGATAAATTGAAATATTCGAAAGTTTTTTGTCAGGTTTGTTTTGGATAAATGTGTAACTGCCATTTGGCAATATTTTCTATTGGGATCTTTTTTTGTGCTTGAGTGGACCTTTTGCAGAAGTGTAACATAGAATTGTGTTAAACTGTAAGAAATATTTCACTATGATTTTTTTACTATTCTAGGCAAGCTTTCAAAACTAGAATACAGCAATGATCATGACTGGGCCTCTCCTGAATGGATTATTGTTTCAAAACGGTTGAAAAATTTTAAAAATGATGGCTTAAAGTGTGAATAATGAGCTGAACCAAATTTGTACACCATCCTACAGAACTCTTAAATAAACTTTTGGTAGTGTAGCATCCTGTATAGTGTCGAGTGAAATCCTGTATCATCAAAGTTTCTTTTTCTTTAATAAATATTTATTTTACAGACCTCAAAACAGTTTACAATAAACTGGTGAATTTGACAATCTCCCTAACTCAAACCTCTTTTTATCTTAAACTATTTTGGTGCAAATTTTCCTTTATTTCCATGCTTTTTGACACCTAAAACTTGTACACCGTAAAATTTGTATAGTATCTGACTGGACCTACTACAAGTCCTGTTGTGAAATTTCTACGGTACTGGTCTGAGCTTATTACCAAAAAAAATTTTTTATGGCATCATTAATAATAGATGGAAAAAAAAGTAATCTTTGTTGACTTTGATGACCACAAGAAAAACAAATAAGTTCTCTCAGATATTTTTTTCAATTTCTCTCAAAAAAATTGGGTTCTAATACTCCTAATGGGTCATATGCTGTTACGCCCAATTGTAGAGTAGAGTTTATATTTATTTGCATAAACTTTTAGATACATAATTGAGCAAATATTGTTACAAAAAAACAGTAATAAAAGTAATAGTAACAGTAGTAATACAACAGCGAATATTGTACTGTTGTAAAATTTGAACAGTACTTACTGTTGTGAGCTGATGAACCTTAGGTTTGACCGTACTTAAGCCCTATGTATTATAGTTCATGGAAAATCATATGGTGATGTACGGTGTGTGAGGCCAATGACAAGGAAAAACTGTATTTTAATTTTGCAAGTTTTTTTTTTATATAATGTTTACTTATATTTTTTTAAATAAACATATTTTGTAAAGTACTTATTAGAAGTTTGCTTGACCAACCTCGGTTGGAACTCATATGTGCATATTGATCTGTTGGACTGACCTACCTATAAGTTGTGCCTCTTTTTCATGTCACTACTGGAGGGTTAAAACAATTAAACTTTGTTTAAACCTAAAAATCATAGTGAAATATTTTTCACAGTTTAACGCTATAGAAGGCCTATTACTTAGCAAAAGGTTTAGTCAAGTACAACAAAAGATCCTAATAGAAAACCTGAATCTGATGGGAAAAGTTTAGTCTATTTCAATTTCGTCTCTGTTAAGTGAGCCTTGAACCTTGGGCTGATAGTTCATTGATTCATTGGTCAAAAAACTTCAAAAACCTTTGGGGGCCCGATACCTTTGGGGGCCCCCAGAGGTCTTATGATGTACTTTATGCTATTTTTTCTGTTTATTCATGAAATATATGGAAAATATCTAAAAAAATATGTGGTTTGGGGGGTCCGGGCCCCTAGCCCCCCCGCCCCCTTGGTGCGCTCATGTAATAATTCAAAATAAGTGAAAAAACTAGAAAAAAAGTTAAAAAAAAAACAAAATAAACAAAAACATAACCTACTTTTTTGAAGAAAACATGGTCTTTTTTATTTCAGATTTTCTCGGTTTAGTTTAATATTTTTAAGAAAAACGCATTTTTCCCATATGCACAAAGGATCTGTTCTTAAAACTGATTAATTTTTGAGACTAAAGCTCTTGTCGTTTTTGTAAAATTTACGTTTTTAGTTAACATTACGGCTTATGGGAAATCGGTTTGTTTGTCCTATGGAAGACATCTTGGATTTGATCATATGTTTTGTTAGACAGCCCTATATACAACGTACGTAAACAAAGGATTTAGCACAAGTGGTGACGTCACGCCGCTCTCCTCACCCCGCACAATTTGTTAACAAAGGTTAAATGTAACTAAGCAGTCCTTTATGTCTATAGTCCTTGGTCTCGCCCGACCACTTATTTATCTAATCTGTGGCCCGACCTTTCAATCTGAACATACCCCAACATCATATGGGATGTGTAAAAACAAATAAAATAAATGCATTTAGTTATGTGTGACTAGAAGATTTTATTTAAAATGGCTTTAACTAACATTCTGCTGCTTAGTCAGCTTGCAGGATATGTCATAGCTCTTATTCTATCTTTGTGCATTGTAGTTCCAATGAGTCTACAACAGGAGGATTTTAGGTCAGTATATTGGCGAAAAGGGCGCTTCATATGCCTAGTCGCCAGGCCTAGAGCCTACCCCACGCGACTACTACTACTACTAGGTCAGTATATTGAGGTTTTTTTTTATGGAAGTAAGGTAACTGATGATGGGTGCTGCACTTCTCACAGGTAATGAAACATTACAGAGATGACATCACTTACCACAAAAAATAATTGTCCACATGTTATCGAAAAATTTATAAATTGGGCACATATAAGTAAATAAATAAATAATGTATTTATTTAGCAAGCTTTACAAAAATAAGATCTTATTCTTAAGCAAAATACAAAAAATGGCTTGATAAAATGGTGAGATGTTGCACATACAGGGATTGACTATAGTCCTTGCTGCAGTTACACTTTTGTGAATTTGACATATTTCCTGATCAGAAATATTTCAATGTGGTATAAAATTAAAGGCAAAACTGTCATTGTATTAAATAAAAAGATGCTGATTGTATTTTGACAAAAAAAACACAAATAACAACTCAAAGGCTTGCCATTTTTCAGAATTTTTCTTGTTGTCAATATGCACATGATAAACAAAGAGGTTGAAAATGATATCCATGAAATTAGCTCCATAGAGCCAGCTCCTAACAGCCAGCTCCACAAAACTATACTGGAACAATAAAAATACTAATAACTTTTTTATTTTTTTGAATTTTAACTTGAAACTGGAGCTATTTGTAAAGAAACCACCCTTCTATCAGCGCTATATATTATCATTTTGTTACAAATATCAGTTGTAGAGATACAAATTTTTGAATTTTATTGAAGTGAATTTGGAGCTAGTTCCCTAGTTACATAATTTTGACAGATTTGGCCTAAAAACTTGCACACATTATGTAGGATCACCCCCCTCTATTGCTGCTATATTTCACTATTTTGGTACAAACATCAGTGGCGGAGAAAGGAATTTTTTAATTTGATTTAAGTGAATTTTGAGCTGGGACCCAATTCTTGAAATAAATCCGTATATGGATTCGGCGAAACATATATGGACATTCACCATTCGAATTCTTGAAAGCTGTTATACGAGTTTTCCGTTCGGAATTAGAGTCTAGTGGTAAAGTCCACTCAAATCTCAATTTCTGTATATGAATCTGAGTGATCTAATCTAACATTTTTTGTGGTTCTTGTCGACTTTAGAGACACAAAAACATTTTTCTATCGCGATTTCACTTGCAAACACTAATTTAGATATTTTTAAGCATATTTAGATGCGGATAATATCAAAAAACACAATTTTTTTATTAGGTTTTGGTAAAATCTAAACTATACTGAAAATCATGTGCAAAAACTTGTATTTAATTTTGTTTACATTACAGGTGACATTACCCTGGAATAAATTTTTGGTTGGAAAAAAGAAAAACAAAAATTGGACACTGTTGCCAAACTGCTCATGAACGCATCCTAAATCTAACAGCACAAATTGGTGAAAGATATTAATTTTGGTTCAGTTGGGTTTGGAATTGTTGGATTAGCTCAGGTTTGCTTAGGTTAGGTTTCATTACAATTAGCTTGTCTAACGAACTGTCACGATCAGCTGTTTTCCGATCCAAGATGGTCGCCATGGGACAAACAAAGTGTTTTCCCATAAGCCGCAATGTTAACAAAAACGTAATTTTTAAAAAAAGTGAAACGATTTAACTTACAACAAAGATGCTGTTTTAAGTATTGAACCTTTGTATACATGGGAAAAATGTGGTTTTCTTAAAAAAAATCAATTGAAGCCAGTAAATCTCAAATAAAAGGGACCATGTTTTGTTCAAAAGTCAGGTTATGTTTTTATTTACTTTTGTTTTTTTTTACTTTTTTTCCAGTTTTTTACTCAGTTTGAATCATTATTATTAGTTTCTGTGCTGTTATGAATTGTGGCAGCTGGGGAGAGCTTGATAATGTTAGTTTTGATGGAATGCCAAGTATTTTGACCTTAAAAAATCATCTTGATTTAAATGAACTAGGTATCAGCTCAAAGAAGGGAAAAGAAAGTGGATAAGTGCTCTATTACCTGACTTAACAGAGGATAAATTGAAATATTCAAGAGTTTTTTGTCAGGTTTGTTTTGGATAAATGTGTAACTGCCATTTTGGCAACATTTTCAATTGGGATCTTTTTTTGTGCTTAAGTGGACCTTTTGCAGAAGTGTAACATAGAATTGTGTTAAACTGTAAGAAATATTTCACTATGATTTTTTTACTATTCTAGGCAAGCAACTATCAAAACTAGAATACAGCAATGATCATGACCGGGTCTCTCCTGAATGGATTATTGTTTCAAAACGGTTGAAAAATTTTAAAAATGATGGTTGAAAAAAGGGTCCAGAGAAGAAAGAAAAGGAAAACAATATGAGGTTAAAGTGTGAATAATGAGCTGAACCAAATTTGTGCACCATCCTACAGAACTCTTAAATAAACTTTTGGTAGTGTAGCATCCTGTATAGTGTCGAGTGAAGTCCTGTATCATCAAAGTTTCTTTTTCTTTAATAAATATTTATTTTACAGACCTCAAAAAAGTTTAGAATAAACTGGTGAATTTGACAATCTCCCTAACTCAAACCTCTTTTTATCTTAAACTATTTTGGTGCAAATTTTCCTTTATTTCCATGCTTTTTGACACCTAAAACTTGTAGACCGTAAAATTTGTATAGTATCTGACTGGACCTACTACAAGTCCTGTTGTAAAATTTCTATGGTACTGTTCTGAGCTTATTACCAAAAAATTTTTTTATGGCATCATTAATAATAGATGGAAAAAAAAGTCATCTTTGTTGACTTTGATGACCACAAGAGAAACAAATAAGTTCTCTCAGATATTTTTTTCAATTTCTCTCAAAAAAACTTGGGTTCTTATACTCCTAATGGGTCATATGCTGTTACGCCCAATTGTAGAGTAGAGTATATATTTATTTGCATAAACTTTTAGATACATAATTGAGCAAATATTGTTACAAAAAAACAGTAATAAAAGTAATATTAACAGTAGTAATACAACAGCGAATATTGTACTGTTGTAAAATTTGAACAGTACTTACTGTTGTGAGCTGATGAACCTTAGGTTTGACCGTACTTAAGCCCTATGTATTATAGTTCATGGAAAATCATATGGTGATGTACGGTGTGTGAGGCCAATGACAAGGAAAAACTGTATTTTAATTTTGCAAGTTTTTTTTTATATAATGTTTACTTATATTTTTTTAAATAAACATATTTTGTAAAGTACTTATTAGAAGTTTGCTTGACCAACCTCGGTTGGAACTCATATGTGCATATTGATCTGTTGGACTGACCTACCTATAAGTTGTGCCTCTTTTCAATGTCACTACTGGAGGGTTAAAACAATTAAACTTTGTCTAAACCTAAAAATCATAGTGAAATGTTTTTAACAGTTTAACGCTATAGAAGGCCTATTACTTAGCAAAAGGTTTAGTCAAGCACAACAAAAGATCTTAATACAAAACCTGAATCTGATGAGAAAAGTTTAGTCTGTTTCAATTCCGTCTCTGTTAAGTGAGCCTTGAAGTGAAGTCTTTGAATAGAACTACTTTCCCCTACCTTGGGCTGATAGTTCATTGATTCATTGGTCAAAAAGACTTCAAAAACCTTTGGGGGCCCGATACCTTAGGGGGGCCCCCAGAGGTCTTATGATGTACTTTATGCTATTTTTTCTGTTTATTCATGAAATATATGGAAAATATCTAAAAAAATATGTGGTTTGGGGGGGTCCGGGCCCCTAGCCACACCGCCCCCTTGGTGCGCCCATGTAATAATTCAAAATAAGTGAAAAAACTAGAAAAAAAGTTAAAAAAAAAACAAAATAAACAAAAACATAACCTACTTTTTTGATGAAAACATGGTCCCTTTTATTTCAGATTTTCTCGCTTTAGTTTAATATTTTTAAGAAAAACACATTTTTCCCATATGCACAAAGGATCTGTTCTTAAAACTGATTAATTTTTGAGACTAAAGCTCTTGTCGTTTTTGTAAAATTTACGTTTTTGTTAACATTACGGCATATGGGAAATCGGTTTGTCTGTCCTATGGAAGACATCTTGGATTTGATCATATGTTTTGTTAGACAGCCCTATAAATTATGTTTGATCCAGTTAGGTTAGGTTACTTGCTTTGCTTTGCTCCTTCACTTTATCTGGCCTCTGCTTCCAAGGCCAACTGGCCACAGTCAAACTTTCCAGTCCAATGCTTGTGATCCTGTGATCACTTTTAACTCTCTTCACAGTCTATTTGGTAGGGATCTCTGGAACTCCTGAATGGCTTTTATTTTGGTTTTGGTAATATTCCTATAGAGTATTGTTTCTAAGTTATTCTATTCATTATTTATTTGTATCTTTTGTTGCATAATATCAATATTCAGGTAATTCAGGGGGCAATTGAATAGTACATGGTTCAGGTCACCATACTCTCTACATGAGCATAATGGATTATCTCTGATTCCCAGTCTGTGTAGGTGATGAGGACTGCAACAGTGCCCAGTTCTCAGTCTTGTGAATGTTGTTATGTTTCTCCTATCCAGTTCTGCATATTTAGAAAACCATGGTTTGTTTAGAGGGTAGGTATTGTTTTTCTGATATAAAGAATCTTTCTGTAACCCTATCAAGTGGTATTGTCTATTCCACTCATGCTGAATGTTTTTCTTTATCTGCCCTAAATCTTCCTGCGCTTCAAATCTATGTTGTTCAATATTGAGACTTCTTCCCAAGTTTATATATATATAAATTCTTTATTAAGTCAAGACTAATTACTCAAAAATACAAAAAAATACAATGTAGTACAGTATAAACATCGATCTGGTGTAAAAACTAATATATAAATATTTGTATTGCACTATTAAACAAAATCACTTTCCACCTCGCAAAACAGTCAAATGTTTAATATGACTGACTAAAACAATCAATGATAAAATGACTTAAAAAAAAGACAAACACTAAATAAATAAATTAAACCACAAAACTACTGTGACAGACTAAAACAGGTTTAAAAATTATGTTACACTATAGTAAGCTCTTAGTTTTCCTCTAAGAGTTTTCTTTTAACCATTATCTTAAATCTATTTATATCTAGTAAAGATTTCAAATTTTCATCCAATAAATTATATGCATTCAACCCTTTAAAGAACAATGAGTTTTGTGATCTATGTTGGTTTGGCTTGGGTATATAAAAATTATTTCTAGATCTTGTGTTGTATGTGTGAATGCTAAAATTATATGTTATTCTATTGGTTAAATATTGTGGAGCAAGGCCTAATTTTATTTTATCTATAAAAACGAGGGTGTTAAATAAAAAGAGGTCAGGAACAGACAACCACTGTAACTCTTTCAGCATTTCCTTAATATGTGTCAGCCTTGGTTTTTTAAGTATTATGCGCATAGCACGATTTTGCAGTTTTTGGAGTCTACCGATTTCATTTTTATTTAAAAGGAACAGAATCATAGAGCAATAGTTAAAGTGCGGTAAGATTAAGCTATTAAATATATTTTTTTTTACTAAAGGCTGACATATAAGGAGCACACCGTGATAGATAACTAATTTTATGTGCGATTATTTTAATGATTTCATTTGCATGAGTTTTAAATTTAAGTTGCCTATCTATCCAAACACCCAAATATTTTATTTTTTCAACCCTCTAATAAATTATTTCCCACTTTAATTGAAAACCCTCTATTAATAAAATCTCTGTAAAATGATTCTTTACCTACTATCATATATTTTGTCTTAGATTCATTAATTTTTAAATCATTTATATTACACCATTGATACACATCTTTAAGGGTATCATTTAATGTCCTAGTTAAGATTTCTAAGCTATCCGCCGCAAAATAAAAAAGAGCATCATCCGCAAATAAATGTACGCAACAGTGTCTTACCACAGACATGATGTCATTAATATAAATGATAAAAAGAAGCAGGCCTAATACACTACCCTGTGGAACACCATTATCAACAGGCAAATCATCTGATAAGATATTATTAACTTTTAAATATCTTATCAGATGATTTGCCTGTTGATAATGGTGTTCCACAGGGTAGTGTATTAGGCCCGCTTCTTTTTATCAAGTTTGCAAGCCTGTCAGCTCTTTCGTTGCCTGTAATGCCTGTTTGGCTGGGAATCCATGCAATTTTAATATCTTTTCCTGATTTCAGCAATTCCACCCATTTCATTCTTGTATGTAGTGTTAACCATTCGGTTCTTGATAAATTTCTGTTCTTACTATTTTTTGTATTGCACTAAGAGAGTCACTCAGGATTATGGATTTTTTAAGATTTCTTTCATCTATTATGGTTAAAGCCATTTGTATGGCTTTAACCTCTGCCGTACAGATTGTTACGCCATCTGACAGTCTCTGTGACAAGTTAATATTTAAGTTTTGAGCATACACACCAGCTGGCTAATAATGCAGAGGCCTTAGTGGTATATCTTTGAGCCAAAGTGTTAAGCCTAAATCATTTATTGTTGTAATCTGCAGAGTTTTTTCATGTACTGGGTGGAAAAAAAAATATGCCACTTTAGTCAAACTCAGTATGTAGGTATGTGGGCACAATAGATCCATTTGTGGTCGCAGTGCATGGAGGTCCAGTAGGGCCTGCCACCACTTTCGAATACATACATACATACATACACACCAGCTCCCACTCTACCATCTGTGTTCTTGGACCCATCTGTAAAGATCCGTTCATAGCTTGCCCAGTCAGCATTTATTATATTTTTGAATTCTATATCGTTGTTTTCTTGTTTATCTAGATTTAACTTCTCATATTCTAATTCGGAGTTTTGGCTTTCCAAATGACCTGTAAAACATGGCAGTCTTGGTAAATTTAAAAACTTTGGTATATAGGCAGACACGAGGTCAAAGGCCTCTATCATTGGTATATTTCTAATATTTCTCCAAAATGTGGCTGAATTTGCACTGTCATATGTTTTTATTAAGTATGGAGCTACTGGATGATTGTTTGTTCTAAATACTCTTACAATTTATCTGGCTGCCAGCCATGTTCTACGGTAACTCAAGGGCATCTCTCCAGCCTCAGATAGCAATACATTGACTGGTGTCGATTTCATTACCCCTAGGGCAATCCTTAGAGCCTGATTATGTACAACATCTAGTTTTTTCAATATGACTTGGCTGGTGTTGTAACGTGTCATTTTTACGCTTAAGACACACGTTACATATTTGTTTTGTTTCTGTAAATAACCAAAACTATCCGACTCGTTTTTCTGTACACACATTAAGGGTAGTTATAGAGCTGAGTTTTGAGGTTATATATTGTCCAAAAATTTACCTTATAGAGGAGACATTCCATCGTGTTGTTGTAACCACTGCACACGTCGCATTATTTAGGCATCAAAATTGGATCACAAGTTTCGGGAAAAATCACATAAAACCTTTTGATTGTTTTGTTTATCTGTAAAATTTCGTAATTTTCTTTGACGTTCATGAAGATAAACAGCTGTTCTGCTGGGGAATGGCGGCGTTGCCACATCACAAATGGTTTCAGTAAGTAGCGAGAACACATGTCTGTGGATGTTCGATTATTTGTATTTTCTAGGATGTTAGGACAGTGATTTCTCTTCCGAACCTCTTTTTCCTCACGGATTAGCTAGTTTTTGTAGCACGAAAACATATTTAGGTCCACGGTTTGACCAGAAACAACCGATGCTCCGCCCACTTTGATATCTTTATTAATTTGATAAGGAGAAGATAAAATAAATACAAGTTATGCACTTTTGTAAATTAGGCATAAACGAGGGATAAAAACCAGACTAAAAGAATAAACAAAATCGTATTTTTATATTATATAAATTACTATATAATCATAGTTAAATAAAGTTAATATCTAGCTCAGTTAGTCGGATTGAAGGGTCATGTAGGGCTAGCTAGTGGTGAACAAACTTAACATCTGAACACTCTTTAGCCGAGTTTAAGCAGTAGTTCAATGTGTATTTTTAGGTTCAAGTTCAGAAACAACTTTATTAATGTAAAAATGTTTTACAAAAATGGCGTCAAAATATATGAATCTTAGAGAAAACATATGTAAAGAGCAAAGGAATTTTTTGACTAAAACTATAACTAAAATATAACAAAATTCTACACTTAGTATGGCTTTACTCATATGGGAATTGGTTGAGTGTTCGAATATTCCTGAGTTTGATGCATGCTCTGATCTCCAGTAATTGATTTTACAGTTGATGGTTTCAATGCTAAACTTCTTATAGTCTAATTGGTTATATTCCTCCTACTTGCTATGTTGGCAGGGGTCCGGTTGTGTGTACTGTCCCCACCAAATTAAATTTCTATTTCCGGCATCTTCCTCGACAAAGTGTCATTTTCTCTTTTTCTAAAGAATTGGGTTGGGGCGACAACAAGTCTCTGGGATCGCCATTGTTTTTAGCTCACACATATACTATACTATAGTAGTGTGAGCTATGGTGATCCTAATTTTTTCGAGAAAAAAAAAGTTGCTCCGATTTCAAAAATTTTTATATATCTTTGCGTTTCAGATGATTTTGAAACTTTTTTGTTGCGCCGTCTGTCTGTCTGTCTGTCTGTATGTCTGTCTGTCTGTCTGTCTGTATGTCTGTCTGTAACGACCAACGCGCATAACTCAAAAACCGCTTGGCCGATTTTAATGAAATTTGGTACCTAGGCTGGGTCTTGGGTCGAGATGGTCCCATTTAAAAATGAACAAAATCCACCGAACAGAAACCAAATAAAAGGGTGAGGGTAGATTTCAAAAATTAGAGTTTATGTGAAAATATGGCGTGTGTGATATCAAACGAAAGGTAATTGAGTCTGGAGTTAAACAAAATACATTTTAATTTATTTAAAAAAAAGGGTGGGGGTATATCTTAAAAATTAGAGTTTAAGTGAAAATATGGCGTGTGTGATATCAAACGAAAGGTAATTGAGTCCGGAGTTTAACAAAATACATTTTAGTTTTTTGTTTTTTTTAAGGGTGGGGGTAAATTTAAAAAATTTGAGTTTAAGTCAAAACATGGCTTGTGTGGTCTCAAACAAAAGGTAATTTAGTCTGGAGTTGAATAAAATATTTTTCAGTTATATTAGCTCACACGTACACTATAACTATAGTACCTAGTGTGAGCTTAGGGGCCCATATATTGGCAGAGTATTTTGGTTACTGGCACTGCAGTGGTTGCAGGTTCTATCCCAGAGACTGTGAAAGTGAGTCCGTCGTGTTGGGCGAATTCCAAGTGACGGCTCACATTTTCTGAGTGAGGGATTCAAGACCTGCGCCATTTCTACGGAAAGAAGCGTGGTAAGTTCGATTTTTTTTATTTTTATTTTTGGGAATTCTTCAAGATAATATTTGCCTCCCAAATTGGAATTATTTTTCGTGTGAAATGTAATTTTTCTACAACAGACGTGTGGAATTTTTGGAGTTTTTTATATTTTTTTAAACCACGTTTTCGATAAAATCTATATATTGTTTTTCTCCTTTGTCTACAGCCCTGTCCAATCCATCAACGGGACGGTTGTGCTGGGTGCTGGTGGAACAAGATTGTAGCATTGTAACCCTGGGAAAGGTATGTTAGGGTTATTTTAGTTCATCTGTTGAAATCTGCTTTATTTTATTGAGTCGACATGGGGTTCTTGATTTAAGTTACTCGGTGTAGGGGAACCTTGTGCAAAACCGACGAATTCCAGGAAACTGAAATATTTCATTTTCCACAGGGTTTTTACGCTCGGGCAAGGATCCAACACTTGAGACCATGTGCTGCCCCAGCATGATGTGCTAAGCAAGCACTAGGGAGGCGCGAGCAGAACACGAACAGCAGAGCGGAAGATGTCTGAGAGCAACACCTCCTGGTTCACAAAGTAACACATCCTTTAACCATAAAATAATCAAGGACCAAGGTAGGAGTTTCTTCAATTTCACGCAAGCAAGCAAACATTTTTTTAGATATAATTTTTTTTCCATAAATTTTACAGTATAATTTAACATTTCGTGTAAACGCAAGGTGAAGGTATGACGTCATAACCACAATTTTGCGGAGTATTTACTAAATTGACTTGTTTTCCTTCAATTTATTTATTTAATACGATTTCTCCTGTGAAATTTGGAGTGCCTTGCTATTTTGGCCCTATTTAAAGTGCCTTGCTATCGTGGCCCTGACTTGTTTGTATTTTTCTCAGTTTTCTTTTTCAATCAAATATACAATATGAACTATATTTTTGTATTATTTGTACGACCCAATGACCCACTTTGCAGAGACAAAAGAGAGATGAGGTTATATTTTTTAGCGGTTTCTTTACACTGTTTTACCTCATGGGGTAGATCTCGGACTGGGTTGCTGTCTGTCTCGTTCTACCCAATGCAGAATGATGACAGCGGATATTTGGTCCAGATCTCCCCTATGACGGAATGATTTTGGAAGTGTATTTTTTTTTACAATCATTTATATAATGGAGTCTTACTCTTACTGACTCAAATGTGGGTACACTGTGACCTGTTGGAGATTCTACCTGTAAGTCCGTCTACCTGTAAAGTGTTTCTATTTGTGTCATTTTAACTCATTCAGAATCTTTTATTAGTCAATTTTTTTTGGTTTTTTAATTACACAAATACTCTGGAAGCCTCGGAAGTAGGTAGAGTTTCATTGTTTGGCTACAACGTTTGAGTTGAACTGTATTTTAATTAAGATCTTCTTTGTAAAACATTGGTATTAAAACACTGTGGCCCTGAACCCCCCTTCTCCACTGTATAAAAGTTACCGGGCATATCAATGTTTTACCTAGCTGAAAAATACAGTTCTGCTTCCAGATATTTGTTTAATTACTCAGTAATTTTTTTTAGTGACACAAGTTGGCACAGCGTTATTGTTCTATTTACAGTGTCACAAAATGCGGCAATGTCTTTTAGATAGCCACAGTGTTGCCCAGGATTAAACCTCCCCAATCGAGGTGGGACTTCACATAGGCCTTAAAAAATACCAACTGGGTTGAGGGGTGCGCCCCCCACCATATGCCACATAGCGCCTTTATTACATTTAGTCCTTTAGTTGCTTTTTGTATCATGTATTCTATCATTGGTCTAAAGGTCCATTTTTTATCCAAAATGTTTCCTAGGTATTTCACTTCATCTCTCCATGGTATAATATTGCTATCTACCACTTTGTGGGTGTTTGTTTTGTCCTTGTATCCCCTTTGGAATGCTATTACCTGTGTTTTCTCAGCAGATATTGTTAGACCTTTGTTTCTGATCCATGCTACAAGCCTCTCTAGATTATTGTTCAGTATTGTTACTGCTTCATTTATGTTTTCTTTTGTATCATAAGTCCTATATCGTCGGCAAAGTTGAGAAGTTTGATTCATTTTGTTTCCATATATGTTAAAAAGTATTGGGCTCATTGGTGAACCTTGTGCTAAACGTCTTGATGTCAGTTTCGGTCCTTCCATCTTTTCTGATGCTGGGTGTTTAACATACAGTTTTCGATCTCTCAGAAATTTTATAATTAATTGGGCTACCTGCAGTGCGACCCCACTCTCTGCCAAGTCCTGCCATAGCATGTTAATGTCTACATAATCATATGCTGATTTTAGATCTAATAAAACTAGGATTGTGTTTTTGTTTTCGGCAAAACCACAATTTACTTGTGACTGGATTGTTACAAGGTTGTCAGTTACTGACCTTCCTCTGCGGAAGCCTGACTGTAAATTATAGATTATGTGTTCGTTTTCCCACTGCCACTCTAGTCTTTCTTTAACTATACTCTCTAGTATTTTTGACATACAAGAGGACTAAGTAATTGGTTCATGGCTAATAATGCATAGGCCTTAGTGGTATATCTTTGAGCCAAAGTGTTAAGCCTAAATCATACTGTTGAAATCTGCAGAGTTTTTTTTATGAACTGGGTGGAAAAAAAAATATGCCACTTTAGTCAAACTAAATAGATCCATTTGTGGTCGCAGTGCATGGAGGTCCAGTAGGGCCTGCCACCACTTTCGAATACATACATACAAGTAATTGGTCTCCAAGTGTTTGACATCTCGATATCCTTTCCTGGTTTTGGGATTGGTATAACCAATTGTTTCTTCCATGATACAGGTAGCGGTATTTGTTCTTCAAATAGCATGGTATGGTATTTATTTTCTGACTAATGGCTTTGTTATAAATTTTTATTGATCTCCAGACTTGTTTTATTGGAGTTTGGGGACTTCTCTCAGAAGGTCCTGAAACCCAATCTTCTTTGGTTTTTTATGGTTTTTTTTGTTAGAGCTCTTTCCTTTTTCAAAGCAACAAAATTCTCCATTGTAAAGTCCTCCATAAACATGGTAAACGCCTCTTTTCTCCTTTTCACTGCTAGTGTACACTCTTGATCTCTCCAAGGGAATTGTGGTTTTCTTTTCTGGTAGTTTTTTTTTATGTGGAATTGCTGATTCAGCGCTCTCTATACATATCTTCTCGAATGCTTGATAGTCTTGTGGGAAATTTATTTCCATTTCGTTCTCAATATTATTTTTAAACAATGTCCAGTCATCTTTTCTATAGTTAAACTGAATTCTTGTTTCCTGGGGGACGTTCTGTTGGGTATTATCATAGGTTGATAATATGGGGAAATGGTCACTCCGGGCTGCATCTTTTAATACCCTGTATTCAAATTTAGTAGCTAGTCTTTGAGTACATATTGCCAAGTCTGGCACGCTTTTTGATGTTCCTGGGGGAGTTATTCTTGTCCTTGTCCCATCATTTAGTATCACTAAATAATTGTTATTAAGAAACTGTTCCACTAGTCTGCCATTTCCTGTGCATCTGCTTGATCCCCATAACTTATTTTGTGCATTAAAATCTCCAACTATTATAGTCCTTTCAGAGAAAACTGAGTAAACGTTTTGTAGATCTTGTAAGTCCCTCTCTTGGACTATAGATGTTTACTATTTTCATTAATTCTGTTTCAATTGCCATGATCTGTACTGACTCTGGTAGATTTATGTTTGAGCTATCTATAACTCTAGTTGCAATGCCATTCCTTATCATGAAGGCGATGCCCCCCAACCGTCATCTCTGTCTGCCCGTAAAAAGTAATATCCTGGTATTGAGGATATTTGGTTAGTTTTTAGCTGCTATTTGTATGTTTTCCTCTCTGTTATGCCGCGTTTAGAAAAACGATAAATGCAATGGACTGTATATAATAATTAATGAAAGCGCGAGCAAACATAAATATATTGATATGAATTACGAAATAATCAAACGTCCATAGGTAAAATATTTGGTGCCACACAACGGTAATCAGATACATATGCACTCACCATTTGCAGCCAAATTCTTCACTTCTAAGGGGCCCCTGATTGGATCTAATGATGTCACCACGTAGCTGAAGGGCTGAAGTTTCTAGTTCTATTCTTCAGTACACAAAAATCGAGCACTTTCAGGTGTAGATATTTGAAATAGTTGGAGAACGAAATTAACACGCCATTTTCTCGAGGCGGTCGACAAGGATCTCTCTGGTTGTTGGTGCGCATGTCCAAATACGCGAAATACGCTTTGTCCTTCATACAATTGTGTGGTTTTAAAAATATGTATAAACAACCGCGAAATTTAGCGGGAGCTAACATAACTGCCCTCCAAAACACACAATTTTAGAATCTCAACCGGACAGATATAGATATTAGAAAAAGAATCGACCGATAAATATAAATGAATGAAAACAGATAAGTATCGTAAGTTTATTTAGAGATAACGAAATCCCGAAAAAAGGCAAAACAAACAAACAAAAAATTAAAAAAAAATTAAAAATAAAAAAAACCTATTGTAATACCCGGTAAAAGGTAGAAAATTAAAATTACTTTTAATTTGGCAAGAGGCACAGTTTTACAACTGGCCGCTTATAAACACCGGTAACCGTTTGTACCGTCGCAACACGCACCTGACCGTCCCCGCCGGGATGCAGTTCGATGACCCGACCGACCGGCCATTTCAAAGGCGATTGAATGTGATCACTTGTTATGATAACCAAATCATTTAATTTGATATTTGGGGACGAATCAGCCCACTTGTGTCACTGTTGTAGCGTATGCAAATACTCTATAGAATACCGTTTCCAAAAATCATTATGTAGTTTTTGGATTAGTTGCCATCTCGAGAGCCGATTTAGGGGAACCTCGGACAAATCTATCTCCGGAATTTCTGAATTAAGGGGTTCAAGTGTCAAAAAATGCCCAGGGGTAAGAGGTTGAAGATCGTGTGGGTCTGAAGAGGCAGGAGATAAAGGGCGACTATTAAGTACGGCTTCTATGCGACAGGTAAGGGTGGACATCTCCATGATAGACAACTTCTGGTCGCCGACAACTCGTACAAAGTGAGTTTTACAACTTTTGATGCCAGCTTCTGCCAGGCCATTGAAATGTGGACTGAGAGGAGGTCCCAGATGCCAACGAATAGAAAGTCTGGTGGCAGCACTTCTTGCGTAATCAAGCAATTGGTTACGAAACCCTATAAAATTACTGCCTTGATCTGACCAGCATTGCGTCACGCTTCCGCGTCTGGAAATGAATCGATGGAATGCACCCACGAACCCTTCGGTGGACAGTTCCATGGTTAATTCCAAATGCACGCAATGTGTGGCCGTACAGACAAACACACAGACATACGATTTGAAAGCTTTACAACCACGGTAACGATGAGGAATCACAAAGAAAGGTCCACAAAAGTCGATAGCTACACTCGAAAAAGGTTTAAGTTGATTGATTCGATGAGCGGGAAGTGAACTCATTATGGGCGGTCTATAGGGTTTAGGGTTGATTCTAAAACATTGCAAGCACTTGGATATGGTTTTTTGAATTGCCCGTCTGGCAGATAATATCCAAAATTGCTGTAAAAGCAGATTATGTAATGTTTTAAACCCAGGATAAAGATATTGTCGATGAGCGGACTCGATAAGAAGAGTAGTTAAACGATGGTCACTCGAAAGTAAGACGGGGTGTTTTGCAGAATAAGACAAAAGGTCAGATTTTTGTAATCTGCCACCGACTCTAATGATATTATTCTCATCAAGAAAAGGTGAAAGTTTTCGCAAAGGTTTCGGTATTGGTTTATCCTTAGATAACACCGAAAAAAGCTCAGAAAAACAAGAACCTTGAACGCGTTTGATAAGAAGGTGTAACGCACTTTGCATCTCACCGGTGGTAGGAAAAACAATATTCTCAAAAATAACTTTTTGGTCCGGCGGCTTAGTGGGTTTTTGATAGGAATGGTTTTGAAAAAGGTTAACTATTCGAAGGACATAACAAATGATACGTTGAATTTTTGATATAGATGAATATTTGATAAGAAGCTGATCTAAGAAGTTGACATCAATTATCGCATTGCAACAGACTTTTGGCTTTTCCTCCAGATTAATATCTCCGAAATCAATCGGCATTTTTGATTTATGAAAATCGGGCCATTCGTTTTCGGGAGACCACAAAAACGACGGTGCGTTCCACCACATGTCATGTGACATGAGCTGTGAAGGGGTGGCCCCTCGTGACGCAATATCGGCTGCATTCAAAGCAGAAGGAATGTAGCGCCACGAGTTTGAGGGAATGATTTCTTGGATTCTACTGACTCGATTTCCAACAAAGGTTTGCCAGCGATTAGGAGGGGATGAAAGCCAGTGCAATACGACTTGCGAATCGCAGAAAGTAACGATATTTGTAAAAGTTATTTTTCCTTCATAGCTAGATAAAACGAAGTCAATTAATTCGCTTAAAAGAAATGCGCCTAGGAGTTCTAGCCTAGCCAAAGTTTGTGACTTTATAGGCGCGACCCTAGATTTTGCAGATATGAGAGAAACAGATATATTGTGTTCCTCTTCTACACGAAAATATACGACGCCTGCGTAGCCTCGAATTGAAGCGTCACAGAAGCCGATGATTTGACAGGTATTAGTTTTTGACAGTTTGATTTGTCGGGGTAATTGAAAATTGGAAAGAAGCGGGAATTCAGAACGAAGTTTGTTCCAAGAGTCGATGATAGAAGAATCTGGTTCTTCGTCCCAGCCTATTTTCGATATCCACAACTGTTGCAAAATAAATTTTGCTTGTAGCAACAAGGGACAAAGAAAACCTAAGGGATTGAAGATTGTCCCTATGATAGATAAAATAGAACGTTTGGTTGGGGGTTTGTCCTTCATTCGGCATTGATAAGAAAAAATGTCGTTTTTTGGATGCCATTGAAGTCCTAAAACTTTGATAAAGTGGGGTTCCTCCTTGTCGAAAGAGAGAGGCATTTGACGATCGGACTCTGGCAATGTTGCCAATAACTCAGGACAATTGCTTGCCCATTTTTTAAGTTCAAATCCTCCCGACTTCAACAAATCATTGAGTTCTGTTTGAAGGAAGAGAGCTTCAGAAAGCGAAGGGCTAGTTCCCAAGATATCGTCGATATAGATTGACGTTTTTAGAACAGTACTAGCCATAGGAAAACGTTCCTTTTCTCTCTCTGCCAGCTCATTTAAGGTACGCATGGCTAGAAAAGGTGAGCATGTCATGCCAAAAGTGACAGTAGAAAGTTCCCACACTGAAAGTGGGTCATGTGGAGAAAACCTCCTCAATATCCTTTGATAAGGACGGTGATAAGGATTGATAAGGACTTGACGGAACATCTGTTTGATGTCAGCAATGTAGGCAATAGGATTAAGACGAAACGTAAGGAGTAAAGAAGCAATATCCTTTTGAAGTTTCGGTCCAGATAACAATGTGTCATTGAGACTAATATTTTTTGGGGTGACTGCCGAACAATCCCAGACTACCCTTAATTTTGTACTTAAGCTCTCCGGCTTTAGTACGCAATGATGTGCTAAAAAACACGATACGTCGACCTTTGGTTGACTAGATAAAACTAAACTCATATGATTAGAATCGATATAGTCATGAATATAATATATGATATGCATGAAACTTGAATAGGCAGTGTACAGATCAGGATTTTTGATTAATCTATTTTTTAGAAGTAAAAATCTACGATAAGTATTTCCTAGGTCAGGGTTTATTTTATCTTTAAACGGAAGATCTACCCAAGGCCAACACAAAAATAGAGGCCACGACCCTGAAAAAATCAGCTGTTCTCCCGGGGCTGAATTTTACATTGGGTCTTATGGGAGGTCAGACGTTTTTTTATGATATTTTCAAAATGGCACTACAGATTTCCGCGAAATTTCAGTGAAATATCCTCAGACACCATCCCGATATTCCACCAAAGTTTTGTAAGGAAGCAACATGACTAAAAGGTTAAAATATTCAAGATTTAGCATTTCTTATTTTGAATTCAAATTACCCGCCATGTACCACATGCCAACTGTTATATTTGACATTTATTTGACTTTGTCATCTGTGATTGTCACATTCGCTTCTGCTTTAAACTTAATTTTTGTGCGAGCTAATGAAGCGGCTCTGAAAAATTAAGGATTACTATAGATTTAAAAAAAATTGTTCTAAAAGAATATAGTAAAAACAATCTCAAAACCGGCTTTATTAAAAAAAGAAAAAAATATTCATGAACGGTCATTCCAACTTCAATATTTTAATGACAATCAGCTGTGTCGTAACGTGGCCATCAAAAAAAAATCAGCCCCGGATGTGACGTCAACAAAGTGGAGGATCGTGGCCCGTCCGTTTTGATAGCCCTGATCTACCATGAATCTACCGCTCGGTTGCCGTACTACACTAGCAGTAAAAATTGATTCTGCCTGTTTTTCTTCCTTTGATAAGATTTGTTTTTTAGGCAAATGTTCGATTTCCCAAAACCTAGGGAGAATGACCTCTAAAGGAGGTGAATGACTCGTTAAAAAACAACTGGTTCGTTCCGTAAGACTACCTACTTCGTCAACCTTTCCCATGACGACCCAGCCAAAGATAGTTTCAAGGGCTGAAGGCTGCCCTACCTGTCCAAGAACCCTGCCCTCCTTGAATATCTGTGCAAATAGCTCGCAACCAATAACCAGGTCCACAGGTCTAGATTTGAAATAAGATGGGTCGGCAAGTTTAAGGTTTTCCAAGTGTTTCCACTGATTATCGTTCAAAGAGAATGTAGGCATATTGGAACATAGTTGTGGAACAACAATTGCTTCGAAATTAAGTAAAGGAGTGACTTGTCCTTGTGGCTTAATGTGACATTGAACGAGCCCTTTGAAAGTAAAAGAAGACATCTGATTTAATCCGAATATATCAGTGGTGTAACTTCGCCTAGGAAGATTAAGACGCTGAATACACTTTTCACTGATGAATCCTGTCTGTGATCCAGAATCAAGCAGTGCCCTTACAGGTTGAAAATTTCCGCAACCGTCCATAACATCTATTATGGCGGTGTATAAAAGAAAGGTACCTGAAGGTCCTGAGGCATTTAATGACACATGAAGATTATTAACAGGTGGTGTGTGAATGACAGGACTAGTATCTTGGCTTCCAGACTCTTGATTAGTTTCTAAGATATGAGTTAAAGTGTGGTGCCTTTTACTATTGCAAGTCCTGCATGAATATTTTGATTTGCACGTATCTACACCATGCAAGGGTTGAAAACACGCTAGACATAATTTTTTCTGCTTGACGAAAGATAGGCGATCGATAGGTGAGAGATCAAGAAATGTTTGACATTTCGAAAGCACGTGACCTTGATTACACCGGAAACATTTTATTCCCGTACTTGAATTAGTTGAGGCCAGCCAGTCCTATAAAAGGCGAATTGGATGATTTATAGGTAGGCTTTTGCCCAAACTGATTTCGCATAGAATTTGAATTTTGATAGGTAGGCTTTTGCCCAGACTGATTTTGCATAGAATTTGATTTTTGATAGATAGGCACCTTTTTGGGTGCTGTTGATTGAGGAAGTGATTCCAAAACTTTACATCTTTTTTCTAGAAATTGAAAAAGTGACTGAAAAGTGGGAATTTCGGTATTAGTATTGGCGTGACTCATTTCGAAATTTGAACGCGTCGGAATATCCAATTTTTCTAACAAAATGAAAAAAATAATAAAGTCCCAACTGTCAACGTCAAAGCTAAGTGATTTTAAAATTTCTAGGGATTCAGAAAAGGTGTCAAATAAATTACGCAATTCTTTAGCTGACTCGTTTTTTAAGGTGGAGTTCATAATTGAGCTTAAAGCATCATTTGCGAGATCTCGCTTGTTTTGATATCTATTGACTAATTTGTCATAAGCAATTTTATAATTTTGATCAGATAAGCTAATCCCTGATATCAATTTTAAAGGCTCATCCTCGAGATATGAAAATAAATATTGAAGTTTTCGGACGTTACTTAGACTTTGATTTTGATCTATAATGTTATTAAAAAGATCGAAAAAGCTTGGCCATAATTTTTTATCACCTCGGAATATGGGAATACCTAACTCTTTGAGTTTTGGAGTTTCAGATTCGTTTTGTCGAACATATGATCCCGAAAGGGTTGGGGCCTCAACCGGAAATATTTTTGAGTAAACCCCCTTACACGCATAAAAATATTTACGAGCTTCTGAAAGGATCGCATCCTGTGTTTTAAACTCCTCGTCGTCCGAGTCGTCTATCAACATAATGACGTCATTATGCGCCAGCATGCATTTATCGAAGGTTTCATCCAAATCGAAATACCTCACTTGAAACTCGTTTCTCGCTTTTTCATCCTTTTCCGCGGTCTGTGACAACACATAACACTCGGTGATCGCAGATAAAAAACCCTTGCGTTTTTGCGCGGCTTTTTTGACAGACATGATTTTACCTTTGAAATGACGAAATTAATGCTTCTGAAATAGAAAAATGACGAATTGTCGAAAATATGCACTAATTTATCGCAATTGATGAAAATTGTTTTAAATATCGAAATGATATGGTACACAACTGAACGTTTGTTTTGTTTGTTTTGATTCCTTCTCGGTTTTGTTTATACTACGCGGAGTAGACCCGTTACCATAGCAGCGGACCAAAAACAAGTACTGCGCCGACACCACTCTCGTTTCAATACGATGCTAAAAATTCAAGGCCGCCTTGTTTTCGGCGTTTATTAATACCGTCGTATGGATTTATTATTTTAAATAATTAATCCGGCTCGAAGGACCACTTATGTTATGCCGCGTTTAGAAAAACGATAAATGCAATGGACTGTAAATATTTAATTAATGAAAGCGCGAGCAAACATAAATTTATTGATATGAATTACGAAATAATCAAACGTCCATAGGTAAAATATTTGGTGCCACACAACGGTAATCAGATACAAATGCACTCACCATTTTCAGCCAAATTCTCCACTTCTAAGGGGCCCCTGATTGGATCTAATGATGTCACCACGTAGCTGAAGGGCTGAAGTTTCTAGTTCTTTTCTTCAGTACACAAAAATCGAGCACTTTCAGGTGTAGATATTGGAAATAGTTGGAGAACGAAATTAACACGCCATTTTCTCGAGGCGGTCGACAAGGATCTCTCTGGTTGTTGGTGCGCATGTCCAAATACGCGAAATGCGCTTTGTCCTTCATACAATTGTGTGGTTGAACAAGTTTCCCAACTTGTTTTTATTTTTGTAAATAATTATATTCTCTAATTTTCACTTAAAATTAGAGAAGCTATCTCTCTTAGTTTTTAAATATTTTTGGGTTACATTTTCTACGCTTACAAGCGTTTTTAGAATATTATTTTGATTTACTTTACGCTATATCTTTCCATATTTTAAATTTAAACTTCGCGCGCTTCTTCCAGCAATGAAGGATTTGAGATAAGCGGCTAAATTCGGCCTAGCAGACGAAAACGCCGAGTGTCTGCGAGAACAACTCAACCACGCACCACGTGCAACTAAAGTCACCGCACCGCTATTATTTTATATTAAAATTGTGGAAACTATTAATTTTACGCTTTAGTTTATTAGATATTAGTGTTTGGAACATTTTGAACTATAGAACAATGGAGAGTCTGGTACTTCGCGTATAATCGGGCTGGCCAGCCAAGTAGCTACAAAAGACATCTAAGGGTAAGTCGTTTCTTGATAATTTTTCATTGCTACGCTATTTTTAGTAAATAAGTTTTAGGCTCTTTTTTCCCTGTCGGAGCCCTGTGGAAAGATACAGTCCCTCTTAACTCCCACACGTTTTTCTCGAGCTATCTCGAGTGGTCCTTCGGTATATTTTATTTTCTACAGAAGGCCTGATCTCACCATTTGGTCCAGGTTCGAGCCTGATCACAGGACCCCGGGAAAAATTAAAGTCTAAATCGCATTTTGTTAAAAATAAAATTTTTAATAAGTACGCTGACCTTGCTCTTTTTGCTGTGCTCGCAGTAAAAATAACAAGTAAAAAAGTACCGAACGCGCATTGTTTTCGCGCATTTCCTACCTCTTTTTGGTTTGGCGTCGACTGCACGTAGGAAAAGTTTCCAACACACGATCTTAGAGAGGTAAATGAGACTTGTTTACATTGTTTATCGCCTATTTTCTTTTCTTTTTAAACGCTTTTAATTTTTAAATATTAAAAATTTCGGAAACTAATCGTTCACCTGTTTTAACGGAGTTTTTTTAAAAACATTACAATGAGTACGCAACTTAAGAAGTTAGAAGCACTCCGTAATGTGCAACATAATCGCATTAATACTCTTCATAACTTAGCTAATGCATGCCTAACGGATGATACAAAAAAACCGTGTTTACAGGTTCGACTTATCGACCTTGATGAGATGAAAGAAACATTTTTTATTTATCAAAATCAAATAATAGAGGCTTATTCGGCAAGTCCGGAGAGACTGGAAGAAGAAAATGAACGCCTCACTGAGTTTGACGACAGCTTCTATGATATTAAAAGAATTCAAAAACAACTATTTGAGGTGAAAATTGAAGCTCCTCAACCTCAAAACTTAACGCAAATTTCAAATTCTTCTGATCCAGACCGCTTTATGGCGTCTTTAATGCCAAGACTGCGCATTGTCGAATTTCATGGCGACATCACTAAGTTTCCAACCTTTCTAGATATGTACAATAGTTCTGTACACAATAATCCTAGTATTCCTACAAACGCTAAATTTAATTTGTTACTGTCCTACCTAAAAGGACCGCCTTTAAACGTAGTTAAACATTTACAAATAACCGACGCTAATTATATAATCGCTTACAATACGCTTCTAAAACGCTATCATAACCCCCGCTTATCGGCTCAAACTTATTGGCGCTCCGTGTATAATTTTCCCGCTCTCAAAGACGACAATCCAGAAACGCTGCGCACGCTGCTTGATGTTTTTTCAGAAAACATTGAGGCTTTAAAAACTCTAAATTACGACACTGATCAATGGTGTTTTCCGCTCGCCAACATTTTACTAGATAAATTGCCTGAGGTACTACTTTCGCGCTTTGAACTAGCTAATTCTAGGTCTAATGAAATGCCCAAATATCAAGAAATTTATAATTTCCTTGAAACTCAATGTAATTCGCTTTATTCGCTACAATCTAAAAATAGATTTAAAAATAATAAACAGTTTTATAAAAATAACGCCTCGCCTTATTATACAAAAACGCTCCTTGGTACGGAAAATACTCATTCTAAAGATAGATGCGCTTTTTGTGATTCTAACACACATTCAATATATTTATGTAACGCATTTAAAGGTAAATCTCCCTACGAACGCTATTCTTACGCTAAAAATAAAAAACTATGTTTAAATTGTTTAAGCTCAATACATTCAACAAATACTTGTCAAAGTCTACGCTCATGTCGCTATTGCCCTGGTAATCAAAGACACCACTCATTAATTCATTTTGAGCGAAATTTTAATTACTCTAGTTCCCAAAATCAAAATAGATCACATTTTGATGCTAACGTGAATTTCTCACAAAATCCCTCTAATATTTCTCTCAACGGGTCTCCAAGTAACGCACCACGTGGTTACTTGACCAGCCAGCAAAGTTTTAGATCCCCGGCTACTGGTTGTCCGCTTCAAAATTACTCTACTCAAAATAATAACAATTTTACTTCGACGTCTTCTAATTCACAAGTACCAATCGCAACTCCTTCGGGTTCTAACCCCACGCATTGTGGTTTTATTTCTGCGCAATCGCAAGTTTTATTGTCAACTATCCTAGTAAAAATTCAAGATGTCCGCGGTAACTTTCAAACAGTTAGAGCCGTTTTAGACAGCGGTTCCCAAAACACTTTCTGTTCTCAAAAATTAGCGCAACAATTGGGCCTTCCCAGACAACCCTTATGTTCAAATATACAGGGGGTTGGAGGCAACTCTCTTACTTCTGATCTAGGATCGATTTTTATTAAAATTTGTAATTTTCAAAAACCAGATATTTTTGTGTCTACGCAAGCGATTATTTTGCAAAAAGTTTGTACTGATTTACCGTCAGTAAAAATAAATACAGAAAATTGGCATTTTATAAAAAATTTACCCTTAGCAGATCCCACTTTTTACAACCCTTCGCCTGTAAATTTACTAATTGGTATGGATCTCTTTCCACTAATTATACAGGGTGAAAAAATCGCTAGCGATGATCCAAATCATCCCTTTGCTATGGGAACCATTTTCGGCTATATTTTGATGGGACACATAAATCAACCCTTAATTTCTACCCCGCCAATTAATGCTCTTTTTTGTCAAAATGAAAATGACTCGCTTTCGCAATTAATTTCAAAATTTTGGGAAACCGACTGCGTCCCCCAAAAAACTCATTTGAAACCAGAGGATGAAATGTGTGAAAATTATTTTAAACAGAGCGTGTCGCGTAATCAAGACGGCCGGTACACAGTATCCCTTCCCTTTCGCACATTTGACAATCCACCACAGTTTCCCGAAATAAAACAAGTCGCGCTAAATCGTTTCTTATCTTTAGAAAAAAAACTACTTCGCGATAAAAACTTGTATTGTGAATATTCTAAATTTATGAATGAATATTTGGAATTGGGTCATATGGACTATGACTCAGAAAAAGAAGACGATTCAGACAGCTATTTTATTCCACATTTCGCTGTTGTTAAAAATGAAGCTATCACTACTAAGACAAGGGTAGTTTTTAATGCGAGTATTACTGACCCTTTTACGCATATTTCGCTTAATCAAGTATTATTATCGGGTCCAAAACTACAAAAAGATATTATTCAAATATTATTACATTTTCGCCTTAACCCTGTGACGCTCACCTGCGATATTCAAAAAATGTATCGTGGTATAAATATCAACCCTGATCATCAAAAATACCAAAAAATATTTTGGCGGTTTAACCCTAATGAAAAAGTTTCCGTTTTTAAACTACGAACTGTCACTTACGGAGTGAACTGTTCACCATATCTCGCTTTACGCACCCTTCAGCACTTAGCTGAGTCCGAATATGATAACTACCCTCACGCTGCTAAAGTTATACTTAACGATACCTATATTGATGACGTCACTACTTCATGTAAAACGGTTCAAGCGGCGTTAAATTTGCAGCATGAGCTTACGGAATTGTTAGGAAACGCTGGCTTGAAATTACACAAATGGTCTAGCAATCGCTCAGAAGTGATCTCTCATTTAGATCCCTCCTTAGTCAACCCCGCAGTTTTATCTCTCGATTCGGATGACGTCACTAAGGTCTTAGGCCTGTGCTGGCATCCTTCATACGACGAGTTTCGATTTAACATATTACCTAATCAGCAAAGCTGTACAAAAAGGACGCTTCTCTCTTTTTTAGCACGCTGCTATGACCCCCATGGTTATCTTACCCCAGTAACATTCACTTTAAAATATTTGATTCAACAAATTTGGTTACTTGGTATTTCCTGGGACGCCACGCCTACTTTAGAAATAGTTCGTCAGTGGACACTCTATCAATCTGAATTTCAAGTTTTAGAAAAATTTAGTTTACCCCGCCACATTGACATCACCAACGCCGAATCCATCGATCTCTGTGGTTTTTGTGATGCGAGTGAACGAGGGTACGCATGCGTAATATACTTACGTGTCTTACGAAACGCTAAATATCACATATATTTTGTTCTTGCGAAAAGTCGCATCGCTCCACTTAAAAAATTTGTTAGTATTCCGAGAATAGAACTTCTAGCCGCTACTCTTTTATCTGAGGTCTTAAAATACACATATGATATCTTCATAAAAAGGTTCACAATAAATAATATTTACGCTTTTTCGGACGCAATGGTTGTTTTACACTGGATAAAATCCCATCCAAGTAAATGGAAAACTTTTGTCGCAAATCGTGTTAGTCTTATCCAAGATAATATTAATCCAGAATGTTGGTTATATACCCCCACCTTTCTCAATAGTGCCGATGTAGCCAGCCGCGGCTGCTCGCCGAGTGAGCTTTTAAATCATCCCCTATGGTGGGCCGCCCCTAGTTTTTTACAAGAATCTTTCGATAAATGGCCAACAAAAACCCCGCAAGTCAAAATAAATGACAGTTTAGAGACTGAGGAACGAAAAAATGTTGCTCTGATTTCTTGTGACCGAACAACGGAAAATTTTTTAGATTCGCTTTTAAATAATAAATCCGATTTTTACGCTATTCAACTACTTTTAGCCCGCAGTTTACGATTCATAAATAATTGTAGACTATCCGCAGACGTCAGAAAAAAGACAAATATAGATTATATCGATCTCTTTAACGCTTTAAAATGTTTGGCTAAGCACGAACAACAAAAATACTTTTCTGAAGTAATTCTTAACCTTCAAAACCAGAAAAAATGCATAAAACCCATACAAAAATTGAATCCCTTTTTAGACCAGGATGGTCTTATAAGAGTTGGAGGACGCATTCAACAAGCCATGACTATTTCTTACGGACAAAAACATCCTCTTCTTTTACCCAAGGAAAGTAGACTTTCTTATATTTTTATTGAATATATGCACAAAAAATATTTGCATGTCGGAGTGCAAACAGTCCAATATCTCATTAGTCAAATTTTTTGGATTTTATCTGCCAAACGCTTAATTAAAACGGTTTTATCCAAATGTGTTCGTTGCTTTCGCGTCAAACCGCATTCTTATGAGCAAATCATGGGACAAATTCCGTCCTACCGCTTGATTCCACAAAAGCCTTTTACTTTTAGTGGAGTAGATTTTAGTGGTGCTATACCTATCACTCTCAGTAAACACAGAGGTGTAAAAACACAAAAAGCATATATCTGCCTTTTTATTTGTCTAAATACTAAAGCTTTACATCTTGAGTTAGTGTCAGACCTAACTTCGGACGCTTTTTTAGCTGCGCTACGTCGCTTTGTTGCCCGAAGAGGTTACATAAAAACTCTTTTTTCAGACAATGGCACAAATTTCGTTAAATCAAGCAAAGAATTGCTTGATCTTGCAAGAAATGCTTGCACTCAACAAGCTATCGCCTGGAATTTTATCCCTCCATCAGCTCCCCACTTCGGCGGTCTTTGGGAGTCAGGGATAAAATCAGTAAAAACTCACTTAATTCGTACCATTGGCTCGCAAATTCTAAGTTATGAGGAGTTGTACACGGTTCTTTGTCAAATTGAGGCGATTTTAAATTCTCGCCCCTTGACCCCGCAATCTACCGACTGTAACGATCTACAGGTTTTAACACCGGGACATTTTTTAACACATGGACCTTTAGTTTCTGTTCCTGATGAAGATTTTTCAAGTAAACCTGAGAATCGGTTATCGCGATGGAACTTGGTCCAACGAATACAAGCCGATTTTTGGCGTCGTTGGAGCCAAGAATTTTTACATACCCTTCAAGTACGAAATAAATGGTTGGAACCATGCGCAGAGCCAAAAATAGGTACCCTCGTTCTTATCAAAGACGAGTTATCACCGCCCCTTCAATGGCGGGTAGGTCGCATTATTGAAATTTTTAAAGGGCCTGATGGGCACGCTAGGGTGGCAAATGTTCGTACCGCGTCCGGTATCTTTAAACGACCTTTAGTCAAGCTTTGCCCCCTTCCAATTGATTCAGATTCACCTACCGAAAAATGATGCTCATTTTGGTGGGCCGAATGAACAAGTTTCCCAACTTGTTTTTATTTTTGTAAATAATTATATTCTCTAATTTTCACTTAAAATTAGAGAAGCTATCTCTCTTAGTTTTTAAATATTTTTGGGTTACATTTTCTACGCTTACAAGCGTTTTTAGAATATTATTTTGATTTACTTTACGCTATATCTTTCCATATTTTAAATTTAAACTTCGCGCGCTTCTTCCAGCAATGAAGGATTTGAGATAAGCGGCTAAATTCGGCCTAGCAGACGAAAACGCCGAGTGTCTGCGAGAACAACTCAACCACGCACCACGTGCAACTAAAGTCACCGCACCGCTATTATTTTATATTAAAATTGTGGAAACTATTAATTTTACGCTTTAGTTTATTAGATATTAGTGTTTGGAACATTTTGAACTATAGAACAATGGAGAGTCTGGTACTTCGCGTATAATCGGGCTGGCCAGCCAAGTAGCTACAAAAGACATCTAAGGGTAAGTCGTTTCTTGATAATTTTTCATTGCTACGCTATTTTTAGTAAATAAGTTTTAGGCTCTTTTTTCCCTGTCGGAGCCCTGTGGAAAGATACAGTCCCTCTTAACTCCCACACGTTTTTCTCGAGCTATCTCGAGTGGTCCTTCGGTATATTTTATTTTCTACAGAAGGCCTGACCTCACCAGTGGTTTTAAAAATATTGTTACGGGTTCTCCACAACAATTAAAAACTCGCAATTGTTGAAAACGATACGTCAATTTATTTTCACAAATTATGTACAAAAACAGGCACTTAAACTTGCTAATAATTCACCACTATAATCGGTCTATTAACTTCGTGTTAATATCTCACGACCACTTCAGCACGTTATCTGTGACTGACTGACTGGTGCAGGACCCCGGCCCTATATATAGGATCGTCCATCTCTCACGAACTTTCCGGCAGCCTTCGACGTCCGGAAAGTTCTCGTATTATTTGGACCGCAAGTCACAGATAACGCAACTAAAACCTAGACTAAGAATACAACCTTAAGATAAATCAACCTAATACTACACTAAACCTAAATAAATTCCAATTATAAAATTTAAATAACTTAAATTTGTAACACTATCCTCCTCTTCAGGTTTGATCGTTTCGATCAACATTTCCCAGGTAAGGTTTTAGTCTGTCTAGATGAACAACTTTCATCTTGGACTTCGGGCTTCTCTGGATTCGGTAGACTACATCATTAATTCTCTTAACAACTTTATAAGGCCCTTCCCATGGTGGTGTCAACTTAGGTGATCTTCCTTTCTTGCTTTGAGGATTGTATAGCCAGACTTGATCATTCTCTTTGAACCCTGAAGAGTTTGCTTTCAGGTCATATCTCGCTTTCATGCGGTCACTGGCTATTTCTATTCGCTCTCTAACCACTTCATGGATATCGTGCAGCTTTTGCCTTAAACGTTCGACATAGTCATTAACCTCTAAGTGTGCTTCTTCAGGTGAACCAAACATGATATCACATGGTAAACGCAGTTCTCTACCAAACAGAATACTAGATGGAGTAGCTCCTGTCGTATTGTGAATGGCGGTTCTATAGGCCATCAAAAACAATGGAATATATTGGTCCCAATCTGTTTGGTGCTCATCAACAACTTTGCAAAGATGTTCTTCTATTGTTTTATTAAATCTTTCAACCATGCCATCTGACTGCGGATGTAAAGCCGTAGTCCGTGTTTTATGTATTCCTAAAAGGTCACAGAGATTCTGGAAGAGCTTTGATTCAAAGTTTCTTCCTTGATCTGAATGTAGTTCCAAAGGAATGCCAAATCGGCTGAAAACATCATTTACCAGAACTTCTGCAACTGTAGCGGTCTCTTGGTTAGGCAAAGCAAAAACTTCTGGCCATTTGCTAAAGTAATCCATGACAACAAGGATGTATTTGTTGCCCTTTTTAGTTTCTGGAAACGGTCCGGCCACATCAATAGCAATGCGTTCGAATGGCAGACCTACGTTATATTGTTTCATTTGACCTCTGGACCTTGTTTTGGGACCTTGGCTGGCTGCACAAGTCGAACATCGGCGGCACCAGTTTTTCACATCTTGAAAGTAATTGACCCAATAAAATCGGTTTCGAATTTTGTCCATGGTTTTATTTATGCCTAGGTGCGCGCCTGATTTTCCACCATGGCATTCGGCCACTATATTGTCTACCATGCTCCTAGGAACCACTACTTGATTAACCACAGTAAGGCCATCGGCACTTTCCCAGGCACGTTTAAGGATGTTTTCCTCTACTATCAGTGAATCCCATTGTGCACACAGTGATTTGAATATCACCCCTTGGTTTGCGATATCTTGCCATGATGGTCGTGGCTTGTTATCTTCTTTCAATCGCAAGATAGGTCCTACATCTTTGTCGTTAAGTTGTGTGGTTCTAATCGAAGCCGACATCCATTCTTCATCTGGTTCTAACTTTATCTGGCGCACGTAGGTAATTCCTTCTTTCTGGTCAATTTTCCTGCAATGTTTACAATCCTCAGGGCAAGGTCTTCTGGACAATGTATCTGCATTATTATGCACCCTTCCCGCTCGGTGCTTAATTTGATAATGGTATTGTTGTAGCTTTTCTATCCATCTCGCGACTTGCCCCTCAGGTTGTTTCATTTTCATGAGCCACTGTAACGCAGCATGATCCGTTCTAATCAGAAACTCTTGTCCGTAGAGATATTTGTGAAAGTGATCTACGGATTTAACTATGGCTAGGAGCTCCTTTCTAGTAACACAATAATTTCTCTCTGGTTTGGATAGCTTCTTGCTGAAAAATTCGATGACCCGTTCTTCTCCATATTGTACTTGGGAGAGTACTGCTCCTATGCCATCGTTGCTCGCATCAGTATCTAATATGAATTTTCCTTTTGGAATGGGATATGCAAGAATCGGACTAGAACATAATGCTGCTTTTAGTCTTCTAAATGCTTGGTCACATTCGGTATTCCATTTGTAAGAAGCTTTATCTTCTGTAAGTCTATGTAATGGAGACGCTATTTTGGCGAATCCTTCTACAAATCGTCTGTAGTATGTACACAGACCCAAAAAGCTTCTCAATTCATGTTTGTCACGAGGTTGAGGCCATTCTTTTATTGCTTGTAACTTCTTTTCGTCGGTATGGATGCCTTCTCGGGAAACGACGTGACCCAGGAACTCAACTTTTTCTTGGAACAGAAAACATTTCTTTGAGTTCAATTTAAGATTTGCGTTCCTGATTCTTGAGAATACTTCTCGTAAATTATCTAGATGATCTTGAAATGATTTCTCCATTACTATGACATCATCTAAATAGACTAAGCAGGTTTTCCAAGTAAGGCCTCGTAGAACGACTTCCATTAGTCTTTCAAATGTAGCTGTGGCATTGCACAGGCCAAATGGCATCACATTAAACTGATAAAGTCCACTTCCAGCGGAGAATGCAGTCTTCTCTTTATCTCTTTCAAAGATTCCTACTTGACAATACCCACTTTTCAGGTCAAGAGTAGAAAACCAATATGATCCTGCCAACGTTGTTAATGTGTCGTCTATTCTTGGCAGTGGGTAACTATCTTTCTTGGTCACATCGTTAAGTTTCCTGTAGTCGACACAAAATCTAGTACTTCCATCCTTTTTAGTGACCAACACCACAGGAGATGACCAAGGACTTGATGACTCTTCAATAACCCCGTCGCTGAGCATTTTATTAATGAGATTGTGAACTTCTTCTTGCTTGGCCATTGGTAGTCTTCTTGGGGGTTGTCTTATCGGTTGGGCATCGCCAGTGTTGATAGCATGTTGAATAAGTTTTGTGCGTCCCGAACTACTCCTAGTTTCGAAGATATTACTTTGTTCTTCTATAAACTCTCTCGCTTTACTAAATTTTTCTGGAGTGAGATGTTGCCAAGTTGACTCAAATTGCTGAAGTACCTCCATTGGTAACTTGCTTGTATCCTCGGAAGTTGGCTCTTCACATCTTGTTACTTTCTGTACTGGTTCAAATAATGCTACCACCTCCCCCTTATTAATTTTGACACTATTTGGGAAAATATTGGCGACTCTAATCGGGATGTCTTTATCGGTTTTAACTAGTGATTTTGCAACGAGGTAGGTGTTGGGTGTGTTTTGTTGGCTTATGAGTCCGACGCAGCTTGATGTTTTACTTTCCAGCCTCCCAAAAATTATGGTCTCACTGTTACCGACTAGTCTTGTTGTGCATACTGCCACCACCTTAATTGGTTCTTTATTGATGTGACTATTTGACAAAATGAACTCTTCGTTCCCAAATCTTAGGGTATTAAGTTTATTATCAAACGCAAATCCATGTTTACTTATCAGGTCCATTCCCAAAATAAATTCGTCTTCTATGTCTGCAACTAATACCGAGTGGCGAATCTTCAACCTCCCCAGCTGTAGGTCTATGTCTGTCTGCCCCAAGATGTCGGCGGATTCTCCAGTCACAGTCTTAAGTGTTATTTTCTTTTCTGTTGGTCGAATTTTATATCTCGTTGCAATTTTGAACTTAAGCAATGATATGGCAGCACCAGTGTCTACTGTTATATTAACTTTTCTTCCATTAATAAGTCCGTCGATGTTAAGACTGTCAGCAGTATGTTGTAAGCTCTTGATAGAGTAAATTTTGGGGGCTAAATTCCCATTAGCCAATACCCGCCCCTCTGCGTTGACTAGTTTTAGTTTTCCTGATCTCTTCTTCGGTACTCTGTCCCAGTAGATGGTGAGCGAGACCTCATTTGGACACGACAATCGCGTTAAATATGCCCTGTACGTCCGCATCTGAAACACTTTACATTTGGAGGGGATCGTCTGCTTTCTTTCAAAGAATCAATCTTCTCTATCAGTGACTGAAACAGTTGGTTTAGCGTTTTTAAGTTGACCTCCTCTCCAGTGCTCATTTCTTCTCCCTCCTGAATTGAAACAGCTCTTACTTTTGGCCTGGACATATTATTTGATGATTCAATTTCAAGGGCTCGAATCAACACTTCACTGCTGTTATGGAAGCGTTCTCGACGAAGTAACTTTGCTAAGTCCGTGTCTCGCAAGCCGTTAATAAAGCGATCTACCGTAAAGGGATCTCTGTAATTTTCTGGCATATCTGGATAAGCTAAGTACATCAGCCTCCTGATATCCGCTTCATACTCTTGTAATGACTCCCCTGCTCTTTGTTGGCGAATATTTCATTCTGACCAATGCAAATTTCGTAAATGTTCATCTCCATATCTTCTTTCTAAAGCTGCCACTAAAGCATTGTAACTCTGTTTTTGTTCCGCTGGAATAGACCGTAAAAGTCCAAGAGCAGGTTCTCGTAGAGCTACTAACAAAGCTCTAGCTTTTTCGTCATCGTTCCAACTATTTGCAGCGGCGGCAGCGTCAAATTGTTGTTTGTAGGTAGACCAGGAAGACGTACCATCAAAATTTGGAGGCTTAATGTTTTGGTTGGAATTCACAACATATCCCTGAGTTTTTATTTTGTTGTGTTCTTTCTGAAGCTGTATAAACTGCTTTGACATGTCCTGGAATTTTTCTTCCATGGTTTGAAAAACTTCTTCCCTAACATTCTGTAGTTTGGTCTCCACTTTTTCTTCAACATTCTGCAATTTGTTTTGCACCTTTTCTTCTACATTCTGCATTCTTTGAGTTATTTCTTCCTTAAGACCTTCTGTTGCTACCTTAAATTCTCCTCTCAGCTGTTCGGAGTTGCTCTTTATTTCGTCGAAGTTTTCTTGCATACCATCTAATCTTTCTCCAAATGTCCGTCTCATATCGTTTTGGTTTTGTGCAATGGTCTGTCTTATATCGTTCTGGTTTTGTTCCATGGTCTGCTTCATGTCATCCATGGTGTGTTTCATATCGCCCTGGTTTTGAGCTATTTGAGCTGCTAGAGCCTGCATCATTTTAGTTAAATCTTCCATCTTGGCCGATCTTTGTCTAGTAAGCATCAACTTCCTGATAAATCACTTAAAACGTCTATTTTAGGGCTATAAAGCGAATGTCGAAGTCGGTTTTTCAATATCTCTTCCAATTCTGAAATAGAATCTAATGGAATGTTCTGGAATATACTGGTAAATGCTACTCTTTCTGCTACTAGGCAAATGTAGAAGTCACTTTTTGATTATCTCTTTTGGTTCTCGAATAGACCGTCGTAGAATGTTATGGAATATTCTAGCAATAATTTCTAATTCTTACTTTTAAAATAACTAAGCTACTGTCGAAGTCGGTATTTGTATATCTCTTCTAGTTTTTGAATAGAACGTCGTAGAATGTTATGGAATCTTCTAGAAATTATTTTTAGTTCTTACTTTTGAAATTACTAAGCTAATGTCGAAGTCTCTTTTTGGATATTTCTTCTGGTTTTCGAATAGAGCGTCGTAGAAAGTGATGGAATGTTCTAGAAATTCTTTCTGATTCTTACTTTTAAAATTACTAATCTAATGTCGAAGTCAGTATTTGTATATCTCTTCTAGTTTTTGAATAGAACGTCGTAGAATGTTATAGAATATTCTAGAAAATCTCTCTAATTATTAATTTTTGGACTGTAAAGTTAATGTCGAAGTCGGTTCTTAAATATCTCTTAGTTTTTGAATAAAACCATATCGAACTTCTTCGAATATTCTGGAAAAATCACTTACTGTTTTTCTGTCTAATTGTCCTATCCGGTGGTAATATGTAAGGGTAGTCTTTGCACTATTCAGTTCCGAATATTCTGGCAAAATCACTTACTGTTCTTCTTTTTAATTGTCCTAGCCGGTGGTACTGTGTAAGGATAGTCTTTGCACTATTTATTTCTTTTAATCTCACTTCTGACACCAATTTGTTCTCCACAACAATTAAAAACTCGCAATTGTTGAAAACGATACGTCAATTTATTTTCACAAATTATGTACAAAAACACGCACTTAAACTTGCTAATAATTCACCACTATAATCGGTCTATTAACTTCGTGTTAATATCTCACGACCACTTCAGCACGTTATCTGTGACTGCCTGACTGGTGCACGACCCCGGCCCTATATATAGGATCGTCCATCTCTCTCGAACTTTCCGGCAGCCTTCGACGTCCGGAAAGTTCTCTTATTATTTGGACCGCAAGTCACAGATAACGCAACTAAAACCTAGACTAAGAATACAACCTTAAGATAAATCAACCTAATACTACACTAAACCTAAATAAATTGCAATTATAAAATTTAAATAACTTAAATTTGTAACAATATATATAAACAACCGCGAAATTTAGCGGGAGCTAACACCTCTCTACAGATGCTCAAAGGAGCTTCTTTGTTGTTATTATAACTACAAATATTCCAATGAAGTATATTCATTTTAGAAATAAAATTTCGGGCTTCCATTGTCTTTATTTATTTTAAAACACGACGTTTCGGTTAGTAAGTATCTCTAACCGTTATCAAGTGTAAACTTTACACTTGATAAAGGTTTACACTTGATAACGGTTAGAGATACTTACTAACCGAAACGTCGTGTTTTAAAATAAATAAAGACAATGGAAGCCCGAAATTTTATTTCTAAAATGAATATACTTCATTGGAATGAAGTATATTCATTTTAGAAATAAAATTTCGGGCTTCCATTGTCTTTATTTATTTTAAAACACGACGTTTCGGTTAGTAAGTATCTCTAACCGTTATCAAGTGTAAACCTTTATCAAGTGTAAAGTTTACACTTGATAACGGTTAGAGATACTTACTAACCGAAACGTCGTGTTTTAAAATAAATAGACAATGGAAGTCCGAAATTTTATTTCTACACAATCATTGTCTACGAGTTTCAAACAAAGAGTATATTCATTTTGTTTTTTATTATTATGGGGATCTATGCCCCCCCCTGTTCTTTTTCTGACATCATCTCTAACATACCCATTAAAAAGCTTCTGATATTTTTATACTGGTGTGGTATGGAGTTTACATATTGCAATACATCTGAAATCTGTGTGTTTTTTTTTCTAAAATTGGTACTCTTGGTGACTCGTGGTATGTTATTTGACTCGGGAACCCCTCAAACAATGAAGTGGGGCTTTGATCTGAGGTGTTTGCTGCACTATCCAAAATGCCTCCTGTTGAGGGCATCCTAGATGTTTGTGGGAACAATGCTTGTTTATGTAACTCTCGGTCATAGTTAGGTTCACTAGGAGACCTTGCTTGACGAGGTCTTTGTGCTACTGATGCATACCTGAATTCTCTTTGTGAGTGTGTTGGCGTAAAACATGTTGAACAGGGGTTTCTATTGTTTCTCAATGTTGGGAAACTGCTTGTGTTTTGTGAAAATCCTCTGTTTTTGTTTGCATTCTTCAGCAGCGATGGGTACATCTTAACTGCTTCCATAAATGTGCATCCTGAGTTAGCCACTTGTGTATTTATCTCTTTTTGCCTTTCGAATTCCTTACATCTTTTTCTATCTGTTGCTAAGTGATCCAAGCCACAATTCACACAATACATTTTGTTTGTACATAGTCTAGCTTCATGTTGATTGCCGCATTTGCAACCGCTTATCTTCCCACGACACTGTGCTTTTGCATGTCCAAATCTTAGGCATTTAAAACACTGCAAAACAGGCCTTATGTAAGTTACCAGTTGATAGGTTACGCTAAACAATTTGACTTCTGTTGGAATAACTCTACCCTTAAAATTTATTATCATACAGTAGTTTGGTTTTATGGTCCATTCACCATCCTCATTTTGTGTCCTCTTTGTTAGCTTTCTGGCTGAAGAAATTTCTATTTTTATGGCAGTGCCATAGTTCATCATATCCTCCTCTGTATTTCCCAAGCCTATGTCTTTAATTAGTCCTCTGCAAGTAAGCATAACTTGTGGTATATATCCTCTTAAATTTTTTTCTGTTAGAACTCTACTCTTCAGGAATTTGTTGGCCATGTCAAACTTTTCAAATACTATGCATATCTTGTTTTTTCCTCTTCTCTCTATCTTAGAGACTCCCTGTGTTTTATCGTTAAATAACCATTTTCCCAAGTCTGAGGGGTGTAATCCCCCTATGTTACCCTCCTTCCCCTCAACATATACACAGAATGGAGCCACATCTGTAAGTGAATATTCCAATTTTCTATTTCTCACTTCAGCATTCTTCTTATTGATTTTTGTCAACTCATTCAGGATTCCAGAGTCTTCTGTTTGCCCTGATATTATGTTTAAATCCTTTTCTAGATTTGTCAATTCTCCTTTATTGGAGATCTGGTGCAGATTTTTCAGGATATCTTGCGATTCCGTCGTTAATTTTTCTATTAATTCCTTGTAAGAAGTCTTCTTGGCGGCGTGGTCGCCATTTTCAATTTGCATTGAGTCATTTTCTAGGCCCCCCAGGGTTTCTGGGTTGGCGCTTTTACCCCCCTCGCCGTCCGGCGGGTCTTTCATGGCCTTTCGACCTATTTGCTGTTTAAAAATTCACACTTAACACTATTTTTTGTATATAACATTCACGATTACAAAATTCCACATGCACGTGGTTGACAGGACGCCACGACTCTTTTCCTAGGTTAGGTTTCATTACAATAAATTATGTTTGATCCAGTTCACTTAGGTTAGGTTAGGTTTCATTACAATAAATTATGTTTGATCCGGTTCAGTTAGGTTAAGTTTCATTACAATAAATTATGTTTGATCCGGTTAGTTTAGGTTTCATTACAATAAATTATGTTTGATCCAGTTCAGTTAGGTGGTTAGGTTTCATTACAATAAATTATGTTTGATCCGGTTAGGTTAGGTTAGGTTTCATTACAATAAATTATGTTTGATCCGGTTAGGTTAGGTTTCATTACAATAAATTATGTTTGTCCAGTTAGGTTAGGTTAGGTTTCATTACAATAAATTATGTTTGATCCGGTTCGGTTAGGTTACGTTAGGTTTCATTACAATAAATTATGTTTGATCCGGTTAGGTTAGGTTTTATTAGAATAAATTATGTTTGATCCGATTAGGTTAGGTTTCATTACAATAAATTATGTTTGATTAGGTTAGGTTAAGTTTGAGTTAGGTTAGGTTTGATTTATTCAAGTTCTAGTTCAAATATGCTTTTTTGCTTAGGTTAGGTTTAGATAAAAAGTTTAAGTTTTTATGCAGTTTTGGTGTTTGAATAATGTTTTTAAAGTAAGTTTTTTAAATAAATCTTATCCACCCAGTAAGTCAATTCAATTCAATTCAATGCAAAATAAACTTTATTGTCTGAATGTACTACTGCTAAATGCCCTAAATTTTCAAAATAAGTAACTAAAATCATGGCGGCAATTTGTTTAGTACTAATTAAAAATAAATCACAATTAAATATATTAAAACTTAAATGAAATTCAACCTATTTAAACACAGTCTGTCAACTTATAAAAATTATTTGGTACTTATGCTAAAAGTAATGTCGCGTAGACAGATATTAGAAAAATAATAATAATAAAAATATATATAGGTTAAAAAAAATTAAAAATATTTTAAAAAATTTAACATTAATGCATAATTTAAAATGAGTTTACACACAAGTAATAACAGACTGCAGTACTACACAAAATAAAATAAATAAAACTATGTGCTCTTACAATTTAAAAACAAGTTGGTACTTAATTAAAATTAAAACGTTAATGTGTTACAAATTGAAGGCAACACATAAAAATAATTTGGTAAAATCTAAAACAGACAACATAATTTAAAAAAAAAAACAATACTCTTATACATCTCTATCGACTTTCGTAAAACTCTCTTAAACTATAAAAAGCCTTGGTGACTAGAAATTTTTTAACTGATACCCGGAAAGATCTATAGTTTGCTATATCTTGGACAAGATCTTGTATAGCCTGAGGCAAATTATTAAATATTTTTACAGTTTCGTAGATAACAGAATTTTTTGTCAGAGCAGATCTTGGAATAGGTAGAGGTAAGTTATTTTGACGCAAATTGTAAACCCTGTCCTGATTATAATTAGCAAATTTTTTAAATATTAGACATACTGACTCTAAAATAAATATACAAGGTACTGTCAATATTTCTTCCTGTTTAAATAATAGCCTGCAAGATTCCCGGGAATCTTTTTTACATAAATATCGGATAGCTCTTTTTTGCAAAATAAAGACCGATTGTAATTACTTTGAGTTGAGTATATGTGATTCCATAAGTGAATGGTATGCCTGTTTTGCTATTTTTATTATCAAGTTCCTGCTCAATAGTTCTTATAATATAACAAGAACTTGCTAATTTTTTTGTGAGCTGCTTAATGTGAATTTGAAACTTAAGTTAGGCTTAAGGCTATCTATGTAAACACCAAGGAATTTAGAAGTAGACACATTTTCAATTATTTCATCCTGAATCTTAACATCCGTTAGGTCACATTTAAATGTCGAAATATTTGTTTTTTGTATATTAAAGCATAATTTGTTTGAGTCACACCACATTTTAATTTGTTGCAGGTCCTGCTCAATGACTGGCTTTAAATTATTTAACGATTTCGCTGTCCATACTCCGTTGGTATCGTCAGCAAAAGCTGTAAGTTTTCCCGAAATAGGTAGTGACAGCAAATCGTTTACATACACTAAAAATAAGATTGGACCCAACACAGAACCCTGAGGCACACCATGTACAATCTTTGCCCTATCAGATGTAAGTCCACCCGCTAAAACAAACTGATCTCGGTCAGAAAGCATTGAAGCAAACCAAGAAAGTTATTTCTCCCGAATACCATAATGTTGAACCTTCCGCAGCAGTATCCCGTGATTAACGCAATCGAAAGCCTTCGAAAAATCACAAAACACTGCCGCAGTAACCTCTTGGTCATTAAGGCTCAGAAAAAGATTTTCCAAAAATGAAAAAATGGCGTCGTTTGTTCCTTTGCAATTTTGAAAACCAAACTGGTTTGGGTTTAAAATTTTATGAAATTCAAGATAGTCAAGCAGCTGTTTTTTAACTATTTTTTCCATGACCTTTGAAATTGTGCTTAAGAGAGAGATGGGTCTGTAACTCGAGGGATCTGCGCTATCTCCTTTAAAAATTGGGACAACCTTAGCGGATTTGAGACAAGAGGGAAATATACCATGTCTTAAAGACCAATTTATACAGGATGCCAAGACTTCCAGGGCTATGTCAGGCAGATTTCTTAATAATTTAATGGAAATTTCGTCGATTCCAGATGCATTTTGTTTTTTAATAGTTTTAAAAATAGTTTTAATCTCTTGCTTGCTGGTTGGTCTAAATATAAACTTTTCCGTATGTGTCATCGGTGGTAAGTACGGTGAAGAATCAATATCAGATTCTAATTTTTCAGATAATTTTCCAGCAATTGTGGTATAAAACACATTAAGCTTTTGAGGATCAATATCTATTATGTCACGGGACTGTGATTGTTTACCCCGAAATTCATTTATTATCCGCCAATATTGACCAATTTTATTGTTGGCATCATTAATTTTATTTTCGTAGTATTTCTTTTTAGCCTCCTGTATTACGCGCTTATAGACTGACCTATATTTGCTAAAATACTCCTAAAAAGTTTTCCGTATGTGTCATCGGTGGTAAGTACGGTGAAGAATCAATATCAGATTCTAATTTTTCAGATAATTTTCCAGCAATTGTGGTATAAAACACATTAAGCTTTTGAGGATCAATATCTATTATGTCACGGGACTGTGATTGTTTACCCCGAAATTCATTTATTATCCGCCAATATTGACCAATTTTATTGTTGGCATCATTAATTTTATTTTCGTAGTATTTCTTTTTAGCCTCCTGTATTACGCGCTTATAGACTGACCAATATTTGCTAAAATACTCCTAAAAAGTTTGACTATTGGTTAATTTTCTAATTGTGTGTAAAGATTTCAAATTTTTTCCTGATATTTTAATTCCTTTTGTAATCCATTATTTTTTTAATTTACTTTTGATTTTTCGAAGGGGAAAACATTTACTAAAAGTTTGCAAAAGTTTTGATTGAAAATTCTCAATCGGGTCGTTGAATTGTAAACAATGGCCCCAGTTAATCTGACTTGCTAAATCTGTAAAGTTTTTAAAGTTTTTTCTGCTGGAAATTCTGCGTCTCACAGTGTGCTTTTTTATTTGTATATTTGCTAATTTTAACTCTGCAACTACGGCTTCATGGTCTGAAAGACCAGAGGGGACGACTGTACATGTTAATTCGTTAAAATCAAAGTTACTACAAATATAGTCAATTGTAGTTGCAGAGTTATTTGTGATTCGAGTCGGCTTGTTGATAAATATTTTAAGTTAAAAGAATACAACAAATTTATTAGGGCTTTTGTATCTCTTGATCATTAAAGTTAATATTTAAGTCGCCGCCAAGGATGATCCTAGAATTAAGAGAAAATTTTTCCAGTAAAACTTCCAGACTTTCCAAAAACAATGCAGGGCTACCCGAGGGCGGTCTATATATACATAAAACAAAAAAATATTTAGTTTTTTTACATAGACTAGAGAAAACTCAAAAAGGTTCTTTACAATGGGATTGTCATACTTATCAAAACATATCACTTCAAAGTTAGATAAAAACTTATTATTACTAAGAATAATTGTGCCACCATAACCCTCGTCCCTGCAGTATTTTGCAACAACACTGTACTCTGTAATGTAACAAAGCTCACTCTTCGTCAACCAATGTTCTGTTAATAATAAATGTTGGCAAATTTGAATTTTCAATTAAAAGATAAAGTTCGTCCGACTTGTTTCTTATTGATTGAACGTTAAGAAGAAAAAAAGACAATTTAATTGCAACCTTGTTGTCGCTGTAATCTTCTAACCTAAAAAAATTTTTGAGGGTGTGCTTTTGTTATCTTCCACCTTGCGGTTTAAATTTACTATAAAACTGTCAATACGCTCAGCCAGTTTTACATAAAGATTGATTAAAACTAAAATATGATGAACTCAAAAATGAATTCAAGTTTAAAAATAACTTACAAACACGTCGAAGTTTATAAAACATAGCAATATTTATTTTATCTATAAAGTTATTTAGGATTCTTCTGTTAGCCCACAATGGAACTGATAGTAAAATTAGGTTGGTGCTTGATCCGATATTATTCAGCATCTCAAATACCTCATTGTCGATCCGACCACCACGGCGTGCATTTTGTAGACCTCCCGAGACAATGATGTAATCTTCCTGTGTAAAGTCGTTTGCAAGAGCATAAATATCTTGTATTATGTTTTCTAGTCCTGCGTTGTGTTTTGCAATAGTTAAAACTTTATAATCCTCACTTTTGTGTAATTTTAAGTACTTATACAGATCCACTATTGTGCTGTCGCCTACTATTAGGACTTGATGTAATGTTTTGTTTGCATTAGAATTTGGATTTGGCTTTGGTCTTTGACTTTCCATTATATCTTCAGTTTCTACACAATTAGGTTCAAACAATTTTGGCTTTTCTGCCTGTGCTATGTACATATCTCTTTCTTTTTCAAGTACCTCTAACATAGTTTTTAAAGTTGTGTTGTTGTCACGTAAATCATTTAGTTTTTCTTGTTGCGTTTTTAATGATTCTTCATAGTGATTTACTTTTTTTTGACACTCTGAGTTAGACTGCTGGAGGTCCTTTATTTGCTCTTTAATTTTAGGTAAAGTCTTACATTCGATATCTGTTTGTGATAGAGAGTCGTATGTTGTAGAAACTTCTGTTTGTGTGAAAACCTCAATTGAAAGTCCAGTAAACTGAACACCTTTACTTTCCATTTTTGGCTTAGATTTTAGGTCTTTCAGTTGATTTTTTAACTCTCCACTGATTACTTTCAGTTCTTTATACTTCACTTGAAATTGTTTTAAATTTTTGTAAGCTATTTGTTCTCATTTTCTAGAGTCACAATTTTTTCAGCGTTGGACTTAAAAATGTTTATGCATATCTCGCAAAAGTATTTTACTTTACGTTGATTAAGCTGCAAAAATCTTATTTCCGATGTCCCCCAGCTCTCACAGCGTATACAAGTGACAGCTTGACAGTTGTCGCAGGCACATCCAAAAATCTCCAGACTAGTTTTTGGTGGTTCCCTAAATACACAGTTTGTACCGCATTTTGAGCAGGTTCCAGACATTTTTAAGTTGACCAGATTGACGCTTCTGCTTAATATTAAACTTCTATTTTAATACGTTTATAAACATTTAAATTTTTTGTTTGTGCATTGTTTGTTTATTTTCTTATCAACATAATTTTGGTTCTCCTCGATTTAAATTTAAACAAAAAACGAAACAAAAACACTTCACTCAGAGTAAGTTACAACAATAATAATTAGCAATTTGCAATTTTAACGATTTTCAATTGACTCTTTGGCTCTTATTCTAAACTATTAGACTAGATTTAAAATTATCTATAATTTGATCCTAGTTTGACATTTTTTATTGCACTATAACTTATATTTTGTTTGATTTACTTATTTAGTCCGCGTCTTGTTCATAATATTTTAAAACTTTTTTTTGTCTATTTTTTCCCTAATTTTGACGACTTTTGTGGCGATCTGGCAACAGTGCCTTTTTAAAACATATTTCAGGTGCATTTTGGTTGGCAGCCATCCTTTTTGAAGTTAGTTGTTATTGAATGTTATTTTTAAAGTGAGGTTAAACAACTCATTTTATAGGACTTTTTTCAATTTTTTTCAAAAACTACCTAAATTTTTCACAAAATTCGTGTGTCCGTTAAGTCGACAGGCCCCATTTTTGTTTACTTTAATATATTTTTTGGTGTTTGCTTAATTTTTCTTTATTAAAAAAAAAATTGGGAGGTCTTCGGAAAAAAGACGCGATTTGGCCAGCATCATGGCTATAAAAGGGCTTGAGGATGCAAAGAGGTGGAAAGGGGGATTTAGCCTCTCGTGACACTCAGTTTTTATTTTGTTTTTTTTTTTTGGAAATGCCTTACGACTGGGGGGGAGTGAAAAATCCTGAATTTTTGCGTTAATAATTTATGAATTTTTTGGTGATTTTACTGTTTTTTTAACAGCTCTAATAAAGAAAAATAGTTTAAAAAAGTTATAACTTTGTAACACATTTTCAAAAAAAATAAATAAAAGGAGCGTTTTCGGAAGGGGGGGGATTAAAAAGTTTCAATAAAAATTTGAGAATTGTGCAATTTTTTTGTCTTGTTTGTGTCTCTTTTAACACACTTTATCAATTATTTTGTGGGGCATTGATACCTCTTGGTTCCCCCCCGGGTACAACGTTATCTTATTTTGTTAATTTTTGGATAATATAAGGGCCCAACTGCTTCATGTAGGAAAATAATAAATCCCTTGCATGTAAATAACAAACCTAATCTTATACTTTAACCAGTTTCACTATTTTTTCTGACTTTTTCTATGTTGGCCAAAAATAAATATAAAATATAAAAACATTATCTTTCTTTGTTTACATTTCAAAGTACATAATAAGTACTTACTGTCAAGTGCATTAAAAAACGCTATGCAATATGACTACAGTGTGAGAACAAGCCAGTTGGAATAAACTTGCTAGTCGGTTAAATTAAGGTTCTTTGAAAAAATCCAAACACATTTTTAACCTTCAATATTTTTACAGAATATTTTTTGGACAGACCCCCAGAAAGGGGTCCACTAGCATACAACTTATTTTTTAAGATGGAATGACCCCACTTAAGGCACCTTGTTAGAAGGGGTATTAAATAATTTTTAAAAATTAACAAAAAGAAAATTATTTCAATTTTTTTATAATTTTTAGCTGGACGGAAAACTCTCAAATACGAAAAAAGCAAGGACTCTGAATATAGCTACATGGAACGTACAGGGAATAAACCAAAAGTTGGACATTATTGCAACCGAAGTGCAGAATAGTACGATAGACATTATTGCACTTACAGAGACAAAAAAGAAAGGAACAGGTACAAGTAGTGTCGGTAACTTTGTTCACTTATTCACTGGAGTCCCAAAAGAACGGAGAGCAGCCAGAGGGGTATCCTTATTAATAAAGAAAAACCTTAAACATAAGATTACAGACTACGAGTGCATTAACGAAAACTTACTTCGAGTTAACATGAAGATGCTTGGACACAATATAAGCATAATAGCAGCCTACGCACCATCAAATGACGAAACGATAGCTATAAAACAAATGTTCTTCGACCAACTTGATGAGACTATCGGCAATACCAGGGAAATAATTATGCTTGGCGATTTTAATAGTCGAACTGGTAGACAAAGCCAAAGCAAAGTGGTAGGACCATTTGGAGAGGAAGTAACAAATGATAATGGCTTGAGACTGATACAATTGCAAGAAGCAAAGAAGCTGTTGGATACCAAGATAATAGAAATAACAATAAGATGTGGTGGACGGAAGAAATACAGGAAACGGTCAAGTAGAAAAAACGCACATACTTGAAATGGCTACTAAAGAGCAAAGAGACCTAGAAATATACAGGCATAACAGAAGACAGCTAAGAAATTTGATACGCACAGAAAAGAATGAAATGTTCGAGCGCAAATGCCACGATATAAATTCACACGTAGGAGGTAGGCAGAGTTCTGAAGTTTGGAAATTCATTTCTACAGTAAAAAACCCAACAAAAGAAAAAGTAAACATCCAGATCATCAAACCAGAACAGTGTAGTGAAGAGGAAGTAATCATCGAAAAAGAAATGATAAAAAATAGTATTAATAAGCTTAAATCCGGAAAATCTAGCGGACCTGAGGGAATATATGCTGAGGTGCTCAAATATGGATCAGAGAAACTACTCGAAAATCTCACATATATTATCAATCAATGCATAAACAGACATCCAGTACCTGATGATTGGAAAATTGCATTCATATCCTCAATACATAAAAAAGGAAACAAGCTGGATTGCAACAATTACAGAGGAATTTCAGTAACCAGTACTCTAAGTAGATTGTACAGTGGGATTCTTAGAGATCTAATAGAGAATGATTTTCATGAACAAGAAGAAGAAGAGCAAAGTGGGTTTCGTGCAGGCAGATCTTGTTGAAAAGGAGCACCAGAAATATAGAGACTCATGTTACCTTTGTGGACCTACAAAAAGCATATGATACTGTTCCAGTAGAAAAATTATGGACAGTGTTAGAGCAGACTAATATCAATCATACATACATAAAAGCGATAAAAGAACTATACAAAGGGTCAAAATCTAAAACTAAAATTGGAAATCGACTTTCAAAAGAATTCCTGGTAACGAAAGGCTTAAGACAGGGATGTTGTATCTCTCCAACTCTTTTTAAAATATATATCGCAGTAGCTCTAAAAAACTGGAAACCTAAAGTACACGGCATGGGAATACAACTTAACGACCGATTTACCATATACACACTACAGTTTGCTGACGACCAAGTAATTGTAGCTAATGATAAAAAAGACATGGAATATACGATGAGAAAGTTAACGGAAGAATACCAAAAGTGGGGGTTAACAGTGAACGTGGATAAGACACAGTACTTATGTATTGGAAACGAATCAAGTGAATTAGAACTAGAAAATGGACAAACAATATCTCCATGTAATGAGTATGTATACTTGGTGTCACATTTGATAAGACGGGAACAGACTGTAAAGAACTAGAAAAAAGAATAGTAAAAGCAAAAAAAGTTATTGTATTTTATGGAGCAGAGAGATAAAAAAGAATGTAAAATTTAACATATATGAAACAATGGTGAAAAGCAGGCTGTTGTATGGAATAGAGACTTGTCGCGTAACAGAAAAATGCAAAGCAAAAATGGAAAGTGTCGAAATGGATGCAATAAGAAGATCAATGAGAATATCTAAAACAGATCATATAAGAAATGAGATCATAAAAGAAAGAATGGGAATTGAGGGAAGCATAACGGATGACATCACTAAAAGTCAACTGATATGGTACGGCCATGTACAACGGATGAACGACGAAAGATTACCAAAGCAGGTCCTAGAATGGCAACCAATAGGGCGCAGAAAAAGAGGGCGTCCTGAACTGGAATGGCAACAGTCAATCCAAAAATCAATGAGTCAAAGAAACCTGACGGAAGATGACTGTCAGGATCGAAGGAGGTGGAGAATAGGCGTCAGACAACGTAGAAAAACGTTCTAAACCGACATAGTAGTAGTATAATTTTTAGAGAGTATAGGTGTCATTTAAAGTAAATCAATCAATCAATTCTTTATTGTACATCGACTAATAAAAGTATATACAAGGTCAAATTTTACAGCAAAAAATACTATATAATATTACATTCAACTATGTAACCTATAATTTTGTTAAAAAATAGGTGGTGGACCCCTGACAAGAGGTCCAAGAATACCAAAATAACACTAGTAAAAAATATTTTTTTAATATTTGACAGATTTCCAAAAAAAAGTGAACCATAATTTTTCTTTTTCAATAGGTTTTCCAACAAGGTGCCACAAGTTTTATCTTGTTGGATCCCTTTCTGGGGTTCGGTCCAAAAAAATTCATCAAAAATATTGCTCATTAAAAATCTCAGTAGGCATGTTTTTGGTTTATTCTAAAAAATTTAAATTTAACCTGGTAGAAAATGTATTCCAACTTGCTCGTTCTCACTGTATAAGCTTTTACGTAAGAAGTTGTATAATCTTTTTTACAATAAAAACTACAATAAACTTATTTTATTTTACTTATAATTTATTTAAAAAATTGCATCTGTGTATATCTAGTAGGATCATCATTGCAACAGAACTGCTAGGCAAAAACTGCTTAACACCTCAAAAATGATCTTCATGTCTTCTCTGAGAAACCTGAAACAAAAATCCATATTACTGGCAGGATTTTTATATAACTTTTGAAAAACAAAGACATCTACAAAAATAATGTAGATACTGATCATTTGCTCAGTCTACAACAGTTTTTAATCTACAACAGTTTTAAATTTTTTGGAGTTAATTAACAGACAAAGACAAGTTTTTTGAACAAAGGTTACTGATTTTGTGAATTTTTACTTGAAATGTTTATTATGCTTATCAACCTAAAAGGCAAAACTGTTCTACTCAAAAAGAAACTGATAAAAAACATTGGAAGCAAAAAATTAAATTGTTTCTATCCTACAGACAAAATGCAAACTCAAAATGTTTCAGTAAAACCCCCTATGTTACTTAACGCTCGTACAATTTTTGTCAAAGCATGATGTATGAAAGTTCGTCAAACACAGGCCACTCATTACAAACAAAGCCTCAAGTTCAAGACCCCTTCAGAATACTTATGAAGTTTATTTGTTTTCTTAAGCCGTCTCAAAATTCAACTGCGAATTTTACGCCCAAATTTCCACACTTCAAAGAGGTTAGATGCCCCTAGGCCCCAAATTTCCATTACTATAATTTTGTACTTAGCGTTACCAATGATTACACAATCATTGCTGTTACCAAAATAAAACACAGCTTCTTGTTCTATTAAAAAAAAAAAACATATCGTGAAAATAAACCACTCTTTAAAAAAAAATTACAAAAACAAAAGATGTAATGTCAATCTACTGTCAACCTTACTTCATCGCGGCAAGTTTAGGCGCAGATACCGGCGTTAGCTTGGCCAAAATTATACGCAAGCAGCGTTGCCAAGTAGTGTAGTCGAAAAAAAAAGTCGTACACGGAAATGGCGTTCGAGTGGCATTCAAGAATAGCAATTTTTTCAAGCACTCGAAACTACCATTCGAATTTTACTCGTATACGACAAAAAATCCGAGTGGTTCAAGAATTGAGTCCCTGGGTCTGTAATTACGTGATTTTGAAATATTTTGCTTTATAACTTGCATACATTTTATATAGATTGCCCCTCTACTGCTGCTGTATTTCACTACTTTGTTACAAACGTCAGTGGAGAGGATTTTTTAAATTTAAAAAAAGTGAATATGGAGCTAGGTCCCTAATTATGTCATTTTGATCGATTTTGCCTTAACACTTGCATATGTTGTAAAGGGATAGCCCCTCTACCGTTGCTCTATTTCAGCATTTTGTTACAAACGTCAGTGGCGGAGATAGGAATTTTAAAATGTTATTGAACTGATTTTTGAGCTAGGTCCCTAATTACATCATTTTGACAGATTTTGCCTAAAAACTTGCACACATTATAAAGGGATCACCCCTCTATCGCTGATATATCTCACTATTTTGTTACAAGTGTCAGTGGCGGAGATAGGAATTTTTAAATTTTATTGTTGTTTAAAGAGAGCCGTTATCAGGTTCATTCAATCTACACGGATTTCTCCAATGCCTTTGATAAAATTAATCACTGATACTCTTGCATAAGTTAAAACGATATGGCTTATCTGGTGGGTTCTTCCGATGGATTCAAAGTTACCTAGAGAATAGAAACCAAATAGTTATAAAATGCTCTATCATTTGTTATACCAGCTTGTTCAGGTGTCCCTCAAGGAGGACATTTGTCTTCACTATTATTTATTTTGTTTATCAATGATCTATATCTCTTTAAAGTATTGTAAGATGTTATCAAGATTGTTTATTAATCCAAGATGATTTAAACGGATTCAATAACTGGTGTTTAAATAACAAATTGTTCCTAAATATAAGTAAATGTAATATTATGCGGTTTTATAGAATTCAAAAACCAGTAATTTTTTATTATTCCTTAAATTCTACAATATTAAATGGTGTTACTCAGATCAAAGATCTAGGTATTATTTTTGATCAGAAAGTTGAATTTGGTTTACACATTGAATATATTTACAATAAATGCTTAAGAATGCTGGGTTATATATCACATACTTTGGAAGAGTTTGATAATATATATTGTTTTAAAATGCTATACTGTTCTTTACTCCGTTCTTTAGTTGAATATTCTAGTCAGATTTGGAATTCTCACTATCTTAAGTATAAAATTATGTTGGAAAAAATTCAACATAGATTTTTAGGATAATTAACTATAAGCTGAAAATACCAATAGATCAAATAAACTATGAATGTCTACAAACACTTCTAAAAATTGACACTTTGGAACAGAGGAGGTTTATTATGGACACAAGATTAATGTTTAAAATTATTAATAATAATGTTGATTGTCCCAAATTATTAGAATTAATCTTTTTTCAAGTAGCACACAGGCATACTAGAAATTATGCATTATTACACATACAATATCATAGGACAAATTATGGAATTAATTCTCCTCTGTCCAGAATGGCTAATTCCATAAATAAATTGGATATTGATATATTTAATGTAACTTTAAATCAATTTAATAGATTTGTTAAAAATAATTCTTTATTAAGTAGGGAATCGGGATTAAGATCTTGAGAATATGCTTATTTAGGCAGGTACTAATATTTATTATACATATAAATGATATATTTTTGTAAAATGGCAAGTTCGTAGGAAATAAATAAATTAAAATAAATAAATGACCTACCAGTCTTTGTACTGGAACAAATATGGGATCATATTAAAGTCCCACTTTGCTTCATTTTAAACCCTCTCAAAGCAGGCGAATTTCCAAACCAGTTGAAAATGGGGCATGTAATGGAAAAAAGGAAAAACAGATAGGGTAGAAAACTACAGATCAATCACTGGTTTACCCACTATTTCTAAACTGTTTGAAAAAGTTTGTTCTTCACAGTTACAGTCTTTTTTCAATAAATCTAATGTGCTATCCCCGTGTCAGCACGGTTTCTGTAGATAACTTTTCAACAACGACAGTTGCCTTTGAGTTTACTCAGTTTATCCATAAGTCTCTAGATGATGTTCTCTACACTGTCGCGCTCTTCTTCGACCTCACCAAAGCTTTTGACTGCGTGGATAGTGGCTTGCTGATACAAAAGTTGTTGGAGATGGGAATAAGAGATCAGTTAAACCCTTGGATTAGATCTCTTCTAACAGACAGAAGAATTCAAGTATAAATAGGCAAATATGTGTCAACGCCTCGTACATGCAAGTATGGTATCCGGCAGGGCAGCATCCTGTCCCCTATTCTTTTTATCACTTTTATAAATGACCCAGCAGAATTTCTTAAAGAACTAAACCTCAACATAAAAATAATATTTTGTGCAGATGATTCTACAATTATCATCACTGCTGACTCCTTTAATGTCCTTCTAGAAACACTTAGTAGTAAAATCTTTTAATGAATGGTGTCTGAGAAACAAATTAGTAGTTAATGTTACCAAAACCCAATGCATAGCTTTTCATAAACGCTCTGAGTTTCAGCTGCACATAGATGGGCAATCTATAGACAGGGTGACAAACGGCAAGTTTCTTGGTCTACACGTAGACGAAGAGCTAACTTGGTTACCTCATATTAATCATGTGGCAAAAAAACTCAATTCTGCATTTTTGCTATTTTAAACCTTTCAAATATTTTGACTAGTAAACAGCAGCTCAATGTTTATTATGTGCTGGCCTTTTGTCACATCAGATATATAATTATCTATTGGGGTTAGTCCACCGAGCTAGACTGAATCTTCATTCTTCAAAAAAAAATTATACGGAAAATTTTTAGAGCAAATCCTCCAGACTCATGCCAGCCTCTTTTTAGGACCCATAAAATCTTAACAGTACCATGTGTACTACTATTTGAGCCAATAGTTTTTGTAAGGCAAAATGCAGCAAAGTTTCCATTGGTAAATATGTCTCACAGCCATTATATATGAAAAAAGTCCATTCTATTTTTGTGCTAATTCCTATAATCACCTGCCTGTAAGTCTAAAGAAAATTTCGGTACTAAAATTTAAAAAAAAAAACTAAGGTCTTATTTAACAAATAAAACTTTTTATTATGTGCAAGAGTTCCTACACAATAGAGACATTTAATGCTAATATCCTCTGTAGATAAAACACTTAATAATTTAGCAAATATTGTATCTAATTAGACTGTAAATTCTAATTGTAAAATTTAGTTTTACAGACCAAGTTTATTAATCATTTGTAAAAAAATTTCTAAACTCTAATTGTATTTGACAATTTCAATATTTCTTTGAAATCTTCTGACAATAAAGTGATTTGATTGAAGTGAAGTGAATTTGTAGTATAACATTCACGATATTTTAAAAAAATGTTTACACACTAATTTTATTATTTTGTCATGTCCAATTCTAAAAAAAACCAGAATAATGATTACATAATGTATTTTAACAGTAATCTTAAGAAATTTTTAAACGCTATTAACAATAATTCAGGAAACTTCCTTGACTATATTGATATTAACACCGATAAAGGGTTCAAAGCTAGAAACTGGCTGATCGGTAAAATGGTTGCAGAGTCAATACAGGTTAATTCTTTAGAATCTAAAATGCTTAATGAAACACTTTTAAATATCGCAAAGGGAAAGAATTCAAATTCTACTTTAAATATGTCATCACATTCGGCAACCATTTTACCAGCAGACATGTTACCCCTAGCCTCTATTCAAGGTCAAATACATAGCTCAAATGTTGTAAACAGTACCCCTCATACGGTGAGTCTGTTTGATGAGCTTAATAATAGCAGTTGCAGTGGAAGCAATATGAACTCGAATTCCTCGCGTTATTTTTTACAGAACAACCTTCCAAAAACCAGAAATCACCCTTAAGCGCCATAGAACATGTCTCAGTCATGCTTCTAAACATTCAATCAGCAAAAAGCAAGGCCGATGAACTATTTATATTCTTGGAAAGTCAAAATTTCCCTCATCTTGTTCTTCTTACGGAGCACTGGCTTAAGGATGGAGAACCTTGTTACGTTCCTAATTATCAAATTTTATCTAAATTCTGTCGCACCTCTTTTAATAATGGGGGCACTTCTATCTTAATAAATTCAGAATTCTCTTTAATCTCTGATTTCTGCAATTGCGACAAGTTCGATTTTCTACTTTCTGAAAGAACATTTGAATTTTCTCTTCTACTCTACTACTCTTCTTCATCTACCGTTCTCCAAACACCTGTGTGTCAAGTTTCTTGGATAACTTTGAACTTCTGTTGTCTAACTTACCAACTCACTGCAAACTAATAGTTGCCGGAGATCTTAACATCGCTTTTGGCTTCCCCGAGGCACATTCCACCATTATTTTACTTAATCTGCTTCAATCTTACAATCTTCAAATGCATGTAAAACAGCCTACAAGGATCACTAACTGTACAGCGTGTCCCATTTTCGATGGGATTAAATGGGAAACTCGGTTATTATTAAAGATATTGATTTTCTGATTGCACCTTACCGTGCTCATTTTTTGAGCCCTTAAAAATGGTGTAATCAGATTTTTGCTATACCCCGTAGTTTTGCTAATACAGGAAGTTTTTGAAAAAATTGCATTTTTAGTAATCCCTTATATCTCGCTTATTTTACAAGATATTTCTATTCTGTAAAAACCTTTTTATAGCAACTTTTTTAGAAGAAAATAATGACGTTGTCAATTTTTTAATTACTTAAGTATTATTCATAAAAAAATTAAATACGGACCTGTATTTATTTTATTACTATTTTGATTGGTTTCATGCTATTATTATTTTAAAATGATAAAACTTTAATATTTATTTGATTTAAGGTTAAAAAAAATATTTAATATTTTTTAAAAAATTTTAGTTTGAACCTGGAAATTTCCAACGTAAATATAAATTAAAAATTGCAACACACCAGTTGAACGATTTTTAGTTTATCTGTTTTGAGACGTTAATTAAAAGATTTATAAATAAAGTAAAAAACGTTAAAAAGTTACAAAAATAATATCATAGTAATTATTTGATGGTAGCAAAGCAACTCATGAAAATCACTTTAACATGGAAAATCAAAAGTGTGGAACTGACATTGTCATTTTACTTGTCACTTTTGTGAATAGCTCACTCAAAATTATTCTAAATTGGCCAGAAATCGACCATATCCAGATTTTGAAAAATGTGATATGTTTGACTGCTTTATTCAAGCAACAAAATCCCAATATTTAAACGGCAGAAATATTTTTATGCAAAATACGCAAAAAAAATTACTCAAAAATGCCAACAGTGTCTTACACATAATGGCAATCAGTTTGAGCATTTATATCATTAAAGAAAAATTAGTTATTATTTTTTGTATTTGTCGTAGACTTTGTTTCAAATAAATCTTTAAATTAACGTAAAACAATTTTAATTTGCTAAGTATGAAAACAGTTAAACTAAAAATCATTTAACTAGCAATTTGTAATTTATATTTATGTTGGAAATTTCCAGGTTCGGACAAAATTTTTTTTTTAAATATTAAATATTTTTTTTAACCTTAAAACAAAAAAATATTAAAGTTTTATCATTTTAAAATAATAATAGCATGAAACCAATCAAAATAGTAATAAAATAAATACAGGTCCGTATTTAATTTTTTTATGATAAATACTTAATTAATTAAAAAATTGACAACGTCATTATTTTCTTCTAAAAAAGTTGCTATAAAAAGGTTTTTACAGAATAAAAATATCTTGTAAAATAAGCGAAATATACGGGATTATTAAAAATGCAATTTTTTCAAAAACTCCCTGTATTAGCGAAACTACGGGGTATAGCAAAAATCTGATTACACCATTTTTAAGGGCTCAAAAAATGAGTACGGTAAGGTGCAATCAGAAAATCAATATCTTTAATAATAGCCGAGTTTTCCATTTAATCCCATCGAAAATGGGACACGCTGTACATCCACAACAATAGACTATATTTGTTCGAATCTTAATTCTGATCTTGAGTGCAATGTTATAGATCCGGATCTATCGGATCTCCATGCAGTTCTTACCCTGCTACCTCTAAAAGTTAAATCTGTTAAGAGTCACAGCAAACCAGGAAGAATTTTCAGTAAAAAGAATTTTAATAATTTTAAACAAACCTGCCAAAATACTCTTTGGCAGCCACTTCTTTTAAAAGCAGATCCCCTTGAAGAACTTTACCTGCTTCTAAGCGAAATCGTGAATAAATCTTTTCCTTTAAAGCCCCTTCGAAAAATAAAGGACAAAAAACACTGGCTCACAAAAGGCTTAAGGATCTCTGCAAAAAATCTAAGATCATTAAATATCCTAAAAAAGCACTTTATCGACAGTTTATTTATCCGTAACTATTATTCCAAATATCGTAAGCTATATGGGAAATCAATAACTACAGCAAAAAATCTTTTCTATTCTAATCGATTGAGTAATGCTACGAATAAATCTAGAGAAACATGGAATATTGTAAAGGAATTAACTGGAAAAACTAGTACTCAACCACATGAAATTATTGTCGATCGTTTTATTGTAATGTGGCTAAAAATCTTACCTCCACAATTAAATCTAATATCGATCCCATAACATATGTTGAAAATTTACGGGTTAACGATTCTTTTAAATTTTTACCTACTGATTTATATGAAGTAAAACGAATTCTCAAATCCTTTAAAAAACAAAATGCTGCTGGCTCTGATGGCATCTCAACAAAAATCCTTAATGAGCTTCCTGATCAGGTTTTATATATTCTTGCGGAGGCAATCAATTTTTCGTTTTCTTTCGGCATTTTCCCATCTACCCTTAAAAAAGGACTCATTCTTCCATTTCACAAAAATGGTGATACGATGGATCCCTCAAACTATAGACCTATATCGTTGCTTTCAACCATCTCCAAAATAGTAGAAAAACTTGTTAAAAAACGCATGATGGACTTCTTAATTCACCACAATACTCTTAACCCTGCTCAATTTGGTTTTCTTCCTAAAAAAGGTACCCATGACGCCATTTATCGAGTGATCGAACAACTCTTTCAACACTATAATGATGGCTATGCTACTGCGGGGGCCTTCTGTGATTTGTCCAAAGCTTTTGACTGTGTCGGCCACAGAACGCTCCTGCGGAAGCTGGAAGTCTACGGATTTCGAGACGAGGTACTAGAGTGGTTCTGTTCGTACTGGTAAAGTCGCAGCCAGAGTGTGGCCGCGGGTGGCGTGTGCTCCTTAGAGAGTCAAATCAATTACGGAGTTCCACAGGGCTCAGTCCTCGGTCCAATTTTATTTCTTGTTTACATTAATGACCTTTTAAATCTTGATATCTCTGGGGTTATCATGGCTTTCGCGGATGACGCCACGGTGGTGTGGCATAGTAAGGAACCTGAGGATCTGGTCGAGATAATATCTAGAGACCTTAAGGCTGTCAAATCGTGGTGCGATGCAAATGGCCTTTCCTCAACTTTAGTAAAACACAAATAATGGGTTTTCGCTGCAATATTGAGGATATTGATCTTGATCAAGTCCCAATCAAATTCACCCAAAATTCAAAGTTTCTTGGACTTCAACTTGATGCTGATCTTAAATTCCAGTCACACATAATCTCTCTTATAAAAAAACTTTCATCTGGTTGTTTTTGTGTACGTGCAGTGGAAAGAAATCTCAATCTTACTGTTGCAAAATCTGTATATTTTGCGGTTATTCAATCGCACCTATCTTATGGCCTTCCTTTCTGGGGCTGCTGCAGCGACTATCTTTTCCAATCTGTCTTCAAAATCCAAAAACAAGCCGTCCGCTTTATTACTGGTGCTTCACCAAGGGATCATTGCCGACCTTTATTTCTGAACCTTAAAATTTTAACTCTAGCATGTCTCTTTATACTGGAATCAACTACATTAATACATAAACATAAAGACTTATTGGCTATTCAACAAACTACATACAGAACACGTCAAAGAGACAACGTACCACTTCCTATTCCGCATTCATCACTAGTTCAGAACTCCATAATCTACATAGCCATTAAACTTTTCAATCATATTCCTATAGTTATAAAGAGCATCCCTGATTCATCAAAATTCCGAAAAGAATTAAAAAACATCTTGGTACAACATGCCTTCTATACCACTGATGATTTTCTTTCTCACTCTTTCTAATCTGTTGTTTGACCGCTTTACTTGAGACTATAAGCAAAAGAATTCCCCTAAAATCATAAACGCCTGTTCCAACTCTATATTTCTATTGTCAGTTGCCATTCTCTTTTGTTACTTCCAGCTACTTTCTTAAGTTCTTTGTCATTCTCGAGATTTCTTTTTTTATGTTACCTCTCTTCTCTGAGTCTCTCATTCTCGTTGTTTCTTCTTATTCTTCTCTCCCTCTAGTTCTTTCTCTTCTTTTGTCCCTGCGTTTTAAATTTTGTTTTTTAATATTTATGTTATATAAAAACTTATATTTTTTTAAAATTATATTAATTGCTTCCCACACAGTTCATAGTTTAATTATGTGATAAAAGTACCTATAAATCTAAGATTGTTCTAAGTTTTAAAATTGATTTGTTTCTTTTTTGTATGAATTTTTTAATATTTTGTGATTTTTGACGTCTTACAATATGACTTGTTTTTTATTTTAATTTTAATGTTTTTTACTTTAACCTTCATTATATAAACTTTTGTTTTTATCTTTACCTGTAATCTGTTTTAGGCTAATGTTTTTGACTGATTTTAGACTAGTTTTTATACTTAATGAATTTAGTTTGACTAAAATAAGAAAAGGAACAGGTTGCATTTGGTACAAAAGTTAACAACAAATACTTAGACAAGCTCAAGGACTTGTAAAAACGTGTAAATTTATTTGGCCTAATATGTTTTATAATTATTTAATTTGATTTTGTTATTTTTGTTTGTTTGATACTTAGGTCATTTTACTTTTTTCCTAAATCTTTTCTAGATTGAGTGTTTTGGTGTTAGAGTTAAGTTAAGCTTTGTTAATAAGATTTTTTTGATATCTTGAACAATAAAGCATGTTTGAACTGAACTGAACTGAACAGATGACAGATTTTGCTTTAACACTTGCATTCGTTGTATAGAGATCGCCCCTTTGCCGCTGCAATATTTCACTATTTTGTTACAAACGTCATTGGCGGAAATTGGAATTTTTTAATTTTATTGAAGTGAATTTGTAGCTAGGCCCGTAATTACGTCATTTTGACAGATTTTGTTTCAACACTTGCATACGTTGTATAGAGATCGCCCCTCTACCGCTGCTATATTTCACTATTTTGTTACAAACGTCAGTGGCGGAATTACAAGTTTTTAAATTTTATTAAAGTAAATATGAAGCTAGGTCCCTAATTACGTTTGTTCAATCGATCGTCTTTCTACCTGTTATTATGACCAGCAAATTTCCATTTTAATTTTGCTACTTCTCTGACATCCCTTTTGTTTTATTTCTTATCCATTCATTCCTTTTTCTATATCTTAGCTTTAAATGTAACATTTGCCTTTCCATGGATCTTTGGGCTTTTGTAACCTTATCAATGTTTGATTTTGTAAGTGTCCAGGTCTGGTCTGGTCTGGTCCACCTTTTGTTATACGGATTGGCTTGGTTCTTTCGTGGATTTTGATTGATGTTGTTTGGCCCGTTTTACTAGGATATTAATAGGTGGTCAACTGAACTAAAACCTTTTCTGAAGCCTGCTTGTTCTTTTGATTGATATCCGTCAAATTTTGTTGTTAGTCTATCTGTTAATATTTTATTAAATTGAGGAGTGTTATAGGTCGATAGTTTTTTAGATCTGCTCCATCGCCTTTCTTGTGTATAATAATGTTTTACACACCATACTTGAGCATTTCTGCCATTACTCCATCTTTTCGAGGTGATTTGGTATTTTTCATTTTCTTTAATGCTCTCTTTATTTCCGCTTAGCTTATTTCAGGTTGTAGCTCTGAGTTTTTGTTCTTTATTTTTCTTTGGAGTTTCTTGACTCTTTCTTTTATTTTCGTTTCATTTTTCTTAGAGTTTTATTTATTTCTGTGTACTCTATCGATGTCCTTTTTCCTTCTTTTTCCTTTCTCAGGGTTCCGCCTTTTTCAATCATATTGTCAGGAATGCAAATAACCCCTGACTGTGCCACTGTACGAAACCCTCTTGGAAAAGCGACAAACACAATTATGGTTCTGTTGAGATAAGAAAGTGGTTCCGCCTCCCTCCAAAATAGAAAACATTTGGTTGCCGCCCACTACACAGCAGATGGTTATGGCGAGAAAAACTATTGAAAAGTTTAGAGTGGGAGTCGTAATGGTTGAGCGTGGGGATACAGCAAGTAGCGAGAGGGTTTTCCCTTTAAAGTGATTGGACATGGAAAAACTGTGAGATAAGAAAATGTTGTCTATAAAATGTATTTTATCTCTGTTTTTGTTTAGCTTATCTTGTTTAGCTCATTAGCTAGAATGTAAAGTAAATTTTAGGATTATCAGCAACGCCACTGACTTGGTTCCTCCAAGCTCTTCAAAGAGGGGATAATGGATTATTTAGGTCAAACCTACCCTTTATAAAAATCCAAACTTTGAGAAGACAAGTCGGTAGTTACATTCTAAGTTTTGTCGAACTTAACTAAAACCTCTAAAAGTAATTGTCACTAAAGAAACATAAGATTTTTATATTTAAATAATATTTTGCAGTTTGTTATTATGGTAAGTTAAAGTTTTTATTTTAATATTTTGGGTCTTGTTCGTTTTATAGGTCATAAGAAAAGTTGTAACAATTTTTAAATTGCAACAGAGTTTTATTTTGTATTCATTAAAGTTTGTAACGTTTTTAAAACTGTTTTATATTTATTTTATTCACATAATAGATCTACTACGGTACCCTCGTTTAAGGGTTCGATTTAAAATAAAATCCTACCCGACAAGTTGGTGGAGGCTTGAGGCTTGTGTGAATAAAAACTTGCAAATAATTTTGTAAAATTTATTTTTTTTTAATAATTTTTTTTAAAAAATTTATTATTTTTGGGTAATAATTATTTGTTTATCAATTTATTTTTACTTATTTAGTATTTATCAATTTGTTTTTTATTGGATTTATTTTTAAATCAATGTTAAAACTATAAGACAAGCAAACCCTATACCGAATTTCGACCAGGTAAAACTGAACTTCTTCAAAACTTGGAGGGCCCAAAGTTGTGCTACCCCCTGGTCTGAATTCGATTTTTTTATTTTAGTAATATATAACAAGGTTAGAGGTTATTTTAATAAAAGAGCTCTGTAAGTACTTAAAAATGTCGAATACTACAATTTCTGATATAAAAAATAAGACCGGGACGCCGGCAAAGCCAAAGTTTGTATCCCCAAATTTATTTGATCCCTCCTCAGATATAAATGCTCGTGATTTTTTGAGGCATTTCGAAAGATGTGCGGTCCAAAATTCTTGGACAGAGAAAGAAAAACTAATGTATTTTAGCACGTATTTAGTAAATGTGGCATTTACTTGGTTTCAAAAATATAAAGAAAAGGCAGAAAATCAAAATAAAAAATGGAAAGATGTATCCGGCGATTTTTTAGAAAAATTTGAAACAGTTTTTTACAAACGTGAATTAAAAATTTGTTTATTAAATACAAAGCAAAAAGAATGAAGATATTAAAAAATATTATTTTCGATTAACAAATATTTGTGACGAATATGATGAATCTATGACATTTTCTAATTTTTTGGAATATTTTGAAAGTGGTTTTCATAATGATATACTCACAAGTTATTATATTTTACGAAAAGAACCTCCGACAGATCCAGACGATCTTTTAAAGTTAATAAATCACTTGAGTTCAATCCAAAGTTTAATAGCACATTAGATATTAAGTTCTGGTTAATTTTTTAAAGTTCGTACAGCAGGAAATTTTTTTTATATAAATTAGTAGTATATATTTATAATTTATAAAGGTATCAAACAGACACTAACTTCAAAATTTTTAATATGTCGAATTTAATTTAATTTTTTTCTGTAAATTAATGTTACTATTTTAAAAATAATTATCTAAGGTAAAATTTTCGATTACAATACATTGATAAATTTTATTATTTTAGTATTTTTTATATTTTAATATGTGCGTTATTGTTATCATGTTGAAAAATAAGCACGCATCTCTTACTTAAATTTCGAAAATCCAAGAACTGTAAAACACCAAAGTTGAATTACTCTTTGTAAAAATTTAAAAAAGTAAAAAAAAATATTTTTTAATATTTAGAAGCGAAGGTAAGCACGTTAAAAAAAATTGGTACAGAAACACTTAAATTTATACTTTTTATTTATTGAACGCGATTTTTTGTAAATATTTCTTATGCAAAACACCCATTTCTAACTTTGACATTCAGTAAGAGAATATTTCGAAAATACGAAAAAAATATATTTTAAACAACAAAATTGGTATTGGAATGAAAAGGAAAAAATAAGATTTGTCAGTTTATGAAAAACCAAGTACAAGTTAAGATTTCATATTATGTTTTTGTTAGCCACAAAAGACCCGCTTGAGGTCGCATTGGAAAGGCTCTCGATAGCCACTTGAATAAATTAGACTTTCGTGTTCTAATAATTAAAACTAGTGCCAATATAAGAAGTTTTGCCGTATTTTATTATGCTTTCGTGAAATAAAGTACACAGATGGAGTGAAATAAAGTGAATAGTTATGTCCCAAAAGCAATGTTTTTCCAAAACACGCATTTTGAAAACATTTTTGGTTTCCTTCAATGATTTTTTTCAAAACATAAAAGGTTGAACTAAAGTTATGCAGCGCCACAGGCAATACATTTCTTAAAAAGCTCATATAAAATTGTATTTTTTAAAATAGTTGTTTTAGAGTTATTGAAAATAAATCTTAAAAAAGAAATGAAGGATGGATTTGTGAAAAATTGGTAAATAACATAACCTTTAACTCAATTAGTAGAACGTTGTTTTTAATTGGCGCACGAAAAAAGTTTGGAAAAAACTTATATAAAAATAGAATAGCAATATCGCTATATCTTTTAAAGAATTTTTTCTGTTAATGTACTAAACTTTTTAGGTATAAAAAGCGATTTCGTGGAAAATCACAGAATGTTTTTCTTGTTTTAAAATCTGAACATAAAAAGAAAGTCACTGTTTTTAGTGACAAGGATAGAAAATATCGGCAAAATATTTATACAGGGCAAATTTATAACATAGGCAGAAGACCAAGTTAGAAATTTTATTTTATTTTAAAAAAAGATTAAATCAGCCAGTCGGAATTTAAAATTTCAGACTATTAAAAATGTTAAGTGCTTTGAACGTCAATTTTTTAAGTCAATTAAAGTCGCAACACAAATGGAAGGTAAAAACATGTTGTAAATGTAATTTTTTTTTCATAAATATTGCCTAGTGTTGGCAAGAATCGACAATAAAAAGATGAAATAAGTTATATATTTTTATGCATAAAAACTCATTTTTCTTTCCTACAAAAAATAACATAAAAAGGACTTACATGGGTATCTCCAAGAAAAAATTAATTCTTTCGATGGATGGTGCATACAGGATTCAAGTCTAATGTAGAGCTTTAACATAATTTTTATCCACTTATTTTTACAATTTTTTTGAATTTTTTTAAAATTTATTTTAGTACGAACACTAATACTAATATAATTTTTTTCTTAGGTTGACAACGTTTCACAATTTTGGAGATCACACACATTACAAATACAAAAATTACCGAACATGACGATTTACTTTTTATTTTATTTTTTTTTATAAATCGACGCGACGAACCTTTAGTGCCAACTTTTTGGCAAGACACACGTCCAGATGTTTCACGACGGACGAATAGCAACTAAAAACTACTTAAAAACACACAAGTACCATGGAACACTTAACAAATGGGTAACCTGTACAAGTAGGGACTTTTTCAGGAACAGCGATATACAGGGCGAGTCAAAAAATAAATAAATAAATAATTTTTTTTGGTATTTTATGAAAAACATAATGCTGAATATACAAAAACAGTAAAATTTAAAAGGGTATGTTTTGCGCATGCCCCAATAGAGCATATCTCTTAGCAATAAAAAAAAACAACATTTTTTTTAGTGCTACTGTACATTATTTGGCATACTAGTATGAGCAATGGCCAGTGTTCAAATTGGTTAGCTGAACTAAATAAGCACGCAATGACCCTTCAGCTTCACTCGTAGCTGAGAAAGCGAACAACTAATCAGTTTGCACAAAAAGTTTAACTGTTTTATATAAAATTTAATATTTAGCATAAATTTAGTCTCAAAAGATCTTTTGGCATTTAAATAAATTTTACTAAAAAGAAAAATAACTTTTATTTTTATTTCTCGAGAAACGGGCTAAGCATATTTTCAAAGCCACTAAAACAGGACTATTGTTCCAATGTCAAAATTAGGACATTATATTAAAAATTTAAATAGCACATAAAAAACTGTGCAGATTTTTTAATATATAATATTAGCTCAAAAGATTAACCTAAAGCTATTTAGCTCAACTGTCAGCTTTATTAACCAAAAAGTTAATTTTTGTTGAAAATTAAAAAGTATTTATACTAAGATTTTTTTTTAATTATTAAAGATATTACAATACGTATTTTCTTAATAAAGAACATTTTTTTAACACGTAATATTTCCTGATGAAAGACTGTATTTGTTAAAAGTAATTAAACAAAAAACGCTAAATTTGCAGTTTGATATACATATACAGATTCAGTTTGGTTTTTATCTTAATGACTTCAAGAGCAGTAAAAAGCTCACAGAACAACAAAGCTTTGTTCTGAAATTCACACAATGGTTGATTTATTTATAAAAACATAATTTTATACTTTTGTCCCTGAATCTTTAAAGGAATTAAAAGATATAAAAATATATCCAATGGCCACATCTTAAGTAAAAAATATAGCTGCAGCGTAGGAAACTTGGATTTCTATAATATTTGGAAAATTTGAGGGGATGTTATTTTATTGATTTGATTTTATGCATGCATGTTTGAATTTTGGCGGGGATACGATAATTTAAAACTTTGGAGAATTTTTTTTTGTTTCTTGCAAGAAGGTACATGATGAATATACAAGGTGAACATACCAAGTGAACATACAAGGTGGACTTTTTTTTTCTTTCAAATACAAGGTGAAAAAATGAAACTAGCTATATAGCGATAGCAAACGATTTTGCTAATTACCTACTTAAATTGTCTTAGGTAATGCGCGCGCATCATATAAAATATTTATTTGGTTAAATATGTGTATTAAATATTTTGAAAATATGAGAGATATATTTTTCTTGGAAAATATAAATCACTTTTTGCTTATAATTTTGTGAAAATAAGCAACAAGTGATATTTGGAAAATTAGTTTTTAAATACTCTGTTGGCAAGACCCAAATTAATTATTTTGAAAAGGAATATTTGAATACTTTTATTATAGTTAATTTTGTATTCGTACTATTCAGGACATATTTATTTTAAACAAAATGTATTTTTTTTTGCAAATGTAAATGATTTAATATTTTGATAATTTTATACTAAGTAATTTTATAATTAAACATAAAGACATTTTTTTAAATATTGTAAAGACAACAACATTATCTCTCATATTTTGAAAACAATCATCGGTATAAGCTCAGAACTAATGCCTCACTTTTGTTACATGTCAATGGTGCACAACACACGAAAGCAGCCTAAAAACTCCCAGCATTTGATGTCAGTACCACAGTAAAGATGAATGGTTCGAAAGTTTGGTTATAGTCAAATCCAAACAACCCTTAGACCATATAACGTCATGTCGTCGAGGTCGCCGACAAATTGGTGGGGGGCATATGTCAGGAATGCAAATAACCCCTGACTGTGGCACTGTACGAAACCATCTTGGAAAAGCGACAAACACAATTATGGTTCTGTTGAGATAAGAAAGTGGTTCCGCCTCCCTCCAAAATAGAAAACATTTGGTTGCCGCCCACTACACAGCAGATGGTTATGGCGAGAAAAACTATTGAAAAGTCTAGAGTGGGAGTCGTAATGGTTGAGCGTGGGGATACAGCAAGTAGCGAGAGGGTTTTCCCTTTAAAGTGATTGGACATGGAAAAACTGTGAGATAAGAAAATGTTGTCTATAAAATGTATTTTATCTCTGTTTTTGTTTAGCTTATCTTGTTTAGCTCATTAGCTAGAATGTAAAGTAAATTTTAGGATTATCAGCAACGCCACTGACTTGGTTTCTCCAAGCTCTTCAAAGAGGGGATAATGGATTATTTAGGTCAAACCTACCCTTTATAAAAACCCAAACTTTGAGAAGACAAGTCGGTAGTTACATTCTAAGTTTTGTCGAACTTAACTAAAACCTCTAAAAGTAATTGTCACTAAAGAAACATAAGATTTTTATATTTAAATAATATTTTGCAGTTTGTTATTATGGTAAGTTAAAGTTTTTATTTTAATATTTTGGGTCTTGTTCGTTTTATAGGTCATAAAAAAAGTTGTAACAATTTTTAAATTGCAACAGAGTTTTATTTTGTATTCATTAAAGTTTGTAACGTTTTTAAAACTGTTTTATATTTATTTTATTCACATAAGAGATCTACTACGGTACCCTCGTTTAAGGGTTCGATTTAAAATAAAATCCTACCCGACAATATCATATATTTTCCTACTTTGGTCATAGCTCTTGTCAGCATATCATTTATTTAATCTATATTTTCGTTTCCGCATCTTAAGTTTTGGGTTAGCTGTTACTTTAGCCTTTCTTTGTATATAGCTTTATTTTGTGTAAATTTGTTTGTCAAGTTGATCATTGTTATTAATTATTTTTCTTTCCATTTCGAAATTGCTGCCTGTTGTAAAGCTGTTTAGGACTGTTACATCTCTTACGATGTTTTTTTCCGGTTGTCAGTATGTAATCAATTTTGTTTTTCGTTATTCCATTAGGGCTGAGTCATGTCCACTTTCATTGCGGTTTCTTTCAATAAAATGAATTCATTGCATAAAGGTGTTTTTCTCTGGATAATTCATTAATTCCTTGGCCATATCCAAAATCCCCTAGTTTAGTTTCTTCTATGTTTATTTTCTTACCTAATTTGGCATTGAAATCTCCCATTACTATTGTAAGATGCTCGTCATCATTGGTAGAAGGGGCGTATACTTGGATAACTTAAAATTCTTTCATTTTTAGTGTAAGATTATTTATTATGAATCCTACTCCAAAGTTGCTGTTATCTTCGTTACCTTTATGGTATAGAAGATTACACGAGTTCAGTTTGATCCGGTTTTCTTATTTTCGACGGTTTTCGGATTTTCGACGGGTTTCTGTTTCCATTTTATTCTTGACAGCTCTTCTTACAGTTCATAAATTTTTTCGTTGGTATTCAATGACCTAATATTATATTGTTACGGGTTCTCAACAACAATTAAAACTCGCAAATGTCAAAAACGATTTGTCAATTTATTTCGACAATTATGTACAAAAACACGCACTTAAACTTACTAATAACTTGCTAATAATTCACTAGTTTAATCAGCCTATTAACTTCGTGTTAACATCTAGCGATCACTACTGTTGGTTATCTTTGACTGACAGTCGATGCGCGACCCCGGCCCTATATATATAGGGTCGTCTATCTCTCTCGAACTCTCCAGCAGTCTTCGACGCCTGGAAAGTTCTCGTATTAATGCGACCGCAAGTCACAGATAACGCAACTAAAACCTAGACTAAGAATACAACCATAAGATAAGTCAACCTAATACTACACTAAACCTAAATAAATTCTAACTATAAAATTTAAATAACTTAAATTGGTAACAATATGTTCCTATTTTGACTAGTTTGTCTTTGATTCCTGTCACAAGAGAATTTTTGCCTCCCCCAGCTTCCGTAAGGCAGACCATAGAGGTGTGGGATTCGGAGAGTTTCCTTCCCACCTGGGGCCATTTCCTTTGGTTTTCAAATTTGCAATAATTTTTCCATTGGGGGGTAGGCTCATTGAAAGGCCAGGCGTTTGACTGCACCAAATACTATAACATTTATTTTATGTATTTAACATTTTTGTTATGCTGTGTTTTAATACAAAATATTTAGTAAATTCATTTTTGTCATACGAAAAATGGTTTAAAATAGCTGAAGCCAATCTGAGGGCACGGCAGTGCCTCGCCCAGTTCGCACTCTCGTATCATTTTTTCTTGAAACATTTCAGCCCATATTTGACCTATCTAAAACTTTACTTCGGAATGAGCTACGAATCTCAAACTTTGCACAGTCGTAGATCTTCATAGAGTTAACAACCCCTCCAAGTGGACTTTCATAAAGTAGTTACGAAATGTCAAAAAACGTCTAAATTGCCACTAACTCCTTGGGTCCTTCATGCAAAGATATTAAAAGAAGACCAAAAACTCAACTCAGAATTGATTTTAGCAATATAAGAGGATTAAGTACCAACATGAATTCAGTTCACCAACATCTTGAAGAACAAAGACCTGACATCCTTGTTCTCACTGAAACTAAAATCAGTTCTGCAACACCTATTGTGAACTATCTTTATCCCGGCTATGACCTACACCACCGATTTCGACATAATTTTGGGATCTGTGTGTACATTAAAAATGACCTTTCATGTCATCGAGAGGAGAAGCTAGAACCAGCGAACCTCGATATCATATGGCTGAAATTCACCTCAAAGTCATCGACCAAGTTCATTTGCTGCCTCTACCGACCGCCAAGTAACACCGAGTATCAAAACTTTTTTGCGACATTATCCGAAAACTGTGATAGAATACAGTCTAACTATCCACATGCGGAAATTGTTTTTTTAGGCGATTTCAACGTCCACAATATACCCTGGCTAAAACACCACAACAAAACAGATAATGAAGGCAGGGAAGCAGAAGCTTTTGCCATAAGTTGTGGTCTAACGCAGCTTGTCGATGAACCTACCCGTATCTCAGAAAGGGGTGAATTTGCAGCGCTTTTAGACTTGTTCCTAACTACAAATCCTGACTTGTACACAATTCAAGTAGATCCCCCACTTGGTTCATCCGATCATAAACTTATAAGAACAAAGTGCGAAATGTTCATACCACCAAGCCAACAATCACTTCCTCGTAAAATGTGGCACTATAAATCGGCAAAATGGAATGACCTTAAACAGTTTTACCTGGATTTTCCATGGCAAGAAGTTTGCTTTAAAACAGCTGATCCCACTATTTGCTGTAATGAAATAACAAAAGTAATCTTATCTGGAATGGATGCATATATCCCACATACAATAAAAAGCAGAGCTAATGCAAAACCTTGGTTCAACAGCCAGTGTCAAACGGCTGTACAGAAAAAACACAGAGCATAAAACCTTTGGAAACGACAACAAACCGCTCAAAACCACACAGAATTTATAGAAGCCAGAAATAGTTGCAAAATTACTATTGACGCCGCCAAAGAAACATACAATCAAAGAATAAAAAACAGGTTGCTGAATTGTCCAAGTAGTTCTAGGTCCTTTTGGTCTCTTGCAAAAGCCGTTGGATCAAACTTCACCAAGTCATCCATACCACCACTTACAGATAAAAATACTCACTCAGCCACAACATCAGAGGAAAAAGCCAATATGCTGGCCAAAATCTTTTCCTCCAACTCAAACCTAACAGTGCCAAATGGAAAAACTCCACCGTTCATTGAAAGGGTTTCCCACAGTATGCCAGAGGTACCCTTTTGTCACAGAGAAATACGAAAATCCCTTAAAAAGTTGGATACAAACAAAGCAATGGGTCCAGATGGCATTCCCGCGATAGTACTCAAAAATTGTGCTAACGAACTCACCCCAACTTTCGCTAAATTATTCAATTTATCTTACAGGCAAGGAGTATATCCATCATCATGGAAGTCTGCCGCAGTACAACCTATTCCAAAGAAAGGAAAAAAGACAGATCCGTTAAACTATAGACCAATTGCTCTACTTCCGGTGATATCAAAAGTAATGGAAAGAGTTGTTAACAATCACCTAACCAAGTACTTGGAAAAGTACAAACTTATCAACGACAAGCAATACGGATTTCGAAAATATAGGTCAACTGGCGATTTACTTACATACGTCACTCATTTATGGCAAAAAGCGATTGAGTTACGGGGCGAAACAAGAACAATTGCCTTAGATATATCAAAAGCATTCGATAAAGTCTGGCATGAAAATCTGCTCAACAAGCTTAAAGCAATGGGATTGTCGCCGAAACTTTGCACTTGGTTTGAAAGTTACCTTAAGGATAGATCCATTTATGTTGCACTGGATGGCCGGAACTCCAACTCTTACCAAATAAATGCTGGTGTGCCACAGGGAGCAATCCTTTCGCCAACACTTTTTCTGATTTACATAAATGACCTCATAGATAAAACAGTAAATCCACTTTATTGCTTTGCAGATGATGGCAATGTAGTCTCCTCAGTCATACCACCCACTCAGTGTCTATCCGCACGTGAATTCCATCATCTTAGACAAACTCAAATATCGCAGATAAATAACGATCTGGAGATAATAGAGGACTGGGGCAACAAAAACCTTGTACAGTTCAACGCGCAGAAAACCCAAGCAGCCCTGTTTTCAAAAAAGACCAGCACCGGTGAGCCAAACATCATGCTATCTGGAAGTGCTGTCACATTGCAGAGCCAGTTGAACATCTTAGGAGTCACTGCAGAGACCAACATGTCTTGGCACAGTCACGTGGCAGATATAGCTAGAAGGGCGTCCCAAAAGCTTGGGGTGCTATTTCGTACAAGACATCTGTATACACCAAGCCAACTGCTGACACTCTACAAAGCCCAGATTCGACCAACTATGGAGTACTGCTCACATATATGGAGTGCGGCACCCAAACATACCTTAATGCTTTTGAACACCGTGCAAAAACGAGCTATCAAGCTGATCAATGACCCCGCACTTACCCGTAGTTTGGATAGTCTCGAACATCGAAGAACTGTGGGCGATCTATCTCTCTTCTACAGGTATTATCACGGAAAATGCTCTGAAGAGTTGGCACGTATGATCCCCCCGGGAGTAGCACCTACTAGGCGAACACGTCAAACAGACGGTAACCATCAATTTACTGTCAAAATAGAGGCACCAAGAACCTCATTATATCAGAATTCATATCTCTGGAGAACAGCATTGCTGTGGAATAAACTCCCTGCGACAGTTTTCCCTGCAGGTTACAACCTGAACCGTTTCAAAACCAACACACACCAACATTTCCGCGCACTGGCCGCTTCTCGAGCGTGATAGGGACCTCCTTGCGAGTGCGCTTAACTGTAAAAAAAAAAAAAAAAAAAATAACTCACTCACTAACTCATGTATAGATCATCAAAATTCTACTGTACTTCCGGACATGCTACAAAGCTGAAATTTGGCATACATAAAAAATTATGACCAAACCCCTGGAAAAAATCAAAAAACCCCAAAATTTTCATTTACTCTCCTCCCCTATAAATGTAAAGTTATGTAAAAGTAACATTACCCACTTCCAGAAATGCTAGAGACCTGAGCATTGGAAGACGGATAGGAACTATGATAACCCTATACATGTAAAGTTATGTAAAAGTAACATTGTCCACGTTCAGAAACGCTAGAGTGCTGAGCTTTGGAAGGCTGATAGGAACTATGATAAAACCATGGGAAAAAATAAAAAACCTCAAAATTTTAAGTAAGCCATTGCAAAAGTTTTGAACAATATTCCGCATATGTTAATACTTTAAAAATTAAATATTATGCAATTCCTTTAAAAAAGAAGTGAAATCATAAAAACATTTCATGTAAAAAAAAGCCAAGTAGGCGAAAATGGCATTCCGTAAAAAGGATTGAGATAAAAGTAAAGCCAAGTTCTCCAATACAAATTTCGAAATGAAAGGTTCTTACTAGTTTGGAAATGTTTTTCTAAACTTGGCTATTACGGCTGCAAATGACTCTTAGGCACACACTAAATTGAACATAAAGAAGTTTGGCTGTAATAGCAAAGTTTAAAAAAACATTTCCAAACTTTCTCAATCATTTTTACGAAATGCCATTTTCGCGTACTTGGCTTTTTTTACGCGAAATGTTTTTGTTATGATTTTATTTATTAGGAAACTAAATATGCAAATAAAAAATTAATATCTTTAAAAATAGAGCCAATCAAAAAACAAAATTAACTTTTTTATTCCAATATGGTATTAAACTAATAATGCATGCTGTTTAATGCTGCCAGTTATTTTTTGTTTTTGTTTTTATTTGATTTTTTGGGAAAACCTAGCCTTAAATTTTGTTTTGATATTTTTGGGCTCTTTAGCCGAACCTTTAAAAAAGAAACTCCTTGTTTGGGAAAATTACGATCAGGTGATAATTTTTCTCTTTGTTGAAAGTTATTTTCTCTTTGAACACCTGATCATTTTAGCAAAAGTCATGCGCGCTTTGCACACGCTGGGAGTTTTGAAGCGCCCCCCTGTATTTGTCATGGGAATGAAAAACCACTTCCGAAAAGACACTGAAAGAAGTCACACGTGTTTTAAGATTCAGACCAAAATTCCATCCACAAGAAAGTCCGCGGCGCCGCGAGTGAAACTGTGGAACTGCTGTTAAATGAAAGAAGGTAAGCTTGTAGCGTGTTGCCGATTTTTTTCCTTTGTTTTAGTTCAATAAACGTCTGTTTTCCCAGACGGGGTGAATTTAACTTTGGGGTAATTTTTTTGTGAAATCTCTAGTCTTTTCCCCTTCAGGCACTCAGTCGTTTATTTGGTCCTTCAGACCCTTATGTTTGAAATAGCCCTTTGCATTTTACAGTTTTTTTTGTTAAAAAATTGGTAATTTTATAGTGTTTTTGCAGCAACCACATTTTATCGTTTTTTTTTTGCCAGATTCGAACATTTTTGTTTTTGTACCGGTTTTTTTAGCTTCCGCATGATTTTGAAGGTTGGGAGCCCTGAGTTTGGTGTATGACCTCGTGCGGCGAAAAAAAACCCCCCCGTTCGACATTTGGGAACGTCGCGTTCTTTTTCTTGTTGGCCGTTGTTTGACTGACGTTTCGTTGACGTTTGTGTGTTCGAACCTCACAATTTGTGTGTTCTAACCTCACAACCTCCGAGGTTAGAAATTCTGGAAAAATTTTCGTCGGTTTCGAGTTTGTTTGGGCGAAATCCGTCGAAATTTGCCTTCGTTATTTGCTTTCGTTAAGCGCGAGATTATTGCCGCGTAACTACCGAACCTTACCCGTGTGTTGATAGCGAATTTGTCGCTAAAAAACCTACCTTTTTGTATCTGATAAAAACCGCTTTGTCATGTCTGAAACAAAATCTTTAAAACAAAAACAAAAAAGCGTTTTTAATAAATTAAGAACGACTTACAATAAAGCCGTGGAAGCCCAGGGCAATGCGGATAAAGCAAAAAAGTTAAAAACCAGATGGAAGGATGTGCCTTCTCTGGTAAGTCAATTTGATGCCGTGCATTTCGAAATTATAAGCCTAGATAGTAGTGATCAGATACAGGAAAGTCAGGAAACCTTAGTGCACAATTAGATCGATTTGTGGTGAGCTCTATCCTGAGGATTATCAGGATGCCTCACAGGCAATTTTAAACCATTCCCTGTTGAATGTGAACAAGGGTCTTGAAAGTAAAAGAATAGAGGTACCCCATTTTGACGGTAATCTTAAAAAATGGCTCACCTTTTTTGATATGTTTAAGTCACTTGTTCATGATGAAAGCTGACATGAATGAAATAGCTAAATTTCAGGCCTTAAATACTGCTCTTGTGGGAAAAGCAGCATCTGTGATTAGGAATATACCGCTAACCTCGGATAATTATCGAGTAGCTTTTGATGCGATGATTAGGCGCTTTAATAATAAATTATGGGACGTCTATTTGTCAAGCCCCTTCTGCAAAATCGAGCAACCCATATGATTTGAGATTGTTGTTGTCCACTTTTCGGGAAAATTTGGAAGCATTGTCAAACTATGATGATGACCTTTTAGATTTTGCTAAAATGATTCTTCTTTTGGAAAAAGTTGATACCCCATTGAAAACTCAGTTTGAGAATGAGTATAGTGTTTCTTGTCACACCCGTCCTATAAAGATTTGTTTAAATTCTTAGAGAAAAATTGTCGGGCTTTGGAAAATAGTTCTCTATTGAATAAAAAAAAGGAGGTCTCACCTCCACTACCCCCTAGGAAGGGTGGCAAACCACCCTATCCTGCTTTAGTGACTGGAACAGGCCAGTCTGGTAATAAAGGTTGTGCTTATTGCCAGCAGCAGCCCTACCACCCCCTTGTGAAGTGTGTCAGATTTCTGGAATTAGAAGTAGGTCAACGCCATCTATTTGTTAAGCGTGAAAGACTGTGTTTTAACTGCTTTGGCAAGCATGGTGTTTCTCAATGCCCTACAACTGTCGCGTGTCGTCAGTGCCAGGGACTTCACCATTCCCTGTTGCATTTTGTGAAAAGCTTGCCGAGGTCCAAGTTGCTACACCCAGTAGCAACCATTTTGAACCTCGTAAGAGGAGACATGTACTTTTTGCAACTGCCGAAGTTTTAGTTGTAGATGCCAACAAGAAGTTTGTGTCTTGTCGGGCAATTTTAGATTCCGCTAGTGAAGCGTCCTTTGTAACCATCTCCTTGGCTGAGAGGTTAGGACTTAAAGTAGCTCCGAATAGAACTCCTGTTGAAGGAATAAATGGCATCATTTCTAGTACGTCATATGACAATGTAACATTGCAAATTGGCTCCTCCAAGTTTCTTGATAGTTTGTTTTCCTGTGATGCCATTCTTATTCCTAAAATTTGTGGAACCATACCTATGAGTGTTGTAGAATATGATTCTATTTAGTGGCCATACTTAAAAGATTTAGATTTTGCTGATCCTAATTTTGGACAACCTAGTAGTGTAGACCTCTTAATTGGTGTTGATTTGTTTAGTCAGATGCTTGTGCCTGGCTTTAAAAAAGGAGAAAATGGACCTTGTGCCATTAATTCAATATTTGGTTGGATACTCCTTGGTGGTATTGATGGTCCCCGTAAAACTCAAAAACCGATTAGTTTGTTGACCTCAGTGTCTTCCCCTATAGGATCTCGATTGGATAGTACCTTACAAAAGTTTTGGGAACTAGAATCGACCCCTCAAAAAATCCCTCTTTCCTCTGATGAGGACTTGTGTGAAAAAATATTTGCTACCACTCATTCAAGAACTGAGTCTGGCAGATATGTTGTTCGTTAACCTTTTAGAGAGCCTCGACAAGAACTTGGTGACTCTAAAGGTCAAGCATTGCGTAGATTCAATATGATGGAAAACCGATTATTGAAAAATCCTGCTTTGTATGGTGCGTACAAAGACTTTGTTCAGGATTACCTAGACCAGGGGCATATGAAATTGGACAATTCCAGCCCTGACTTCCATTCATATTTTATTCCACACCACCCAGTTGTGAAGGCAGATGGTGACTTGTCAAAAACTCGAATTGTTTTTGATGCATCTGCCAAGACCTCAAATAATTGTAGCTTAAATTCTATTTTATTAGTTAGGACCTAAACTCCAAAGAGATATTGTGTCAATATTGTTTACTTTTCGCCTTTATACTGTAGTAGTGTGTAGTATTTTCTAGTGACATACGTCAAATGTTCAGGCAGATAGATATACATCAGTCTGATGTGTGTTATCAAAAAATATTGTGGCGGTTTGACCCAACCGATGAGATTCAAGAGTACTCTCTTCAAACTGTGACTTATGGTGTGAATTGGAGCCCATACCTAGCTATTCGTACTCTTCACCAGCTCGTTAAAGATCATGGCAATGACTTTCCACTAGCGAGCAAGGTGTTGATGCATACTAATTATGTGGACGATGCCATTAGATTAGCTAATTCTGGGACCCAATTCTTGAAATAAATCCGTATACGGATTCGGCGAAACGCATACGGATATTCACCATTCAAATTCTTGAAAGCTCGTATACGAGTTTTTCGTTCGGAAATAGAGTCGAGTCTGAATTTCCGAATACGAATCTGAGTGATCTAACCTAACATTTTTTTTTACTTTAATATATTTTTTAGTGTTTGCTTAATTTTTCTTTATTTAAAAAAAATTGGGAGGTCTTCTGAAAAAAGACGCGAGGACGCAAAGAGGTGGAAGGGGGATTTAGCCTCTTGTGACACTCAGTTTTTTTTAATTTCTTTTTTTCTTGGAAATGCCTTACGACTGGGGGGGGGAGTGAAAAATCCTGAATTTTTGCGTTAACAATATATGAATTTGTTGGTGATTTTACTGTGTTTTTAACAGCTCTAAAAAATAAAAATAATTTTAAAAAGTTACAACTTTATAACACATTTTCAAGAAAAAATATATAAAAGGAGCGTTTTCGGGAGGGGCGGGAGGATTAAAAAGTTTCAATAAAAATTTGAGTATTGTGCAATTTTTTTGTCTTGCTTGTGTCTCTTTTAACACACTTTATCAAATATTTTGTGGGGCATTGATACCTCTTGATTCCCCCCTGGGTACAATGCCTTATCTGATTTTGCTTAATTTTTGGATAATATAACGGCCCAAGGGCTTCAAGTAGGAAAATCCCCTGCATGTAAATAATAAACCTATTCTTATACTTTAACCAGTTTCACTATTTTTTCTGACTTTTTCTATGTTGGCCAAAAATAAATAAAATATAAACATTATTTTTCTTTATTTACATTTCAAAGTACATAATAAGTACTTGCTGTCAAGTGCATTAAAAAATGCTATGCAATATGACTACAGTGTGGGAACAAGCCAGTTGGAATAAACTTGCTAGTCGGTTAAATTTAAGTTTTTTGAAAAAATTCAAACACATGTTAACTGAGATTTTTAACCGGCAATATTTTTACAGAATATTTTTTGAACAGACCCCCAGAAAGGGGTCCACTAGCATACAACTTATTTTTTAAGATGGAATGACCCCACTTAAGGCACCTTGTTAGAAAAGGTATCAAATAATTTTTAAAAATTAACAAAAAGAAAATTATATCTATTTTTTTGTAATTTTTAGAGAATATAAGTTTCATTTAAAGAAAAACCTATAATTTTATTAAAATATAGGTGGTGGACCCCTGACAGAAGGTCCAGTAATACCAACATTTTTTTGCAACTGGTAGACTTAACTTGTAGCACTTTGTTCAAAAACTAATAAAAAATGTTTTTTTTTTTTGACAGATTTCCAAAAAAAAGTGAACCATAATTTTTCTTTTTCAATAGGCTTTCCAACAAGGTGCCACAAGTTTTATCTTGTTGGACCCCTTTCTGGGGTTCTGTCCAAAAAAAATTCATCAAAAATATTGCTCATTAAAAATCTCAGTAGGCATGTTTTTGGTGTATTCTAAAAAATTTAAATTTAAACTGCTAGAAAATTTATTCGAACTTGCTCGTTCTCATTGTATAAGCTTTTATGTAAGAAGTTGTATAATCTTTTTTACAATAAAAACTACAATAAACTTATTTTTATTTTACTTATAATTTATTAAAAAAAGTTCTTTAAAAGTTAATAGATCACCAATTGCATCTGAGTATTTCTGTAGGATCATCATTGCAACAGGACTGCTAGGCAAAAACTGCTTCACACCTCAAAAATGATCTTCATGAAACCTGTAACAAAAAGTTTTTTCATTGAGTGTACCACAACAGACCTCACTGGATCCGTATTACTGGCAGGATTTTTATATATGTCCTTGTTTATAACTTTTGAGAAACAAAGACATCTACAAAAATAATGTACATATTCAAATCAAATTATACTGATCATATGAGGGCTGCTTTAGTCTACAACAGTTTTTAATTTTTTTGGTGTTAACTGACATTCAAATTTAAACAAAAGAATGGGTTTTTTGAAACCTTGTTCTACTCAAAAAGAAACTGAGAAAAAAACAGTTGGAGCAAAAAATTAAATTGTTTCTATTCTACAGACAAAATGCAAACTCCAAATGTTTCAGTAAAAACCCCTATGTTATTTAACGCTTGTACAATTTTTGTCAAAGCATGATGTAAGGAAGTTCGTCAAACACAGGCTACTCATAACAAACAAAGCCTCAAGTTCAAGACCTCTTTAGAATACTATAAAGTTTATTTGTTTTCTTTTAAGCAGTCTCAAAATTCAACTGCGAATTTTACCCCCAAATTTCCACACTTCAGAGAGGTTAGATGTCCCTAGGCCCCAAATTTCCATTTCTATAATTTGGTACTTACCGTTACCAATGATTACACAATCATTGCTGTTACCAAAATAAAACCTATCATCATTTGTTTTAATTTTTCTTCTCCCTACTCTAAACCACCTATTAGGGTAGAGTAATATTTTGAAAATTTTAGTGAGCCACTAATTAATTTTTTTTTATTATTAGGCTACTGTGGTCGACACCAAAAATTAAAAAAAAAAATTTTTGACACCTTTCGGTACGATCCTAGGGTCTTCTTGACCATGGTTTGCATCAATTTAGTTTAAATTTTGGGAATTTCATTTTAACGATTATTAGAGAGTTGCAGTCCTACCGAGACGTTATTTGTAATTTTTTTTTAATACTATCGGTAATTTTTTTTAAATTTTTTAATTACACACAACATCCTTACTAGGCTAATTCAACGCAATTTTAGCGAGCGGATTTTTTTTTAATTGAGCATATTTTACGATTTCTATAACATGAACATCTGTTCCGATGTTTATTGCGTTCACTTATATATTAAGGGATGATGTTGCCTTAAGCAATGCAAGTTTCGTGTAGAATAGGTAAGCAGGTTAAAGTGGGTTTTGATTTATTCTTTTGAGAAAAATCATTGTATACGGCGATTTGGGTTTTTTTTTTTGAGGAGTTTAGTTGTGGAGCCGTTCTGCAATAGCAGGAGTATACCCTAGCGTTAAATGTGTACAACAGCTTTGGGATTGTACGTTCCATTTAGGGACAAATTTACCTATTCGGTTGCTGAGGTAAACAAACATAACTTAACTTTAATTTTAGTCCAGTTCAGCTAGGATAAGCGCAATTATTTTTTTTTGGTTTTACTCACGCAGGAGTGGAACATTTTTATTTTTTTAAACTTTTTTTTTATGGCTACTTGTTAATTCTAATTTAGGATTTAAGTAGTTATTTCTCTCTGCAAGGTTGGACGTCATAGTTGGTTGTACAAATACGTAATATAAACTATGATTACATTTTTAAATGCAAATAAATTTTATTTTCTTACTGCGCCGGTGTTCTTCGATTTTGTTCGCGTCTGCCCGTATTTAAGTTTTATATTTTCTACAGTTGTGAGAAAATTTATAGTGATTTTCACTAGTGAATTGAAAGTGAACTTTGTGTTTGTTATTGCGTGGTTTAGTTTTTATAATTGGGAGGTATAATTAACAGTTTTAATTAAAGTTTTAATATAAAAGGCAACATGGCTATTTCTTTGAGTCGGTTGTCTGACATAAGGTACTTAGTCAAGGACGAGTTAATCTACGAATTAACATGGAGAGGCATAGTCATTAGATCGGTGGAAGAGATGAAGCAACAGCTCATACTGATTAGACAGAGAGAAAGGACTGATGGAAGTATGAGATACCCTCCGTATCCCTTTAAATTTGGCCAGGATGCTTTTAGCTGCATGAAGAAGCTAGATAGTAGATACTGGTAGAGAAGTTCTCTGGTACGAGCAAAGGGGTAGAGTTTAGAAAAATCGCTGTAAGGTTGGAACACGTGCTAGCCAGGATTAACAACATGAATCCGTCCAACTTTGAAGAAAGTCAAACAAAAGGCATACTGGTTGCGGAAACCTTAAGTTTGATTGGGAGATTGCAGAGCCAAGCAACAGATCTGCTAAGAGTTGGCGTTGCCTCAGATGATGATGAAGCATCTGAAACCCAATCAACGAGTCGAGGCTCAGACCACTCAACAAATGCTGGCAACACACCCAACCAGTCTCATTTCCCGCAACCACAGCACTCGAGCACACCGAGAACAGCTCAACAGCCTACGAACCAACCATCGGTCATTGCTCCAGTGCAAATGCAAGTGGTTACGAACCCAACTCAAGCACCAATACAGGCACCACCCCCAATGCTGATCCAGAATGACGGTGCATCAGCTTTTCATTATCAACAACCGTCTACCGTTCCTTTGAGTTTAGCTGCTCTCCAAAGTAGCATAGCACCAATTGCTCAGTCACGACCATTTTCATGTTCGTCGCCAGTACCAATGTCAAATGATCCTGGTACCTCATATCACGTTGCACCTGTACCTCCGCATAAATGGAACTTAAAGTTTACAGGCGAGAGGGGTACAATCTCCGTCACCGCATTTTTTGAGAGAGTGGACGAGTTGAGTCAGGCTAGAGGAGTTAGCAAAAAGGTTCTACTGAACTCACAAATATGTTCGTAGAGAAGTCCATACATGGGAACAGCTGGAACAGAGGTTCATGGCAGAGTATCTCCCTTCTTCATATGGCGAGAAGCTATTGAAGGAAATTCAAAAACGTAAACAAGGCCCTGGAGAATCTATAGGGACCTATATTGCTGTCATGAACACGTATTTCCAAAGACTTGGCTGTCCTGTTTCTGAAGAGGCGAAATTAGCTATCGTCTTCAGAAATATCGCGGACATTTATAAGAAAGGGTTGATTGCTACTGAGGTCAATAGCCTATCACATTTAAAAGATTTGTGTCGTAGAATAGACCAAAGATATGGGTTAGAGGAGGAGAATTTTACTCCTAGAAGAAACCCATCTATTGAACCTGACTTGGCCGTAGAGAGCGATATTGACGATTTTCCAACAGGGGTTGATGCAATTCAAATATCAAGTACCGGGACATCGAGCCAACAGAATTTAAATCATCCTGTTAATAGATGCGACAGAGATAGGCGACAGCCAACAAATATTTCCTCTGCTAGAGCTAATAGAGAGAGACAACAACCACCTAGTGGTCAGTCTAGCGTAAGTGACAGGGATGTACAACGACCACAGGGTGTTGGATCTGGTAGGGCGAACAGGGACGTTGTTTGTTATAGATGCAACCAAACAGGGCACATGGCGATCGGGTGCGCATTACCTAGAGGTAAGCAGTGTTATTCGTGTGGACAAGTAGGGGTAACAGTAAGAGAATGTCGAAATTGTAATCGTCAGGGAAACGGACCCAGGCGCTCGTAGGCGGTCGACCTTCGAGTCAGCCTGAACAAGCATCGACCGATAGGCTAACGAACGTTTTAGATTATGTGATAAGTCATGCTCGTAAAGATGAGAGACCTTATTTAGAAGTGGATGTGCTCGGAAATAAGTTATTAGGTTTGTTGGATTCCGGGGCTTCACGTACCTTTTTAGGGAATCATGGTTGGTCAATCATCGAGAGGTTTGGTTTTTCACTTGATACCACGAAGAAGACGAGTTGTATTGTGGCAAATGGTCAAAGCACTGTTAGTATTCGGACAGTACAGCTTCCTATGCGAGTCCAGGATAAATTTAGGTTAATAGAGGTCGTCGTCGTTCCTGAGTTGCCGCACACTTTGATTTTGGGATTAGATTTTTGGATTTCGATGGGGATAGTACCGAACTTAAGTACTAATGAGTGGCACTTTGCCGATAATAAAGATGTGATTTGTTCTTTAGAAACATCAGACCAACAAACTACTCTTACGCCTTATGAATCAGAACGACTAGAGGAATTGGTCGATAAATATAAGACTATTATGGGTTACTCACTGGGATGTACAGACAGAGTAGAACATAAGATTAGATGCAGCACCGATAAGACAACGTTCATATAAGGTCTCACCGGTCATTCAGAAACTTATTGATGATGAAATCGACGAAATGTTGAAACTTGATGTTATAGAACGGAGTAGTAGTTCATGGGCTTCACCAGTGGTAATGGTACAAAAGAAAAACACAAAGAAATATCGTTTCTGCGTAGACTACCGCAAATTAAACTGAGTGACGGCGTGTGATAGTTATCCTTTACCACTCGTATCCGAGACTCTTGACAAATTGAAAGATGCTAAGTACTTGTCAACTTTAGATATTAAGAGTGCTTACTGGCAAGTACCAATGGAAGAATCATCAAAGCCATTAACAGCATTCATCTGTCGACGAGGTCTTTTCCAATTTAAACGGTTACCTTTTGGACTTCATAATGCACCTGCAACTTGGCAGAGACTCATAGATAGCATCATAGGACACGTTTTAGACCTCTACGTGTACGTATATCTCGATGACCTCGTAATTGTCACACAGAGCTTCTCTGAACTTCTTAGAATTCTTGAGGAAGCCCTACGAAGATTGCAAACTGCAAAGATAACGGTAAGTTGGGAGAAATGCCAACTGTGTAGGCCAGAAATGACTTATTTAGGTTTCGTAGTGGACCGTCGAGGCATCCGAGTTGACCCTAATAAAATTAGAGCCATGTTAGAGCTCCAGAGGCCAAGAACTGTCAGAGAAGTTCGTAGAGTTGTAGGTACAATATCCTGGTATAGACGTTTCATAGAGAATTTTTCAGCGATAATAGCTCCAATTACAGCTCTAACTAAGAAAAATCAAAAGTTCGATTGGACTCCAGACTGCGAAAAGGCATTTATTAAGATTAAGGAACTTTTAGTGACTGCACCGATTCTTACATGTCCAGATTATACCAAAGAATTTGTCATTCAAACAGACGCATCAGGATATGGAATAGGAGCATGTTTAACGCAACCTTATCCTGAAGGAGACAAAGTCATATGCTATTTGAGTCGATCTTTGACTAAGCAAGAGCGTGTTTACACGACCACCGAGCGAGAATGTTTGGCATTGGTTTGGGCGATAGAGAAGCTCCGGCCATATATTGAAGGGATCTCATTTAAGGTCATAACAGATCATTTTAGTTTAAAATGGCTTCATAGCTTGAAAGAGCCCAGTGGAAGACTTGGTCGTTGGTCTGTAAAACTGCAGCAATATGACGTTGAAGTAATCCATCGGAAAGGGAAAGATTTAGTTGTCCCGGACATGTTGTCTCGTGCAGTACCTATGATTGATAGAATTTCGCAGCCCAGAGACGTCTCAACAGCAATTAAAGATCGATGGTACCAAAAGATGGTAAAGAGGGTCGTAGAATCAACGTTAAAATTTATGAATTGGAGATACACTGATAATAAGTTGTATAAATTTATCAAACAAGAATACCCTCAACTTTCACCATCTAACAAATATTGGAAGGAGGTAGTCCCCAAAGATCATAGGCGTAGAATTATTGGAGAAGCTCACGATCCTCCTACCGCAGGACATATGGGTGTGTATAAAACTGGGCCACAGACTGGCAGAAAAATATTACTGGCCAAAAATGCGCCAGGACGTGGTTGTCAACTTTTGTAAAGAAATGCTTTGTCTGTGCAGCTCATGAAGGTGATACACAAGGTGTATCTGATCAGATGATATCTCACCCAAAACCAACTCGTCCTTGGGAAATTATTTCGACGGATTTATGTGGACCTTTACCTCGTTCGACAAAGGGTAATTGCTGGATTCTCGTCGTTACGGACTATTTGAGTAAGTTTTTCTTAGTTTTTCCACTGCGAACAGCCCCTACTCAAGCAGTTGTCAAGCATCTTGAGGAGCAAGTATTTATGGTCTTCGGAGTACCCCGTTTGCTACTTTGTGATAATGGCCCTCAGTACAAAAGTAACGAGTTTAAGCGTTTTGCTGAGAGTTATCAGGTTAAAATTCAGTATAATCCGTATTATCACCCCAGAGCGAATCCAACAGAAAGGACGAATCGTACGTTAAAAACCATGTTATGTTGTTATGTGAAAGACAACCACAGGAAGTGGGACGAACAAATGCATAAACTTGCCTGCGCGATTCGTACTGCAACCCATGAGACAACCAGGATGTCTCCTTTCTTTGTTAATTTTGGTAGGAATATGTGTCTGTCAGGAAAAGATTACTCCAACCCAGTTTTGTTATCTGAAGAGAATGGTGTACAATCTGCAGCTGGAAGTAAGAACGAAGGTTTCAGGAAGCTCTATGCGGATGTTAAGAGAAGGTTAGAGGTGGCAGGAGAGAAAAACCTAGTTAAGTATAATTTGCGTACAAGGGTACCCAACTTTGTTGTGGGTCAGCGTGTTTTGAAGAAGAATTATGTGTTGTCAGATGCTGCGAAGTTTTTCTCGAAGAAGGTAGCACCGAAATTCGTTGGTCCTTATGTGATTAGGAATAAAATTTCTCCTTGGATATTTGAGCTTCAGGAACCATCGGGTAAAGTACTACCAGGGAGCTGGCATGCCAAAGACCTTAAGTCGGCAGCGGACCTCTCCGATTAACCTTTTTAGGTTAATCGTCTTGAAGTTGGGGGGGGATTATGTAACGTGTCATTTTTACGTTTAAGGCAAATCTTACATATTTGTTTTATTTAGGTAAATAATCAAGGCTCTTCGACTCGTCTTTCTATACACAAATTAAGGGTATTTTATAGAGCTAGGTTTGGAGGTTATATAGTGTCCAGAAAGTTACCTTATAAAGGAGGCATTCCATCGAATTACTGTGGACACTGCGCACATCGTATTATTTGGGCATCGTAATTGGAACTTGAGATCACAGGTTTCGGGAAAAATCACATAAAAACTTTTGATTGTTTTGTTTATCTGTAAAATTTCGTAATTTTCTTTGACGTTCATGAAAATAAACAGCTGTTCTGCTGGGGAATGGCGGCGTTGCCGCATCACAAATGGTTTCAGTAACAGGAAGAAAACATTTAGATGAACATTTCATTGGCTTATGTTTATTTTCGAGGATATTGGCCCACTTTGATATCTTTATTAATTTGATAAGGAGAAGATAAAATAAATACGAGTTATGCACTTTTGTAAATGGGAGATAAACGAGGGATAAAAACCAGGACTAAAAGAATAAACAAAATCGTATTTTTATATTATATAAATTTATATATAATCATAGTTAAATAAAGTTAATAACTAACTCAGTCGGATTGAAGGGTTGTGTAGGGCTGGCTAGTGGTGAACAAACTTAACATCTGAGCACTCTTGTGCCGAGTTTAAGCAGTAGTTCAATGTGTATTTTTAGGTTCAAGTTCAGAAACAACTTTATTAATGTAGGAATGTTTTACAAAAATGGCGTCAAACCAAGGGTCTTCTTAGAGAAAACATATATAAAAAGCAAAGGAATCTTTTGACTAAAACTGTAACTAAAATACAAATAAATTCTACACTTAGTTTAGCTTTACTCATATGGGAATTGGTTGAGTGTTCGAATATTCCTGGGTTTGATGCATGCTCTGATCTCCAGTAATTAATTTTACAGTTGTACGGCTGGTTTTTTTCCTCCTACTTGCTATGTTGGCGGGGGTCCGGTAGGCAAATGTTCGGTCTATGTATGGAGGGTGTCTCGATGTCCTTGTTATAAAAATTTCCAACCGTAGAAATAGATCCGACAACACCTCAATGTGCGTTTTACGTATTTTCGATATCCCCTTGGTTGATGCTGGCCCTATAGACCGGTACGGAAGTATTAGTGTATTTCATCATTGGTTAGTTTGAAAACCGCGGGTTTTTTTCTCCAGGCTCGCAAACCGGAGTTAGAGATTTTTCGGCGAGAACGTTTTTTTTATGGGTTTGCATCCTTATTTGAATTTATCCGGGAAAATTAGGTTGGTACTGTCCCCACCAAATCTACGAACGATTTCCGGCAACTTCATTTTTTTGGGTTCTTCACAAAGTGTCGTTTCTCTTTCCTAAAGAATTTTGGCTGGGCTGGTGGCTGTCTATTGGTGTCGCCATTGTTTTTGTGGTTATTGGCACTTATAGGCACTGCAGTAGTTGCAGATTATACCAAAGACGGTCTAACTGTGAGCCGTCGTTGTTAGGCGAATTTTAGTGAGGCTCACATCCTTTGAGGAGGGATTTAAGGCGGCCTACGCCATCTCTACGGGAAAGAAGGGTGCCCTGTCCAATCCATCACCTGTACGGTTGTGCTGGACGCTGGTGTGAAGCCGGTGGTAGCACTGATACAACCCTGGGAAAGGGTTTTACGCTCGGGGCAAGGAACCAACATTTAAGAAATTAAGACCCATGTGCTGCCCTAGCGTGATGTGCTAAGCAAGCACGAGGGAAGGCGCGAGCAGAGCAGGGGAACTGGGGCAGTAGTGAGGAGATGTCTGGACAACACCAGGTTTACAAAATAAAACACACATCTAACCACAATATAATCAAAGGCCAAGGTAGGAGCAAGCTTCAGATATAATCTTTCACATAAATCTTCAATATAATTTAGACATAATCTTTTCATATATATTTTTAATATAATTTAGACGTAATCTTTTCATATATAATTTTTCACAGTATAATTTCAACATTGCTTGTAAACGCAAGGTAACGGTATGACGTCATAACCACAATTTTGCGGCATATTTACTAAATTGACTTGTTTTCCTTCATTTCATTTATTTAAGACAATTTCTCCTGTGAAATTTGAAGTGCCATGCTATTTTGGCCCGAACTTGTTTCCTTCTTTTTTAAAAACATATTTCATGTTTCCAGTATTTTTTTCAGTAGTTTTACTAAAATAAACAAGATGAACTAAATTTTGTGATATTTGTACAATCCAATGAACCAACTTTGCAGAGACAAAAGAGAGATGAGGTTATATTTTTTAGCGATTTCCTTACATTGTTTTACCTCATGGGGTAGATCTCGGACTGGGTTGCTGTCTGTCTCATTCTACTCAACGTAGAATGATGACAGCGGATATTTGGTCCAGATCTCCCCTATGACGGAATGATTTTGGAAGTATATATATATTTTTTTTCAATCATTTATATAATGGAGTCACACTACTGACTCAAATGTAGGTACACTGTGACCTGTTGGAAATGTGCATCTACCTATAAAGAACTCTATTTGTGTCATTTTGATTCAGTTAGGAATCTTTTAGAATTTTATTTTGTCAATGAGTCAATTCCTTTTTGGTTTTTATTAATTACACAAATACTCTGGAAGCCTCGGAAGTAGGTAGAGTTTCATTGTTTGGCTACAACGTTTGAGTTGAACTGTATTTTAATTAAGATCTTCTTTGTAAAACATTGGTATTAAAACACTGTGGCGCACTTAAAATTTTCTTATTTCTGAACCCCCCCCCTTCTCCACTGTATAAAAGTTACCGGGCATATCAATGTTTTACCTAGCTGGAAAATACAGTTCTGCTTCCAGATATTTATTTAATTATTCAGTAATTTTTTTTTAGTGTCAAAAATTGGCACAGTGTTATTGTTCTATTTACAGTGTCACAAAATGGCGGCATTTTAATTGGCCACACCCTGTAGCTGAAGCTTTAGAAAGCCAGAAACAGCTGATTGCATTGTTAAAATTTGGTTGTTTTGAACTTCGTAAGTGGACTAGCAATACTCCTGAGTTACTAGAATCGGTTCCAGCTAGTCATCAGCAACCAATTTCCTTTGATGATGAATCTGCTGGTTTAAAAATCCTTGGACTAAAATGGTCTGATTCGTTTTGTTATGATGTGATGCCCATGGAAAGACCTTGTACCAAGAGAAACATTCTCTCTGAGATTGCAAGGATATATGATCCACTCGGGTTCCTAGCCCCAGTTGTTTTGGTTGCTAAATGTTTAATGCAACGTTTGTGGGTCCAGGGTCTGTCATGGGGTGATACCCCCTCCAGTGATATTGTTGCACAGTGGCAATGTGTCGCAGCTACTTTTGTTATCTTCGATATCAATACCTCGTTATGTTGTGAAGCAAAATGCTGTAACCACGGAACTGCATGGCTTTTGTGATGCCTCAATGTGTGCATATGGTGGTGCAGTATATATTCGACAAATTGAGTCCAATGGAAATATTTCTATCTCCCTTTTGTGTGGGAAAAGTAGGGTGTGCCCTTTGAAAAGTATTTCTATTCCACGCCTAGAATTGTGTGCTGCTGTATTGTTGGCAGAACTATTGAAGTTTGTTGGCAATCACCTTGATTGCATCCAGATTGATAAGATTTTAGTTTGGTCTGACTCCAGTGTTACTCTTGCTTGGATTAAGTCGTGTCCATCAAAACGAAAGGTTTTTGTAGCCAATCGTGTAACGACCATTCAGGAGAAAGTACCCCCCAGCTGTTGGTACCATGTAAATGGTAACGAGTACCCAGCTGATTGCTTATCCCGGAGCTTACTTCCCAGTCAATTGATAGACCACCCTCTTTGGTTTACTGGACCATCCTGGTTGGCCCAGTCTAGTGAAACATGGCCTATGAACCATAATATTGATGCGTTTGATGCTGATCTATCCTCTGAGGAAAATCGTTTTATTTTTGTGACAGAAACACCCTTTGATGAAGTACAACTGTTACTCACTAAGTACTCCCCTTTGCGTAGAATATTAGGCATTGTTGCCTTTTGTTTGAGGCCTTTTCGAGTGAAAAAAGATCCTTCTTTATCTTTTCCTACTAAAGCCCTCAATGAGGCAGATCTTTATTATGCTTATATGAACCTTAGTTGTTGTGCGAGTTGTACAACAAGAAGTTTTTCTGGAAGATTTGAAAAGGATACGTAAAGGTGAGAGTTGTGCTAAGCCTCTTCGAAAGTTAGCTCCTTTTTTTGATTCCCATGTGTGTCCTTAGGGTTGGCGGTAGATTACGTCACACTGATTTGGTATATGAGATAAAACACCCTATGTTGTTGCCTCGTAGTCACAGGCTTACCACTTTGATTATTGAGAAATTCCATAATGAGCATGGACATCCGGGTCCTCGTTTATTAGAGTACCTACTAAATCAACAGTTTTGGATTTTGTCTGTGAAAAGTGCGATTCACACTATTCACAGTGTTATTTCCAAGTGTTTTTGTTGCGCCAGGGTAAATCCCAAACCGTTGCACCCATTCATGGGTGACCTTCCTAAATTTAGAGTGTCCCAGGTGAAGCCATTTTCCCATGTTAGTGTGGATTTTATAGGTCCATTTTCTATCACGCTAGCCAAGCGTCGTGGTGTAAAAGGTCAAAAGGCTTATGGCTGTATTTTTGTTTGCTTCCCAACAAAGGCCATTCACCTGGAGGCTGTTTCTGATTTGTCCACTGATGCATTTTTAGCTGCCCTCCGCCGATTTGTTGGTAGACGAGGCAGATGTGCTGCCTTCTACAGTGATCAGGGCACTAATTTTGTTAGGGCAAATAACCTCCTTGTGTCCTATTGTCAACAAGCTGCTGAGACTTTAGCGATTAAGTGGTGTTTTAATCCACCCGCCAGTCCTCATTTTGGTGGACTCCATCACCAGTATTTACTAAAGCAAAACTTACGTCTAGGTTTTGGTTTAAGTTTAAGGTTTAGGTTTAAAATTTAAATGTGCATTGGTTTGGAAAAATTGATTTTTTTGCCGAATCAGGCCGCAATTGATTTGGTATTTTTACCTGTACGGACGATAAAATGTCCTAAAAATTGAAATTTAAGACGATTTGTTCTTGAAATGGACCATATAGACCGGAAAAAAGAAGAAAACATGGAAAACTGATTTTTCTACAACTGTCTAATTTAGTCTTCTACGTCACTTTAAACCCCTAGGTCATGGGATTCCGACTAAAAATCGTCCTAAATTTTAAACTACCTACGGGGGGTGGTTTATCTCATTGTAAGTTAAAAACAATCACGTTTTTGTAAATTTATTTGTTAAAAATGTAAAATTTGATCATATTTAGGAACGATATGACAAAATTTTATACGATTTTTAGCTTCAATTAACTATTAGAGCGAGTTTTTTAGGGCAATGTACACAAGGCTGGATAAACCGTTTAGTACTAAATTATCATATCTCTTTTATATTTTAGCATGTAGCTTTTAAACGATATTTGCCTTGACGAGGAAAGTAAAAAAAACGATCTTTAGATTAAAATCCAAATAAACTAACACGCGATTTGTTTATTTGCAAATAATCTTTAAATTAATATAATAAAAAATGTTTTTATTTATTTATTTATTTTAATACTTTTAAAATACAAATATAAATTAATAACGATTTCTGTTGTTAGTTCGCTTCCTGATTATGCGCACTAGTTTAAAAAATCTATGACGGTTGCTCTTGAGATTTTATGCAACTAAATAATTAGTTGAGGAAGACAACAATTTGGTTTAAAACCTTATAGATAAAGACAGTTTAATAAATAAGTAGCTTCCTAAATTTCACATATTTTGTAATATTAATGAAAATTTAGACAGAAATTTTATTAAAGTCTCAAGTAGAGTAGGGGACAATACGCCGCGGGGACAGTTCGCCGCAAAATTTTTTGTTTTTCGATATTACTATTAATTCTTTGTTTGAACAGTTTTATTTAACTTGACGTCATATAATATATTATTTGATCATAACTTTTCCAAATAGGTATTTGGTGACTAGTATACAATTCAACATTTTTTTATTAGAAAAATAAATAAAATGGCGGATCCAAAATGGCGGATTTTCCTATTTATGAACAGATATGCATCAAACTCGAAACTTTACGATCTTTTAGGTCGCTGATTATTATTTTTAACTAAAACTAAAAAAAATCAAAATGGCGGGCTTTCCCATTTATTAACCATTTTCATGTTATTAAATTTGAATAAAAAATTGTATTGTGCTTAAGGTAAGCGCCGCTACGTTTCAAGTTTGAGGCAAATCGGTTTATAAATAGGAAGGCACAATTGTGGATCCGCCATTTTGATTTTTTCAAAGTTTAAGTTAGAAATCATAATCAGCGACCTGAACACCCTAAAGTTCCGAATTTGAAGCACATTGGTTTATAAATGGGAGAGTCCGTCATTTTTGATCCGTCATTTTGATTTTTTTAGTTTAAGTTAAAAATAATAATCAGCGACTTGAATGATCGCAAAGTTCTGACTTTGACTCAAATCGGTTCATAAATGGGAAAATCTGCCATTTTTTTCCGCCATTTTGATTTTTTTTAAGTTGAGGTTAGAAATCATAATAAGCGACCTGAAACACCCTAAAGTTCCGAATTTGATGTATATTGGTTCAGAAATGTGAAAGTCCGCCATTTTTGATCCGACATTTTGATTTTTTTAGTTTAAGTTAAAAAGAATAATCAGCGACCTAAAAGATCGCAAAGTTCCTAATTTGATGCATATTGGTTCATAAATGGGAAGATCCGCCATCCAATTTTTCTAATAAAAAAAATGTTGAATTGTATACTAACCACCAAATACCTATTTGGAAAAGTTTCAAAAAAGTTATTATGTTCGTGCAACTTTAATTCTAAATTCAAATTTTGCGCCAAATTCCCGTATTCGGAAAACCCACACAATTTCAATTTGATTGGCACAAGCAAAACGCCAGCGCCATCTACAAAAATGAATCTGCGCAAAAAGGCGTAACCAAAAAGATTCGTCTGTCGTATTCTGTCGAGATCACCACGCAGCATGGTGATAAATTCTATTAACCAAAAAATCCAATAAAATTCTTAGAAAATCAAACTAAACCATTACACAAACAAGTGATTCTAGTGTGGAGCGACTGCAACGACTGGGCCAGCGAGAGGAGCTCCTCTGGACGACGGAAACAGCTGAAAAGGTGAGTGCCAATCCTCTATATTGTCTTTGTGTGGCTCGGAAAAATTAATATTTTTACATCGTCCTTTTAAGGATTTTTGCACCCAGATTTTATAAAACGGCCAGCGCATACAGTCCCGCTGCTCTACCAAACTCAAAACGACAACATTTTCTGGTCCCACGACCCAGATAGTTTTTTAAAATTTGTTTGCTAAAAATATTAGATTTTTACCCTCGCCATTTTGATTCGTTTGTTGCCGTGTCCGGTTTAGAAAGGAGGTTCCGTCCCCCCTTGCGTGGCTTAACGGTTGCTCCACCCACATTTCATTGCAGCCGAAATTGGCACTTCGTACGTCGTTTGTTTTGATTCAAAAATCGAAATTTGTTTAAATAATAGTTATTTGTTTAAATAATATGTTATAGTTATTCAAAACAACAAAAGTGCTTGTGAGTTAAATGCTTTATTCTTATTTAACAGGTAAACAAACACATCTAGTAGAATTAGTATTTACCTGTAAATAATAAGAGAAACGGTAGTAGGTACAAGTTGTATCTGTGTGCATTTATTTTGGGAGAAAAATCGCGACCTAGGATAACAGCTGATGATAAGTTTTTGCATTTATTCGAGAAATCGATAATAAAATATATGCTGTCGGACTCTTTTGGACTGATTAAAGTCAATAGGGGTCAAGTGTTAGTTTTATTCCTTTTAAATATTTTTTATTTTTTTAATTAACAATATGTCGTTAAAAAAGCTTGAGAATCAACGCAAAGTTTCAATATCTCGTATTACGGAAACGTATAACTTGGGAACAAAAGCTAAATCAGATAGTTCTTCCTTGCCAATTTTTAAGGCGTTTTACGAATCGTTAGATGATCACTATGAACAATTTAAAAACATTCATAATGACATCATAGGTCTCTTGAAAGACGACGACGATGATGAGTTCGAAGTACAAGACAAAATTAGGAAAGATACGGATCTATTCTACCACCAAGCTAAAGTTCTTTTTTCGAGTTTATGTTCCGATTCAGTTCACTCAAATTTCACCCCCGCAACTTCACACTATTCACGTAGCGATGATCTGGGCCCTTTAAAGGTACCTTGCTTTAATGGAAACGTAAAAAAGTGGCCAACCTTTTACGATGTTTATTCTTGTTTGGTTCACGAAAACTCTAATTATTCCGATATAAGGAAATTTCAACATTTGCTAACCTTCCTTGAGGGCGAACCACTTAATATTTTAAGTTCTATAAAATTAACGGCAAGTAATTACGCAATCGCCTGGAAGGTATTAACAGATCGCTATCAAAATAAAAGACTTTTAGCCAGTACCTACTGGAACTCAATCTACTATGCAAATTCTTTAAAGGGAAACCAGTCAGCAAAGGATCTTAGAGTCTTGGTAGATACCTTTTCCGAGAATATTGCGGCGCTCGAAAATCTTGAATTTCCAGTAACGTCGTGGTGTTTTTGTTTATTTTCAATTTTATTATCAAAAATCGATCAAACCACAAGAACCGCTTTCGAATTAAAGTATAGTACTACCGAGATTCCAACATATCAAAATCTAATTCAGTTTCTTATTAACCAATGCCGTGCTCTTGAAACAGTACAGCTATCTCCCCAAAATACGCAAATGCAACCTTCGACTTCAAAACAGCAAAAACCAAATTATTCGAATTCTAGTAACCAAAAATATAATTCTTATTCAAATAATCAGTACAAATCAAGCCCTCCATCAAATTTTTTAGCGCATACGCACTCACAAGTAGCAAATAAACAATCCAATATTCAATTTCGACAAAACCAACAACCCTATAAGTGCAAATTATGCAATAATTCTTTTCATCCACTCTCGCAGTGTGGTGTTTTTATTTCCAAATCTCCTTCAGATCGTTTTACTTATGTAAAACAACAATCGTTATGTATCAACTGTTTACGTTCAAATCATCAAGTAATTGACTGCAGTAGTACCTACAACTGCAGGGTATGTCGACATAGGCACCATAGTCTTATTCATCTATCGCAAACGACAGATTCAATCCGTCAGAATTCAAGTCAATCCTTTGTTAATTCAAGCCAAAATTCAAATCAAAATTCGAACTTAAATCAAAGTTTTAATTCAAATCAAGTGGCCGTGCCTAGCACAGGCACAAACTTATCGTACCAGAATTCAAATTCAATTCTTAGCCAACAGAACCCTAGTTTTGTTCAACCCAGTTCAAATTCAATTCAAATCAATTCGAATCCAAATACATCTACAAATCAATACTCTTCGTTATCCACCTTGACGCCGCGTACGACAGTGCTTCTAGCGACTATAAAATTAGAGGTACTCGATAGTCGGGGTAACTACCAACCTGTCCGAGCACTTCTGGACAGCGGTAGCCAAGCTAACCTGATAAGCGAAGCTTGTCTTAACAGGTTAGGCTTGCCAAGAAACAAAATTTCGATCCCTGTTCTGGGACTAAATCAATCTTCGTCGGCCACTAACGGCATTTCTACTTGCACTATTCGAGCCCTAGGCCAACAAGAGCCTACCTTTTCTATTCAAGTCTTCGTTTTACCGAAACTCTGTTCGAATATGCCCTCAATACAGGTAGATTCATCTAATTGGAGTCATATTTCAAATCTAAAGCTTGCAGATAACCAATTTTACAACCCTGGTCCAATTGACTTACTCTTAGGTGCACAACTTTACACAGAAATCGTCCAATCAGGACGAATTCCAGGACCTCACGGCCTACCCTCCGCTTTTGAGACAGTTTTTGGGTGGGTCTTGATGGGCCAAACTCAAAGCATAAATATTTCACCTCAAGTCAATTCGTACTTTACTTCCTGTGAGCAGTCTCTCGACTTTAATATTCGCAGATTTTGGGAACTAGAATCAATTAAGTCAAAAACGTTTCTCTCACCCGAAGAAAAAAGATGTGAAGAGATTTTCCAAAAAACTACCACTAGAGATATTTCGGGCCGATTTACTGTAAATTTGCCTGTTCGTCACATTGACCCTCCTGACCTAGGAGACACATATTCAGTGGCCTACCGTCAATTTTTGTCTCTCGAATCTCGCTTAATAAAAAATTCAAATTTCTATAGTATGTACTCGGATTTTATGAGAGAATATCTCAAAAACGGGCACATGTCTTTAATTCCAAGATCCGAACCTAGACCTCAGTTATGTTCTTATTTACCACATCACGGAGTCCTTCGTCTTGACAAATCAACGACTAAACTCCGGGTGGTTTTTAACCCCTCGATTAAGGGTTCGAAAGGCCTAAGCATGAACGAAACTCTTTTAATAGGACCAAAATTACAAGCCGATATTTCCGAAATTCTATTAAAATTCAGATTTTATTCTATCGTATTTTTGACTGATATAAAACAGCACTTTTTACAAATTCAAATCAATCCAATTCATCGGGACTACCAAAGGCTACTTTGGCGATTTGATCCCAATGAACCCCTGCAGGAATACAGGCTTAATACAGTGACGTTTGGTGTTAGTTCAAGTCCCTATTTAGCTATTAGAACTCTTAGAGAACTAGCCATCCTGGAGGCTAAGAATTATCCTGAAGCATCCCAGGTCCTTTTGAATAACATTTTCATGGACGATATTTGCTGTGGAGCTAACTCTCTAGAAGGTGCTTTATCACTTCAAAAGGATCTCATAGCGTTGCTTAAATTGGGGAAATTTGAATTAAGAAAATGGGCATCAAATAATCCGAAACTTCTTTCACATTTGTCGCCCGCTGATTGTCAGATCCCTGTTACCTTTGAAGACGATTCTTCAACATCGATTAAGGTGTTGGGCCTTCAGTGGCACCCTTCTACAGATACTTTTACCTATTCTTGTACCCCTTGTGAAAAACCTTGCACCAAAAGGAATATTTTATCGGCTATCGCTAAAATTTGGGATCCTATAGGTTTCTTATCGCCTGTTTCATTTTTAGCCAAAGTGATTATGCAAAAACTTTGGTTATGCAAAACTGATTGGGATGAAATACCCCCCGATCCAATCAAAACTCTTTGGAATCAATTCAATAATCAATTAACCACTCTTTCGAATCTTTGTATACCTAGACATATTTTTTCGAATAATATTCAACGATGTCAATTGCTAGGTTTCTGCGATGCATCCGAGCTAGGATACGCTTCTTGCGTATACGTTCGCGTCGAATTACCAAATAAAATTATCAAAACTGCTCTAGTCATGGGCAAGTCAAGGGTTGCTCCCTTACACACTATTTCAATCCCACGTTTGGAACTACTTGGAGCTACTCTATTAGCTGATTTACTCGAACTAGTTATTCGTACCTATTCATCATTACTCGTAATCGATGAAATTCTTGCGTTCTCGGACTCACAGGTCACGCTTCATTGGGTCACATCTTCACCTCACAAGTGGAAGACCTTTGTGGCAAACCGCGTAAGTCGTATTCAAGAAACAATCCCCGAAGTCCCATGGTATCACATTACTTCACTCGAGAACCCTGCCGACTGCGCTAGCAGAGGGTTGTCGCCCAATAACTTAATAAATCACCCTCTTTGGTTTCACGGCCCTCCATGGATTACCTTGCCCACTACGGAGTGGCAAATTCAAAGGTTTATAAATGAACGTTCTTTGGGAGTTCCAGACGAGGTTCTCAAAGAAGAAAAACCGGAAAATTCAGTGGTGCTGACGGCAGAAATTCAAAATCAAAACTTTTTTGATAGATTAATCGATAAAATATCCAATTTAAATACCATTCAAAAAATCATTTGTCATTTTCTAAGACTTATTCACAATCGAAAAACCTCAGTTGACCCTTTATCCGGCGTTTTTTCCGCTTTTGAACTACACAAGGCTCTACTTGTTTTAGTTAAAAGGGTCCAAGAAGAGTGTTTTTCGGATATCATTCAAAAAATTCAAAATACTCAGCTATTACCTAAGCCGTTTCGCAAACTCGCGCCCTTTTTGGACGAATTGGGTTTCCTTAGAGTGGGCGGACGCTTACGGCATTCTCAACTCTCCTTTGAGGCAAAACATCCCTTATTATTGCCGAAATCTCATAGATTAACCCAATTGATCATTATTCAAACTCATAACGAAAATTTACATCCCGGAATAAACACAGTCCAATACTTAATTCGTCAAAAGTTTTGGATTATGTCATCACGTCGAGCTATTCAGAGGGTTTTATTGAAATGTATTCCCTGCTTTCGCTTAAAACCAAAACCGTATACTCCGTACATGTCGGATTTACCTTCTTTTAGAACGTCACAATTAAAATGTTTTTCACACGTTTGCTTAGACTATGCAGGCCCAATCAAAACCTTTGTAGGTCAGAGACGTCGTGGAGCACAAGTTGGTAAATCATATATCGCAGTCTTTGTCGATACTTCTGTCAAGGCAATCCATATCGAGCTTGTTTCGGATTTAACCACAGAGGCGTGCATCGCTGCTTTACGACGCTTTGTCGCTAGACGTGGCACTTGTGTCCAAATCACAAGTGATAGAGGCTCAAACTTTGTTGGGGCTATTAAGGAGCTCCATAATCTTTCGAAATTAGCTTCTGAGAGCTTAAAAATCAAATGGTGTCTTAATAGTCCGGGAGCCCCCCACCTAAATGGTCTAGCAGAAGCAGGAGTCAAATCCATAAAAACACATTTGTATCGGGTCATCGGTGACCAGATACTAACCTTCGAAGAGCTCTATACTCTCCTCGCCCAAATAGAGGCATTACTCAATTCTCGACCCCTTTGTGAGCAAAGCTCTGACCCAAACGATCTTACGTCTTTGACTCCGGGTCATTTCCTCACAATGGAACCCCTTAATTCGTGTCCTGATCCTGACCTTTCTACCCTTAAAGTTAATACCCTTAAGCGTTGGCAACTTATCCAACGAATTCATGCCGATTTCTGGAAGCGTTGGAAACTCGAGTACTTAAATACTTTACAACAGCGTTCTAAGTGGTCGGACCCTTCGGTTGAAATCAAGCTAGATACGCTTGTATTAATTAAGGATGAAACTAGGCCGCCATTACACTGGTTGCTGGGTAGAATAGTATCGGTACATCCTGGTCGGGATAATCACATTCGAGTTGCTACTGTTAAAACACAACACGGACTTTTCACTCGTCCCGTGGTCAAGTTGTGCCCACTACCTTTAGATGCGCACTAAACTCCCAAGCAACTTCTTTTGTTTCGTGTGTCGTTATCTAGAATATATATATATTTTTTTTCATTTTTTTTTTCTTTTTGATCTATAAACCTAAAACGGATTTTAATAACCTACCCTTTAAGGTTTAAATTAACTTATATTTTTTTATATAGCCATTTGTTTATTCAATTAATCTCAATGTAAAACTTCGTTTTAAGTGGGCGGAAAATGTTCGTGCAACTTTAATTCTAAATTCAAATTTTGCGCCAAATTCCCGTATTCGGAAAACCCACACAATTTCAATTTGATTGGCACAAGCAAAACGCCAGCGCCATCTACAAAAATGAATCTGCGCAAAAAGGCGTAACCAAAAAGATTCGTCTGTCGTATTCTGTCGAGATCACCACGCAGCATGGTGATAAATTCTATTAACCAAAAAATCCAATAAAATTCTTAGAAAATCAAACTAAACCATTACACAAACAAGTGATTCTAGTGTGGAGCGACTGCAACGACTGGGCCAGCGAGAGGAGCTCCTCTGGACGACGGAAACAGCTGAAAAGGTGAGTGCCAATCCTCTATATTGTCTTTGTGTGGCTCGGAAAAATTAATATTTTTACATCGTCCTTTTAAGGATTTTTGCACCCAGATTTTATAAAACGGCCAGCGCATACAGTCCCGCTGCTCTACCAAACTCAAAACGACAACATATTATCTAACAAATAAAGAAATATTTTATATGAAGTCAAAAAATTGTATTTAATTTTGATAAAACATTTAATACATATAAACATAAAATACAACATTTAACTTAACCAGATTTCATACAAATGATATTTGAAGTAAATATTGGCTTTTTCATGATACTGAAAAGACTTTCTATATAAATTTCTTGATCATCAAATTCATTTTCTTTCAGGCCTTTGTTGTCCCCTGTTTTTTCAAATAGGTAATTCCATCCATGTGTTTTTTATTTTGTAGGATTTTTTGTAGTTTTAAACCAATCTTCACAGTCATACTTTTTCGTTCTAGCGAAACTTTTATCACAGCTAAAAACTGTTATTTAAACCAATCTTGATAAATTAGCTGAAATTGTTAAAAGATGTCATAAATATCAAAAATTAATATAAATGTCAATGTAGCCAGCTCATTCGCTTCCTTGACTCAACCTTTCTTAAGGAAAGCTTTATAAAATGAAAACGCTGAGAAATCTTTGAGGACGCCCCGCAAACGTCCGACCTTAAGGCTCGACTATAAATTCCACCCTAAATCAACTCAATAATAGTGGTGTATTTGGAAAAAGGTTTTAGGGGGCCGAGACAGTTTTGAGGGTGGGGGGAGACCCCATAAGGCCGTAGTTTATGTTACTTTATATTTGTATTCATGCAATATGTGAAAAATTTCTAAAAAAACTATTAGCTTAAGGGGGGGGGGTTCCCCCCTTATATACGTCACTGGCTTTTTTAATCCATTTTGTGTTCAATTGAATCCAATATGGCGGAACGCTTGTAGCAGTCATTTTCCATTAATGGTTTTACGTGCACCGAGATGACAGCAGATGACAATCCCAGTACTTAGTCCAGCAAGTGTCAGTCAAGTCACTTTTACGTCATTTTAGTAAATTTAAAAATTTATTTTTCAGTTTCGTTTTTTTGTGCAATTTATATAATAAAAATTACGAAATTAGAACACATTTTCCGACAATGTCAAGTTTGGGAAGTAAGTGTAAATTGAAAAATGTAAGTAATTTACTTAAATATCGTTGCATTTTCATTTAAACCTCGTTCCCTACAAACTTAAACCTATAGTTTAAACCATTTCTTTTCCGTTTTTTCCATTTTTTTTTACGAAATCCTTGCAGCTTCTTATTTAAACCGGTTTTTTTCGATTGCGATATGACCTATGTAGTTATAATTAGTCCAAAATTCCATTAATTTTTTATTAAGTTTAAAAGAAATTCAGTTAAAACGTTTCACAAAAGATAAACTACAAGTTAAACTTAAACCATCTTAGTAAATACCGCTGCATGAGTCTGGGGTAAAATCCACAAAAACTCATCTGAAGAGAATTGTGGAGTATCAAATCCTAACCTTTGAAGAGTTGATGACTGTATTGATTCAAATTGAGGCCATTTTAAATAGTCGACCATTGTGTAGTATGAGCCCTGATCCTCATGACTTTCAAAGTCTTATCCCTGAACATTTCCTCACTTTGGAACCATTGACAGCCCCTCCCGTTGAAGACCTAACCAATGTTAAGTTAAACCGTCTCCATCGCTGGCAGCTTGTTCAACAGATCCAGCAGCATTTTTGGCGCCGCTGGCCTCTGGAATATTTACAGTCGTTGCAACAACGCGAAAGATGGAATACCCCCGAAAACCCTCCAAAAGTTGGAACTTTAGTAGCGTTGAAAGACGAAAACCCACCCCCACTGAAGTGGTCGCTCGGTAGAATCGAAAAAATTTACTCTAGTCCAGATAAAATCCCCCGTGTCGTGCAAGTAAAAACCGCGAAAGGATAACTTGACAGTGGCGTAGCGTAAGGGGGGGTTGGTCGGCCCCCACGCCCCGAGGGTACTGGCGCCCCATTGGTTCCCGAAGCGCCCTAAGCGTTATTAAGTAACAGGGTCGGCAACGGTAAATTGAGAGGGCGGCAAAGGAAACTAAAGACATGATGACCTTTTGTTTTTTTTTTTGGTCGCAAGAATTTTTGATGGGCCCCTGTTTTCGCTTTCGACCCCACCCGCCCCTTCAGGCACGCTACGCTGCTGTTACGTGACCGTACTATGGTAAAGGTATGTCCGTTACCCAGCCAGTAACCAACCTTCAAAGCCTTGTGTAGCGTACATCATGCTTATTTGAATTAACTTCAGTATGACGTCCATAGTTAGTGCGATAAAATGATTGTTGCAAAAATGCTAATTTATTGTTTAGACTCTTTGGGGAATTGAATAACTTTTTTTTTTGATTTTTTAATTTTTTTGGTTTTTTCTATAAAAATTGGGAATTCTTATGGTGGGCGGAATGTTTAATGCTGCCAGATATTTTTTGTTTTTATTTTTATTTGAATTTTTGGTAAAACCTAACCTTAAATTTTGTTTTGATATTTTTGGGCTCTTTAGTCAAACCTTTAAAAAAGAAACTTCTTGTTTGGGAAAATTCCGTTCAGGTGATAATTTTTCTCTTTGTTGAAAGTTATTTTCTCTTTGAACACCTGATCATTTTGGCAAAAATCATGCGCGCTTTGCATACGCTGGGAGTTTTGAAGCGCCTTCCTGTATTTGTCATGGGAATGAAAAACTACTTCCGAAAAGACACTGAAAGAACACGTGTTTTAAGATTAAGACCAAAATTCCATCCACAAGATAGTCCGCGGTGCCGCGAGGGAAACTGTGGAACTGCTGTTAAATGAAAGAAGGTAAGCTTGTAGCCTGTTGCCGTTTTTTTTCCTTTGTTTTATTTCATTAAACGTCTGTTTTCCCAGACGGGGTGAATTTAACTTTGGGGTAATTTTTTTGTGAAATCTCTAGTCTTCTCCCCTTCAGGCACACAGCTGTTTACATGCCAAAATATAATGTGCTAGTTTTAAAATTCGGTTGTAGTGCTGATATAAAAAAGTTGATTTTTTGAGTACCCCTCGTATATTACCTAATAAATTGAAAAGAATGGCCCTTACTAAGTCATTTTTATGATCAGGTAATTTTTTTCGGTCAGGATGTAAGATTAATTATTATTAGAACATACACAAAAACGACCATTTAACGAACTTTGATCGCTTATATCTCAAAAACTGTACATAGAAAAACTTAACTTTACATATTTTTTAGTTATATAGCCTACTATAACATACTAAAATTATAGCCAATTCCACCGAGACAAAAATTTCCCATAAGGCCTGTGTAAACGGGTGCGCTGTTCTTTACATACAACGCCGGAGTTGAGGAAGTGTTTCAAGGCTTTAAAAATCTTTCAATGAGTTTTTTAACATTGTAGTTCTGTGTTTTTTTTTGTGGGCAGTTGTTGTAAGTTGAGGTAACGACATAACCTAACCAAACCTAACCTGTCAAAATAAATACAGGGTAGTCGTTTGGCACCAAAAGTAAGAAAAATCACGTAAAAAAACAAAATTAAACCTGTCTAAAATAATAACAATATAAAATAAAGTCTATTTTGTAGCATTTTAAATAAGGTTCTCTGGCGCCGAATGGTTATTATCCCGCTCAGACAGTCCAAGTGGGGTGTCCATTCAGGGAGGTTTCTAATCTTTTAAGCTAACATTGATAAAATAAATAGATTATTTTTTTAGGGGCCACTGCTTGTTGTTTTCGACTGGGATCTGGCAAGAAACTGATGGCCAATTGGCGATTCACTGGGCTTCCCAAGGATACTGCAACTATACGATTTTCGTTGGAGTAGCTTTGTTTTTGGTTTCGGCCGTACAAATTTATCGGTATGTAAAGACACTAGGCCGGGCGGTCAAAATCCTTTGTCACCGGCACACAGTGCTTTGTTATATACTAAATTTTTTTTACACTTTCAGCAATATCAAAAAAATGTATGTAACATATAAAAGAAATACCCAGTGTGTTTGTAAATAGGTTCTGTTTTCGCTTGTGTTATGTGTATTGAGCAAAAACGGCATAAAGATTGGTAAAATATTTCACAAAAAAATCCAAATATTTATTTTCATTTTTCAGTTAAAGTCTAAACGTGTGATGTGCCAAAAGTGTTTAAGTCGCTTTATTTTTGTAAAATGGAAAATGGTCGGGAAGATATATATTTTAATATTTGTTAAGAATATTTTTTGGTAATTTGTATCTTACAGGGTAACAACGTTGTAATTGCACCCCATGTTTAAAAGAAAAAAAAATATGCTCACTAAATTTCAACTTGAGTTTTAAAAAAATGAACGAAAATCCCTTTCTAGATTTTTGATATATGGTTTCTGGATATGTTACCTATAAGAATTTGATAAAACTTATTGCTAATATTTGTTACCCTTGAAGATGTACAGGGTGTCCCAAATTCGATGTTTTTGGGGGGGTAAAAGTATTTCTAGGAGAGATAAAAAACTGACCACCCTTTGCGACGCTCAAATTTCAAGAGAAGCCAAAGGTGAAAACCGCATCTTGATATAGCAAGTCGTTTTTATGCCACAGGGTGTTTTTGAAAAGTCTGCATTTTGGGACGGGGTTTATAACTTTTTTATTTATGAAAATTATGGTTTCGGGTACAGAGCTTTCTTATAGATCTTTTCTGGAGGAATGGACAGACGTAAAAGGTTTTTATTTATCTCTTTTAGTTTTTGAGATATTACATAAAGTTGTTATTTTTCTTATAGAATACCCCTCTATTTATTTAATTTATTTTTTTTATTAAATCAACGTAAATTTTTTTTTCAAATGACGTATCAGACCCAATGTTTTACTTTTATTTTTTTAATTGTTTGTATATTTTTTTAAAATAATTCTTTGTGAAGTTAATAATTTTGATATTTTACTAAAGGAAACCAAATATTAATATCTCGAATTTTATGGCTAGTATTACATGCCTCCTACCATTTACCAGTTGCTACTTCATGGGCTTGATATCATTTCGTCGTTCGATATACCTATAGGCAGTGGCATTTTGGGGGGGGGGGACCGAGACTCCAGAGTATTTTAGATTTTGGATTAATGAAGATGTTTATTAAACCAAAGAAGAAATTACATCAAATCTTATATTGGCCTATCCACTAAATACTTCACCTAAATATTGGATCCAAATTAAATCTATTTTTGTAGCTTTTTGTTTATCACATAATGTAATTCACAGATTTTTATATAAATAATTACAACACTAACAGTTTGTATTTATGTTTGTATTCATGAAATATGTAGAAAATATCTAAAAAAATCTTAGCTTAGGGGGAGACTTGGGCCACCAGCCCCTTCCCTTATATACGCCACTGCCTATAGGGCAATCAACCAAAGAAGCATTGGTGGCAAGGCACAAAGAAGCCCGCATATATCCATCAAGCCACTTAAGAAAATACTCTGCTAAGATATGGGCACCTAAGCTCACACTAGGTTACTATAGTTATAGTGTACGTGTATGCTAATATCACTAAAAACTGAAATATATTTTATTCAACTCCAGACTCATTTACCTTTCGTTTGATACCACACATGCCATGTTTTGACCTAAATACTAATTTTTTTAATTTATCCCCACTTTTTTTTAAACAAATGTATTTTGTTTAACTCTAGACTCAATTACCTTTCGTTTGATACCACACAAGCCATATTTTGATTTAAACTCTAATTTTTTACATTGACCCCCACCCTTTTTTTAAAATAAACTAAAATGTATTTTGTTTAACTGCAGACTCAATTACCTTTCGTTTGATATTACACACGACATATTTTTACATAAACTCCAATTTTTAAAATCTACCCCCACCCTTTTATTGGCTTGCGTTCAGTGGATTTTGTTCATTTTTAAATGGGACCGTCTCGACCCAAGACCCAGCCTAATTACCAAATTTCATTCAAATCGGGCAAGCGGTTTTTGAGGTATGCACGTTGGTCGTTACAGACAGACACACTGTGTTGCGGCCCATTGACAATAATCCCAAAACGGGCATTCGATTTTTATTTCCAAAATCTGTTATTTTACTAGTAAAAGAATCTCAGTCCACTAAAATAGAACAAAAAATTATCAGAAATGTGGGCATCTCACAAAAATTTTTATCGGTATTCAGCAAATTTTTTTAAAGTTTTTTTGGTAAATAATGCACTTCGCTTTATATGTTTGTTTAGTCTTATTTATTTCGTTAAAGGTGTTAGTGAAAAGTTATTTTTACTATGAATGTTATACCTACAGGTATGTGTAACAAAAAAAAAATAGGGAATTCTGAAAGTTAGACTAGTTTGAATAAAATTGAATTTTAAATGTGGCGTGGTAAAAAAATGCATTATATACAAGTATCTTATTTTCAAGTAAGGTTTAAAAAAAAGGTATCAAAAGGTATCGAAGATATTTAAAACATAATTAGCCTTACCTATGACCATTAAAAATTTATTGTCCGCGTCTGCTAATATATGCAATTTTTTAATTATTCCAAATGAACTTTTATTTGAAACATGGGCTGCAAGTCAAGAAAACGATCGAGAACGTAACTTAAAATCAAAAATAAAACAAGTGGCACAAATAGAAGACTTTTCAGATGACATCGAAAAAATTTTGGATGAAAAGTGTCATTTTTTTTGTTTAAATGTTGCAAAAAGATGGAAAAATTGCTCTAGAAACATTAAAATGTTTAAATCTAAATATTCTGATTGGCTTCAAGGAAAATTTTCTATCCAATTAGAAGCTAATAAACCAACAAATATGCCAAAAGATCTTGAAGCTCAGCCGAGTACAAGCACAAGCCAAAGGGGTCGACCAAAAGTTAATTTTGTAGAAGCCTCAAGAAAAACGAAAATTCGTAAAGTGGAGAACTTGGTTTTAGAACATTCTACAGAAGAATTATGTTTTGCCGCCGACAGGTCTTTAAAATTAAGTAATGTGGTCCATCAAACAAAAGAAACAATGATTTAAACTTATCTGTTAGAAAGTACAATGTTCTACGATCTATTGTTAATTCTTTACATAAAAACTGTTTTCCAAGTTATCGAGCACTTCTAGAAAAAAAAATGAATATATTCCTTCCAAAATTACCGTAACTGAAGTTTCTGCTGAAGTTGATCTTCAGGAACTACTTCAAAAGACAGTAGATAGCATTTTAAATTTATTAGATATTGACAAAAACTTATCTTGTAATCAGCTAAAACTTCAGTGTAAATGGGGATTTGATGGTGGTGCAGGCCATAGTGTTTATAAACAAAAATTTTCTGACGAATATTCTGACTCTACAGATGAATATTTGTTTTTAATTGCTTTAGTGCCTTTACAGTTAATTAGCTTGGATCAAAAAGTCATTTGGTCAAATCCCAGGACTTCTTCCACGCACTACTGTCGACCCATTAAAGTTTTGTTTATAAAAGAGAATGCTGAACTGGTTCGACAAGAAGAGAGTACAATTCAAAATTCTATTGATCAGCTAGATAAATATGAAGTTTCTTTTGGAGGACAAAATATTTCTATTTCTTTTGACTTGATACTTACCATGTTTGATGGAAGTGTAGCAAATATTTTGTCTGATACCAATGCAACTTCGAGATGCATTATATGTAGAGCCACACCCAAGGAAATGAATCTAGATTCAGTATTAAATAAAACACCTTGCGTGAACAATTATCGTTTTGGTTTATCTTCCTTTCACTGCTGGATTCGGTTTTTTGAATGTTTATTGCATATTTCTTATCGATTGCCATTTAAGACATGGCAAGCAAATGATTAATTATGGCTCTACAAACGATGGTAATACAGCTAGACGTTTTTTCATAAATTCAGAATTAAGCTCTGAAATAACGGGCATAAATGAAGACTTGATTAAAAAATTTGCATTAATATTAAGAGTGATTGCTTCTGGCTGTGAAATTAATACCACTAAATTAAAAAAAACTATTAACCGAAACAAGGCAGCTTTATCTTCATTTATACAGTTGGTACTACATGCCTAGTACTGTCCATAAAGTATTAGTTCACAGTTGTGATGTAATAGACTTTTTTGAATTACCTATCGGTGTACTTTCTGAAGAAGCCTTGGAAGCAAGACATAAAGAATTTAGGAAAATTCGTTTGTGTAACAGTCGAAAAACATCTCGCGTAAATTCCAATTCTGACATTATTAGAACTCTGTTAATAACATCAGACCCAGAAGTAGCATTTTATCGTAACAAAAATTTGTCAAAAAATAATTCAAACCTTCATTGGGATTCTGAAATTTATGAGTATTTAATCCAAGAAGAACCAGTTCAGCAAAATGATCTTGTACAAGAGCTATTTAAAAATATGGAAGATACTACTGATTCCGAGTGTGAGTAATTCTACTGATCACTAATAATTCTTTTTTTCGTAGGTACGATAGGTGTTGTTTTTATCTAGGAACATTGTACTTTTTAACATATATAATATTCTATTTTTAGTTTATAAAAAAAGTTTTTGATATAAACCCAAATTTTTTATTTTAATATAATTTTAAAATGTCCAGTTCAGCTAGTATGGACTAGGCTTAAAGTTAAGTTAGGTTAGGTTAGATGTGTTTATTTTTTACAGCTAGTATTTTTAAATGACGATGGAAGTCAGGATAGGTTAGGTTAGGATAGGTAAGATAGAATTAGGTTAGGTTACACAAAGTTAGGTTAAGTAAAGGTAGGTTTTTCTTGACATATATATAGGTTCCTCATTTTAAATAACGTTGGATTTTCGAAATAATCCATGAGCAAAATATTGATTTTTAACATTTTGTTATATTTTTTGTTTTTTTCTGTCAAAATATCATTTGGTTTAATACTATTTTGTAAATATTGTGTTGAAAACGTTTTTTTATCACTTTTTATTTATAAAGGAATAAACAAATATTATTTATAACCTCGTAGGGTTTTTTGTCCCCAATCAATTATTTTCGCAACACTGTGAGACGGCGCGACAAAAAAGTTTCAAAATCATCTGAAACGCAAAGATATATAAAAAAATTTGAAATCGGAGCAACTTTTTTTTCGAGAAAAAATTAAGATCACCATAGTTCATACTACTATAATATAGTAGTAGTGTGAGCTAAAATTCAAGAGTCAACAACAATCAATATCTTATGACTGCTTTGCTTTTAACCTCAGATCCTTTTTATCAAGCGAGACAGCTATGCACAAGAAAGCATACAAATATTGTGAACGATGATTTGAAAAAGTACTTTTTGAATAGAAAAAATAAATCCCGAAGATGAATTTCAATAATTTAGTTATAGCTAAATTTTTTTTTATTGTAAATTCTATATATATTTATCGGTTTCACAACGTTCTACGTCTTCCGATACCCAATCTCCACTCGTTTCTGTTTGCCCATAATTCATCATCTAGGCCTCTTATTCTTATTTCACTATCTATTCCTTCTCTCCAGCTTCTCCTTGGTCTTCCTCGTTTTCTTCGGCCAGTTGGTTTCCATTGTAATATTTGTTTAGGTAGTCTTCCATCATCCATTCTTTGTACATGTCCGTACCACACCAGTTGTTTTGTTCTTATTTCATCCACTAGAGTTCGTTCACCCACTGTCATAATTTCTCTTATTCGTTGATTGGTAACTCTTTCTCTTTTTGATTTCCCTGCTGCTCTTCTCCAATAGTCCATCTCCGTAGCGGAAAGCATTTTTTCTGTTCTATCTTTGATTGGCCATACTTCTGAGCCGTATGTAATAATACTTTTTACAATGGTGTTATATATAAGCTTTTTGTTATGTTTTGATATACTTTGGTCCCAAATTATTCCATTTAATAAAGTTATTGCTTTTCTTCCTTGTACGTTTCTATCTTTTATAGCTTTGTCTAGTGTTCCGTCAGCTGTAATTTTTAGACCCAAGTATTTATACTCATCACAGGACTGAATTCGCTGCCCAGTATTTAAGATTAGATCCTGTTTCGTTCCACCAATACACATATACTCTGTCTTATTGATATTAACCTCTAGTCCCCACTTATTGTACTCGTCTATTAGTTTTCGTGTCATATATTCGAGGTCGTCATAATCCTGAGCCACCACTATCTGATCATCGGCGAAACATAAAGTATACAAGGTGGTTTCATTCAACGGAATTCCCATGTTTTGGCATTTTCTCTTCCAGACTTTAAGGACCTGTTCCAAATATATCTTGAAGAGCGTAGGCGAGATACAGCAACCTTGTTTAAGACCTTTATTTACTTGAAAGCCTTTGGTTAGTTTTGCTAAAGCAAAACTATTGTAAATTCTATTTGGTCTAATTTAATAATAAGCATTACTGATTTAAAGGGAGATAGGTTTAAGCAAGAATGAATTTCTTATCTTATTTTCAACAGAAATTTTTAGAAAAAATAATACGACTCGCTTATATTAGAACAACCGCTATGATTTTTAATCCATTAGCCATATACTCGAAGCACTGTGCGACACCCTGTGGTTCAGATGCGATCCGCAACGCGAATAAAATTTGCAAACAAGAACCCCCAATACTTAACCAAACAAATTTTGTGTTTTAGGATAGAAACATTTCTGGTTCATCAAACCATTTTAAAATATTTGGTCATTGTGTGAGAGAAAGAACAGGAATGACCCTTAGACTGCTGTGGAAGATTTAAGAACTTTTGCAAAATATAAAAAAATTTCTAATACTTTTAGACAATTTTTTTTTACCTGTAACGCATTTTGCCAAATTATTCAGTTGTTAAAAATTTCGCTTGCGGCGCTAATTTGACGCTGCTTTCTTTTTTTATAGCACCTGTAATATCGTCGTGTGTGTGTGTGTGTGTGTGTGTGTGTGTGTGTGTGTGTGTGTGTGTGTGTGTGTGTATGTGTGTGTGTGTGTGTGTGTGTGTGTGTGTGCGTGTGTGTTTTGGCGTAACATACGTTATGAGGACACGCCAACCCTTCACCGGAGTTGTGAGGACCCTTTACGTTGTGATGTCCAATTTCCGGACCTCGTATCGTTTGGTCCTTATTTTGGGCTTCATAAAATTTCGAACAATATATATATATATATATATATAACATAGATAACGCAACTAAAACTTAGACTAAGAATACAACCATAAGATAAGTCAACCTAATACTACACTAAACCTAAATAAATTCTAACTATAATTTAAATAACTTAAATTTGTAACACTATCCTCCTCTTCAGGTTTGATCGTCTCGATCAACATTTGCCAGGTAAGGTTTTAATCTGTCCAGATGAACAACTTTCATCTTGGATTTCGGGCTTCTCTGGATTCGGTAGACTACATCATTAATTCTCTTAACAACTTTATAAGGCCCTTCCCATGGTGGTGTAAACTTAGGTGATCTTCCTTTCTTGCGTTGAGGATTGTATAGCCAGACTTGATTCTCTTTAAACCCTGAAGAGTTTGCTTTCAGTTCATATCTCGCTTTCATGTGGTCACTGGCTATTTCTATTCGCTCTCTAACCACCAAACGTTCGACATAGTCATTAACCTCTAAGTATTCTTCTTCAGGTGAACCAAACATGATATCACATGGTAAACGCAGTTCTCTACCAAACACGATACTAGATGGCGTAGCTCCTGTCGTATTGTGTATGACGGTTCTGTAGGCCATCAAAAACAATGGAATATATTGGTCCCAATCTGTTTGGTGCTCATCAACAACTTTGCAAAGATGTTCTTCTATTGTTTTATTAAATCTTTCAACCATACCATCTGACTGCGGATGTAAAGCAGTAGTTCGTGTTTTATGTATTCCTAAAAGGTCACAGAGATTCTGGAAGAGCTTTGATTCAAAGTTTCTCCCTTGATCTGAATATAGTTCCAAAGGAATGCCAAATCTGCTGCAAACATCATTTACCAGAACTTCAGCAACTGTAGCGGCCTCTTGGTAAGGCAAAGCAAAAACTTCTGGCCATTTGCTAAAGTAATCCATGACAACAAGGATGTATTTGTTGCCCTTTTTAGTTTCTGAAAATGGTCCGGCCACATCAATAGCAATGCGTTCAAATGGCAGACCTACGTTATATTGTTTCATTTGACCTCTGGACCTTGTCTTGGACCTTGGCTGGCTGCACAAGTCGAACATCGGCGGCACCAGTTTTTCACATCTTGAAAGTAATTGACCCAATAAAATCGGTTTCGAATTTTGTCCATGGTTTCAGTTATGCCTAGGTGCGCGCCTGATTTTCCACCATGGCATTGCCTTTATATTGTCTACCATGCTCCTAGGAACTACTACTTGATTAATCACAGTAAGGCCATCGGCACTTTCCCAGGCACATTTAAGAATGTTTTCTTCTACTATCAGTGAATCCCATTGTGCCCACAGTGATTTGAATATCATCCCTTGGTTTGCGATATCTTGCCATGATGGTCGTGGCTTGTTCTCTTCTTTTAATCGCACAATAGGTCCTACATCTTTGTCGTCAAGTTGTGTGGTTCTAATTGAAGCCGACATCCATTCTTCATCTGGTTCTAATTTTATCTGACGCACGTAGGTAATTCCTTCTTTCTGGTCAATTCTCCTGCAATGTTTACAATCTTCAGGGCAAGGTCTTCTCGACAATGCATCTGCATTATTATGCACCCTTCCCGCTCGGTGCTTAATTTAATAATGGTATTGTTGTAGCTTTTCTATCCATCTCGCGACTTGCCCCTCAGGTTGTTTCATTTTCATGAGCCACTGTAACGCAGCATGATCCGTTCTAATCAGAAACTCTTGTCCGTAGAGATATTTGTGAAAGTGATCTACGGATTTAATGATGGCTAGGAGCTCCTTTCTGGTAACCCAATTATTTCTCTCTGGCTTGGATAGCTTCTTGCTGAAAAATGACCCGTTTTTCTCCAGCTTGTACTTGGGAGAGTACTGCTCCTATGCCATCGTTGCTCGCATCAGTATCTAATATGAATTTTCCTTTTGGAATGAGATATGCAAAAATCGGACTAGAACATAATGCTGATATTAGTCTTCTAAATGCTTGGTCACATTCGGTATTCCATTTATAAGAAGCTTTATCTTCTGTAAGTCTATGTAATGGAGACGCTATTTTGGCGAATCCTTCTACAAATCGTCTGTAGTATGTACACAGACCCAAAAAGCTTCTCAATTCATGTTTGTCACGAGGTTGAGGCCATTCTTTTATTGCTTGTAACTTCTTTTCGTCGGTATGGATGCCTTCTCGGGAAACGACGTGACCCAGGAACTCAACTTTTTCTTGGAACAGAAAACATTTCTTTGAGTTTAATTTAAGATTTGCGTTCCTGATTCTTGAAAATACTTCTCGTAAATTGTCTAGATGATCTTGAAATCATTTTCCCATGACATCATCCAAATAGACTAAGCAGGTTTTCCAAGTAAGGCCTCGTAGAACGACTTCCATTAATCTTTCAAATGTAGCTGGGGCATTGCATAGGCCAAATGGCATCACATTAAACTGATAAAGTCCACTTCCAGCAGAGAATGCTGTCTTCTCTTTATCTTTTTTAAAGATTCCTACTTGCCAATACCCACTTTTTAGGTCAAGAGTAGAAAACTCTATGATCCTGCCAATGTTGTTAATGTGTCGTCTATTCTTGGCAGTGGGTAACTATCTTTCTTGGGCACTTTGTTAAGTTTCCTGTAGTCGACGCAAAATCTAGTACTTCCATCCTTTTTAGTGACCAACACCACAGGAGATGACCAAGGACTTGATTACTCTTCAATAATCCCGTCACTGAGCATTTTATTAATGAGATTGAGGATTTCTTCTTGTTTGGCCATTGGTAGTCTTCTTGGGGGCTGTGTTATCGGTTGGGCATCGCCAGTGTTGATGGAATGTTGAATCAGGTTTGTGCGTCCCGAACTACTCTTAGTTTCGAAGATATTACTTTGTTTTTCTATAAACTTTCTCGCTTTACTAAATTCTTCTGGAGTGAGATGTTGCCAAGTTGACTGAAATTGCTGAACTACCTCCGTTGGTAACTTGCTTTTATCCTCGGAAGTTGGCTATTCACATCTTGTTACTTTCTGGACTGGTTCAAATAATGCTACTACCTCCCCCTTATTAATTTTGACACTATTTGGGAAAATATTGGCGACTCTAATCGGGTTGGCTTTATCGGTTTTAACTAGTGACTTTGCGACGAGGTAGGTGTTGGGTGTATTCTGTTGGCTTATGAGTCCGACGCAGCTTGATGTTTTACTTTCTAGCCTCCTAAAAATTATGGTCTCACTGTTACCGACCAGTCTTGTGCATACTGCCACCACCTTTATTGGTTGGTTGGTATTGGACAAAATGAACTCTTCATTCCCAAATCTTAGGGTATTAAGTTTATTATCAAACGCAAATCCATGTTTACTTATCAAGTCCATTCCCAAAATAAATTCGTCTTCTATTTCTGCAACTAATATAGTGTGGCGAATCTTCAATCTTCCAGCTGTAGGTCTATGTCTTTCTGCCACAACACGTCGGCGGATTTTCCAGTCACAGTCTTAAGTGTTATTTTCTTTTCTGTTGGTCGAATTTTATATCTCGTTGCAATTTTGGACTTAAGCAATGATATGGCCGGTGTCTACTGTGATGTTAACTTCTCTTCCATTTATAAGTCCGTCGATGTTCAGGCTGTCAGCAGTAACCCCGCCTTTCCGTGTTGAAAAGTTTTAGTTTTTCCTGATGTCCTCTTCCGTACTCTGTCCCGCTAGATGGTAGGCGAGACCTCATTTGGACACGACAATTGCGTTGAATGTGCCCTGTACGTCCGCATCTAAAACACTTTACATTTGGAGGGGATCGTCTGCTTTCTTTTAAAGAGTCAATCTTCTCTCTCAGTTATTGAAGAATTTGGCTTAGCGTCTTTGAGGGAACCTCTTGTTCGTTGCTCATTTCTTCACCCTCCTGAATCGAGACAGCTCTTACTTTAGGCCTGGACATATTGTTTGATGATTCTATTTCAAGGGCTCGAATCAGCACTTCATTGCTGTTATAGAAGCGTTCTCGACGAAGTTACTTTGCTAAGTCCATGTCACGCAAGCCGTTAATAAATCGATCTACCGTAAAGGGATCTCTGTAATTTTCTGGCATGTCTGGGTAAGCCAAATGCATCAGTCTTCTGATATCTGCTTCATACTCTTGTAATCACTCTCCTGTTCTTTGCTGACGAATATTTAATTCTGACCAATGTAAATTTCGCAAATGTTCGTCTCCATACCTTCTTTCTAACGCTGCCACTAAAGCATTGTAACTCTGTTTTTGTTCGGCTGGAATGGACCGTAAAAGTCCCAGAGCAGGTTCTCGTAGAGGTACCAACAAAGCTCTAGCTTTTTCGTCATCGTCCCAGCCATTTGCAGCAGCGGCAGCTTCAAACTGTTGTTTGTAGGTGGACCAGGAGGACGTACCATCAAACTTTGGAGGTCTAATATTTTGGTTGGAATTCACAATATATTCCTGAGCTTTTATTTTGTTGTGTTCTTTCTGAAACTGTTTTGACATGTCCTGGAATTTTTCTTCCATGGTTTGAAAAACTTCTTCAGTAACTTACTTTTATTTATTTATAGGTGAACATCAGGAATACAAACAGGTTTAAACCCAAATACTACAAGAGCCGGTGACACAGAACTCTACGTTATCCATACCAAAATAATTCACCGTCAAATAGTGTCATATTATCCTTCAAATATATGTGCCTACTTTAGTTAATAACGAGACGTGGCCTGAAGTCGCTAATTAAGCAAATTGTATGAATACATTTACAGGTGCGTTAACATCATATAGTAACAGTTTAGACTCTATTGCAAGTATGTCATATAAACCCATTTATAAAAATATGATGATGCTGCCACACCTCACTCCAGTTGGAGAACAGGCACACGCACTTAAATAAAATTTCGCCCTGGTTAAACCTACATAATCTAAAAACATTATATTATTAATATTTTTTGTTGGCACAGGTGTCATTTGCGTCCCCCTTATATATGTGTCTTATGATGCCTTGTTGCTGCCTGGCTGCTGACAAGGCACACCATCTAGACTATAAAGGTTTTTAAGATCCACCTACGTCAGTTGAAAAGAGTTTTTTTATATAAAATAGCTGTCATATAGGTCCCATAAGTTGCAGGCAGTTGCTGCCCGACCTACATTTACTATAAGCTGGGCACACCTATAAAAATGTTAAAATATTTTACTTTCAAGCCACATCATGTAGTACCAAGAATCTCTTTAAAAATTGTGTATCATATGGACTTTAAAAAACTAAATTGTCTATGCTGCCAAACATCCGCCTGATCTAAGAACAGGCTCACCTCCTATAAATATATTTGAGGCTGAAACTCATCTACACGCCAAAATAGCAAGATGATTTTTAATTATTGTGTGTCATATGGATCATCAAATAATAAATTGGATATGCTGCCAAACATCTGCCTCACCAAAGGACTGGCACACCTTCTATATTTATAATGGGGCTTTCCCACATTTTTCAGACTCAGCGGATTTCTGTACCTTAGGCATAGCTATTTATTGGAAATTAATTCTTTTTTCCCAAAACCTCTTGGTTTTGGAGAAAATACGGTTTAAAGTTGGAGTTCCAGAAAAACGTCGAAAGCATACTATGGAGCCAACCAACTTGACATGAAAAGTGGTATATGAGTGACCTGATGCGTAGGCCAATAACGTAAAATACCATTGGCGCGGAGCCTAACTTCACGTTTGATCTCCGATGTCAAAACTTGAAGTGTCAGTTATATGTCATTTTTGTTTATTTGTTAACAAATTTTGTGATTTTTAAATTATCTCAAGTTTTATATATAAAAATTTGATTTTACAACTGAAAAGTGTTTGCGAGTGAACGTAGAAGCAAGAATTCTCGTGGAACAATATCTTTGTCATTTGTTGTCGACATCTGGGCACAATAAAGTGTGCCAAGATCACTGTAAGAAAAAGAATATTTAAATTTATATGAGTAGAAATAGAAGCATAAAGTGATAAAAGTAGGGAATGCAAGGTTTTCACAGACAAAACCAAACAGTTTAGGAAATTAGGTATTGTTTTTAAGACATTGACTGCCCCCATACAAAAAGAAATGATCTTTCTGAGGCCAAGTGTAAATATATGCAGAACGAATTTTTTAGTATGGTACATAGGGAACTCATACGGCATAAAAAAACCTGAGTTTTTGGAAATGGTTATTAGGGGTATGGACCATTTACAAAAACTCAAAGGTTTCCCATGTACTGTAATAAAAAATTTGCACTGCTTGTCCATTTAACTCAAAAATAACAACCAATAAATGTGCAGGCTGTGGTTCTTCCTTTTTTACTTAAGTGTCCTGCACTTTCCAAAACTAGACCGAGCAGCCTCTGTTTTGGGGCCATAGAACCAGCGCGGCTGTAGAAACCAAATCAGTTGATGGTGCTATGGGATCAACACAATAGTCAATATGTTAAATTAAGTAGCACGCTAAAAGAGATTGCCTTATGTTACTTTCAATAAGTTACAGAAAGATAAGTAGTGGTTTTTGTGTTTGGTTCGGTTCATGCAATATACAAAATATAATCTGAGGACTAAAGTTTTATACTTTTTCCCCATATAGTCCGTTGATTTAGAGTAAAATGATGCCAAAATATTTGAATCCGTGAGAATAAGAACAGTACAAGTCCAAATGGTACAGTTTTACATTCGATGCAGATTGGGATTAAAAACAAAATAGCTATGATAGGTCGAAATGTCAAATTTTGAATTTGTACTGTCCTTATTCTCACTAATTCATTTTAGTTACCAGTTTGATCTCTGGGACCAGCTTGAATTTTGGCACAAAAGAACATTGGGTTAATTAATCACAGTAATTATTGTATCATTGTACAGGTGTGTTTCAAGGAAAATGGAAATATCTCCATTAGAGGTTTCAAAAATGGATGTTGTGATAAATGATTGGAAAGCTCTTAAAAATGCTAAAAATAGTGTATTTAGTTTTTTTTCTCAGACAGGCCCCTCCTGCTCAGATGACATAGTCCAGTAATGGTATGTATTTAGAAAAATCAAAATATCTCCATTACCGGTGGCAATATTGGACAACATAATACATCATTGAAAAGCTCTTTAAAAATGCCCTAAAAAAATCCAAAACATTATTTGAAACATTTTATTTCTTGGACAAACTCCCCCACTCAAAAATACAGAATATATGCATTGCATGTTACCTAACTGGATATGATAAATTGTTGGAAAGCCCTCAAATAACTCGGATCGAGTGTCTACTGACGTTTTTTGTTACGTCTTAGTATATGAACAAGCATGATGCAAATTTTGAAACTGGCAGTTAAATATATTTTACAATAAATCATCAAACTAACAGCAGAATATGTTGATGTGACAAATAACAGCACACAAATATTTAGTCATGGCCCTATTAAGTTTGCAAGCAACCTTTGTGTAGATCATTAAACTAAAGGATATACAGGATGTCTCTAAAAGGTCTGTACAAAATCTTAGCACATATTCCTGAGGTCAAAATAAGTCGATTTAAAGCAACTTACCTTAGTCCAAAATTGCTCCGTTTCAGAGATACAGGGTGGTAAATTAAAAATTGATTGTCTTGAAATTTTTGAACATTTCTCAACGCATTACTTTAAAAATTGGTACTCGGGGATTTTTTGGCATGCGAAACCTAAATATGGATACCTTTTCACTGTGGCCATTAGAGGGCGCTTCACAATGCTCTTTTTATAGTTTAAAACGACTATAACTTTTTTCTTTTTTTTGTGAAGAAAATATTTTCCTGAATCTTTTTAAGCCTAAAAGGTACTCTTGTTAACATGCGCTAGTAAGTCGTTTTCGAGATATTTCCGTTCTTAGTGTTCGTTGCCGCAACAGAATACTGAAATCATTTTGAATGATTATTTCACTAAAGTGTTTTACTTTTACACTGGCAAAATGTCATAGCAACGCCCAGTTTTCTACTGACTATTGTTCTCCAAGCTTTATTCAAGTTTGTTGCTTTTCGGCAATTTCGCTCATGAAATTTTTTAATTAATTTTTAAATTTACCACCCTGTATCTCTAAAACAGAGCAATTTTGGACTAAGGTAATGCTTTAAATCGACTTATTTTGACCTCAGGAATATGTGCTAAGATTTTGTACAGACCTTTTAGAGACACCCTGTACAGGGTGTTTCCTAATTGAATGTCAATATTTATGGGGGTGATTTTTGGGCCCATTTTATGAAAAAAACTTCATATGAACATATGTCCCAAACGTCTTACCTGTTGAGATACAGGGTGGTCATATTAACTATATTGTTATGATCATGGAGAGAAACGGTTTTTATTTTTTTAAGCGAAAACCGTGCATCAGATTGAAAAAAATGAAGTGATCAAATTTGGTTAGAAATGATTGGGGATTTCAAAAATAATTTTTATTTCCGGAAAAATCAGAGCCGTGCCATCAATGTCTGCCAAAATAGGCAGGTCAAATTACGTACGAACGCCACTGATGGAAATTAAAATAAAGTGATACATTAAAAAATGCCTCTTGAATCATAGTACATGTATGACAAATTTCATTAAAATATCTGAACTGGTATTGTAGATATTAATAGTAAATTATTTATTTTTGAAAACTTTACCACCCTGTATCTCAAAAGCTAAGACGTTTGGGACATATCTTCATATGAAGATTTTTCTTAAAATGGGCCCAAAAATCACCCCTATGAATATTGACATTCAATTAGGAAATACCCTGAATATGTATGCACAGGGTGTTGCCATATATTTCAACCAATGTCTACTGCAATTATTTTAAGAGCATGTATTTTCTGGCAGTTTAGGATTAACTCTACAACTTTTGCTTTTACACTCCTTTTCTATCTCTTAAGCCCAGTAGGCCTTGGTTAAAATATATGGACACATACTTCATGGTTAGGGAAAGGTTACTTAAACATAGTGCAGTTTTTTATTTAAATTTAAAAAACACATTATACTAGTTGCTAAGCAAGGTTGTCAACTTATAACTTTTTGAAAAATTTTTACCAAAATTTGGTTGTGCAAGTCTTTTTTTTAAATTTTAATTTGGAGAAAAAAAAACAATGTGATTTTTTTTATTTTGTAGAAGCCTGGACGATAACTGATGCTGCCTGCAAAAAACTTGAAGCTTTTGGGATGAGGTGCTACTGCCATCTGCTAAAAATATCTTGGAGTCATGTAAACAACCAAATTGCAATGCATGAAAAATGAAAATATAATATATATTTTTTTTTTTAGAAAATATGTATAAATTATAAATTAAAGCCTCTCTTGTTTCAAAACAGCATTATTTAATATTTTATTCATTCATTAAAAAAATATTTATATATAATTAAACCACAGTTTTGTGCTCAAGCCCTAAGTTAGGGTGGCCCATAACTTAGGAGCCATAGTGCAGCAGGTGATAGAGGAGGCTATTTCCGAGAAAAAAATTAATATCACATGGGGGCCAACACACATCTGTTTTTAAGATATAAGATTTTTAAAGTTAGAGGAGTGGGGGGGAAAAGGGTTTTACCAAAAAAAGGAAATCTGTCACAGCCCGCTAAATACCCTGCTAGTTGTGATTTAAAAATGTGGTATTCCTTTTTTCGATAAAATTACAAGTTTAGGAGATACAAGCTGTAACCTCCAAAAATGTATAAAAAATAATTTTTTCAAAAAATTAATTTTTGCATACTTATTCTTTTAAGTAATATCAATAATATTTTATTATTACCTATGTCTCGCTAGACACTTGTTTTTATTAACAAAAAATTTTATTCATAAAAGTTAATGACAAAAAAATAGTTTTTTCTAAAAAAAATTGATCGACTAATTTTTTTAAAAATAATTTTGACTTCAATTTATTGCTCTTGTTCTGATACACGACGTTACCTAATTTCATATTTTTACTGCGTTTTTAGCTCACATTACTACTATACTATAGTAGTGTTAGCTCACACTACTACTATACTATAGTAGTGTGAGCTATGGTGATCCTAATTTTTTCGAGAAAAAACTTGCTCCGATTTCAAAAATTTTTATATATCTTTGCGTTTCAGATGATTTTGAAACTTTTTTGTCTTGCCGTCTGTCTGTCTGTCTGTCTGTCTGTCTGTCTGTCTGTATGTCTGTCTGTCTGTAACGACCAACCCGCATAACTCAAAAACAGCTTGTCCGATTTAAATGAAATTTGGTACCTAGACTAGGTCTTGGGCCGTGGTGGTCCCATTTAAAAATAAACGAAATCCACCGAACGGAAGCCAAATAAAAGGGTGGGGGTAGATATCAAAAGTGAGAGTTTAGGTGAAAATATGGCGTGTGTGATATCAAACGAAAGGTAATTAAGTCTGGAGTTAAACAAAATAAATTTTAATCCATGTGCTGGACGGCGTGTTGCGAGTGAAAAGGCCTTATGATAGGAGTGACCATACTGTAAGATACCTACACCACTGTCATCTAGATATAAGAAAGATCTACACTGCATTGTATACCCAAGCAATAACAATAAAGGGTAAGAAAATGGGTATTCCGTATTTCAGGTAGTCAAACTGGTATTTAAAACCCAGTTTTAAAAAACTACTTTCATATAAATTAATTACTAGTATTTTTATATAACATATTTATCAAAATAATTAACTTGTAAATGTAAATGTTCTAAGGTAAATGAAGTAAGTAAAGTAAAGTAAATAATTTATTTCAGAATGTGTACCTTACCTATTGTTAGGAAAAAAATTGTTAGCATATTATGTTAATAATCAGGGTAATTACATGATATGAAAGTCAAAACATTTGATACTTGATGTAGATGAAACTTAGAAAGTTTAAAATAAATGTGCCTTTCGATACGTCAAAAGAAGTAGTGGCAGCATCATTACCTTATAATACTTTATCACATTTGAACCGAATAAAAGAAAAATCTGGTTGGTATCTCATGACGTATATCGGCTAAATACATAACCAATCTTCAGAGGAGGTGTGTGAGGTCTTTGATCCAAAGATGATTTGACAGCATAGTATTTTTATATAAAAGAGGTTCATATGGCATGTTTATCATAATAAATACCATGATACGTTCTAATGTAAATGTAGTCTAATTAAATAATTGCTTTCAGTCGGTGTGCCTCATATCTAGTCAAGTAAAATTTAGACAGCATACTCATTTAACAATAAGGATATTTTCATGACACCTATGTAACAAAATTTAATTTGTTATTTAAAGGTATAGGTATGTTGTTCATATGTAATTGCTTTAAGGAGGTGTGACTTTCCTCTTTTCAGTTTTGGCTGAAGATAGTTAACTATTATATTAGTAATAACTTCTTCTGACACTAATTAGATAAAAGCTGTTTTGATATTTAGTAAGGTAGTTTATCTAAAAAAAAGTGCAGTGTGAGGCAGGTGTTACCTGACTGGGGATAAGGCAACTTGAGGCAGCATGAAGGATTTATAAAGGAGAGGTATAAATGACACATTTACTGTAAACATTATTTTGTTTTTTGTTTATGTAAGTTTACTTTTACCTGTCTATTACATTAAGAGCGTGTGTCTGTCCTCCAGCTGGAGTGAGGTGCGGCAGCTTCATCATATTTTTATAAATATGTTTATATGACATAATTGCAATAGAGTCTAAACTGATACTATAAGATGTTAACGCACCTGTAAATATTTTCATACAATTCGCTTAATTAGCGACTTCAGACCACGTCTCGTTATTAACTAAAGTAGGCACATATATTTGAAGGATAATATGACACTATTTGACGGTGAATTATTTTGGTATGGATAACGTAGAGTTTTGTGTCACGGGCTCTTGGTATAAAAAGAAGTATCCACAAAATTACATTGAATATAACATAACATATGTAAATTCATGATCTATGTAGTTTTTAGAAAAAAAACAATAATTTCTTAATCTACACTTAAAATCAAAATAAAACAAATTAAACTTAGAGTCTTGAATTGCTATGGACGTTATTTCGCACTAAAAACTTGACATTTTTCTTAAAAGTAGTTAACGACATATTATAGAAATCCAGTGATTTATAATAAATATTGCCGACACTGGCTATTCTACACAGGGGCGAATTTTGTGAGCAATTAGTTTTTCTGAAGGGCACAAAAAAAGCTTCAGTTGCTCGAAGGTTAACTCTAGACACATTAAGTGAAAGAAGAAATAAAATGGCGGGAGCGTTATAAATTGAATTCAGAATTCTATATAAAAACATGAAATCATTTATTGTTCTTCTAGCAGACAGCGACAGAATGCCAAAGTGAAGTCGAGCTCTATCGAGGTTATCATCTTGAATTTGAAAATTACTTTTTAAGTAACTAAGCTAATGTCAAAGTCGATTTTTGGATATCTTCTGGTTCTTGAATAAAACAATATCGAACTTCTTCGAATATTCTGGAAAAATCACTTACTGTTCTTCTGTCCAATTGTCCTAGCCGGTGGTACTATGTAAGGATAGTCTTTGCACTATTTATTTCTTTTAATCCCACTTCTGACACCAATTGTTACGGGTTCTCAACAATTATTAAAACTCGCAATTCTCAAAAACGATACGTCAATTTATTTCGACAATTATGTACAAAAAAACGTAAACTTACTAATAACTTGCTAATAATTCACTACTTTAATCGGCCTATTAACTTCGTGTTAATATCCCGCGATCACTACCGTTGGTTATCTTTGACTCACTCGATGCACGATATCCGGCCCGATTTATACTCGTCGAACTTTCCGGAATTATCCATTCTCTTTCGATTCACGATTATACTATCCTTTTCTGGAACGCGGACCGTCCGACCACGAGTGTGTCATAGATAACGCAACTAAAACCTAGACTAAGAATACAACCATAAGATAAGTCAACCTAATACTATACTAAACCTAAATAAATTCTAACTATGAAATTTAAATAACAATATTTGTAACAATATTTATCGGTTTCACAACGTTCTACGTCTTCCGATACCCAATCTCCACTCGTTTATGTTTGCCCATAATTCATCGTCTAGGCCTCTTATTCTTATTTCACTGTCTATTCCTTCTCTCCAGCTTCTCCTTGACCGTCCTCGTTTTCTTCGGCCAGTTGGTTTCCATTGTAGTATTTGTTTAGGTAGTCTTTCATCATTAATTCTTTGTACAGTCGGGGACTTTTTAAATTGCCGTTGTATTTTTGTTCTGTCAAAATTAATTTTTTAAAGACATCAAAATAATGATTAAATATGTATGTTATATGAAAAAATTCCATACCTACTTATAATGTACGCAGTATCTACCACCCACGTTGTAAGATGAAACCATGGAAATCCAATATCTTCTAGAAACATGAAGAAGCCCAGCGATAAAGACTCATTTGTGCTGAGTTGCGTCTACCCACAGCGTAAACAGTACGTGCTTATTACTCTAAATCAGCACCTTTAGTTAAAAAAGGCAGCTGTAACGAATATTGTAGATTATTTCAGTACTTTGTCAGCACCTTTAGGCTATAAATAGGGATTTGTGAATTGTATTTAGGCACTCTTAAGTCAGATTTCTTACAGTAAGCTTCATACCTTCATTCATTATTCATTTCTGCACGTCGACCCAAGTGCACGTGTTTCACTTCACTCATCCTAAAGTATCGCATTTTTAGTGATTTATTGGCTTGATAATTGTGATTCTCTGAGAACCATACCCTCAGATGGTCTAGCACATTGGTGAGTTGAAAAAATTACTGTAGCTGTTCCACAATACTGTAAATTGGCCCTTTGATGAAATTCCCGCCATAAAATTCCGCGATGTCATCTCGCAGCTGTGGTGTTTGCGACACGTCAACACGCAAGCCATCTCTCTCTTGCGAAGGGGTTTGCAAGAGAAAGTATCACGCAGATTGTTTGCGTATACCAAACGATTCAGTAGCAGTAATACAGAGTGTACCAGGGCTAACTTGGAAATGTCCCACGTGCCGTAACCTACCTGCCGAAACTTTTACAGCTAACTTGGAAGGACGTATTGAAGCACAACTCAACTCGGTGAAACAATCAATTGTAGAGGAATTATTTACAAAAATCGATCAAAAGCTCCAGGATGTCAGTCCTCGAACATTCAGCGAACCCAGGTATTCTGACGTTCTTAAGAATCAATTTCGTTCTAATATTATCATCAAACCGAAAGTTACAAATCAGAATCAGAATACGCAAACAAAGAGCGATATTCTCCATAAAATCAAGCCAGACCAAGAAAAAATCGAAATCAATCGTGTAAAGCATATTTCCAACGGAGGCATCGTACTGTCCACCAACCACAATGATGCCCAACGCATGAAAGATCTTTTTAGCCAAAACTTAGCAGACGATTACGAGGTTCGGGAATCAAAATCCGTATCGCCGATGGTCAAGATTGTTGGTCTCTCAGCCGAGTACGACAAAGACGTACTATTACGACACCTAAAAACTCAAAAATTTTTCTTTAATAACTCAGCAGATATAAATATTCTAAAAGTCTGGCTAACCAAAAATAACGCGAGCATTTTCCAGATGGTACTGCAAGTAGATATGGTCACACACAAAAAATTAACTGATAAAAAACGCCTTGTAGTTGGTCTTGATTATTGTACCGTTTATGATTCAACTTCTTTATCACGCTGTTTCAACTGCAACAACTTTGGCCACTCAAAAAAATATTGTCAAAAAGACCCCACCTGCCCCCTCTGCGCTGGGCCACACTTGGTAAACGCGTGTGACAACTCTGCCAATAAATGCTGCGTCAATTGTAAGCATCTTAAAACCAAATTCGACCTAAACATCGAAATAAATCATGCTTGCTGGAATTATAATGCTTGTTACGCTTATAAACAGGCAAACCAAAAATACAAGTCGGAAATTTTTGGGTCCACCATGTAGCAGCCAACCACGCTAGCCCCCTCCTTAGGTGAGTTTACTGTTGATCCCCACAATATTTCACTACAGTCGACTGAGTCTGGTAGGCGCTGTGATATCCTTTCAATTTATTATCAAAACGTACGCGGGCTAAGGACAAAAACAAAAACTATTTTTAATTCCATACTCGCCTGTGAATTTGATATCATAGCGTTGACTGAGACTTGGTTGTACCCGGGTATTCACGATACAGAACTTTTTCATTCGGGGTATTGCATCTTTAGATCTGACAGAAACTACGATGAAGTAGAACAAAACTTGGGGGGTGGTGTTTTGTTGGCTGTAAGGGAAAATCTACAGACAAACAACCTGGAAATTGAATTGCCTGTATCAATCCGTGACACAATAGACATAGCTGGAATCAAAGTATCTTTCTCGAACAAACTATCTCTTTATATTTTCCTTGTATATATTCCGCCAGGCAAAATCTCATACATATATGAACAACTTTTTGAATATCTGTCATCCCTGAATTTCCTATATAGTGCTAAAGTAGTCTTTCTCGGAGATTTTAATTACCCTGAATACGTAACCTACATGGAGAGGGATCCTCCTCCCAACAGTAGGTTAACTCACTTGCTGAATTTTATTAATTTTCTTGATTGGCATCAGATTAACACTGTCAAAAATTCTGATAATCGACTGCTTGATCTAGTATTAACATCTTCCTCAAACCTCACTTCCGTGCAGAGATGTCATGACATCCTGCTAAACGAGGACAGGTGCCATCCTTCTTTATTAATTGACTATAAAATGGCCGGTGACAAAAAGTTGAGCAAACTCAAAATTAATGACATCTTTTATAATTTCAAGAGATCTGACCTGAGAAATCTATATGCGAGCTTAGCTGAGATTGACTGGCGTGTTTTGGAAACGGTTGATAACGTCAATGAGGCTGTCGAATTATTTTATTACAAATTATACTCCTGTCTAGACACCCACGTGCCAAAAACATCTAAGCGGCGTAGAAAATATCCTCCCTGGTTTACTTCCCTCATCATACGGTCGATTAAACAAAAACATAAATACTTTCAAAAACACAAAAAAAAGTCGCAGCGATAATGATTTACTTAAATTTCGAGAACTTCGTAATAAAATAAAACGCGATACAGAAACATCATACCGCGAGTATTGCGCTAGACTTGAAGCGAACCTGACAACTCAACCTGGAAATTTCTGGCGCCTAATACAATCATTGCAGTCGAATAATGGTCTGCCGCAGTGCATGACAGATCACAATGAAGAGAGTACGACGGATCCCCAGCGCATAGCTGATGCATTTGCTGATTACTTTCACAGTTCATATACACCATCTCAGCAGCGTGCCTCAGTACAAAATAATATTTCTTCTAACCTTAACTCAAATTTCATTTCACTTAAAAGCTTCAATGAATCTGAGGTATTGCAAGCACTAAAGACCATGAAACCCAAGGCCATTGTCGGTCCCGACAAAATTCCTGCATTTTTACTGAAAGATTGTGCATACGTCTTTGCTTACCCCTTAACTGTTCTTTTTAACTTATCTTTAAAATTCTGCACATTTCCTGATACTTGGAAAAATTCTAAAATTATACCTGTCCATAAAAAACAAGAAAAAGATCGAATTGTAAATTATCGGCCAATTACCATAATAAACAATTTTTCCAAATGTTTTGAACGCGTTCTCCATACATCGCTTTACTTTCCCCTGAGCAGTCAAATAGATTCCTGTCAACACGGCTTCATGAAACGCAAATCTACCACAACCAATTTAATTACTGTTACACACCTAATAGCTGAATCCTTGGATGCGGGTGCTCAGATTGATGTTATTTACACCGATTTTTCTAAGGCCTTTGACAGACTAGACCATAGTATTCTTCTCCGTACACTTGTAACCTTTGGCATCTCTGATGATTTATCTATGTTTCTTTATTTATACTTAACTGAAAGGCTTTAGTATGTAGAATGCTATGGACAAACCTCCTCTACGATCAAGGCTACTTCCGGAGTTCCTCAAGGCTCTATACTAGGTCCTCTCTTCTTTATAGCTTTTATAAATAGCATAGTTCAGGACATAGAAGTTATTTGCCTATTGTACGCTGATGACTTCAAGCTGCTCTAAATAAGGTATATACTTGGTGTCTTGATAACTCTCTCCCTCTCAATCCATCTAAATGCAATGCAGTGTCTTTCACCCTTAGAAAACAGGTAATTCAATTCAATTACTCCATTGATACAACCGTAATACCCAGGAGTCTGGAATTTAAAGATCTCGGAGTAACATTCGATAGTGCTCTATCATTTGTTCCCCACATCCAGGATGTTGTAAAGAAAAGCTACCGAATGCTTGGGTTCATAATACGGAATTCTCAGTACCTAGAAAATATTTCTAGTATAAAATTACTCTATTTTGCTTATGTCAGATCTAAATTGGAATACTCATGCATAGTATGGTCTCCGTATTATGATACTCACATTAATACTATTGAAAAAATTCAACGTAAGTTTCTGAAGTACCTTGTTTTTAAGCTTGATGGTGTGTATCCTGAAATTGGTATTCTGAACCAGGTCCTTTGTGAAAGGTTCAGTATATCTTCGTTGGAGGACCGGCGCAAGTTGGCAGAGTTGCAATTCATTTTCAAATTAATACATAATAAAATCGACTCCCAGGAATTATTGCATAAGATTAATTTTTTAGTACCCAGAACATCAGCACGCACTACTGTTCCGTTTTATCTTCCTTACCAGCGCACCAATATTTGCAAAAATTCTCCAATAATTCGGGCTTGTAACACGTGCAATCAGACTTGCGACAGATGTGACATATTTAATTGCAGTATCTCTACTTTAAAAAATATACGATTTTTATAATTTTTATTTCTGCTCACTCAGTGTAGATGTAGTAAATTTCTTTTATTTTGTACTTCATTTTATCCTTAGTTTCTGTTATTGTTAATCACTGTATTCTTCCCCACTTTGTAATTGGGTTAACTCCTGTTAAGTGGTGTAAATAAAATAAAATAAAATAAAATAAAATACCTAAACTTAAGTCTCAAATATTGTAAATTTAATAAATAAAGTTTTTTTTTAAAAAGTAAAAAGCTCGAACCGAAATATAACAGTGGCGCAGTCGTACGGATTAGTTTAAATTTAAAAAAAATACAAACTAACAAAGAAGAAAAGCTCCAAACCGCAATCAACCCGAAGCAGCAATCAACCCAAACCGCAATCAACCTGAAGCAGCAATCAACCCAGAGCCGCAATCAAACAGCCTGAGTCCTCACTTTGCAACAAGGGTACGGAAGGAACACCTGGTGAAGCCCCTGGTACTCAACAAGCGAAGAACAAGACAAATGGCAAACCTCCGCTGCATCTACATGTAAGTGGCTTAAGCATTGAATCATTAACGTAACCTTTAACAACATTTTTATTCTAGTCAACATTTTGGATTTTCAACTATAATTTTGAAAATTAATTTTTCTTATTTCAAAAATTTAAATTTAAGAACTGTTCGATTATAATTTTTGTCATTATTATTTTAACAAAATGACAACTAATACAAATACAATGACCACAAATACGGTCACTAATACAGAACCTTACGATAATCATCAACGTCAACGTGCGCATACACCAAATTTGGAACCATACAGATTACAAGAAATATTTTCAATAATCCGTGAATTTGATGGTAACCCAATTTTCTTAAGTACATTCATACAAGCATGTGACTGTGCTTATAATATGGCAATAGACGAACAACGCGATTTATTGGTGATTCACATAAAAAACAAATTAAAGTTAACCGCCGCACAGCTTGTTAGCTCGCGTAACCTAAATTCATGGCTTGAAATAAAACAGATTTTAAGTTTGCATTTCGGTGATAGTAGAGATTTATCTTCATTGATTCAAGACTTACAAAGATTAAAGCAATTACCGGGCGAAGCACCCTTAACTTTCTTTAATCGCTTACTATCTTTAAATTCTAAAATACACGCGGCTGTTAATAAACAGCAACATTTATCAATTCATCCAAAATTCGCGCAAACAAATTTAATAAACACAATGGCTCTTAATACTCTCTTAACTGGTTTAGAACCAGATATAGCAAAAGCAGTGCGTGCATCCGAACCTGAAAATTTATTAGAGGCTCAAGTTAAAATACGACGGGAATTACAATTAATCTATTTCGAAAACCAAAAACGAAATAACAATAGACCACAAGTCCCACCAAACCGATTTAATCCTCAACCTCCTCGTCAAAGACCAAATATTTCACAAAATCTACAACCGCCTTGTTTTAAATGCGGAAAAATAGGCCATACATCAAACCAATGCTACGCTAATGTACAGAGACAATTTAATAACCAACCAACAACTAATTAAATTCAAAGATCATTTTACCAAAATCAACAACCCGGGCCAAGCCAATCGACAAATCCCAACTTTGCAAACCGCCCAAATTTTTCCCAAAATCAAAGCCAATACCGCCCTTCGGTTATTCAAAAGAACCCCAATTTTGGAAATCAAAGAGCTCATTTTGTGAATTATTATGATGACTTTAGCTGCTACGATACAAATGAGTTTTTCGATGACAGTTTTGACAACTATTACCAACATGACTTTCCGGAATACTATACTGATAATAATGGCGCTAGCAACGAATACTTAACAAATTTGAGTCAATTTTTAAAAAACCCAATCAAACGTCTCGGAAAGAAATGAAAAACCTAAGACGAACCAAGCAAAGAAACAGGAATAAGATTTTTGGTACATGGAACGTACAAGGAATGAGTCGAAAAGTGAATGAAATAGTACATGAGTGCAGTGCAGCAGAATGAAGGTTGACCTTGCTGTACTAACAGAAACGAAGAAGAAAGGAAAATGATCTGAAAACCTAGGACAGTATGACCATTTCTATAGCGGAGTGGCAAAGGAAAAACATGCTCAACAAGGAGTGTCTATTTTGGTCAACAAAAGATTTAGAAAATTTATCACCAACTGGGAAGCAGTAAATGAACGGCTAATAAGAATGAATATAACAATAAAAGGAATGAGACTTACGATTTTTGGAATCTATGCGTATAATGACGATGCAAATGTAGCCGTGAAAGACAATTTTTTTGAAGAAATCCACAATGAAATATCAGCAGTAAGTACATCTAGAGAAATTGTAATATTGGGAGATTTAAATAGTAGAACAGGTAACAGAGTAAATGATCTGACAGTTGGCCAATATGGAGAAGATGTTGTTAATGACAATGGAAACCGGCTTATCACAGTATGTGAGCAATTAGACCTAAAAATCCAAAACGGTTTTTTCCAACATAAGAAAATACACAAATATACCTGGACCAAACCCTCACAAAACCTGAAATCCGTCATTGATTATCTTATCACTAAACAAAAGACAAAACTAAAAATTCAAGATGTCAGAACAAAGCGTGGATCAACATGCGGAAGTGATCACTATTTTCTGGAGACCAAAATTCTCTTTCCTTATCAAGGCCGAAGCCTCCATCAACAAAATCTTGATAATACAGTGAATGAGGAAATTGATCACTGTCAATATAATCTACTAAGCCTAGAACATGACAGCGTAAAAAACTTATACAAAAAGAGACTGAACGAAAAACTTAATTCAAGTTCAGGTGAAACCCCAGATGAGGAATACGAATGTATCACATTAAGCATCCATCAAGCTTCAAAAGAAGCACTAGGATTAGTGGAAGAAACTCCTAAAAGAACAAAACCATACTGGTGGGATGCTGAGATTGAAAGTGAAATAGAGGAAAAAAGGAAATTATATCACACATACTTATCCCAAAAGACAGATAGAAGCAGAGAAGAATACAAAATTGCGCAATCAAAGGTGAGAAGAATGATCAGTGATAAGAAAAATCAATCATGGATGCAAAAGTGCCAGAAAATAGATTCTTACTTAGGAGGTAGGAGAAGTACCGAAAGCTGGAAAACTATAAGATCGATCAAAAAAGAAACATGCAGAGATATTATTTCACCAATACCAGACAAAGAATGGGATGAGCATTTTAAAAAACTTTTAACTGAAGATAGAGCAGAATTCAAGACGAAAGAGACAATATCATTAGAACGATGGGATCTCCAGTACCCCTCACAATATCTGAGGTCAAAAACGTGTGCAAAACCTTAAAAAGCGGTAAATCTGCCGGACCCGGAAATATCCCAGCTGAACTTATTAAATATGGCACTGAAGAATTGTTTTGGAGATTACGGAATCTTTTCCAAAGATATTTAAATGGAGCTGTAGTACCAACTGAGTGGAAAACGTCATATATATCCACAATACACAAAAAAGGAAGGAAAGATATATGTGACAATTATAGAAGTATATCTGTAACTAGTACGCTAAGCAGAATATATGGCAAAATATAAGAAATAAAGTGGAGAGCGAATATAAAGATATGGAGGCAGAAGAACAAGCTGGTTTCAGGGCGGGTAGATCGACTTCAGATCATCTCTTTTGTATAACCCAAGTTATTGAAAAGAAAATGGCATACGGACAAGAGCTCCATCTGCTTTACGTAGATTTGCAGAAGGCATATGATAGTATACCACTAAATCTACTTTGGAAAGCGTTGGAAAAGACAAACATAAGCGTACAACTAATTAAGGCCATCAAACAGTTATACCGCAATAGTAAGGCAAAAGTTAAAACAAAAGCAAAACTAACCAAAGGCTTTCAAGTAAATATAGGTCTTAAACAAGGTTGCTGTATCTCGCCTACGCTCTTCAAGATATATTTGGAACAGGTCCTTAAAGTCTGGAAGAGAAAATGCCAAAACATGGGAATTCCGTTGGATGAAACCACCTTGTATACTTTATGTTTCGCCGATGATCAGATAGTGGTGGCTCAGGATTATGACGACCTCGAATATATGACACGAAAACTAATAGAAGAGTACAATAAGTGGGGACTAGAGGTTAATATCAATAAGACAGAGTATATGTGTATTGGTGGAACGAAACAGGATCTAATCTTAAATACTGGGCAGCGAATTCAGTCCTGTGATGAGTATAAATACTTGGGTCTAAAAATTACAGCTGATGGAACACTAGACAAAGCTATAAAAGATAGAAACGTACAAGGAAGAAAAGCAATAACTTTATTAAATGGAATAATTTGGGACCAGAGTATATCAAAACATAACAAAAAGCTTATATATAACACCATTGTTAAAAGTATTATTACATACGGCTCAGAAGTATGGCCAATCAAAGATAGAACAGAAAAAATGCTTTCCGCTACGGAGATGGACTATTGGAGAAGAGCAGCAGGGAAATCAAAAAGAGAAAGAGTTACCAATCAAAGAATAAGAGACATTATGACAGTGGGTGAACGTACTCTAGTGGATGATATAAGAACAAAACAACTGGTGTGGTACGGACATGTACAAAGAATGGATGATGGAAGACTACCTTAACAAATATTACAATGGAAACCAACTGGCCGAAGAAAACGAGGAAGGCCGAGGAGAAGCTGGAGAGAAGGAATAGATAGTGAAATAAGAATAAGAGGCCTAGATGATGAATTATGGGCAAACAGAAACGAGTGGAGATTGGGTAGCGGAAGACGTAGAACGTTGTGAAACCGATAAATATATATATATATATATATATATATATATATATATATATATATAGAGTCAATTTGAATCAGAACAAAATTTTGGTAATTTTCAAAATCAATTCGAACTATCTGTTATTCCAAATGCCGCGAACTTAGTACAACCAACTCAAAATTTTCCTTTAGTATCAAATCAAAATCACCCACCAAATCAAACACAGCAACCAACTCAAATGGAAGCGAAAGTTCAGACCCTTCAGGTCAACGAAATAGCGACAAACATGGAACAATTTTTCCTCTAAATTTGCACACGGTTAGCGCAAAGAACCTTTATTTTATTTACGATGCTACAAAAAAATACAAACTTTTGATAGATACTGGAGCAGGAATCTCAATCTTTAAAGACTATGTTGCCCAAAATTGTCGACAAAATGTTTTTCGGAAAATCCAGTAATTCAAGGCATAACAGATCAAAAAATTCTAATACAAGAATCAATACTTGTTCCTTTTTGTAGAAACAACCCATTTAAAGTTTTTATTTGCAATCTGTACATTGAATTCGATGGAATTTTGGGATTAGACTTTCTAGAACATTATGAGTGCATTATTGATCTAAAATCCAAATTACTTAAAACAAATTTTAAAAATATTCCAATGCATAAACAATTTCCACCATTAGAACCAACTCTCGAGGCAGAAAATTCAAACGTATATCAAAACCAAATTCAAAATCAAAATTCAACTTTTGAACCTATTCAAAACCAAATTACAATAGAACCGCGTACCGAAAAAATTTATAACTAAAGTGCAATTTAAGAAATACCGACGTCATTTTATTACGAACAGAAAAGGAAAAAGTTAGACTTCCAAATGCGATCGTGCATGTTAACGCATATGGTGAATTCTTAACAACCATTGTAAACTCAAATGCGATAGAAAAAACAATCGATTTTTCTAATTTGTCCTTTGAACCCTTACCTGATTTTGAATCCATTAACTACTACAATTCTTTTCAAAATTCAGAACCAATAGATAGACAATATTTAATTCAAGAACAATTAAGACTTGATCATCTTAATGAAGAAGAGCGTGCAGAGATCGAAAAACTTTGCTTGGATTATTCTGATATTTTTTATATTGAAGGTGACCAATTAACTCTTACAAATGAAATTAAACACTCAATTGACACTAATAACGCAAGACCAATTTATGCCAAATCGTATCGTTATCCCCAAATTCATAAAGAAGAAGTCAAAAAACAAATTTCAAAAATGCTTGACGACAAAATAATAAGACCATCAATATCACTGGTCGGCCCCTGTTTGGGTAGTTCCGAAAAAGATGGACGCGCCTGGCAAACAAAAATGGCGTGTGGTGATCGATTATCGGAAATTAAACGAAGTAACGATAGATGATAAATACCCTTTACCTAATATCTCAGATCTACTAGACCAGTTAGGGAAATGTCAATATTTTACCACCCTCGACTTAGCCTCTGGCTTCCATCAAATCGAGATAGACCCTAAAGATATTTCAAAAACCGCGTTTTCAGTAGAAAACGGACACTATGAATTTCTCAGAATGCCATTCGGTTTGAAAAACGCACCATCTACCTTTCAGCGCGTAATGGACAACATTCTAATGGGTATTTTAAACGAGAGATGTCTAGTCTATATTAACGACATTTTATGTTACAGCGCAACTATAGACGAACACATTGATCGATTAAAATAAATTTTTAAACGGTTAAGGAAATCAAATCTTAAAATTCAGCCCGATAAATGCGAATTCTTACGCAAAGAGGTTGCTTATCTTGGCCATTTAATAACTGAAAACGGCGTCAAACCAAACCCGGACAAAATAAAATGCATCCAAAATTTTCCGGAACCCAAAAATCCCAAAGATATTAAATCATTTCTCGGTTTAGCAGGATATTATCGTCGTTTCATCCCAAACTTTGCAAAAATTTCAAAACCTCTCACTAAATTACTTCAAAAAGATATCCCCTTTGTTTTTGGGAAAGACTGTAGAGATGCTTTTAATGAACTTAAAATTGCTTTAATTTCTGACCCAATCTTACAGTACCCGAATTTCGAAGAAGAATTTATTTTAACGACTGATGCAAGCGCATTTGCAATCGGCGCGGTATTATCGCCATAGGTAAAGATTTGCCCATTGCCTATGCATCGAGAACGCTTTGTAGCGCGGAAACAAAATATTCAACAATTGAACGCGAACTCTTAGCAATCGTGTGGGCAGTAAAACATTTTCGTCCTTACTTATTTGGTAGGAAATTCACACTCGTAACAGATTATCGTCCAATAACTTGGCTATGGTCAATCCAAGACCCAGGCAGTAGACTAGCTCGCTGGCGCCTTAAATTAGAGGAGTATAACTACAAAATCGAATACAAACTGGGAAAATACAATAAAAACGCTGATGCCCTCTCGCGAATTAAAATCAATCATTTTAAAAATTGTGTTAACTTTCATAATAAAATCAAAATTCTTGCCCTCGACGATGAAAACCCAAATGTAAATCCTTATGAGGAATTATTGACAGAACAAGAAAACCAAGAATTAACTGAAGAATTTAATCGATTCACGGAAAATTATAAAACTACATCTCTAATAGATTACTCAAAAATCGAAATTTCTAATGAACAATTACTTGACAAAGCTAATAAAAATATAGTAACATTCTTTAGACAGAACAAAATGGAAGAATTACACTATAAGATTATTGATGATATTCTAGAAGAAGAAATCGAATTTTCCGAACTTAAAATCAACATCGTTAGTAGCAAATCTGTAAAAAATCGAAAATATCTTATAATTCCTTTACCATTCGATAATGAAGAATGTTCACCACACCTATTTTTCAGTTTATATCGATACCAAAATGTTTTTGAACAAAACGAAACGTATTGCATCGAAAATAATTTGGACTTACCCGCTTTGGAAATGTTATCTTTTATTTTTGCAGATAAAGAAATAAAACTAAAAATCTGCCAAAACATTGTTACCACCCCTGATAAAGATCAGATACCCCTAATTTTAGAACAATATCAACTTGGCGAAAATAATTTACATCGCGGTATTAACGAAACATGTCGCAGAATTAGACAAAAATACAATTGGAAAGGTTTAAATAAAAATGTAATAACGGAAACACCGCGAACACCCTTTGCAAGAATTAACATTGATATTTTTGAATACCCAACAAAAAATTATGCTTTAACTATTAGAGACGAATTAACAAAAATTATTCAGGCATACCCCCTTTCTGATAAGAAAGCATCTACTGTTATTACTAGTCTTTTATTATTTTTTCAACATTACGTCACACCACAGAGAATCCATTGTGACGCGGAAAAAGACTTCGACAATACTCTGCCCAAAGACCTCTGTAAACTTTTTGAAATTAATATTTCGTTTTCAAGTGTTGGACATCCTCAATCAAACGGATCTTTAGAACGTTTCCATGCGACTCTTGGCGAAATGATAAGAGTAAATAAAGCCGAAAACCCAACTGATCATCCTTTTTCCGTTTTGCCATATGCAGTTATTTGTTATAATAACACAAAAAACAAAACGCATTGATTTACGCCATATGAACTAATTTTGGACACACGCCAAGCCGACCCCCTGAAAAACTTTATAATCAGGAACAACTAATTTCAAAATATGTCCGCGATCTTAATAATAGAATGTCTTATTTCTATAAGAAAGCCCGCGAAAAAACCGAACAATCCAAACAAAAGGCTAAAATAAGATTTGACGATGAAATATTTCCGAAAATCAACACCAATATAAAGTAGGGGATAAAGTATATCTAAAGGAATCCCAAATTAAAACTAAAGCTGAAAATAAATTTAACGGTCCATTTATCATACAAGAAATTCATACAAACTCGGCAACCCTATTAAACCCGGAAACAAATCAAATTACGAAAGTAAACTTTGATAGAAGAAGAAGAACCTTATTTTGAATAATTTTATTTTACAGATTTTTGGGATTTATCATATTCACCAATGCCCTACAACTAAAAATCGATCGAATTAACAACACTATCGGACTTTACTTTGATCAAGAATTTAACATAAAAATATCAAATGATTACTGGACTTTAATTGCCTATCGTGATTTACTTCCCTTTCGCGAAGCCATTGATCATAATGATAGAATTTTGGAAAAATTATCAGAAACATTACTATCAGAAAATAATAATCGATTCAGCTTTCAAATCTGAAATTCAAACACACGTGAGTCTTCTTAAACAAATTTCCTAATATAGAAACACGCAATATCAAGAGTTAGTGTTGAATTTTTAACGGTCTTGGCACAGTTTGGAAATCAATAACTGGAAACTTAGACGCTTCGGACGGTCAATATTTTAATGATTGTATCGATAAAATCGATAAAGATGAAAAAACATTGAAATATTAATGCAAAAACAAATTTCGGTAACAAGCTCAGTTATTAAAAGTTTTAACTCCACAATACAAAAACTTAGAATCGATGAGGAAACATTTAATCAGGATATTACCGAAATCCAAAAATTAATAAATAAGCTCTCTCAAGATTTAACTTTTTATCAGGCGCAAATTAGATTTATGTGAATCATTAATGGAAAGCTATAGTTTTATAAAAGATTCGTTGGGCGGTGCCTTAAACGCAGTCACTTTTGCAAGATTAAAAATTTTACATGGATCAATAATTAAACCATCAGATTTGGTAGATTCTTTGAAACAAATTTCTCATGACTTACAAAACAATAACTTACCTTTACCAGTATCGACAGTTGCTCAATATATTGATTTAATTGAATTCGAAGCATATCAGTCACAATCAAAAATTGTATTTATTAAGAAAATTCCCTTGGTTGATTCTTCAACCTATACGTTGTTTAAACTTTATCCAATTCCAATATTTGACAATCGAACAGGTCTTTACCATACAATTTTAACAAAACATAAATACATAGCGTGAGACGATGATTCATTGCTCTTTGTCACATTCCAAGACAACTGAAAGAGTATCGACAAGAGGATGAAATTGTGTTCCAACGCCCTTCCGTACCCCATCGATAGCGAATCAATATGTGAAGCTCAACTTCTTAGGCAACAGTTAAAATTGCCTAAAACTTGTAAAACGTCAATTTTTCAAGCTGAAGGATATCATGTACAACAAATAGAGCCGCTAATATGGCTTGTTATCACTACAGATCCAGTACCAATAATAGTCAAATGCCTAGATCTGGAAATCATTACAAAAATTATTAATACCAATAGTATTATTCAATTCTTGAAAACTGATTGTAACGCCCTCATAGGTAGTACCAGAATTCAATCAGACTCATCACTTGATCAGATGATGAAGACCCGTGCATGGAGAAAACCTCATCCATCACCCTTACTGATTCCATACAATTGTTGCAATCATCTACCAGAAAAACCAGACACTTCAAAATTAAAACCATTGCATGTCAATGAATTGAACGTTGAAGACTTAAATTTTGCCCAACATAGTTTAAACCAATATTTCGATCAATTGGACAAACTAATAAACGAGCCATACATACAGAAGCATATCGATTGGTTTACAATATTAACCATTGTCTTAGTAATCACGCTTACAAGCTTGTACATCACATTTAAATGCCGTCGGAAATGCAATCATAGAAGAATTGCAATAAGCAATAATTCCGCTAACGACGATTATCCACAACATCCGCCAAATTCAAGAATATCTAATATTCCAAATCGATTTTTAAGAATTATTCCTAGAAGACGCCCAAGTGTCCACGTTGAAGAAAGAGAGGAAGAATTATACCAGTTAAGCAGTAATACAAACAAAAACACTGCTTGAAAAGTTACTGTTCTGTTAAACACCAACTTTTTACTTAATGGGGGAGTTGTTATATGAAAAAATTCCATACCTACTTATAATGTACGCAGTATCTACCACCCATGTTGTAAGATGAAACCATGGAAATCCAATATCTTCTAGAAACATGAAGAAGCCCAGCGATAAAGACTCATTTATGCTGAGTTGCGTCTACCCACAGTGTAAACAGTACGTGCCTATTACTCTAAATCAGCACCTTTAGTTAAAAAAGGCAGCTGTAACGAATATTGTAGATTATTTCAGTACTTTGTCAGCACCTTTAGGCTATAAATAGGGATTTGTGAATTATATTTAGGCATTCTTAAGTCAGGTTTCTTACAGTAAGCTTCATACCTAAACTTAAGTCTCAAATATTGTAAATTTAATAAATAAAGTTTTTTTTAAAAAGTAAAAAGCTCGAACCGAAATATAACATGTATGTATACGGACAGCGGTATCGTTCACAGTTTTATTGTTTTGGTTCAAACTACTTTTCCGAATTTCAAATAGGAATATTTTTTATTTACGAGGGCGGCAATTTAAAAAGTCCCCGACTCTCCATGTCCGTACCACACCAGTTGTTTTGTTCTTATATCATCCACTAAAGTACGTTCACCCACTGTCATAATTTCTCTCGGGAAATAATTATGCTTGGCGATTTTAATAGTCGAACTGGTAGACAAACCAAAATCAAAGTGGTAGGACTATTTGGAGAGGAAGTAACAAATGATAATGGCTTGAGATTGATGCAATTGTGTGAAACCCACAATCTAAAAATAAATAATGGTTTTTTTAAACATAAGGAAATTCCTCGATATACCTGGATTCAGCCAACAAGAAATCTTACATCAATCATTGATTATGCTATATAGGTATTGGTAAACAACACTCGGAATTGAAGTGGTATGATGTGCGAACACTTCGTGGTGTTACACCATCTGGTAAAAGCAAAAATATTATTCCCTGTAAGAAAAACAAATAGAGGCGAAAGTATTAGAGAAAGTGAAAACCTAGAATGCATCGAAGAAAATCAAAAATACAACTTTAGAAGTCTAAAAATCGAAAGTACGCAAAGATTGTATCAGAAACGTTTAGATGAAAAATAATTAAACACACAGCATTCATTTGAAATACAAACATAGTAAAAAGCTTAAAGGAAGCAAGCAAAGAAGCTGTTGGATACCAAGATAATAAAAATAACGATAAGATGTGGTGGACGGAGGTAATACAGGAAATGGTCAAGGAGAAAAAATGGCTCAGTACTAAAGAGCAAAAAGAAAATCTACAGGGAAACCAGAAGACAGCTAAGAAATCTGATACGCACGGAAAAAAATTAAATGTTCGAGTGAAAATGCCACTATATAAATACACACGTAGTAAGTAGGCAGAGTTCTGAAGTATGGAAATTCATTTCTACGTTAAGAAACCCAACAAAAAAAAGTAAACATTCAGATCATCAAACCAGAACAATGGACAGAACACTACAAGAGACTGCTGCAGGAAACAAGACCCGAATATCTGTCAGCCTCTCCGAGGAGAGACATAGAAATACATGGAGGGGAAGTAATTATCGAAAAAGAAATGATAAAAAATAGTATTAAAAAGCTTCAATCTGGAAAAGCTAGCGGACTTGGGGGAATATACGTTGAAATGCTCAAATATGGATCAGAGAAACTACTAGAAAATCTCACATATATTATCAATCAACGCAGTTTTCGTGCAGGCAGATCTTGTAGTGATAATGTTTTTTGTCTTAAACAAGTAATTGAGAAAAAGGGTGCCAGACTCATGTTACCTTTGTGGACTTACAAAAAGCATATGATACCGTTCCGTAAATCGAATTTCAAAAGAATTCCAGGTAACGAAAGGCTTAAGACAGGGATGTTGTATCTCTCCAACTCTTCTTAAAACATATATCGCAGTCGCTCTAAAAAACTGGAAATGGAATACACACTAACGTTTGCTGACGACCAAGTAATTGTAGCTAATGATAAAGAAGACATGGAGTATATGATGAGGAAGTTAACGGAAGAATACCAAAAGTGGGGGTTAACAGTGAACGTGGACAAGACATAGTAGTTATGTATTAGAAACGAATCAAGTGAGTTAGAACTAGACAACGGACAAACAATATCTCCATGCAATGAGTATGTATACTTGGGTGTCACATTTGATTAGACAGGAGCAGACTGTAAAGAACTGGAAAAAAGAATAGTAAAAGCAAAAAAGGTTATTGGTTGTCTTAACAGTGTTTTATGGAGCAGAGATAAAAAAAATGTTAAAAATTCGGATTCAGCGGGGTCAAAATAGGGGGAATTGCCCATTTGCCAAAAAGTAATATAAAATTCTTCTAGAAAGTGGATTTTCCCGAATCTTGCCTGAACTATATTACATATATTTACTACTACTATGTCGGTTTAGAACGTTTTTCTACGTTGTCGGACGCCTATTCTCCACTTCCTTCGATCCTGACAATCATCTTTCGTCAGGTTTTTTTTGACTCATTGATCTTTGGATTGACTGTTGCCATTCCAGTTTAGGACGACCTCTTTTTCTGCTCTAAGACCTGCTTTGGTACGTAACCATATCAGATGTCTTTTAGTGATGTCATCTGGTATGCTTCCCTCGATTCCCATTATTTCTTTTATGATCTCATTTCTTATATGATCTATTCTAGATATTCTCATTGATCTTCTTATTGCATCCATTTCGACACTTTCAATTTTTGATTCCTATTTTTCTGTTACGCGACAAGTCTATTCCATACAACAGCGTGCTTTTCACCATTGTTTCATATTTATTAAATTTTACATTTTTTTTATCTCTGCTCCATAAAACACTGTTAAGACAACCAATAACCGTTTTTGCTTTTACTATTCTTTTTTCCAGTTCTTTACAGCTCCTGTCTAATCAAATGTGACACCCAAGTATACATACTCATTGCATGGAGATATTCTTTGTCCGTTGTCTAGTTCTAACTCACTTGATTCGTTTCTAATACATAACTACTATGTCTTGTCCACGTTCACTGTTAACCCCCACTTTTGGTATTCTTCCGTTAACTTTCTCATCATATACTCCATGTCTTCTTTATCATTAGCTACAACTACTTGGTCGTCAGCAAACGTTAGTGTGTATTCCATTTCCAGTTTTTTAGAGCTACTACGATATATGTTTTAAAAAGAGTTGGAGAGATAAAACATCCCTGTCTTCAGCCTTTCGTTACCTGGAATTCTTTTGAAAGTCGATTTATGGAACGGTATCATATGCTTTTTGTAAGTCCACCTAAAGGTAACATGAGTCTGGCACCCTTTTTCTCAATTACTTGTTTAAGACAAAAAACATTATCACTACAAGATCTGCCTGCACGAAACCCACTGCGTTGATTGACAATATATGAGAGATTTTCTAGTAGTTTCTCTGATCCATATTTGAGCATTTCAGCGTATATTCCCCCAAGATTGAAGCTTTTTAATACTATTTTTTATCATTTCTTTTTCGATAATTACTTCCCCTCCATGTACTTCTATGTCTCTCCTCGGAGAGGCTGACCGATATTCGGGTCTTGTTTCCTGCAGCAGTCTCTTGTAGTGTTCTGCCCATTGTTCTGGTTTGATGATCTGAATGTTTACTTTTTTTTGTTGGGTTTCTTAACTTAGAAATGAATTGCCATACTTCAGAACTCTGCCTACCTACTACGTGTGTATTTATATCGTGGCATTTTCACTCGAACATTTAATTTTTTCCGTGCGTATCAGATTTCTTAGCTGTCTTCTGGTTTCCCTGTAGATTTTTAGGTCTCTTTGCTCTTTAGTACTGAGCCATTTCAAATATGTACGTTTCTTCTCCTTGACCATTTTCTGTATTACCTCCGTCCACCACATCTTATTGTTATTTTTATTATCTTGGTATCCAACAGCTTCTTTGCTTGCTTCCTTTAAGCTTTTTACTATGTTTGTATATATCTCTTCAAATGAATGCTGTGTGTTTAATTATTTTTCATCTAAACGTTTCTGATACAATCTTTGCGTACTTTCGATTTTTAGACTTCTAAAGTTGTATTTTTTGATTTTCACTTTCTCTAATACTTTCGCCTCTATTTGTTTTTCTTACAGGGAATAATATTCTTGCTTTTACCAGATGGTGTAACACCACGAAGTGTTCGCACATCATACTACTTCAATTCCGAGTGTTGTTTACCTATAGCATAATCAATGATTGATGTAAGATTTCTTGTTGGCTGAATCCAGGTATATCGAGGAATTTCCTTTTGTTTAAAAAAACCATTATTTATTTTTAGATTGTGGGTTTCACACAATTGCATCAATCTCAAGCCATTATCATTTGTTACTTCCTCTCCAAATAGTCCTACCACTTTGCTTTTGGTTTGTCTACCAGTTCGACTATTAAAATAGAGAAATTATGACAGTGGGTGAACGTACTTTAGTGGATGATATAAGAACAAAACAACTGGTGTGGTACGGACATGTAGAGTCGGGGACTTTCTAACTTGCCGCCCTCGAAAATAAAAAATATTCCTATTTGAAATTCGGAAAAGTAGTTTGAACCAAAACAAAAAAACTGTGAACGATACCGCTGTCCGTATACATACATATTTAAACATTTTTTTGATGTCTTTAAAAGATTAATTTTGACAGAAAAAAAACAACGGCAATTTAAAAAGTCCCCGACTTTACAAAGAATGAATGATGAAAGACTACCTAAACAAATACTACAATGGAAACCAACTGGCCGAAGAAAACGAGGACGGCCAAGGAGAAGCTGGAGAGAAGGAATAGACAGTGAAATAAGAATAAGAGGCCTAGATGATGAATTATGGGCAAACATAAACGAGTGGAGATTGGGTATCGGAAGACGTAGAACGTTGTGAAACCGATAAATATTGTTACAAATATTGTTATTTAAATTTTATAGTTAGAATTTATTTAGGTTTAGTATAGTATTAGGTTGACTTATCTTATGGTTGTATTCTTAGTCTAGGTTTTAGTTGCGTTATCTATGACACACTCGTGGTCGGACGGTCCGCGTTCCAGAAAAGGATAGTATAATCGTGAATCGAAAGAGAATGGATAATTCCGGAAAGTTCGACGAGTATAAATCGGGCCGGATATCGTGCATCGAGTGAGTCAAAGATAACCAACGGTAGTGATCGCGGGATTTTATTAAGATTGTGAACTTGTTGGCCATTGGTAGTCTTCTTGGGGGCTGTCTTATCGGTTCGGCATCGCCAGTGTTGATAGCATGTTGAATAAAGTTTGTGCGTCCCGAACTACTCTTAGTTTCGAAAATATTACTTTGTTCTTCTATAAATTCTCTCGGTTTACGAAATTCTTAGAAAGTGAGATGTTGCCAAGTTGACTGAAATTGCTGAAGTACCTCCGTTGGTAACTTGATTTTATCCTCGAAAGTTGGCTCTTCACACCTTGTTACTTTCTGAACTGGTTAAAATAATGCTACCACTTTCCCCTTTTAATTTTTACAGTATTTGGAAAAATATTGGCGACTTTAATCGAGATGTCTTTATCGGTTCTAATTAGTGACTTTGTGACGAGGTACGTGTTGGGTGTATTCTGTTGGCTTATGAGTCCGACGCAGCTTGGTGTTTCTTTCTAGCCTCCCAAAATTTATGGTCTCACTGTTACCGACCGGTCTTGTTGTGCATACTGCCACCACCTTTATTGGTTCTTTAGTGATTTTTTGATAAATGAACTCTTCATTCCCCAATCTTAGGGTATTAAGTTTCTTATCAAACGCAAATCCATGTTTACTTATCAAGTCCATTCCCAAAATTTCGTCTTCTATTTCTGCAACTAATACAGTGTGACGAATCTTTAACCTTCCCAACTGTAGGTCTATGTCTGGCTGCCCCAACACGTCGGCGGAGCAGTCACAGTCTTATGTGTTATTTTCTTTTCTGTTGGTCGAATTTTATATCTCGTTGCAATTTTGGACTTAAGCAATAATATGGCAGCACCGGTGTCTACTGTGATATTAACTTGTCTTCCATTTGTAAGTTCGTCGATGTTGAGTCTGTCAGCAGTATGTTTAAAGCTCTTAATAGAGAAAATTTTGGGGGCTACATTTCCATTAGTTAACACCTGCCCTTTCTGGTTGACTGGTTTTAGTTTTTCCTGAATTCTTCTTCGGTACTCTGTCCCGCTAGATGAAAGGCGGCCCTATACGTCCGCATCTTTTTTTTTACGGGTATGTGCACTCGCAAGGAGATCCCTATGACGCTCGAGAAGCGGCAAGTGCGCGGAAATGTTGGTGTATGTTGTTTTTGAAACGGTTCAGGTTGTAATATGCAGGGAAAACTGTCTCAGGGAGTCCATTCCGCAGCGATGCTGTTCTCCAGAGATATGAATTCTGATATAATGAGGTTCTTGGTGCCTCTATTTTGACAGAAAATTGATGGTTAACGTATGTTTGACGTATTCGCCTAGTATAATAACTCTTTATTCGTTGTTTAGAAACTCGTAATACAACATAGCTAATATCATTAATTTATCAAATAATAATAATAGTGATAAAAAAAACCATAATAATACTCAATAGTAATGTATATTTCTTAGTCTGTATATTTTATTAATATCGAATTATGTTTAAAACAGCAATTCTTTGATCTTGCTTTTAAATATGTTCAGCGAACTTGAGTTTTTAGTTTCAATTAACAAATTATTATACTCTTGTAGGCCTTTCACGAATAATGATAATAATGATAGTAGGTGCTACTCCCGGGGGATCATACGTGCCAGCTCTTCAGATCACTTTCCGTGATAATACCTGTAGAAGAGAGATAGATCACCCACAGTTTTTCGATGTTCGAGACTATCAAAGCTACGGGTAAGTGCGGCGTTATTGATCAGCTTGATAGCTCGTTTTTGCACGGTGTTTAAAAGCATTAAGGTATGTTTGGGTGCCGCATTCCATACTCCATAGTTGGTCGAATCTGGGCTTTGTAGAGTGTCAGCAGTTGGCTTGGTGTATACAGATAGATAGATAGATAGATATCCTTAAGGTAACTTTTAAACCAAGTGCAAAGTTTCGGCGACAATCCCATTGGTTTGAGGTTGTTGAGCAGATTTTCATGCCAGACTTTCTCCAATGCTTTAGATATATCTAAGGCAATTGTTCTTGTTTCACCCCGCAACTTAATCGCTTTTTGTCATAAGTGAGTGACGTATGTAAGTAAATCGCCAGTTGACCTATATTTTCGAAATCCGTATTGCTTGTCGTTGATAATTTTGTACTTTTCCAAGTACTTGGTTAGGTTCATTCGCTAAGTCCGTATCACGCAAGCCGCTAATAAAGCGATCTAACGTGAAGGGATCTCTGTAATTTTCGGGCATTTCTGTGTAAGCCAAATACATCAGTCTTCTGATATCTGATTTATATTCTTGTAATGACTCTCCTTCTCTTTGTTGACAAATATTATTTTCTAACCAATGTAAATTTCGTAAATATTCATCTCCATACCTTGTTTCTAATGCTGCCACTAAAGCATTGTCACTCTGTTTTTGTTCGGCTGGAATGGACCGTAAAAGTCCCAGAGCAGGTTCCCTTAGAGCTACTAGCAACGCTCTAGCTTTTTCGTCATTGTCCCAGCTATTTGCAGCAGCGGCAGCTTCAAACTGTTGTTTGTAGGTGGACCAGGAAGACGTACTATCGAAATTTGGAGGCTTAATGTTTTGGTTGGAATTCATAACACATCCCTGAGCTTTTATTTTGTTGTGTTCTTTTTGAAGCTCTATAAGCTGTTTGGACACGTCCAGGAATTTTTCTTTCATGGTTTGAGAAACTTCATCCCTAACATTCTGTACTTTGTGTTCCACTTTTTCTTCAACATTTTGTACCTTTTCTTCTACATTCTGCAATTTATTTTGTACCTTTTGTTCCATATCATGCATTCTTTCAGTTACTTCTTCTTTAAGATCTTCGGTTGCAGTCTTGAACTCTTCTCTCAGCTGTTCAGAATTGCTCTTTATTTGGTCAAAATTTTCCTGCATGTCGTTCTGGTTTTGTTTCATGGTCTGTCTCATGTCGTTCTGGTTTTGTTCAAATGTCTGTCTCATATCGTTCTGGTATTGAGCCATTTGAGCTGACAGAGCCTGAATCAGTTTAGTTCTTCCATCTCCGATCCTTGTCTAGTAACCATCAACTTTCTGACATATCTCTCGAAACGTGTATTTTTGGGCTTTATAGCAAATGTCAAAGTCGGTTTTTCAATATCTCTTCTGGTTCTCGAATACAACATCGCAGAATGTTATGGAATATTCTAGAAATTCGTTCTAATTCTTACTTTTGAAATAACTAAATTAATGTTGAAGTCGGTTTTTGTATGTCTCTTCTGGTTCTCGAATATAACGTCCTAGAATGTTGTGGAATATTCTAGAAATTACTTCTAATTCTTACCTTTTAAATAACTCAACTAATTAGTTCGGGGCCTAAGCCGGAAATTTAGGGGCTTGTCTGCATTTTCGCGTACCGTGACGAAATTTGGCACAGAGGTAGCAGACACCTAGGGATGCCATTCTAGAAGTGATGCTCCGATGGAACCCAGTGCAGTGCGAGATACAGGGGCGCACTTGAGATGGGAAAGGAAAAATTGATAAATTAAATATAAAACTAGTTTCGCGTACACTTTTTGTTTCTTTAGGCTTATAGCTATGTAGCTTAAAAATTGAAAATAAAATCTATTGAAATTAAACGTTGGAAATAAGGTTTTTTTTAGGGGAGAGGGAGCAAATGGTAGGAGGCTAAATTGTTCAAATCTTATTCCGTCTAAAGTGGTCGTGTGGGGTATCGATTTCTAGGTAATTTAGTATTCTAAGCCAAAATAAATATTAATTGAGTCAATATGTCAAACTGTTCACATGATATGTCAAAACTGACACCTTAATCTGGTTTTACCCGAGAAGAGCCACCAACTATTCTCGGGTTTTACGCCAGGGATTATTAAAAATACCTGACCAAGCCTTAATAAAAATTGATAACTTAAGTAAAAGTGGAATCAAGTTTCTAGAATTTTGAATTTTTGACATAATCTGCCATTTCTTGGGCACCAAAGCATACACTTTTAATAAAATTACATAATTGCATCCTGTTTGAGATTGGTTGTCGGAAGTAATAATTAAATAGATATTTGAGAAATAATGATAATGCACATTATGTTAAAAATATTTTTTATAAAATTAAAGTTGTATTTTTCATTAAAAACTCTTTACTTAAAAAGAAAAAGGTATAAGACAGCTTTTGTTTATATATAAAAAGTATCGATTGCTGGTACTGTATACTATGTGTATCTTTTAAAAATATTTTTTTACTATAACTCACCTACGCGTCGTTTAATTTTATTCTTGTTCCACCAATTTAGTGCGGAAAAAATATTAACATTTTTCCTAATAACTTAACCGACCTTTTTGATAATAACAAAGTTAACAATATTACCGACTTTAATTCGAATACCCTGTATGTTTTAAAGTCTCTAACTAACAGCTACATAGGTGATAAACAGTTTAACACTCTACTGTATATTTTCTAATTTTATAAGTGTTGGAAATAGTGTTTTAATTATTTTAAAAAAATTATATATTGACAAAAGAAACACCCTGTATTTTCTTACAATTACAAAGCTAAATTAAACAATTAGACAACTGAGCCCTGAAGGGGAGAAAACTAGAGATATCCCAAAAAAATAACCCCAAAGGTAAATTCGCCCCGTCTGGGAAAACAGTCTATTAAACTAAAAACACAGGAAAAAAAATCGGCAACATGCTAGAAGATTACCTTCTGTAATTCTGTCTGTAGCAGTTCCACACTTTCACCGGCCGCGGCCTTTTCTTGTGGTTGGAATTTCGGTCTTCAACCCAAAAACACGTGTGACTTCTTTCAGTTTTTTGTCGGAAGTGATTTCTTCATTCCCCTGTCAAACACAGGGTGGCGCTTCAAACTCCCAGCGTGTGCGTAACGCGCATAATTTTGCCCAAAATGATCAGGTGATCAAAAAGAAAATAACTTTCAACAAAGAGAGAAATTATCACCTGATCGGAATTTTTCCAAACAAGGAGTTTTATTTTGAAGTTTTTGCTAAAAGCCCAAAAATATCAAAACAAACTTTAAGGTTAGGTTTTCCAAAAAATTCAAGATAAAACAAAAACAAAAATAACTGGCAGCATTAAACATTCCGCCCACCATAAAAATTCCCAATTTTTATAGAAAAACCCAAAAACTAAAAAATCAAAAAAAAAGTTATTCAATTACCCAAAGGGTCTAAACAATAAATTAGCATTTTGGCAACAATAATTTTATCGCAATAACTATGGACGTCATACTTAAGTTAATTCAAATAAGCATGATTCACGCTACACAAGGCTTTAAAGGTTGGTTACTGGCTGGGTAACGGACATACCTTCACCAAACTACGATCAAGTAATCCTTTCGCGGTTTTTACTTGCACGACACGGGGGATTCTATCTGGACTCGAGTATTTTTCAATTCTACTGAGCGACCACTTTCGTGGGGGTAGGTTTTCGTCTTTCAACGCTACTAAAGTTCCAACTTTTGGAGGGTTATCGGGGGTATTCCATCTTTCGCGTTGTTGCAACGACTGTAAATACTCCATATGCCAGCGGCGCCAAAAATGCTGCTGGATCTGTTGAACAAGCTGCCAGCGATGGAGACGGTTTAACTTAACATTGGTTAGGTCTTCATCGGGAGGGGCTGTCAAGTGTTCCAAAGTGAGGAAATGTCCAGGAGTAAGACTTTAAAAGTCATGAGGATCAGGGCTCATACTACACAATGGTCGACTATTTAAAATAGCCTCACTCTGAACCAATACAGTCATCAACTCTTCAAAGGTTAGGATTTGATCCGCCACAATTCACCTTAGATGAGTTTTCGTGGATTTTACCCCAGACTCATGGAGTCCACCAAAATGCGGACTGGCGGGTGGATTAAAACACCACTTAATCGCTAAAGTCTCAGCAGCTTGCTGACAATAGGACACAAAGAGGTTATTTGCCCCAACAAAATTAGTGCCCTGGTCACTGTAGAGGGCAGCACACCTGCCACGTCTACCAACAAATCGGCGGAGGGCAGCCAAAAATGCAGCAGTGGACAAATCAGAAACAGCCTCCAGGTGAATGGCCTTTGTTGGGAAACAAACAAAAATACACCCATAAGCCTTTTGACTTTTTACACCACGACGCTTGGTTAACGTGATGGAGAATGGACCCATAAAATCCACACTAACATGGGAAAAGGGCTTCACCTGGGACACTCTAAATTTAGGAAGGTCACCCATGAATGGGTGCAATGGTTTGGGATTTACCCTGGCACAACAAAAACACTTAGAAATAACACTGTGAATGGCACTTTTCACAGACAAAATCCAAAACTGTTGATTTAACAGGTACTCCAATAAACGAGGATCTGAACGTCCATGCTCATTATGGAATTTTTCAATAATCAAAGTGGTAAGCCTGTGACTACGAGGCAACAACTTAGGGTGTTTTATCTCATATGCTAAATCAGTGTGACGTGATCTGCCGCCCACCTTGAGGACACCATGGGAATCAAGAAAAGGAGCTAACTTTCGAAGAGGCTTAGCACAACTCTCACCTTTACGTATCCTTTTCAAATCTTCAAAAAAAACTTCTTGTTGTACCACTCGCACAACAACTAAGGTAGCATAATAAAGATCTGCCTCATTGAGGGCTTTACTAGGAAAAGATAAGGAAGGATCTTTTTTCACTCGAAAAGGTCTCAAACAAAAGGCAACCATGCCTAATATTCTACGCAAAGAGGAGTACTTAGTGAGTCACAGCTGTACTTCATCAAGGGGTATTTCTGTCACAAAAACAAAACGATTTTCCTTAGGGGGTAGATCAGCATCAAACGCATCAATTTTATGGTTCATAGGCCATGTTTCCCTAGACTGGGCCAACCAGGATGGTCCAGTAAACCAAAGAAGATGGTCTATCAATTGACCAGGAAGTAAGCTCCGGGATAAGCAATCAGCTGGGTTCTCCTTACCATTTACATGGTACCAACAGCTGGGGGGAACTTTCTCTTGAATAGTCGTTACACGAATGGCTACAAAAACCTTTCGTTTTGATGGACACGATTTTATCCAAGCAAGCAAAAATCTTATCAATCGGGATGCAATGAAGGTGATTGCCAACAAACTCCAATAGTTCTGCCAACAATACAGCAGCACACAATTCTAAGCATGGAATAGAAATACTTTTCAAAGGGCACACCCTACTTTTCCCACTCAAAAGGGTGATAGAAATATTTCCATCCAATTCAATTTGTCGAATATATACTGCACCACCATATGCACACATTGAGGCGTCACAAAAGCCATGCAATTCAGTGGTGACAGCATTTTGCTTCACAACATAACGAGGTATTGATATCGAAGATAACAATGGTAGTTGCGACACATAGAGTTGCCACTGTGCAACAATATCACTGGAGGGGGTATCATCCCATGAAAGACCCTGGACCCACAAACGTTGCATTAAATACTTAGCAACCAAAACAACTGGGGCTAGGAACCCGAGTGGATCATATATCCTTGCAATCTCAGAGAGAATGTTTCACCACTTTAGTCCAAGGATTTTTAAACCAGCAGATTCATCATCAAAGGAAATTGGTTGCTGATGACTAGCTGGAACCGATTCTAGTAACTCAGGAGTGTTGCTAGTCCACTTACGAAGTTCATAACCCAATTTTAACAACGCAATTAGCTGTTTCTGGCTTTATAAAGCTTCAGCTACAGAATTAGCTAATCCGATGGCATCGTCCACATAAGTAGTATGCATCAACACCTTGCTCGCTAGTGGAAAGCTACTGGCATGATTTTTAACGAGCTGGTGAAGAGTACGAATAGCTAGGTATGGGCTCGAATTCACACCATAAGTCACTGTTTGAAGAGAGTACTCTTGAATCTCCTCGGTTGGGTCGAACCGCCACAATATCTTTTGATAACACACATCAGCCTGATGCATATCAATCTGTCTGAACATTTGACGTATGTCACTAGAATATACAACACTATAAAGGCGAAAAGTAAGCAATATTGACACAATATCTCTTTGGAGTTTAGGTCCTACTAATAAAATAGAATTTAAGCTACGACTATTTGAGGTCTTGGCAGATGCATCAAAAACAATTCCAATTTTTGACAAGTCACCATCTGGCTTCACAACTAGGTGGTGTGGAATAAAATATGAATGGAAGTCAGGGCTAGAATTGTCCAATTTCATATGCTTCTGGTCTAGGTAATCCTGAACAAAGTCTTTGTACGCACTATACAAAGCAGGATTTTTCAACAATCGGTTTTCCATCATATTGAATCTACGCAATGCTTGACCTTTAGAGTTACCAAGTTCTTGTCGAGGCTCTCTGAAAGGCAAGCGAACAACATATCTGCCAGACTCAGTTCTTGAATGAGTGGTAGCAAATATTTTTTCACACAAGTCCTCATCAGAGGAAAGAGGGATTTTTTGAGGGGTCGATTCTAGTTCCCAAAACTTTTGCAAGGTACTATCCAATCGAGATTCTATAGGGGAAGACACTGAGGTCAACAAACTAATGGGTTTTTGAGTTTTACGAGGAGCATCAATACCACCAAGGAGTATCCAACCAAATATTGAATTAATGGCACAAGGTCCTCCATTTTCTCCGTTTTTAAAGCCAGGCACAAGCATCTGACCAAACGAATCAACACCAATTAAAAGGTCTACACTACTAGGTTGTCCAAAATTAGGATCTGCAAAATTTAAATCTTTTAGGTACGGTCACTGAATAGAATCATATTCTACAACAGTCACAGGTATGGTTCCACAAATTTTAGGAATAAGAATGACATCACAGGAAAACAAACTATCAGGAAACTTGGAGGAGCAATGCAATGCTACATTGCCATATGACGTACTAGAAATCATGTCATTTATCCTTCAATAGGAGTTCTATTCAGAGCTACTTTAAGTCCTAACCTCTCAGCCAAAGAGACGGTTACAAAGGACGCTTCACCAGCGGAATCTAAAATTGCCCGACAAGACACAAACTTCTTGTTGGCATCTACAACTAAAACTTCGGCAGTTGCAAAAAGCACAGGTCTCCTCTTACGAGGTTCAAAATGGTTGCTACTGGGTGTAGCGGTATACAATGCCTGTTTGGCACCTTCGCTATTAGGTATACGGGGGGTCTCCCCTGGACAATCAACTTGGGGGCTCGGAGAGCTTTTCACAAAGTGCAACAGGGAATGGTGAAGACCCTAGCACTGACGACACGTGGCATTTGTAGGGCATTGAGATACACCATGTTTGCCAAAGCAGTTAAAACACAATCGTTCACGCTTAACTAATTGATGGCGTTGACCTACTTCTAATTTCAGAAATCTGGTACACTTCACAAGGGGATGGTAGGGCTGCTGCTGGCAATAAACACAACCTTTATTACCAGACTGGCCTATTCCAGTCAATAACACAGGATTGGGTGGTTTGCCACCCTTCCTAGGGGGTAGAGGAGGTGAGACCTCCTTCGGCTTATTCAAAAGAGAGCTATTTTCCAAAGCCCGACAATTTTTCTCTAAGAATTTAAACAAATTTTTATAGGACGGGATTTCCTTATCCCTATACTCAATCTCAAACTGAGTTTTTAATGGGGTATCAACTTTTAGCAAAATCTAAAAGGTCTACATCATCATAGTTTGACAATGCTTCCAAATTTTCCCGGAAAGTGGACAACAATAACCTCAAATCATGTAGGTTGCTCGATTTTGCAGAAGGGGCTTGACAAATAGACGTCCAATAATTTGTTACCAAAAGTCTTTTATTATTAAAGCGCCTAATCATAGCATCAAAGGCTACTCGATAATTATCCGAGGTTAGCGGTATGTTCCTAATTACAGATGCGGCCTCTCCCACCAGAGCGGTATTTAAGGCTTGAAATTTAGCTATTTCACTCATGTCAGCTTTATCATGAACAAGTGACTTAAACATATCAAAAAAGGTGGGCCATTTCTTTTAATTTCAAGACCCTTGTCCACATTTACCAGGGAATGGTTTAAAATTGTCTGTGAGGCATCTTGGTAATCCTCCAGATAGAGCTCACGACAAATCGATCTAATTGTGTATTTCATTTCATCAAATTCCTGCACTAAGGTTTCCTGACTTTCCTGTATCTGATCACTACTATCTAAGCTTATAATTTCAAAATGCAATGTATCGAATTGACTTACCAGAGAAGGCACATCTTCCCATCTGGGTTTTAACTGTTTTGCCTTATCTGCATTGCCCTGGGCTTCGACGGCTCTATTCTAAGTTGTTTTGAGTTTATTAAAAACACTTTTTTGTTTTTGTTTCAAACTTTTTGGGCCAGACATTATAAAGCGGTTTTTATCAGATACAAAAAAGTAGGTTTTTTCGCGACAAATTCGCTATCAACACACGGGTACGGTTCGCTAAACAACGCGACAACAATCTCGCGCTTAACGAAAGCAAAAGGAACCTAATTTCGACGGATTTCACACAAACAAATTCGTAACCCGAAGAAAAATCAACAATTTTCTAACCTCGGAGGTAAACAAAACACTTGAAGTTGTGAGGTTAGAACACACAAACGTCAATGAAACGTCAGTCAGCCAGCAAGAAAAAAAAAACGGGCCCATGCCGCTCCCAAATGTCGAACGGGGATTTTTTATCGCCGCACGAAGTCATATACCAAACTCAGGGCAACCAACCTTCAAATTCATGCGGAATAAAAAAAACCGGTATAAAAAACAACAATGTTCGAATCTGGCAAAAAACGATAAAATGTGGGTGCTGCAAAAAAACTCTCTCTCTTCAACCCAAAAACACTTCTTTCAGTTTTTTGTCGGAAGTGATTTCTTTATTCCCCTGTCAAACACAGGGTAGCGTTTCAAACTCCCAGCGTGTGCGTAACGCGCATGATTTTGCCCAAAATGATCAGGTGATCAAAAAGAAAATAACTTTCAGCAAAGAGAGAAATTATCACCTGATCGGAATTTTCCCAAACAAGGAGTTTTATTTTGAAGGTTTTTGCTAAAAGCCCAAAAATATGAAAAAACAAACCTTAAGGTTAGGTTTTCCAAAAATTCAAGATAAAACAAAAACAAAAATAACTGGCAGCATTAAACATACACCATGTGAGAAAGGTGTTCTTCTAGTTTTAAAAATTTGTAAAACTCAGAAAGTATCTTAAGCTGCATAACTGGTATGACCCAAAGTTTGAGACTACTACTTTTTACATGATTTTTTTAATATCACCTTGTATCTTTCAGCATATTACAAAATTACACAGACATTAATATTTGTGTCATAGCCTGTAATAAGCCGACAAATTGTGCCAAGTTTCATTGCAAAATTCTTATTAACGCAGTAGCTAAAATAAATAATGTAAAAAACAGTAAAAATGACAGCAAAGTTGTTGTCGCACAGCATATACATTCAGAAAAAGTAATAATGTAGCGCTTATCACAAAAATGGAGTACGATAAATGGTTTATAAAGGAGACTAAAGTGATTGCAATAAAAAATTACGAAAAAACTTTATTGCCTAGTTACTTTTTAACACTCTGTACAAAAGTTTTTATTTAAGAAAATGAAAGCTGTACTAGTATTCTTTGTTTAAAACTCGTAGACAATGATTGTTTAGAAATAAAATTTCGGACTTCCATTGTCTTTATTTATTTTAAAACACGACGTTTCGGTTAGTAAGTATCTCTAACCGTTATCAAGTTTGATAACGGTTAGTAAGTATATCTAACCGTTATCAAGTTTGATAACGGTTAGATATACTTACTAACCGAAACGTCGTGTTTTAAAGTAAATAAAGACAATGGAAGTCCGAAATTTTATTTCTGTACTACTATTGTTGTAACGTACTGACTTTGAGTTTTCCATAATGATTTGTAACGTCATAAAAAAAAACTACTTAAATTGATCATAAAAATGTAACTTATTTTTAAAAACAGCCTGTATTTTTAACAGTTCAACAAAATTTTCATCTTTTTTTCGTAAAATATAAATAAAAGCTAAAGTATCTTTTATTTCGTATATATTTTTTGAAAATATCGGAACGTCTAAGAAATCCACATACCTTTCTATCTTTTTAGATTTTTTCAATTTACAATTATTAATTAAAACCCCCCTGTAGCCCGACTCTGTATACGTCACACCAGTCCAGCAATACCTGTTTTAAAGAGAAACTATTTGTTAATGCTCACAGTAAATTTTAGCAAGTTACCTGGCATAACTAACCGCCTGGAATTTTTTTTTCTACTCTACACCCACACATTTAAAAAAAAAATATATTATTTTTTATTTCTTGGAAGAAAATGAAACAATATAATTTTTTTATCGCTTAAAATAAAAGCGTATATGTCCTTATAATCCGTGCCAAGTTTCATTGCTCTAGCTTTACATTTAAATTTTATACAGAATTTTAATGAGACAATTAATAATAAAACACTATGTATCGTTGCTTTGCACTGGGTTCGGGATGAGCACCACTTCGTAAAATAATACCATAGTGTTGTATTATAAAAAATAATACCATAGTGTGTATTATAATCGTGCCAAGTTTCATTACGGTACGCAAAAATGCAGACAAAAGTGGCTTCGGCCTCGGACTAAATGTCGAAATCGGTTTTTGGATATCTCTTTGGATTCTCGAATAGAACCGTAGAATGGTATGGAATATTCTAGAAATTCTTTATATTTCTCTTTTAAATATTTTGAGCTAATGTCGAGGTCACTTTTTGGATATCTCTTCTGATTCTTAAATAGAACGTCGTAGAATATTATGAAATATTCTAGGAATTCTCTCTAAGTATCAATTTTTGGACTGTAAAGTTAATGTCGAAGTCGGTTTTCAAATATCTCGTTTGGTTTTTAAATAGAACGTCGAGGAATGTTATAGAATTTTCCAGAAAATTTCTGTATTCTCCCTTTCTGTACCAATATCCTAATGTCGAAGTCGCTTTTTGAATATCTCTTCTAGTGTCCTAGCCGGTGGTACTATGCACTATTTAGTTCACTTCTGACACCAACTGTTACGGGTTCACAACAGATATTAAAACAAGCAAATCTCACAAACGATATGTCGATTTATTTCGACAACTCAATGTACAAAAAAAAACGCACTTAAACTCACTAATAACTCACTACTCAAATCGGCTTATTTACTTTGTGTTAATATCTGGGTATTATTACAGCTCGCTATCTCTGACTGACTCCAGGCGATGTCCGCTCGCTTATATACCGTCTTCGATCTTTCGCGAACTATCTATCTTTTTTCGACGCCTAGAACGTATACAAGCGAGCGTAAGTTCTAGGTAACGCGACTAAAACCTAGACTAATAATACAACCATAAGAGAAAGTAACCTAATACTAGTAATAGTGTGGGGTAGGCTCTAGGCTTGGCGACTAGGCACATGAAGCGCCCTTTTCGCCAAACCTAATACTACACTAAACCTAAATCTATAAAATTTAAACAACTAAAATTTGTAACAATATTTAGTTAGCATTTATAAACGACGCGACCTTTAAGGCTGATTAGGATTTACAAGCCTGAAATGAACTTAACATTTTTACTTTTTTTTTCTTAAAAACAAACTAAAATGCATTTTAGAATTAAGATAAGTTATTTTTTAAGTTTTTAGCTTTGTCGTCACAAAATCGATTGTGTCCTTTAAATGTTTTTTCTCAGAACCTCACAACTGTGATGTTGAATTTTGTTTTTTAAATCTACATTTTTTGTAATAATTGTAGCGAAGAGAGGCACATGTAGGCGACAAAAAAAAATCTCACATTGCCAGCTGACTACAATACATAATTCGTAGCATTAAACTGTAATTATAATATTATAAATTGAGTGACCCCCATGAGGATAAGCTTTCGAGCTACCTAGTACTCACTAAAAAGTACAATAAATATTTAAACAGCAATATTAAACGAATGAATTTTTCCATAAGAGTAGCGATATTATGCAGAGACCTTACACAAAAACAAAATTACACTTTTTTAGTTAGTATAAGCAGCTACTCAAGAATTAATGTCAGAATTATTTAGTATGTGGTACAAATTTTTTATCTTGCTAGCTGACAATGACATTTACTTTTAGGTTGTCTATGTTTGTTTACAAAGGCATTGATAGTTCCTTCTTGTCAGCGTTTATTGACGTTATAACTGGAATAAACCTAAGTGGCCTGACCATCATAGCTGCTTGCATGATCACCTTTGGATTCATGGCCTGGTGTAAAAATATGACAGAACGGTTTCCTTCGTAAGTAGTTTTCTGCAATATTGGGGTTTGCTGTCGTTCGTAGTGAAATGGTTTATTTCGCTCCGGCTTCGAATCCTGGCTAGATACAGATAATTTTTAAAAAACTGATAATACAAAACAAAATTATTTTAAGAAGTAGTAGTCTAAATCTTACAAAATCTCACAATTTTGCTGAGGATGGCCAAGTATGTAAATCATATTTTGAGAAGGATTTAATCCTTAGCTGCCAACAAATAAATCAAGCCCTAAGCAACTTAGGAGATGTTTCTTCTTAGTACTGTCTTGATATTAACCCCAGTAAGTCTCAGGCTTTGTTGTTTGGAAGAAAACTTACTCAAAACAGGTGCAAAAATCAGATCAAAATTTTAATTAAAAATCAAAAGCTTGAAATAGCAGATATACAGCAAAAAGAGGTTCTTAAACAAAGGTACAAAAATTATGCTTTGTAACGTACTAGTTTTATCACACTTGAAGTGTGCTCATGGGCTAGGAAGGTATCAGAGTTATCATGTATCCATTTATTTTTATGTATGTTTGCGAATATCTCGGGAACCATTTGACGGATTTTAATGATTTTAGATTCATTTAAAGAGGGTAAATAATTTATTTATTACTAATTATCTGTAATAAAATTAGTTATTTTTGAAGTCGGTTTTTTTTTTCATATGTTTCTGTTTGTTGATGTTCGGTAACCCCTGCTTTTTAGAAAGTTACTCAGATAATATACTTAAAAAGTTTTGGGGGGCGCTACATAATTTTTTCCATATAATATTTAGATAAGTTTGACAATCACGGGTCTAAGCGATGCGACGTCCGAAATTATCACGACACTCTAGGCTGCGATCGCATGATAACAAATTATCCGAGAGTGTCCATTAATTGTCATATTTGTAATGGAAATTGGTAATTTGTTATTAATATATTTTTTTAATTTGGTTGGCCATTATGGACCAAAAATTAAAATATTCTTCTCCTAAACAATTTATGAAAATTAAAAACCAAAACAAAAACAATGTTTTACCAAAGTTAGCACTTTTAGGTGCGCCTCTGCAGCCGGCCAGGATATCGACAGCAAGGATAAAATTGATACCAAACATTTTTATATCGAGCTGGGCACTGCACAATTTGGCGTATGGGGCTCGTTTGCTACATGGGTAGGATTGTCTGTTTGTGCCCTGTTAAAACTTTGTCGCTACCATCAGTATGAGAACATCAGAGTAAGTAAACTGTAAAAAGTATGTTTCTAGTGTCATTCCGAATAATTTCTAACCTTCTTCTTGCAGTCCCTCAATGAGTGAGCAAGATTTTGTAATTTTCCTATTTTAATCGTTAAGGGATCGAGTTGACAAAACTGTTATCTTGTTATTTTTTATACATGATGTCCAATTCCTTTCTTTTTTTGCAATGAAACTGAAAAATTGTTATTATGTTTGTTTTATATAAATAAACGGTGTGTAGGTATTCCTAAATGGGCGAGAATGAGTTCTTGAGTTATTTGGGTGTATTTTGACCTATCTTAGCAATATCATTATGATGTCTGTCTGTGTGTGTGTATGTCTGTCCGTAACACGATAGCTGCTAAAGCTATTTTCATAAAATTTTCAGGTAAAATAGTGTTCGACACTCTAACGAGCTGATTAGATTTTGGTCAAAATCCGTTAATGCTAATGACAGTTTTTTGACAATTAAAAATTATTAAAAACTTTTTAACTTTTTATCGGAGCATCGCATCAATATGCGGTTTTCGGAATATATAACCAAAAACTTCGTAGAAGCTTTAGTTTCTGAGATATTAAAAAATAAATGTTTTCAAGGCTGATATATCATGGCTTCACTTGAAGTGTGCTAATAGGCTAGCTAGGAAGGTATCAGATCCGTCATGGATCCATTTATGTTGTTTTGATTTTAAGAGAATCACACTATTCCCTAAACTATCACTCTCTCAGTCTAGAATGCTAAGTTCTTAGGAATGAAAACAGATAAGTTTTTTAGCTTGAACTCACATTGAGCAATTATGTCTAGATCTGAATAATATAGGTTTTGGAATAAGAACAGTAAAACAGTATATTATGTAGAGAACAACTCCAAACTAGGGGTGAAATTAAAGAACGAAAAATTACATAAAAGTTTTCTCTGCTCAGCCGATTTGAGTTGTAGATGAATTGAAATAAAAAATTGATAGATTATGTTTTTCTTGAAAAAATACATGTTTCGCACATTTTATTTGGCTATATTTTTTTTATTCCTTGTAGTCCAACACAAAAATAAATTTTAGAAGCCTCTGTAATCGAGCTTTATATGCAAATATTTTGCAAAATCACCTACGAGCCCTAACAACTATATGTTGGAAACAGCAGTTATTTTGCGAAGAAAATGCCAGTTTATTGAAATTATTTTATTTATTTTTTTTTATTGTAAATATGAAATTAACAACATTTTTTATCATGTATAGAATTCTTTTTATCAAAAAATGCTGACAACTAAATATTGGAACATATGTTTTTCCTCATATTTTTTGAATTTGATCAGCCTGACGCGAAGGAGGCTTTGAAATAAAACATAGTAAGTAAGTTCTCATGTCAACAAGAATTTTTGTGCGTCATTGGTAATTAACAACTGTCAGTTTTACTACGGGTAAAACACAATAATGGTACGTGGAACTCCTACTGATCTTAAAGTTCGAGAAATTATTATACATCAGTATCATAAAGGAAAAACAATGCGTGAAATTTCCAGTGAACTAGCTATAGCAACAACTACTGTGTTTAATATAATTAAGAAATTTGGTGAAACTGCCAGTATTGATGTTCGCGGTAAAAGCCCAGGCCGTCCAAAAGCTTTTTCTCAAAGGAATGTAAGACATTTAGTTAGAATATGTAAGTCAGGAAAAAGAAATACACTACGAGAAATAACCGCAAAGTGGAATAGAGAAACTAGGATGAATGTTTCCAGAGAATGCTGTCGCAAATATATCCACCAGAGCGGTCTTAGTTTTTCTAGGATACGTTTGATAGGATGAAAACTTTCAATTAAATGAACCCCATCAAATCGAAGACCATATTAAGCTTACATCACCAAAAGAAATATTAATAGAAATCAAAAATATTAATTCGAAAAAAGCCCCAGGGTATGATCTTATTAACGGGGTAGACATAAAACAACTCCCCAGAAAAGCTATCGTAAAACTATGCAACCTAATTAATGTGTCCTTTAGGCTTAGGTATGTACCTAAAATGTGGAAAGTTGCAGAAGTTATCACGATCCCAAAACCGGGAAAACCACTTCATGACGTGTCATCTTACAGGCCAATATCTTTGCTGCCAATTATATCCAAGCTCTATGAAAAATTATTGCTTAAAAGAATAAAACCCATCATAGAAAGACAAGAAATTATTCCATCTCATCAATTTGGTTTTCGAGACAAGCATTCCACGATAGATCAAGTACACAGAATTAGTAATATAATAAAAAAAGCACTAGAAGAGGGAAATGTTTGTTCTGCAGTTTTTCTAGATGTAGCACAAGCATTTGACAAAGTGTGGCATGAAGGCCTTACTTTTAAACTAAAACGGTTTCTGCCAAAACAATATTCGGATATTTTGGAATCATACATATCTGATAGACATATTAGAGTAAAACAGGAAGACTCATACTCAAATTTAAGAGAAATTCAAGCAGGCGTGCCCCAGGGTAGCGTACTAGGCCCTTATCTATACTTATTATTCACTTCTACGATATCCCAAAGCCAGAAAATTGCCACTTAGCAACATTTGCAGATGATACTGGTTTATTGACGGTAGAAAAATCTATTGAAAAATGCATAGAAAAACTTCAGGATGCAGTCACCAAAGTTCACAGTTGGACCACAAAGTGGCGAATAAAATTAAATGAAACCAAATCAATTCATGTTGATTTTACAAACAAAAATATAAATCACATACAAATAACAATTAACAACATTCCCGTACCATATTCAAATCAGGCAAAATATCTCGGTATAGTACTTGATGCCAAATTGCGCTGGAAAGCACATGTTAAGAAAAAAAAGAAGAACTTGAGATAAGGTATAGAAAAATGAACTGGCTAATTGGAAGGAAGTCCAATTTAACCATTCATAAGTTACTGCTTTATAGACTAATACTGAAACCAGTATGGACTTATGGTATTCAACTATGGGGTTGTGCTAAAGAGAGTAACATTTTAGTTTTACAGAGATTTCAAAATAAAGTATTAAGAAACATTGTGAATACACCTTGGTACGTTCGAAATAGTGACCTTCATCGAGATCTAAAAATCGAAACTGTAGCAGAGACTATAAAAAAGTACGCAAAAAGCCATGAAGATAGACTTCATCGGCATGTGAATGTGGAAGCAATTCAGCTTCTAGACAATACTATGCTAGTTCGAAGAGTAAAAAGAATGAAGCCGTTTGAGCTAGTAAACTAAGTGAATTATATAAAACAAAATAATGCTACAAACACAACACAATTGTGAGTTACAGACTAAACAAAGCGGGGAGAACTGTTGAGTGAACCCTAAGTTTAAATCTGACTTTTCCAGTAAATTAAGTTAAAACAAAATTGCTAATTAGTCTTACTGACTAGATTGTAATACAATAAACACAGTGTGTTTGATAAAAAAAAATGTTTGATAGGAAAAACCATTGTTGACGGAAACTCAAAATAGAAATCGTTATATTTGGGCCAAAACAAAAGTTTTATGGACAAAACAAGACTGGGACAAAGTTATCTATAGCAACGAAAGCAGATTTGATGTCTGTGTGGGAGATTACCGAAAGCGTGTGATTCGGGAAAAAACAGAAGCATTCCATAAAGATTGTCTTAAAAGAACTGTAAAGGGGTGAGAACTTTACACTTTATTGAAGGCACAGTAAACGTAGAAAAATATCAATCGCTTTTACCAAGTGCAGCAAAATTTTATCCATCCAAAGATTTTGATCTTTCAACAGGACGGAGCCTCATGCCATACGGCTAAATCTACCAAAAAATGGATGGGAGAACATGACATTAAAGTTTTGTCACACCCCTCTAGCAGCCCGGATCTTAATCCAATGGAGACACTTTGGCACAAAATGAAACAACGCCTAAGAAATGATCCTCAGCGTACTATACCACAACTACTTGCTAAATTGCAAGAAATATGAGTTTCACCCCTGAATTCTGTGCAGGCCTAGTTGGTACAATGCCCAATAGAGTTCAGGCTGTTATTTGAGCTAAAGGCGACGTTACGCCTTATTAATTTTTATTTTTATTTGTTAAAAACCGCTTGTTCCAATATTTAGTTGTCAGCATTTTTTGATTATCAAACAATTAATTAAATGGTAATCAACATAAAATATATAATTAAACCGTCAAAATAATTCCATACATCAAAGAAAATGTTGTTAATTTCATGTTTACAATTAAAAAATAAATAAATAAACACATATAGTTGTTAGGGCTCGTAAATCTTGGGTGTTTTTAATACCTCTTATCAAATATCTTGCTTGATAAAACTGTTTGGTTTTCACTTTCTCCAACGTCGATCACGAGGATACGAGTGATCCCCGTCTAGAACACGTCCTGATAGTCAGGAACAAATGTTCCATGCCAATCCACGACCGGACCGGTTTCGACCTTTTGGGCCATCCTCAGGTGAATGTAGGCGATAGCTCCGTGTAGAGCATAAGTTGTGTGAAACCACCAGAAACAACTACTCCGAGGGAAAATACCCCTACCGGCATTGAATTATACTGATGGTTTGAGGCTTTCGTTGGGAACTTGTTAAAACTGTTTGGTTTTCACTTTCTCCAACGTCGACGTTGCAACGAGAAATTTTTTTAACCAAGTTTTGTTTAAACAAAAAACATCAAAATTATTATCATTGATGTAGTGAGAGAGTTCGTTGATTCCGCATGGACGCACATTTAAAAGGCCTACAGAAAAACAATCATCATTACAAAATTCGCCTCTATTTAGAAAGTGTTGGTTGCTCTCCACTCGCCGATTGCTACCAGTATCATCCATTATCACATAAGGCCCCTCATCCCCCTAAAGACACCCTCACAAGTTAAATAGCAAAGATTATAGAAACATAATAATAAAAACCTAAAAACAAAAAAGTTCAAAAAAATATAGTTTATTAAAAAAATGTTTTTGATATCAGCGTACTCCCCGGATTTTATAAAAAAGCTGACTTGACTTGAAAAAATTTTTGCATTATTTTGTGCAAAGAAAATATCTAGGTTCTAATACATTCTTATAGACAGACTCAAAAAAAAGCTTAGTTTGCAAACGCACCCAATATTACCCTTAAAACCACAACCGCATCAGATAAGTCACAATTTTGTCCAAGACGGGATTATTGGCACAATTTTCAATACTTTTAGTTTCACTATTAAAAATATAAAACCAGACATAAAGATATTTTTAGTTAAATTACAATTTTGAATAAATCTTTCTCTTAACCTTTTGGTTAGCAACTAAAGGAGCTAAAAACCGGAATCATTGGTGACCGATGAGCTTATTACTAACTGCTGCCAACTGATTCTGTCTATTTCTTGTAAGATGTTGGTGTTCCAATGTTATTTAAAATATTGTTACAAATTTAAGTTATTTAAATTTTATAATTAGAATTTATTTAGGTTTAGTGTAGAATTAGGTTGATTTACCTTATGGTTGTATTCTTAGTCTAGGTTTTAGTTGCGTTATCTATGACAAATTCATACACTTCCGCGTACCTTCTGGAGGAGACGAGAATGCTCGTGAATCGAAGAAGGATGGAAGGGTTCTCGAATAGTAGGCAGACCCTATATATAGGGCCGGACGCCGCGTATGGAGTCAGTCAGAGATAAGCAAGGGTAGTGATCGCTAGATGTTAACGCGAAGTTAATAGGTGTATTAAAGTAGTGAATTATTAGCAAGTTATTAGTAAGTTTAAGTGCGTGTTTTTGTACATAATTTGTCGAAATAAATTGACGTATCGTTTTCAACAATTGCGAGTTTTAATTTGTCGTTGTGAACCCGTAACAATTGGTGTCACAAGTGAGATTAAAAGAAATAAATAGTGCAAAGACTATCCTTACATAGTACCACCGGCTAGGACAATTGAAAAGAAGAACAGTAAGTGATTTTGCCAGAATATTCAAAACTAAATAGTGCAAAGACTATCCTTACATAGTATCACCGGCTAGGACAACTGGACAGAAGAACAGTAAGTGATTTTTCCAGAATATTCGAAGAAGTTCGATATTGTTTTATTCAAAAACCAAAAGAGGTATTTGAGAACCGACTTCGACATTAATATTACATTTCAAAAATTGATAATTAGAGAGATTTTCTAGAATATTCTATCACTTTCTACGACGTTCTATTCGAAAACCAGAAGAAATATCCAAAAAGCGACTTCGACATTAGTTTAGTAATTTCAAAAGTAAGAATTAAAAAGAATTTCTAAAAGATTCCATAACATTCTACGACGTTCTATTCAAAAACTAAAAGAGATATACAAATACCGACTTTGATATTAGTTTAGTTATTTCAAAAGTAAGAATTAGCAAGATTTTCTAGAATATTCCATAACATTCTACGACGTTCTATTTAAGAATCCGAAGAGATATTGAAAAATCGACTTCGACATTCGCTTTATAGCCCTAAAATAAACGTTTTAAGTGATTTATCAGGAAGTTGATGCTTACTAGACAAGGATCGGCAAAGATGGGAGATCTAACTAAAAGATGCAGGCTCTAGCAGCTCAAATGGCTCAAAACCAGAACGATATAAGACAGACCATTGAGCAAAACCAGGACAATATAAGACAGATCATGGAACAAAACCAGGGCGATATGAAACAGACCATGGAACAAAACCAGAATGACATGAGACAGACATTAGATAGCATGCAAGAAAACTTCGATCAGATAAAGAGCAACTCCGAACAGCTGAGAGAAGAGTTCAAGACTGCAACCGAAGATCTTAAGGAAGAAATAACCCAAAGAATGCATAGTGTAGAACAAAAGGTACAAAATAAATTGCAAAATGTAGAAGAAACGGTACAAAATGTTAAAGAGAAGGTACAAAATGTTGAAGAAAAGGTACAACATGTTGAAGAAAAAGTGGAGAACAAACTACAGAATGTAAGGGAAGAAGTTTTTCAAACCATGGAAGAAAAATTCCAGGACGTGTCGAAAGAGCTTATACAGCTCCAAAAAGAACACAACAGAATAAAAGCTCAGGGATGTGTTGTGAATTCCAACCAAAACTGAAACCTCCAAATTTCGATGGTACGTCTTCCTGGTCCACCTACAAACAACAATTTGAAGCTGCCGCCGCTGCAAATGGTTGGGACGAGGACGAAAAAGCTAGAGCGTTGTTAGTAGCTCTACAAGAACCTGCTCTGGGACTTTTACGGTCCATTCCAGTCGAACAAAAACAGAATTATAACGCTTTAGTGGCAGCGTTAGAAAGAAGGTATGGAGACGAACACTTGCGAAATTTACATTGGTCAGAATTAAATGTTCGTCAACAAAGAGCAGGGGAGTCATTACAAGAGTATGAAGCGGATATCAGGAGGCTGATGTACTTGGCTTACCCAGAAATGCCAGAAAATTACAGAGATCCCTTCACGGTAGATCGCTTTAATTACGGCTTGCGAGACACGGACTTAGCAAAATTCGAGCTCTTGAAATTGAATCATCAAATAATATGTCCAGGCCAAAAGTAAGAGCTGTGTCAATTCAGGAAGAAGAAATGAGCAATGAACAAGAGGTTCCCTCAAAGACGCTAAGCCAAATTCTTCAATCACTGATAGAGAAGATTGAGTCTTTAAAAGAAAACAGACGTCCCTCTCCAAATGTAAAGTGTTTTAGATGCGGACTTACAGGGCACATTCAACGCAATTGTCGTGTCCAAATGAGGTCTCGCCTACCATCTAGCGGGACAAAGTACAGCAGAGGAGATCAGGAAAAACTAAAACTTTTCAACACGGAAAGGCGGGTGTTAACTAATGGAAGGGAAGCCCCCAAAATTTACTCTATTAAGAGTTTAAAACATACTGCTGACAGCCTCAACATTGACGGACTTATAAATGGAAGACAAGTTAACAACGGTGCAGCCATATCATTGCTTAAGTCCAAAATTGCAACGAGATATAAAATTCGACCAACAGAAAAGAAAATAACACTTAAGACTGTGACTGGAGAATCCGCCGACGTGTTGGGGCAGACAGATATAGATCTACAGCTGGGAAGGTTGAAGATTCGCCACACTGTATTAGTTGCAGAAATAGAAGATGAATTTATTTTGGGAATGGACTTGATAAGTAAACATGGATTTGCATTTGATAATAAACTTAATACCCTAAGATTTGGGAACGAAGAATTCATTTTGTCAAATAGTCACATCAATAAAGAACCAATAAAGGTTGTGGCAGTATGCACAACAAGACTGGTCGGTAACAGTGAGACCATAATTTTGGGGAGGCTAGAAAGTAAAACATCAAGCTGCGTCGGACTCATAAGCCAACAGAACACACCCAACACCTACCTCGTTGCAAAACCGATAAAGACATCTCGATTAGAGTCGCCAATATTCTCCCAAATAGTGTCAAAATTAATAAGGGGGAGGTGGTAGCATTATTTGAGCCAGTCCAGAAAGTAACAAGATGTGAAGAGCCAACTTCGGAGGATAAAAGTAAGTTACCAACGGAGGTCCTTCAGCAATTTCAGTCAACTTCGCAACATCTCACTCCAGAAGAATTTCGTAAAGCGAGAGAGTTTATAGAAGAACAAAGTTAGATCTTCGAAACTAAGAGTAGTTCGGGACGCACAAACCTTATTCAACATTCCATCAACACTGGCGATGCCCAACCGATAAGACAGCCCCCAAGAAGACTACCAATGGCCAAACAGGAAGAAGTTCACAATCTCATTAATAAAATGCTCAGTGACGGGGTTATTGAAGAATCATCAAGTCCTTGGTCATCTCCTGTAGTGTTGGTAACTAAAAAGGATGGAAGTACTAGATTTTGCGTCGACTACAGGAAACTGGATGGATGTGACCAAGAAAGATAGTTACCCACTGCCAAGAATAGACGACACATTAACAACATTGGCAGGATCATGTTGGTTTTCTACTCTTGACCTAAAAAGTGGGTATTGGCAAGTAGGAATTTTTGAAAAGGATAAAGGGGAGACAGCATTCTCTGCTGGAAGTGGACTTTATCAGTTTAATGTGATGCCATTTGGCCTATGCAATGCTCCAGCTACATTTGAAAGACTAATGGAAGTTGTTCTACGAGGTCTTACTTGGAAAACCTGCCTAGTATATTTGGATGATGTCATAGTAATGGGAAAATCATTTCAAGATCATCTAGACAATTTACCAGAAGTATTTTCAAGAATCAGAAATGCCAATCTCAATCTAAACTCAAAGAAATGTTTTCTATTCCAAGAAAAAGTTGAATTCCTGGGTCACGTCGTTTCCCGAGAAGGCATCCATACCGACGAAAAGAAGCAAGCAATAAAAGAATGGCCTCAACCTCGTGACAAACATGAATTGAGAAGCTTTTTGGGTCTGTGTACATACTACAGACGATTTGTAGAAGGATTCGCCAAAATAGCGTCTCCATTACATAGACTTACAGAAGATAAAGCTTCTTACAAATGGAATACCGAATGTGACCAAGCATTTAGAATACTAAAAGCAGCATTATGTTCTAGTCCGATTCTTGCATATCCCATTCCAAAAGGAAAAATTCAAATTAGATACTGATGCGAGCAACGATGGCATAGGAGCTGTACTCTCCCAAGTACAAGATGAAGAAGAACGGGTCATCGAATTTTTCAGCAAGAAGCTATCCAAACCTATTATTGTGTTACCAGAAAGGAGCTCCTAGCCATCATTAAATCCGTAGATTACTTTCACAAATATCTCTACGGACAAGAGTTTCTGATTAGAACAGATCATGCTGCGTTACAGTGGCTCATGAAAATGAAACAACCTGAGGGGCAAGTCGCGAGATGGATAGATAAGCTACAACAATACCATTATCAAATTAAGCACCGAGCGGGAAGGGTGCATAATAATGCAGATACATTGTCCAGAAGACCTTGCCCTGAGGATTGTAAACATTGCAGGAAAATTGACCAGAAAGAAGGAATTACCTACGTGCGCCAGATAAAGTTAGAACCAGATGAAGAATGGATGTCGGCTTCAATTAGAACCACACAACTTAACGACAAAGATGTAGGACCTATCTTGCGATTGAAAGAAGAGAACAAGCCACGACCATCATGGCAAGATATCGCAAACCAACGGCTGATATTCAAATCACTGTGAGCACAATGGGATTCACTGATAGTAGAAGAAAACATCCTTAAACGTGCCTGGGAAAGTGCCGATGGCCTTACTGTGATTAATCAAGTAGTAATTCCTAGGAGCATGGTAGACAATATAATGGCCGAATGCCATGGTGGAAAATCAGGTGCGCACCTAGGCATAAATAAAACCATGGACAAAATTCAAAACCGATTTTATTGGGTCAATTACTTTCAAGATGGAAAAAACTGGTGCCGCCGATGTTCGACTTGTGCAGCCAGCCAAGGTCCCAAAACAAGGTATATAGGCGTATTAAAGTAGTGAATTATTAGCAACTTATTAGTAAGTTTAAGTGCGTGTTTTTGTACATAATTTTTCGCAATAAATTGACGTATCGTTTTCAACAATTTCGAGTTTTAATTTGTCGTTGTGAACCCGTAACAATATTTTTTTTCTATTTACACACATAAGTACAGTTTGGAAATATAGCTGTTTTACGTCAAATATTGTGATTCACTATAGAGTAGTTCGGTAGGGTACTAGCGCGTTTCCCATAAATAATTTTTAATTACCCATTTCTGTAAAACTTCAAGATCTCTCGAATAGCAGTCCCTGACTCTCCCCCCCCCCATCCTATTAAACCGTAGGATGGCTGCGATTGAAATAGTGCATAATAAACCTTTTTTTAGGTCACTGATACATAGATACTTATTACATTTTTTTCATGTTTGTCCCACCTCATGTGACTATCCGTAAATGTACCTAGATATTTGACATTTTTTGCTTTTCTTATATAGATGTTTGGTGCAATTTGTATAGAGTCAAAAGAAAATTAGTTTTTGATTCATTTAAACTTAACTTATTAAATTGAATTCATTGGTAGATATTTTTCATATCGCTTTCTAGTTTTTCCTTAAGCTCAGTCTAGTTTTTTGAGGTATAAAACCACACAGGGTCATCACAAAAACTTTTGATATTTCCTTCTGTATTTAATTTTAATAAGTTATTGATGTAAATAAGAAACAATATCGGCCCTAAGACTGTACCTTGTGGCACGCAACAAACTACGTTCCGGACGTTACTTTTTACCTAATTTTAAATTATATTATTATTCATTCAAGGCGTTTTGACTTCTTTCCATACAGTTTCTAAAGGACATGCACACTTCTTACGTGTAGATAATAATTAAGGAAAGTCTCAGATCCTTCATGGGTACATGGATTTAGAGAATTTGAATCCACTGAAAAGTATAAATACATCACAAAAACTAAACTAAAACTCAAAATTTTTTAAAATGACTTGAGATAGTGCATCATAAATGCTTCGAGACCTGCTTTCTATAAACTCACAAAAATAAACTTTGCTCATACTTTATTTGGGTAGGTATAGAAAAAGTTTCTTTGTAAGCCAATTTTATTTATAAGCTGACAGTATTATTAAAGTATTTTTGTCGCACAAATTTATTTTGAAAATTTTTCAAGTTTTGTTGTTTAGTTTTAAGTTGCGATATGTGTGTAAATCTTTTTTAATAATTTTTGGTCTGGCACACCGCGTTGATATTTAAACACTTTTTTAAATTTCTATATATTAATCTTACATTAAAAAAAACTCGCCCATTTAGTTCGTGTTATATATAATATTTCTAGTAGCTTTTTAAGAATAGTCTTCGTTAGCCGTATATTTTGATTTGCTCTCCAGGTTTCAATGTTCCGAGAGCGTCAAAGGCTTATCAACGAAAACGCTGACTCACCAGGGAACTCTCTTGGACGCGAGTCAACCAATACTCAGTCAACCGCCACAGCAGAGTGATTAGCTCGTCGAATTTTGGAATATCCCTATGTTATTCTATATGCAATTGTTCATATATCGTTATACCTGCATCAAAAAGTTTATAGGTTGGTTGGTATTGACTACTAAAGTCACAAAGTTTAAATCGACCCCATATTGGTGAATCCTGAAACGCTGTAATCAAAAAAAGATATTCAAACATTGGGATACTCCCACATTGTTCAATAGAAGTAGATTTATATTCTAGACGGAAAATATTAAACCTGTATTTTGTTTATTTGCTTTAAATCAAGTTTAAAAGAAAGTTGTTTTTTATACTAGGACTTCCATCCTATTCGATCAATAATGATGGTAACAATGTAAAGTAATTATAATTTTCATTTATTACAAGAACAAGTTTTAGACACAAATTTAAAAGAAATGTATCTGGTGCATTGCGTGGATCGGCCATGACCTAATGCGATCTGGCCTGAAAACAACTGACCTAACCTGACCTGACTCAGCATGAGTGCATGACCTAACCTACCTAGACTAGTATTCTTAACTGGCCTTAATATGTCTTCTAAAAGAATTTCAAAGAACATTTGGGAAGATAATGCCTTTAAGGACAAAATCATTTACTTACTGGTCAAGTCCTGTAAGTTTGTTTCTTAAAAAATTAAGATGTTATAAAGAACTCGATTCCTAATTAACCTTATTACTGTATGATTTTTATAATTAAATATTCTCAATTTTTGAGGAGTTTTGCTGTTATGTTATCTGAATCTGCCAATATTTGTTGTTTTTAGGGTCCATCTCACCGACTTTTTTTCGTTACTTAGCTTAAAGCTTTTCTTAATATAATCATAATATGACGTAATAAGGAACACTTAAGGCTAAGTAACGAAAAAAAAGTCGGTTCGATGGGCTATTAATATCTGACTTCTTGACTTTAGATAGACTGCGGCTATTTATTTGAAATTTGGCTAACGGCAAATTATTTAAATCTATTATAATTTATAGAGTTTATTTTTGAATATTAAGTATATTCCCGTATTCGTAAATGATCTTCGTCATTTTAAATTAAGAAAGAAAGGAAATAGCCGATTTTTTATGGAAATCAAGAAATAAAAGAACGAGTAAAACACAAGGTAATTTCTATCTATCGCTATAACCGTGTGTTTCTTGTTACAATTTAGTCTTAGTTACGACGCAAATTCCTACAAGAAGTCGATTTTAGCTTTTTGTCTTTAAGATTTTAACGTTTGGCTGCGAAATATAACACGTGGCAGTTTTATAATACACAATGACGTGATAACACCAGTTAAAGCTAAATAAATAATGTTTGTAGTTCAAAGATTTTGGAAATTTTAGTTACCGTTATTTTAAAATTATTTTAAAGATGACCACCGGATTTTATTTTAATTTTTCGAGATTTTTTTTTAGAAAACGTCAAAATGTAGTTTGACCAGGTCGTGATATCTCTCTGTATGCCCGTACGACGATTGTATTATCTTATTTTATAATTGATTTTAATAATTGTAAAAATAGTTCTTACCACTGCGACAAGATACAAGGAGCTTTTTGAAATATCATTAATCCCAAGGATTAAAACTTTAAAAAAATAACCTAAAAGTGTTAATTTTTGACTTGTTCGTCGTCGTATTAATATGCGATTTTAAGACAAATTATGTTAAATCAAAATATCGGTGAAGTTTAGCGGCCTGACTTCGTTATGCAGACCAGGTGTCCAGCAGTGGATTTTCCTTTTCAGACTCAAATAACTTGCCAACCGTATCACGTATCCAAGTAACATTTTTTGTGTTATAAAACTTGCGGCAACCTAATATAGCAATTATTAAAATCCAAATGTAACTTGTCACTGTAGACACAATTCTTATAAAACTCTAATATTAATTAAATCTCAAATTTTATGAGAGTTTTACGACTTCTTTTTAATGCCTTTAAGTACTATATCAACAACTATACCAAAACAAGCGTTCTGCATTTACTAAAACTAATAGGGAATCCAAAACTGAGATATTTAATCTCATCAAGTTTTCACTGCATAAAATATAAACACACGAGCCTCAGAAATATGCGACTTTAATACTTCTTTTAAGTAATTTTTACCTTCCAAGCACGCGTAGCAAGGGCTAGAGAAGGTATTATTTTCGACGAAAAATTTTTCGTGTGATGTCGACCTTTGTCGTGTGTGTGTGTGTGTGTGTGTGTGTGTGTGTGTGTGTGTGTGTGTGTGCGTGTGTGTGTGTCTGTCTGTTCGTAACACAATAGCTCCTAAACCGCTGAACCGATTTTTATCAAATTTTCATGCAAAATAGTGTTCGACACTAACGAGCTGGTTAGATTTTGGGCAAAATCGATGAATGCTAATGGAATGAGTTTTTTGACCATTACATATTTTTAAAAATGCATTGTTTTCGGAATATAGTAGACCACATTTTTCTGTGTTACAACCAAAAACTTCATTTCTGAGATATTTACAAAAAACCGTTTTTAAGGCTGATATATTATGAAGTTCACTTGAAGTGTGCTAATAGGCTAGCTAGGAAGTTATGAGATCCGTCATGGATCCATTTATTTTAGACATAGTAAGGTTAGGTTTTTGAATTCCTAAAAAGCTTGATATTTTTTCTTATACTTCAAATTTAACGCATATTTTAAGATTCTTTTTTATTTTATAATGCTTTGATTATTTTGAGCTTAATATTTTGTTGTTTGCCATAATAATTTTTTTAAACATGACTCACATCTGTTTAAAATGGGATATGCCAACTTAACAAAATATGCCAGAAAAGTTTGGAGTTAAAAGCTTAAAAATATTTTTTAGGCGTTTGAAGGGTATCATTAGAAATTTGCAGTGGAATCCGATGATATGGCTATAAACCTGTTCTATGTTATAAAACTTGCTTAATTTTAAGACAAATGTTTTATAAGGCCGGCATTTAAAAGGTTTTGCGAACTTATTTTATAAAGCTTATAGTTTGTATAAGGCATGAATTAAAAATAAATCATGTCTCCTATTAAAACATAAAAAATGTTAATTCTAATGGTTTTGTATGAAAGCACTTCGAACGTGATAATTACCACTTAAAACGTTTTCCTTTAATTTTAAGTTTTTGCCTATTTTTAATTCCCTTCCGCGCATTTGCTTCTTACCCAGTGTCTAAAAATATATCAACTTGTCCGCTTTCTGAAAAGAACATAATTTTCGGTTATTCCTTACTTTCAAGAAAAGTGTTCCGGTGTTTTAAACTAGAGCTAATGACTAACTAGTACCACGTACACTCAACTTTGTAATGGTAATGCTGTGAGCAGGGCCTTGCAGAAAGGAAGCAAGAAAATCGACTCGGTAAGTGCCCTAGAAATAAGCAGTTGTACATTTTCTTAAACGAATCTATGGCATAACTTTCATCCTTCCTTTAACCCTTTCAAGACGGAATTTTATTTCTTTCGTGAGGATTATAATTTAATTTATGATTTCATATTTCGAAAGTAGAAGGGTTTTAGAGATGTTTGTAATTTTTCACATAATTTTTCGAACGTTTTAGTGTGGGACATATCGTCCCATCAGTCCATTATGTTGAGACAATAAATCCCACCAGTTCTGAAATGAAAGACATACATAAGTAGAACAAATAGTAGTTTTTGTCAAAATATCGAATAATTTCACATATGAAAAGGTGTAAAACAGTTATTGCATAGCGGCACACTACACACTCTGCAAACAGTTCTTGTGCGTTTCTCCACCTTTCTTTGTGAACATCTCATACACCTTCTCCGTTTCTGCTCGACAATCGGCATATGGTCACCATTATTCATCATTGTTTTTTGCCGTTTTGATGGTTGTCCTGAAGTAGAACGCCTTTTACACCGGCTTTGTATTTGCCTTGGTCAATGAGGCTTTCTGCTAGGGCTACCAAGAACTTTAAAAATCGTATATTGTCACGAATAAGGGGGGCCGTGAGGTTGGTTATAGGTATTGGCAGGTCGTTAATTACCAGTCACTACCTTACAACCCCAAGACTTATTCGTTATTTAACAATTATTTAATTGATACCGCGCCAGTCGAATCAATCTAACGGAGTTATTTCGATTCGAGCCGACGGAGATCTTTGTTTAAAAACTAAGGGATGCAGATTAAATAACAACTGTAGGTGATTAAAAGATGTATTAAAAATAATCTGAACCGGTAACTGCTATTACAAAGGTTGGTGAGTTGGCTACGAGGGGCAACACCCAGACTTACCTGAAATCAATAGGATTTGCTTCACCGCTGGTTACCACAAACCCCAGTTTACACCCAAATCCTCGTCAGTTTTCTGGGTCGTTACGTAACTCGACGTGGCCCGCACTCACCCGGTCTTAAAGTTCGTTATAGGGAAAAAAGCCCGGAAATATGTCTTGCCCGCCTATTTATCAACTATTTCTGCCAAGTTGCAATAATAGTCATTTACGTCAATCGGTTTATATCGACTTATAGGTTGTCCCAAAAAGTTATTGCGAATAATATTTATTAAGTTTGTTTATAATTATTTGGGAAATATTGGTTTGACTTTATGTTAAGCGCCCTTCGTGACCCCCCCCCCCCCCCGCTTTGCTTAAAAATCGCCCCCGATTTTGCCTCCATCGTTAGCCGTGGGTGTTGCCTCCTTTTAGCCAACAATTCTTAAATACGAAAAAAAAATTTTTTTTTGGTTACCTTAGTCTACTACTTAAAAATTTCAACTATTATTATTGTAGCACTCCGATGGCTCAGATTGGGTTTTGGTAGATACAGTGGACTATAATAAATATTGGCGCAAAAAATTCATTTAACTAGAGAAAGTAAATAATTTAAAAATTACAGGGTAAATTTGAAAGAGAAAGAAAATGGAGGGGGACTTACCGCTGTTGTGAAGTTCCAAAGTGCCCACCTTTCCATAAGAGCTATGTGGCTTGAAGTTCCAACAGGATGATGGCACGATAATTTTAATTATTTGCGGAATTTTAAAGTAAATTTTCACTATTTTTTAAGTTTAAATTTTAAGGTTGTCGTTTTCTAGACATGGCGACGCGCAGCACACTTTGTCTGTCACTCAATCCTGTGCTTGCAGTTTTTTCGCACATGCGCACAGCACTTCACCCTCTATAGGAAAACCATATCACTATATTTTAAATTTTATGGATATGTGAAAAACACGATAGAGGACGCTTGTAGTGCCAAAATTTAGAATAGAAATTACATTTTTTGCGTTTAATTCTCGCATTTGAATGCAATTTTGCTTTAGGTAAATTTTATAATAACTAATAGTTGACCCATTTACTTAGGATTAATATAAATTTAAGACTAATAATTTTATGTTCAAGACAAAATTTTAGTCCATGAAAAATAGGAAAAAATAAAAGTTAAATTCAAAAATAAACGAAAAATAAAGAGGTTTTTTATGGAAACCGAACATATTGCCGGCCGAAAATGCTATGCATTTTCTAAAGTATCAAGTGGCAAAGGACATAGCTTTGAGATTGGTCTCTTTAACACCGAGTCCCTTGTTTTGGCTTTAGCAACTCTTTACCCGGAAAAATTTCAATTATTCTACGGAGCTGCCATTGAAGCGGGGGTATAAAATCATTCTTGATTATTACCAAACGACCAACTTCTGGAGTACAAGTGGGGTCCAGCCACTTGCTCCTTTGTTGAAGTGTATGCAAATATTCTTGCTGCCAGCGTCTCCAGAAATCCTGATGGATTCTTTGAAGTAGCTGCCAACGAGTTAATCTATTAATTTCGACATCTGTTAAGTCAACGTCAGGAAGAGCTGTCAACGGTTCCAATGATAAAAAATGACCTGGTGTCAAAACAGAAATGTCATTTGGATCCGAGGAAATTTCAGTTAGCGGTCGAGAGTTCATAATAGCTTCAATCTGACAGGTGACTGTATATAACTCTTCATATGTTAAAATTTGTGAACCAATGGTTCGAAATAAATGTTTTTTGACAGTTTTGATCCCTGACTCCCAAAGACCTCCAAAATTGGGACGAGAAGAATCAATCTGTAACAACTATCTATTTGCCGAAACTAGGTTAGTTCCATTATCAGAATACATATCAGTTACGTAATTTCTACGAGCCACAAACCTACGCATTACTGCGATAAAAGCATCGGCTGTCAAATCACTGACTATTTCGATATGTACCGCTTTCGTATGCTTTTGCATTTGAAGGTTTTATGACAATTAGAGGTACAGTTTACGCACCATTGTTTTGCTTTTAATAAATTAAATCTTTGTTGAGGCGTTTTATTTAAATAATCAGGACAAAAAGTCAAATTATGAGTATTCGAATTGCATAAGGAACAATTATTTTGAGAATTCTGCTGCGCGGTAAAAATGCACGAAGTGTTTGGCGGGTATTATAGTTATTTTGCGGTTTTTGAGTTATATGGAGCGGTTTTGTAAATTTGGGCTTCATAGAAAATTGCGTACTGGATGTACTGGCGGCGCTAACTACAAAAAGCAGCTACAATGTTGATCCAAAAAATTATAGATTGATTTATATGAAGGTATTTCGGTAGGCTTACCATGAAAAACTTCAAATCGCGTTTGAATCGAACTATCAATAGATTTCAATAACTTTTGAGCTAAGACAAAGTCCCAAAAATCTGGTTGCAAACCAACAGTTTTTAAAGCTTCAATATTTTTTGTGAATATATCAAGCAAGTTTCTTAGAGCTACGGAGTCATCAGAGTTTACTTTAGGGTAATTTTCGATAGCATTCCAATAATTTTGGGCTAAAATGCGATCATTTTTATACCTTTTTACAAGATTATTGAAAACAATAGGATAGTTTGCATCCGAAACTGGTAATTGCGTAACTAATTCCTTTGGAGGACCATCTAAATAAGTAACTAAAAGCGAGTATTTTTGTATATTTGGAATTTGCGGATTATCATGAATGTTTTAAAAAGATCATAAAAGGTAGGGAAATCATTGACATTGCCAGTGAATTTTTCAATGTCAATTTTCGTAAACTTGGAAAATAATCAGGGGTTTGTGAACCTCCTGGAGAGTAGGGGTTAATAGTAAGTCGGCGACTTCCACCTTGCGAAGGCGGCGCAGTATTTTCTGATTGAAACAACTTATCATAGATTTCTTTGACTTGAGCAACATTTGCCTGAAATGAATGAAAATGCTCGATACAAGTCTTAACTTGTTCCTGATCCTGGTACATTTCATTTAATAAAGCGGTGTGCTTTTTAAGGTATTCCTCTTGGACGTTGTCAAGCTCTTCGTAACGAATCTTAAAGTTAAGATGTTTGGTTGCATCAGTTTTAGCCAATTTAGCTACCGTTAAAATTTCATTTAAATTTGAATCTTCGATGTCACGAAAGACTTTAATTTTCTTTACCTTTTCAGACATTATTTTGTAATAAATTAGGCAAAGTAAACAAAATCAAAATTTGTAGATTAAATATTTTAAAAAAATTTAAATAGATTTAAAATAACCGTATGTAATAAGAGGCTACTTACATATAGGCATAAACATGTAGGTATTTATTTGCGCGTTATAAATTAGGAAATAAAAAACTTATATTCCGAAATTACCTACACACAGATATATCTTTCAAAAATACAAAGATAAACTTTTTGCATTTACATACACATAGCGACCTAAGACTCCAATCTCGAATATATGTCGTGTGTGAGTTTTTTATAAAATTTGCGAGATGTAGGTATAGGTCTCCTAAAACCTATATTATAATTTTAATTTATTAATGGCGTCTCTTTCTTACCTTCACACTACTAGCGTTTGCTCTCACTCTAGCGAAAATGAATTTTTTTAAATTTCATAAAGAAAATCAAAATGGAAATCAAAATCCGGCAATCGAAGTGATTAAAATATGTAGCACTCCGATGGCTCAGATTGGGTTTTGGTAGATACAGTGGACTATAATAAACATTGGCGCAAAAAATTCATTTAACTAGAGAAAGTAAATAATTTAAAAATTGCAGGGTAAATTTGAAAGAGAAAGAAAATGATGATATAGCCTCATGGAGAGGGACTGAACCGCTGTTGTGAAGTTCCAAAGTGCAAGGTGTACACCTTTCCATAAGAGCTATGTGGCTTGAAGTTCCAACAGGATGATGGCACGATAATTTTAATTATTTGCGGAATTTTAAAGTGAATTTTCACTATTTTTTAAATTTAAATTTTAAGGTTGTCGTTTTCTAGACATGGCGATGCGCAGCACACTTTGTCTGTCACTCAATCCTGCGCTTGCAGTTTTTTCGCACATGGGCACAGCACTTTACCCTCTATAGAAAACCATATCACTATATTTTAAATTTTATGGATATGTGAAAAACACGATAGAGGACGCTTGTAGTGCCAAAGTATATAAAAATAAAGAAATAAGAATTAAAATGATAATTCCTAAATTTAGAATAGAAATTACATTTTTTGCGTTTAATTCTCGCATTTTAATGCAATTTTGCTTTAGGTAAATTTTATAATAACTAATAGTTGACCCATTTACTTAGGATTAATATAAATTTAAGACTAATAATTTTATGTTCAAGACAAAATTTTAGTCTATGAAAAATAGGAAAAAATAAAAGTAAAATTCAAAAATAAAAGAAAAATAAAGAGGTTTTTTATGGAAACCGAACAATTATCTTACTTTTTACATTTAATTTTTGACTTATAAATTTCTATAATTACTTTTTCTACCTCTCTCACATGTTGTTGTTTACCCTCCCCCTATACCTTAAGATATTGTATACACTACCCCTCGCGTAAATTAAGTCACCCGCTTCTCGTATATCAGTTAGGTATTCGGGGTCTTCTTATTATTTGCGTCTTATTCTGTCCCGTGCTTGTCTTCTATAACTTTGTTTTTTTTTTCACTCAGATTCGTTGAGTGAAGAAAAAATATTCTATTCATTTCTCATTCCTCTTACTGTCTTAGTTTAGAATTTCTTATGGATGATATTCACACGATTGTTGTGCTTTGTAGCACCTTTCATGTAATCTGTCCATGTCTATTCTGTCCCGTACTTGTCTTCTATAACTGTGTTTTCTTCCACTCAGATTCGTTTACTGAAGAAAAAAAATATTCTATCCATTTCTTATTCCTTTTACTAACTTCACTAGGGGTTTCTCATGGGTGATATTCCTTCTGTTGTTGTGCTCTGTCGCACCTTCTGCGGAATATCTATCCCTGTCTATCTTTTATATTTTTGTGTTTTTTGCTTCTGTCAAACAGTCCTGTCTTTAGTTGAGACCCTTGTATTCGTTTTGGTAGTTGGCTATCTACTCTATATTATATTTGTTTACTTGCTTTTGCGATTTTGGTCACCCTAATTTATGTGTGGTGTTATTTGTCCCTTCCGTACCAAGGTTTACTTAGTTCGGCCTTGGACTGAAAGGGCTCGGACTCCCCTCAGGGGTTTTCCTGCTGTTTTTTCTAGCTTGGTTATGTTCTTGCGGGGCCTTCGTCCTCCTCTTTGTTCCGTTACCCTTTTTTCAAGAGCTTACCTCTACTCTTGCAACTCGTTTTCAATGGTTATGGTAGTCTTTCTACCATTGTTTCGTCGATATTTTCTTTTGAGTATTTCTTCGGTCTGTGACTACTCCTCTCATCTTTATTAATTTTATTTGAAGTAGTCTTGATGACTATCATCATATTGCTGGTTTTTGTTCCCATGTTCATGCTTATCTACTTATCTTATACTACTGCTGTCTTAACTTCTTGATTTTTGTGTCTTTTAATTGTCTTGACTCTCGGGTTTTCGACTTTCTTGTGTGAGTAGACAAAAAAGAATTATTGCGCGAGTTTCGGCTCTCGTACCACTCGCATCTTCTGTTATATTCTATTTCATTTTTGACAGGTTGGGTTTGATTTCTCTCCCTGTCCTTTATTTATGTCATTTGCTCTTGTTCGGCGCTGTCATCCGTGAGTCTGTTTTGCCTAGTTTATTCGACGTATTTCCTCGTCGTGGGATATTTTGTTTCCTTCCCTTCCTTTCTGTGTACTTATTGGCTGTACTAGAAAGAAAGTCTTCTGCCACCTTACGCTTGGCCACGCTCTGTACTGTCTTCCAAATACCTAACTTCATACATTTAGGGTCCCCCCTTTATTCGGTCTTAAAAAACCCAATAACAACTTATTTTGTATCTAATCCTAAGGACACCATGTGGGAGGTTCTACCGTTATATGCTTGGCATACTGTCTTACCCCTGTGTCTAGCAAGAAATAAAAGTTAAGGAAAGCGTCTTCTTTTTTTTTCTCGTTTTCATTTTTCCCCCATTTTTCTTTCAGGTGGCTATGTATCCCCTTTTTCTCTTTAACCAGTTTTTTAGTTTATTTATTTTTAAAAAACATTTTTTTTTGTTTTATCGAATTGATAATTTTAAATTTTGCATCAAATTTTTCTCACAAGCCCAAGTAGATACTCAAATACCCAATTGCAAATAATTCAAGGACCTAAAACTATAAACAACAAGTGACATTAAAAAAAGAAAAATAAGAAAAAAGTTTGTCTGTCTTCGGTCGGGACTCTAACCCGGAACCTCTTGCTCTGTACGCAAACGTTAGATACGATATTTATGTCTCGGGATTTTTGTGAAATTCGCGATTCTGTCTGTAACTTAATGCTGCAATGTCAAGATTTTGTGATCCCGTCTTAGATTGCTGGTTTTACCACGTCACTCTAAACGCTGGCTGGTACCTGTACCAGTGCTTCTGGAACGCCGTGTTTCGGGCCTTGACCCTGACCTTTTTTTCTGGTGCGAGGCTTAAATCCTGTGTCTTTGTGCCGTTTTTTTTACCCGTTTTCCGACTGACTGTAGCCATTTGGAGTATGATGACAGGTAATTATTATAATTTTTTTTTGTTTTGGGGGATTAAAGCGTTATTTTATGCTAAAATAGAAATTTCACGTGCTTTATTTTTTTTGTGTTTATTGGTTCGTTTATTCATTTTGCGGGATTAAAACATTACTTTAAGCCTCGTGCGTTTTATTTTTTATGTTTTTGTTTGTTTAGTTTTTATTTCCTAATTTTTTATTTTACAGGAATAAAACGTCACTTTAAGCTTCGTGCGTTCTATTTTTCGTGTTTTATTTTTTGTTGTCGTATTTATTGCTTTTTCTTATTTATTTCTTTGTTTGTTTAGTTTTTATTTTACAGAGATAAAACGTTACTTTACGCCTTGTGCGTTCTATTTTTCGTGTTTTATTTTTTGTTGTCATATTTATTGCTTTTTCTTATTTATTTAGCGGGATTAAAAGGCCTTCTGGATTCCCTCTTTCCGTGGCTTATTTTTGTTGTCGTATTCTTCGCTCCTTAACTTTTGTTTTCGGTTCACTCCTGTTTGACACTTTTAAAATTCTTCTTTTGAGTTATGTCAAAATATATTACTTCTGATCAGCTAGTATGCATCTTTTTTTTTTCTATATTTACGCTTGGTACTTTCTCCTCAACTTAGCTAAGTGATTTTACTGTTAGTTATTTATAATTCCTTATTTTATATTCCCTATTTTTAGAAATTATTTTATCGCCTACGGGATTGGTCTTAAATCGTACCCCTTAACTGGTTACCCTTGTCTAGCCTAGTTTTTCTATTATATTTTTATCATTATTTATGTTCTACTATATTTTCCGTTTACCCCCTATTATTTTGCCTAAAATTGCCTTAATGTTTTTTGCCTATATTATTTTCTTTTTCGTAGCCTACCTCGTCTTCAGTTTACGACCTTTTTTGTTGGTCGCTCTTTTTTTTTCTTTCTATTCTAATTATATTTAGAACCTTAAATTTGATTTTTCTTTAGTTTTATTTTTCTTTAGTCTTATTTTTAACGTTAAGTTAGGTTTTTCTTAAATTTTATTTTTATTCCTATTTACACAAAATTTTTGGAAATTTCTTACATTTTTATTTTTACGTATTAATTATTTTTAGTATCTATTTAATTTCTATTATTTTTCAGACCATTGCTTTTTTACTCTTCGTTTCGTCGAATGTATCTGAAAAACAAAATAAAAATGTCATTTCAGTGGTTTGGGTTGTTTTCTGTTTGTTAATGTGTTTTCTTAAATATGGCGTCCCATATTGAAATCTACTTACTCCCTTTCAACTCATCCCATACCACTAAAATAACGTATCTCTCTACCTACTCTATTTCTATGTCTTATCTCTTTTCTTTTTGTTAGATATCTAACATCTTTCCTATTGCCTAACTTATTCTTCTTATTATATTTTACCCTTCTATCTTATTATTTACTGCTTAAATGTCACCTATACTGCCGTCCTTAGTAAGACCCACCTATCTGCAAAAAAATCAAAAATGAGTTAGGACCGAAACTGGCTTCAAATAGGTTACTTTCATCTGTTTTTTAAGAAAAATACCAACATTTTTGTTCGGAAGCATTTTATTTTGAAAAACAAAAAAAATATTACTATGTACTCTTAGCAAGCATTTAAACTTTAAACTCGCTTTTCTCGAAATAAGTGAAAACGTAGATAGTTGGGTCTTACTAAGGACGGCAGTATAATAATAACTAGACGCGTATTTAACTTTTCAGGATCAGTTTTTTAACAAAAATTGTTTTGAACAACCCTACTTAACAAATATTAATTAGATAAAAATTTCTTTCAATTTATTTTTGAAGTGTAAACTTCTTTAGGCGCGTTTAGCAGTTTTTGTGGGTAGTGAATTGAACTGAGCCGTCAGGCTCGGCTCTGTAACGCTCATTCGGGTGAGGTCGGCTCGAGTCGACTAACTGTGAGAGGAACATTCAGCGAGCGATATGATGATGCAGATGAAGGCCAGTATTATTAATTTCGCCTTGTTGAAGTTTACACTTCAGCCGTGTGGTCTTAAGCACACACATATTTTTTCTTTCTCTCTTTTTTCTAGGTAACTAGGTAAGTACCCTCAACCTTTTTACTTTGAATTCTCTATGCGCCTTTCTCACATTTCCACGCCAATAACCTTGGCCTCCTCGCCACTTTCAATACTTCAGTAGCTCCTTTTAATCATTTTTAAACTTAATTTTAATGCGTCACTATCTTTACTTGTTCTATCCTTTAAGATATAACACATGCATTGCATCCATCAAACTGTATTCATTACAGTAAAACTTTGTGTCTCACGATAATTTTTCCCGGACTTTTATTATCTCAATCTCAATGTGTGTGTTGAGTTCACTTACAAGAAATGGTTAATTTTTAAGAGTCAAACTCATTACAGAAGAATCACGTAGTGCCCAATTTTGGTAACGCATACCATTTCAGCCTTCCTACTACTTCAATTTATCAGCACTTGGAGTACCCCCTTTTTGGCGAGCATCCACAACTTACTGTTACAACCTCTGTGTCTCTACCGCCTATTGCTACGAATCACTCTCACAAAGACCCTTTGGCCTTCTTATAACACAGTACTCTTCTTAAAAAACGCATTTCTTTTAACCAAGTCAAACTCATAACAAGAGATCACGGAGTTGCCATTTCGCTGCAGAAACTCGATTAAGCAGAACTCCTACCCGAGAAAAGATTACGATCTCTTCTCAGTTCCTATTTTCAATTATAAAGTCCTTTAGGTGTCACCTTTTTTGGTGGACACCCCCCTCTATACTTCTTTCCGATGGCCCATTTTGGCCTTTCTTCTTTCTTCCTTCTCAAACCAACTTTCTTACTATGTTGACAATAACAATATCTGTTGGGTACTGTACCGTATAATAATCAAACTTTTACATTTCATAATTTGTTTATAATATCTTTTTTCAGAATAGTTTTAACTTATATATAGATGACTTTTCCTAAATCTTTTTATCCAACCAAATACGCATCATTTAATTACTTTATTTACGATCCTAAAAAACTGCTTCATTAGCGTACTATCAGACGTTAGATTTTTTTTTCTTCCTATTTACCCTCTCCAAAACCTATTCAATTATTATTATTCTTAAATGCAATTCGTATCCCTTGGAATTATTTATGTTTTACTGGATCGTCGGTATATGGGATAAAATAAAACTGGATATTTCAAGCTAAGTCAACGTTTCGATGTTTGTTAACACCTTTATCAAGGCTAAAATGACAAAAAAAAACGTTAAAACTGATCTCTAAGCATTAATTAAGAAATATTTAAAAATTGATAGATTGTTTACTTAATAAATTTTTTACAAAAATAGTTAAGTTTTTTAAAGGTACATTACAACCAGAAATAAAATACGCAACACACAAATGAAGAATTAAAAATAAAGAATATACAGAATAAAAGGGGTGATGAGCACACTTACCTAACTTGATGCAATCCTAGGGTTGTAAGGTATAATAACCTTCGTACTATGTGCTATATATAACCACATCACAAATGACAAATTTGAACTGTTAAAATAGGTATATGTCGAACACGTTATTAAAAAATATAATTTTGAAAACGAATTTTACTATTTTTTTTGTCAAATGGAGCTGTGCAATAAGATAAAATATACCAAACTCTGGTTAAAAAACTGTTTTGTATATAAAACAAAGAAAATTAAAAATAATTTCGCGTTAGAGGGTCAGTGACACAGAATTGGTAGTCTTTAAAATTTTATGAAACTTTTAATTATGTTATTGTAAACAGAACTTAAATTGTCAGTGTCCGTCTTTTTGTTGACTGTATTATCATGTGATTGGATGCACACCATCTCACTGATCAACCTTTTTTGATAGTTACTTTTCAAAGTATCTTGACTTCGTTGAAATTAAATTGGTGGTTAACAGTGAAATGGTGTGCAGCCAAAGCAGTTTGTTCTTTTTTATACCTGTGTTTTTCTTTGCAAGACCGTCTATGTTCAGCTACTCTATTTTTTAGTAGTTGCTTCGTTTGCCCAACATAGACCTTACCACATTCAAACTCGCACGGGATGCTGTATATAACGTTAGATTCATAATCTTTATTTAGTTGGTCTTTTAATAAAGAGTATAAATTTCTTGCAGTTTTTTTATGATAAAAGACAATTCTATGGGAATCATTGTTTAACAATTGTTTTAATTTTTGGGACAGCCCATTCACGAAGGGAGCCCCAAAATACTTGGTAGGTAGACTATTATTAACAATTCGTGTATTTTCAGCGGAATTTTGATTCAAAACAATGTTACAGATATTTTCAGGATATGCGTTTAGTTTATCTTCAATATTTCAATATCAATATTATCTAAAATACCTACTTACTTCATAGTTTATACATCTCTTTCCAAATTCAAGCACGGTAAAATAATAGAAATTCAAGTTCTTACGTTTATGATACGCGCACACCGAATAAAAATGTATTTTCCTTAAAAACTACCTGAACATTTTTTTATTTTTTCTATCTCACTTTCTTTTGTCAGCCACCCTATTAAACTCATTCACATCGGTTTAGCACGGTCAGTAACCGACCCCGTCAATAATATCAGTAATTAAGAATGCTGTAAAAAAATTAGCAATTGTTTTTTATTCATAACTGTTTTTTAACTTTATTTTAACTTAATAAACCTTTGTTGTGTAGGTCATGTATTTTTTCTTAGAATTGACATAAACAGTATGTGTGGCGTCTACCTATGCCTTTGCTAATTGTATCAAATTCATAACGAAGTTAATTATAATGACAATATTTGCAAGCCTAGGGGTTTTTCGTTTGTGACCTGCCAGTTATTATGTACTTTAATAATTTTATTTAAGTAAAAATACCCTTCATATCATTATTTTTGAGACAACTTTTTACAACTTTTTTTCGTTGGCCTATGCTATTGTCATACGGAAACTAACATACTAGCTCTCCTCTCCTCCAAAGTTTAGCTACTGCCTGCCGCAGACTATATTTCGTGAAGTTACTCCTTACATTACCTGCTGTACAGGTGCCTCGGCGGCAATTCTGGCATCTTACCGGACGCCTGCTTTCTTCTTTCAGGATGAATGTGTCTCCTTCCCGTATCTTTGCATCTTGCGTTAGCCCTTTTTTCTGTAGTGCCCTTTCTCTAGCTTTTCCTATTCCCTTTACTTCGCCACTTCCCTTCTGGATTCGTGTACCTAGTATTTTTTGACACCACCTAAGGCCTTCCTTGCATTTGCCCAAACGACTTTTAACCTCTTATGGTAAAACACCACTGTGTTCTTGTTTATTGTTTCATGTTTATGACTTCGCGTCCTGTATTATTTTAAAATCTTCTGTAACTGCTTTAACTCTATTTTTTGCAATAAGCGTCCCAATTTTCCCTCGGGAATTCCTTCTTTCCTCCTAAATTTCTTCTGTTGCTTGGAAACGTTCTTTTTGGGCTCCTTGTAGCTTACTACTTTTTAGCCCCATAAGCTGTAACTTCTCAATGTCTAAAAGGGTTTTTTTCCAGCTCAACTCGCTGTAAATACTCATTACTCAATCTTTGTAACAGTTATTTGTAACAAACAAAACTTTTTTCGGCTCAATTCGCATAAAAAACTAATTTTTGACTATACTATAAAAAGAAATTGTTACTTATCTTTTCAGTTTATTAATCAGTTGTTAGTAGCGCTATATTCAGCCTATCTATGTGTCTTTGCGTTAATTTTTTCCGCAAAATTAAGGATGCACTCTTCAACTTATCTTCAACGCTTTGGCCTGGTGAATCTCGCCTTGGTCGCTACTGAATTTTTCTTTTTGTGTAACCCAAATTTTCCTAGCAATTATTTTTATTTTTTCGTTATTTTGGGACACTTTTTGCAAAATCTCATTTTATGTCTTTTATTTTGTTGAATTATTTTCCTTAACAACCACAAATTTTTAGTTTCTTGCCAATTTACGAGCTACTAGAGGTTTGTCTTATTAATTTGCTGGTGCTCAAAAAGTGTTTATCAGTTATAATAATTTTTATTAACTCTTTACTTTTAGGTGCCTCTCAAAAGCATGAACTTTTTAACATTACATATAATGCCGTGATCTATAATAATCTTTTGGCTATTTTATTGCCAAAAAGAAAAATTACCCTCAAAATATTGTTAGTATTTTGACCTAGGTGTTTGTAATAAAAAATTAACGTATGGTGCTTGAATTATGTTTTGCGTGTGATTTGCTCTTTTTCTTTTTTCGTGAACTGCTGTTTTCACTTAGGGAATAACGAAAAGTTCAATCCAGTAGAGAAGAAAAAAACATGCGAAGTTACGATTTTAAGAAATTATTAAGTTTTTAGGTCTTGACCTTGTTTGCGGTGTCAACTGACCTTCAGAATATTTTTATTACCTATATCTCGCAACAATGTTTACTTTTGACAGCCGCCTCGCGACCTTTTTTTCTATTTTATGAAATTGTGCACCCGGGTTTTTTTTTATCAAAAATTAATTTTGACACCTATAAATTTTAATTTCTTTAACGATATTCCTCAAAAACAGCTGTTTACAGGGTACTTCGCATATATGAGGGGATTATAGTTCTTTTGGGCCGCAGGAAGTTTATTATTTCTTGGAAAAAGAAGAAAATAAATTTTTTTCTTGGGACCCCGGACTCCCCCTTTATTTGGGATGCGCTTGAGGCCCTCGGAGATGTTCGGTCAATCCGGTGGCGTCATTCAAACCGGCAGCCCTTTGCCTCCTCGCTTAGGACGACCTTTATTTTCGCCCTTTCCTCGGCCATAATTTATTAATTAACCTTTGTGCCCGCAGTTAAATATATTCGTGTTTTTATTTATTCTTTGCGAATTCAACTATTTTTTGTATTTTTATAATAGTCCCTTTAATGTTTATATTCTTTCTTTGTTACAGATTTTCTTCCGACACCTGGCCTACTTGGTTGCGACGTTCCGCATGCAAAAATAATTTTAAAAGTACTCAACCCTTTTAAAGTTGAGTGTCAATTTATTCGCCTCCTAGGCTTAATTCCAACTGTCTAGCTTTAGTTAGATTTATTAAGATAAAAAACCAAATTAAGCGCGATATCAGCTCTGTTGTTAACTTTGTATTTTTGACCTGTCAATATATGCTAAACTCCAATTTATAAGTTCTAGTTTATTTCCTAAAAATTTTCCAAAAAGCGAAAATATGTTATTTTGCGCCCTGACCTGGGTATCTGCACGGTTTCACAATTTCTTGTAACCACCTTAGACGCTACTGATTTTTGCGTGTTAACAATTCTTTTGACAGCTATTTTATTTTTGTTGTTTCAAGGGTCTCCCTCTGTCTAGTTTAAATTTATTTTAGACCTCGTTGACAAAAAAAATTTTGCCAATTTATTGCCCACTAGAGGTTTGTTTTATTATTTCTTCCTAAACAGCTCCGCTCTTTTTATAGCTCAATTTTCGTTTAGCAACTTCAATATTCTCCCCATTGGATTGACTAAGAAAGAAATCAAAGAAAAAACAAATTTTTTGGAATTTCTATAAAGACTAAAATATTGGATTTTTGTTTGTGTTATTCGTGCTAGAACTCCCCAACTTCAATATTCTCCCTAGTTGATTGACTAAGAAAAAACAAATATCTAGACTTTTTATGTTAATTAAAGAAAAAAATAATGAATTTTGCTCTAGGTTCGTGTACTTTGTGCGTAAAACTCCCCAACTCCAATATTCTCTCCAATTGACTGACTAAGAAAGAAATCAATGAAAAAGCAAATTTTTTGGAATTTTTATATTAATTTAAAACTAAAATATTGGATTTTTCTTTTGTTTGTGTTATTCGTACTAGAACTCCCAACTTCAATATTCTTCGTAGTTGATTGACTAAGAAAAAGAACAAATATCTAGACTTTTTATGTTGATTAAAGAAAAAAAGAATGAATTTTGCTCTAGGTTTGTGTGCTTTGTGCGTAAAACTCCAATATTCTCTCCAATTGACTGACTAAGAAAGAAATCAAAGAAAAAACAAATTTTTTGGAATTTTTATATTAATATAAGACTAAAATATTGGATTTTGCTTTTTGTTTGTGTTATTCGTACTAGAACTCCCCAACTTCAATATTCTTCTCAATTGATTGACTAAAAAAAGAACAAACAAAATTAATTTTTTAAATTTATATATCGATTAACGACTAACTTAAGGAATTTTGCTTTTGGTTTGTGTGTAAAACTTCCCCAACTTCAATATTCTCCCAAATTAAATGCCTTGCTAAGCAAACTTTTTGACTGTAAATATTGATTCGTGTACTTTGTGCGTCTAATTAATTCCGCGGATTGGGTTTTTCTTTTTCAAAGGTAGCTTCTTGAAGCAATGGCCCTTTCGTTTGGGTCGATAACCTTTAAAGATAGTACGGCTTTGATTTTTTGAATTTTTAACGCTGCCTTGTCACAGGTCGACTATATTATTGTAACTGGATCCCTTTTTTCCGTTTTAATAATTACCTACTAATATTCCTTATGCAATCGGTTGGGTATTTCCTTTGGTACTGTGTTTAACAAATAATACTTTCTTTTACCATTTTATAAAGTCAGTAGCGTCGGGGGGTTTAGATCTTTTCGAAAAATATTATAATTTTTTTTCATCACAAAAAACACGCTGTGTCGTCTCTTTTCAAAAGTTTTCCCTATCAATTGTTTAATAATGGCGCAATTGAACTTCTACGTTTTTAACCTAACCTGTGTGACTACCTCTCCTACGTAAAGTGTACCCAATTTATGGCTCTTTTTTTCGGTCTGACTACCACTTTTTGTCACCGTACTTAACCTGGCTGCCAATTTTTGACAGTTTTTGTGCGTTCAGCCTAATAAGGACAGGGCGTTACTTTATTGAACTTTATTGCTATTCTGCCTATGTCTGACTCCCAACTTCGTCAGGTGGACCTCTAAACTACCCTGCAATCAACTCAACTATTTTTATAAAGTCTTTTTCCTAACCAGCGTGGTTTTTGTGATAAAAACAAAATATCTTCACGGAGCCCTGGTCAGGGGGATTGGATAGTTCGTTATCCTGGCCCAAATAGCTCTAAATATTCTTTCTCAAGTTGCCTTAAAAATTCGTCCCTCGGGTATAGTCTAAATTATACGCATTTGTAATGAAATCACCAGGTGAGAAAAAAACGTATGGCGTAGATATTTTTGCCCAACAATGTTTTTCGATTGACAGTGACGGATACTTCACATAACCAATTACCTACCTATTTAAATCATAGACACTACTTTTTTCAAAAGTTTATTGCCACCGCTGTTTATAATATACTAAACAAAGATAAACAAAAATGACGTCATTACAAATGGGTATAATTTGAACTATACTTCTTGGTTTTTAATCTGTCTTTTTTAAATTTTCCCTCGCGGTTGGATTAACCAACTCGATCTCTTGCCACGAAATATCTGGCGTTACGGGCCTCCCTTCGGTATTAAGTTTGATCGGTATCTCGTCCTCAAAAAAATGCGGGATCAATTTTTGTAATGTCTCGCGACTTTATCTTTTCGCTTCCCTAACTCTCTTCTCTGGTTTCTTTCGTGGCATACGAACAACCCACCCTCTTACTGCGAAAACATACCGCCTCATCCCCAGGATTTAGTATCGTTTTAGTATTCTGATTCCTGAAGAACTTTGGTACGCTCTCGTTTCGCCGCAGTATGGATGAATTCTATCCCTCTCTCAATTTAAATATACACGATCAAAATTTTCTCTCGCCTGTGGTCCTCCTTTCGAAAGTTATCAGGCCGAAAGTAATATTGATCACCTGTATACAAATGTAAGAAAAGAACTTCGCATACGCGCGATTGAAATCCGTGTTCTGTCAAGTAAGCGAAAAACCGTCTGTTATTTATGTAAATTTACCAGCCGCCGAAATATTTTTATTTTATTTTAAAGCCCAAATGGGCGATACAAAAATTAGTCACTAGGATGGTGCCCTTGGCCAACTACCTTGCTTTTTTTCTTTCTTTGATCCCCGGGTACGGGTAGACCTCGTCAGATGTCTATCAGGGGAAATGAATCGACCCCTGCCCTCCGTAGATTCCAGGTACTCTTCGACCCGGAGAGTTAGCACCTGTATAGGGTCCCTTTCCCAGGGTTACGGGAGAAGACCACATCGATATGAAAGGCGGAGAGAATGGACCTCGGTACGGTGATCATAGCGTAGGTGGCAACCCTTTCTTTTAGGGATAGTATAAAAGACTACTGCCTTGTAGTACCGGCGTTGGAATCGTCAAAGGCTAGGGGAAGAAAACCTCGATCAAAAATCACCTGGTCCTCCAGGTTGGGGGTTGGGGCATCAGACTAACTCTCTGATACCCGGAAAAAACGTACACTGTTAAAAAACCCAATCAAACGCCTCGGAAAGAAATGAAAAACCTAAGACGAACCAAGCAAAGAAACAGGAATATGATTTTTGGTACATGGAACGTACAAGGAATGAATCGAAAAATTAATGAAATAGTACATGAGTGCAGCAGAATGAAGGTAGACCTTGCTGTACTAACAGAAACGAAAAAGAAAGGAAAAGGATCTGAAAACCTAGGACAATATGACCATTTCTATAGCGGAGTGGCAAAAGAAAAACATGCCCAACAAGGAGTATCTATTTTGGTCAACAAAAGATTTAGAAAATTTATCACCAACTGGGAAGCAGTCAATGAAAGGCTAATTAAAATGAATATAACAATAAAAGGAATGAGACTTACGATTTTTGGAATCTATGCGTATAACGACGATGCAAATGTAGCCGTGAAAGACAATTTTTTTGAAGAAATACACAATGAAATATCAGCAGTAAGTGCATCTAGAGAAATTGTCATGTTGGGAGATTTAAATAGTAGAACCGGTAACAGAGTTAATGATCTGACAGTTGGCCAATATGGAGAAAATCTTGTTAATGACAATGGAAACCGGCTAATTACAGTATGTGAGCAATTAGACCTAAAAACCCAAAACGGTTTTTTTCAACATAAGGAAATACACAAATGTACCTGGACCAAACCCTCACAAAACCTGAAATCCGTCATTGATTATCTTATCACTAAACAAAAGACAAAACTAAAAATTCAAGATGTCAGAACAAAGCGTGGATCAACATGCGGAAGTGATCACTATTTTCTGGAGTCCAAAATTCTCTTTTCTTATCAAGGCCGAAGCCTGCATCAACAACATCTTGATGATACAGTGATTGAAGAAATTGATCACTGTAAATATAATCTACTAAGCCTAGAACATGACAGCGTAAAAAACTTATACAAAAATAGACTGAACGAAAAACTTAATACAAGTTCAGGTGAAACCCCAGATGAGGAATACGAATGTATTACATTAAGCATCCACCAAGCTGCAAAAGAAGCACTAGGATTAGTGGAAGAAACTTCTAAAAGAAGAAAACCATACTGGTGGGATGCTGAGATTGAGAGAGAAATAGAGGAAAAAAAGGAAATTATATCACACCTACTTATCCCAAAAGACAGATAGAAGCAGACAAGAATACAAAATCGCGCAATCAAAGGTGAGAAGAATGATCAGTGATAAGAAAAATCATTCGTGGACGCAAAAGTGCCAGAAAATAGATTCTTACTTAGGAGGTAGGAGATGTACCGAAAGCTGGAAAACTATAAGATCAATTAAAAAAGAAACATGCAGAGATATCATTTCACCAATACCAGACAAAGAATGGGATGAGCATTTTAAAAAACTTTTAACTGAAGATAGAGCAGAATTCAAGGAAGACGCAAGAGACAATATAATTAGAACGATGGGATCTCCAGTACCCCTCACAATCTCTGAGGTCAAAAACGTGTGCACAACCTTAAAAAGCGGCAAATCTGCCGGACCCGGAAATATCCCAGCCGAACTTATTAAATATGGCACTGAAGAACTGTTTTGGAGATTACGGAATCTTTTCCAAAAATATTTAAATGGAACTGTAGTCCCAACTGAGTGGAAAACGTCATATATATCCACAATACACAAAAAAGGAAGGAAAGATATATGTGACAATTATAGAGGTATATCTGTGACTAGTACGCTAAGCAGAATATACGGTAAAATAATAAGAAATAAAGTAGAGAGCGAATATAAAGACATGGAGGCAGAAGAACAAGCTGGTTTCAGGGCGGGTAGATCGACTTCAGATCACCTCTTTTGTATAACCCAAGTTATTGAAAAGAAAATGGCATACGGTCAAGAGCTGCATCTGCTTTACGTGGATCTGCAGAAGGCATATGATAGTATACCACTAAATCTGCTTTGGAAAGCGTTGGAAAACACAGACATAAGCGTACAACTAATTAAGGCCATCCAAGAGTTATACCGCAATAGTAAGGCAAAAGTTAAAATAAAAGCAAAACTAACCAAAGGCTTTCAAGTAAATAAAGGTCTTAAACAAGGTTGCTGTATCTCGCCTACGCTCTTCAAGATATACTTGGAACAAGTCCTTAAAGTATGGAAGAGAAAATGCCAAAACATGGGAATTCCGTTGGACGAAACCACCTTGTATACTTTATGTTTCGCCGATGATCAGATAGTAGTGGCTCAGGATTATGACGACCTCGAATATATGACACGAAAACTAATAGAAGAGTACAATAAGTGGGGACTAGAGGTTAATCTCAATAAGACAGAGTATATGTGTATCGGTGGAATGAAACAGGATCTAATCTTAAATACCGGGCAGCGAATTCACTCCTGTGATGAGTATAAATACTTAGGTCTAAAAATTACAGCTGACGGAACACTAGACAAAGCTATAAAAGATCGAAACGTACAAGGAAGAAAAGCAATAACTTTATTAAATGGAATAATTTGGGACCAAAGTATATCAAAACATAACAAAAAGCTTATATATAACACCATTATAAAAAGTATTATTACATACGGCTCAGAAGTATGGCCAATCAAGGATAAAACAGAAAAAATAAAATAAATAAATAAACGTACTTTAGTGGATGATATAAGAACAAAACAACTGGTGTGGTACGGACATGTACAAAGAATGAATGATGAAAGACTACCTAAACAAATACTACAATGGAAACCAACTGGCCGAAGAAAACGAGGACGGCCAAGGAGAAGCTGGAGAGAAGGAATAGACAGTGAAATAAGAATAAGAGGCCTAGATGATGAATTATGGGCAAACAGAAACGAGTGGAGATTGGGTATCGGAAGACGTAGAACGTTGTGAAACCGATAAATATATATATATGATCCCCGTTACTTGTTGAGTTGCGAAAAAAAAATTTTTTGGACTACGTATACTGAAGAAAACAAAAACAAAAAAAACCCACTTTATAATTGACTTTTTTCCCTATAAGTTTTAACACCTATCCCTTTATTTTTTAAACTTGGCTTGCCTCTACCATGTAACGAATAAGGGGGGCCGAGGGGTTGGTTATAGGTATTGGCAGGTCGTTAATTACCAGTCACTACCTTACAACCCCAACACTTATTCGTTATTTAACAATTATTTAATTGATACCGCGCCGGTCAAATCAATCTAACGGAGTTATTTCGATTCGAGCCGACGGAGATCTTTGTTTAAAAACTAAGAGATGCAGATTAAATAACACCTGTAGGGGATTAAAAGATTTATTATAAATAATAAGAACCGGTAACTGATATTACAAAGGTTGGTGAGTTGGCTACGAGCGGCAACACCCAACCCAGACTTACCTGAAATCAACAGGATTTGCTCCACCGCTGGTTACCACAAACCCCAGTTTACACCCAAATCGTTCTCAGTTTTCTGGGTCGTTACGTAATTCGACGTGGCCCGCACTCACCCGGTCTTAAAGTTCGTTATAGGGAAAAAAGCCCGGAAATATGTCTTGCCCGCCTATTTATCAACTATTTCTGCCAAGTTGCAATAACAGTCATTGACGTCAATCGGTTTATATCGACGATAGGTTATCCCAAAAAGTTATTGCGAATAATAATTATTAAGCTTGTTTATAATTATTTGGGAAATATTGGTTTGACGTTATGTTAAGCGCCCTTTGTGACAATATGATCAGTCAAATCGACGCCTCGCTTATACTTGTTGTAAAATGAGATTATCGTGGGACATTCGACAGCAATTTTTTCGCCGTCTTTTTGCTTTCGGTCTACAAATGTACGCTGATCGCCACTCATTGCTAATACTTCTTTGGTATCCTGCCATCTAGTAAAGGTTATCCCGTCATTTGTACATAAAAATTTTGCTTCACTTTTTCCTAGTTTACGCTGACTTTTTGGTATATTTGTTTGCGTACCAATACAGGTTCCTACTGCAGCATATGGCAATGTTTTCATCAATGTCACCGATTTAAAAATTCGGTCGAAACAGATCACAACATCAGATTTCGTTATTGAGCTGGTGAGCTTTCTTACAACCCTGTCTCCTACTGTTCCATCCACCTGTCCATCCTGCTTTCCGCTATATACATTGAGGTGATATACATAACCGCTAAAAGAGTCGCTCGTTACCCATAACTTTATTCCACTGATGGGCTTCTATGGCAAATACTGCTTTAGACTCGATCTACCTTTGAATTTCCCCATACTTTTATCTATAGACTGATCGACTGAATCCTCTCTTGCACTTCAATATGTATACAGGAAACACTCCAGCAGCTTCTCCACATAATAAATCTTAGAGCAATCTGCTGGTTTCTCTGGACTATTGAAGTATAATTTTGATATTAGAAGTTTATAACAGTAACGTGACATTGCATTTTTATTGCAGTATTACCCATGGAGGTATCCTTTGACCAATAGCAACTCAAACTTGGAAGCGTGTTATAAGCCTTTACAATCGTAGCACCAGTCAACATAATTTCAGACGCATCAGTCAGCTTAACTTTTTAGTTTTCTTTTCCAAAATTGTTAATCTTTAATTAGTACACTGAGATATGAATATGTATAAGGATTTTGGAAATAACTTCAGAAAAATATCAATTTCCGTAGACTGACAATTTATAGAGTTCAAGAGAATTTCGGTCCTTGGGGTATAGTTCTGCGGCACTGAATTCCAGATTATGTTGTATGATGCAGATGAAGTTGATGCAGATGACTTGCTGATTCATTTGGGATGTCGCAAATAACTGAATCTGGTATATTATTATCAAGAAGAACTTCGTTATCTTCAGGCTCGATGACGCTTTCATCAGAACTTGAACACTGGATATCGCCTTCAGGTGCAGACTCAGTTTCAGAACCCGAAGTGGCCCAGTCTGGATCTTCATCCTCACTAGTATGATAAGGATCAGTATCGCTGTCAGACAAATCCAAATTTTCAGCTTGCTCCTTTTGATTCAATTTTCTTTTGCTCATTCTGAAAAGAAAAAAACCAGTTCACGCTTACTGGGATATCAAGTTCAAGTTCAAGTTCCTTTATTCACCAAAAATTACAATATGCAATATGGGTTTCGTCAAAAACTTAAAGTAGTAATAACTTAAATTATAGTAAAAATTACAACACATACATAAAAAAAAAGATACAAAGAAATTGTATAAAACATTTGACAATAGAAATTAAGACAAACTTTCTAGATTCCTGGTGGTCTGCATATACTCATCGATTGTGTAAAACGCATTTTTTAAAAGATATTGCTTTATCGTTTCTTTAAATGTCTTATCACTGCAAGCAAGAACAGACAGTGGTAGTGCATTGTATAGTGAAAAATTTAGCGAGTTTTTTTTATAGATTTCGTAAGTCGATAATATGGAATCCTTATGTTATTTGCTGATCTTGTGTTATAGAAATCACTATTAAATTGATGTGAAGCTTTATTAGCGTGAATATCTTTAACTTGTTCTAAAATATACAAACAGGTTAAAGTCATTTTCATACTGATAAACAATGGTCTACAGTGGGCTCGATGATGGGAAAATAAAATAATTCTTATTGCAGCCTTTTGTTTACGAAACACTTTAATTGAACAGATGCCCCGCCCCAAATTTGAACACCATAGGATAGGCGGGAATGAACAAACGCATAATAAAGTGAGATTCTAGTGGTTCTGTCCACCAGGTTTCTCAGTCTTCGTAAAGCGAAAAGGGACGAGGATAGCTTTCCAGTAAGGATTCTTATATGTTCAGACCAATTAAGGTTATTGTCGAGGTAAATACCGAGCAATTTTGCAGTAGTTTTTTTCTGCATTGCTGTATTGGAAAAAAATATTTCTTGTGTTTTATTTCTGTTTAATTTAAGATAATTACAAGCAAACCATTCCTCACACTTATTCTGAATCTCAGTCATACCTTTTGTAAGAGTTTCAAAAATTATCTCTTTTTTGACAATTGTCCCATCATCAGCAAAAAAGACGCTTTCATCCGGAAGCAGGTGGAAATACAGGTCGTTAATATATATTACAAAAAGCAACGGCCCCAGAACAGAACCCTGAGGCACGCCACTCTCCACAATGTCAACGCTAGATTGCTCGTCTCCGGTACAAACATACTGCTTTCTATAGGATAGGTATGATTTTATCATTTCCAGCGGTTGCCCTCTGACTCCATAACGGCAAAGTTTTTTTATTAGTAGGGAGTGAGACACACAGTCAAACGCCTTACTGAGGTCGCACAGGCTTAACCCTACACTCTCTCCTTTTTCAAGGCCTTGGACTATGTGCCCAACAACCTTCATGACGGCTTGTGTGGAGGATCGACTGCATCTAAAGCCGTATTGAGCGGGGTTTAAAAGTTCCTGAGATTCAAAAAAACACGATATTCTTGACTTAAGTATAACCTCAAAAACCTTTCCTATGGTTGGAATGATCGAAATAGGTCTATAGTTTTCGGGTTTATCTTTATCGCTACTTTTGAAAACTGGCACGACTCGAGATATTTTTAAATTATTAGGGAATTTTCCCTGTGAAATGCATTCATTAAACAAAGAGGTTATGGGTTCTACTAATTCGTATTTCAATTCTTTTAGGATATTACTATTTAAGTCATAAACGTCAAAACAGTTCGACTTTTTAAGGTAGTCTATTGCATCAATAACGTCCAAAGGAGTGACGAAGTCAAGATGAAAGGTATTTTTATTAAAAGGTATTTTTTCTATAAATTTTTTGTGCAGAAAAGGACTGACTGTTATTGTTTTTATTATATTGGGGGCAACCGATATAAAGTATTTAATAAAATTATCCGGATTTATCGCATTACTTTTTTCGAGAAATATTTGATTGCTTGGATTCGTTTCCCTTTTTATTATTTTCCATGTTTCTTTTACCTTATTACTGGAATTATTTATTAGATTAGAATATTTTTGTTTTTTAGCACAAAGCAAACTCTTTTGATATTCCTTTCGGGGTACTTTGTATAAACCACAATAGGGATGGGCACAGGGTGTATTTATACAAATTGCTCTTATAGTGTCGAGACGCTCTTTCATGATTTTAAGGTCATTTGTGTACCAATTTATACCGGTTTTTTTATTAGGGAATTCTTTAATTGGAAGGTTTTGATGAATACTATTTTCCAACTGACTATATATAAAATCGGACATAAAATCAACGTCATTAGATGCATATAATCTACTCCAATCTAGATCGCAAATGTCCTTTCTTATGTATTCTAGTCCCGTCTCAGTTAATGGGCGTATTTTAGTAGTGGATATAATAGTTTTATATTTAAATTTAAGGTTCACGGTGATTCCAAAGTGATCTGATAGGTTTGGATCAAAAACTGCCGTATCGAGTTTGTGACTCGGTATATTCGTTAGGACATTATCGAGATATGTTTTAGTTCCGGTCCTTCTATCAATTCGTGTTGGTTCATTTATAATGAACTGTAGACCATAGCTATCAGATGTTTCAATTAAATCTAGAACTCGATCAGTATTTTTATTAAAGTGTACGTTAAAATCTCCAAAAATACATATTTTTTCATATTTATCCGCGTACCTTTCTAAAATTCCAGTTAAATTCAAAGAGAAATTTTCAAAATTACCTTTGTCGGAACGGTACAACACAATGATAAGGGTATTGAAATCTGTGATTTCTACTCCACAGAACTCACTATCGATTTCTATATTAAAATTGGATACATCAATATTTCTAAACTGTATCCCTTGTTTTAAGTATATGCATACACCACCATGGATATGGTTTTGTCTAGAAAATGAAGAAACGAGATTATAATTGTTAAAATGAATAAGGTTGATGTTTTCGTTCCTACACCAATGTTCTCCCAAACATAAAAGGTCATAATTGTTTTTCTCAGCTAAACATATAAGTTCTTCGGTCTTGTTGGACACGTTTTGAATATTTACATAAAATATCTTGAAATCGTTATTTAGCGGTAATTTCAGTTGACGTCCGATGTTCGATTCCTCAAGTGAAAAAACCTATTAACTCGGGTTCCTGTTGGCCAAAGTTCTGGGGCCAATATTTTTCCAGCATTGATTTCATGTACACCAATTTTAAAAGAGGAATACTCTTCTGGATTTTTTGGTGTCAGACTCTCGCTAGTGACTTCAGGCATAGTCGGATTAATATGTTTTAAAATATCTTCAGTTTTAACGCTACGGCTTTTAGTGCTGTTGTATTGTTTGTACCCACAATTTGAGTTTTCCTACCCTTTCTCTGATATTTAACTGTTTTCCAGTCTTGTTTGTCGTCTTCAAGATGTATAATTTGCTGAGGTGCGGTATTTGTTTGCGTTTGCAGAATAGCAGAATTTACTTGTTGCGTAGTTACGGAATTCGAATTCTGCCCATGTCTAGTTTTATTATCAGCGCCTGTAGCGCGTGGGAACCGTGGTGCTGGTGGTGGTATTTTTGCAAGTTTATTTAGTATATTTCCGCGGCTCCCATTCGATGACGATGCTTCATTCGGAACCGCCGTTGCCCGGCACGCCGCCGTAGTATGACTTTGCGCCTCTTTTTGTTGGTGACGCGTATTGGAGTCTGCGCCCTGTCAATATTTATCTTTACATGTATATGACGGAGTGTTTTGTATTGATGAACTAAAATTATGGCTTACAATCAAATTATTTGTTAACAACTTACATTGTTCGGTCAAATCTCTGATCGAATTTTGCTGCTCCATTACGAGATTTTTAAAATACTGTAGGTCCGGATTGCACCGAGGTTGAACTGTGTTTTTTACTACCGTTGCGTTTACGTCATCGCTGTCAGATGAGATGTTTATTTCCTCTAAACAGGATTTGCACTTTCTTCCCTTTTCTGGGTAATTAATGTACTTAATTTCACTTAAAACTTGCTCACTAATATTATGGGCTTGCTCAGGTAACTTCCCACTAATTAACAATTCGATTAGTTCACTTTTTTTAACTTATTTAGTTCACTTCTAAACAAAACGTCATTCTCAGGCGCCATGTTGCTCTGCTCTCTGACTTGGGCGTTGAAAAGACTGAACTGGCGTTTTTACACGTTTATTTGGGATCACATTTCCGATTAGTCTAAATAAATTCTGCCTTGGGACGTATTGTCCCGTTATACTACAAGAGCCCGTGACACAGAACTCTACGTTATCCGTATCATTAAAATTCATATTCAACAAGTCATATTATCCTTCAAATATATGTGCCTACTTTAGTTAATAACGAGACGTGAGCTGAAGTTGCTAATTAAGCAAATTGTATGAAAATATTTACAGGTGCGTTAACATCTTATAGTATCAGTTTAGACTCTATTGCAATTATGTTATATAAACATATTTATAAAATATGATAAGGCTGCCGCACCTCACTTCAGCTGGAGGACAGGCACACGCTCTTAATGTAATAGACAGGTAAAAGTAAACTTACATAAACAAAAAACAAAATAATTTTTACAGTAAATGTGTCATTTATACCTCTCCTTTATAAATCCTTCATGCTGCCTCAAGTTGCCTTCTTCTCAGCCAGATACCTGCCTCACTCTGCTCTTTTTTTTAGATAAACTACCTTACTAAATATCAAAACAGCTTTTATCTAATTAGTGTCAGATGAAGCTATTACTAATATTGTCACGGTTCAGGGGGCCGTAAGGGTGCTTTTTGGGTAGGGAGCGGTGTGGAACCAAACCCCAAACAACGAAGCTCCCTTAGGTTGAACCTAATTGTACCGCACTCTCGAATCGAGATAACAAGGTTAACCCGATTCGACCGTATCGATAACGATAAGGGCAATGTTAGCCTTGGCGTCCGCCGGGAAAATTACTTGGCGGATGGATCAAGACCAAGGCTAAAAATCAACACAGTTTTAGAGGGCTACAACTTATTTATTAAAAGGTCTATGGAAACTTTGATAGGAGGTTGGTCCACCCACTTACCCTTATTTAGTCTACACTGCTACATCCCCTTTGTAGAATAGGTTCGTCTTGTCTCCCTCACAAAAGCTGTGGACGCTACACACTCGTGACACACAAAAGTCGATCGACTTGCTAACCCAAATTTTGACTAACCAATTGCAGACCCCCCAATTACAGACCCCCCAAATATAGACCCCCAATTACAGATTCCCCAGTTATCGACTGCCCCGTTATTCACTGCCCCAGAAAAACCTTCCTGGGTATATTTATCACTTTTCCCTAGGCCACGATAAATACGTGCGTGCCCATATTCCAAATATTCGTTGTTTGAATACGCATCACGTATTTATCTAGACCCTAGGGTTACTCCAGTGACTTATTCCTAAGGTTACCAATAATTATTTATACCTATCTTAAGATATTTCAGCCCTACGTGCGTACTGACTGACTTCTCGCAGTTTAGTTAGATATATACTTTACGACTCATCATGCATCTCATTCTGTCCCGTGCCTCAATTCTATAACTAGTCCTCACCCAGTCACCTTTTACTCATGGTACTGAGAGGAAACATCACCTCATTGCATCTCAATCTGTCACGTGCTTCAATTCTATAACTAGTCCTCCCCCAGTCACCTTTTACTCATAGTACTGGGAGGAAACCTCACCTCATTGCATCTCAATCTGTCCCGTTCTGGTCTTCATAACTCCATATCACTCTTGTGTCAAGTGAGACGGAGTATTGAAACTTTGTAGGTATCTAAGCTTATTATTTTCCGCTCCAAGGTTTGCTCAGTCTAACCATGGTTTGGGAAATGGCTTTTATAGTGTTGAATATTTCAGCTTCTATGACATTTTATATTCACTACAAAGGAAGTCTCTTCCCCCATTGTAGTTTTATGAAGACTGCTGCCACTGTACTTTACTGTTTGGCCTCTTCTTTGTCATAGGATCTGTATCTCCATCTCTCCTTCTTTCTCTGCTTCGACCTTCTATGGCCTTTTTGTTAAAATTTGTTTTTACTACAAAGGGAGTCTCTTCCCCCAGTGTAGTTTTTTAAAAGTACCACTTTGCTCCATCTGCTTCTTCTCCTGTCTTGACCGGATCAAGCTTCCATCTTGTCGCCTGTCGTATATATCTAACCTCCCTACATTTAAAAGTCTTCCCAATTTCCGAAACTAAAATATTCAAATTAATCTAAAAAATAGGATATTTTCCCCATGTGGAAGTGTGTTTACCACTTTTCTTTTTAAAATTAGTTGTTTGGAAAAACTAATTTTGAGAAAAATATACGGAAATATTTTAGCGTTGAGATTTTTTCCCCACTGACCTTGTGTCCTTTTATTCTTTTTGCCAAAATAAAAAAAAATATTATAAAAAAATTTTAATATACTTATTTATTATTTAAATAAAATTGTTTTGGAATTTAATTGATAAGTTAGGTATGTAATAAATAGAATTCAGTTTCATTCCTTGTTTACTATGTGAAAAATGTAAAAATTTGAGATTTATTTAGGGTTTATTTTTTAAATATTTTTGTTTTTATTTTCTTTCCTCTAGTTTTCATGCTGCTTCGTTAACCTGTTATTTCTTTTTCGTTTTTTGGGACATTTTAGGATGTCCAAGGATCATTGTAGCGATTATCACTCTCAACCAATGTAAATATTTGATATCTAAGGTGTATCGCCCCGTCCAATTATTTTGGGTCCGCAAGGCTTCAGTCCGCCTTTGTGTCCCTATAGTCGTTATTTGATAAGTCTATTTTGTTTAATAAATAGTATTCCAGGGGCGTCCCTGGTCCTATTCTATAGTCAAAATTTTCTGTTCTCGTATTTACTGTTGAGTGTAATTATGAGAATGCTCAGGCCCCTTTTTGTCTGTCATGTTTTGGGCCGTTGGCCCCTTGTTCGGTTTTGACGTCTTTGTTGTTTGTCTTTATTTTTGTCCCTTTGGTCAACCCTGCTCTTTTTTTTGTTTATTATTTTAATAAAAGAACACTGTCATTTCTGTGGTGTGGGTAGTTTTCTGTTTGTCGGTGTGTTTCTTAAATATGGCGTCCCGTATTGAAACATGCTTACTCTCTTTTTTATTATTCCCAGACCACTAAATTTTTTCTTTTTGTTAGAGATCTAACATCTCACTCTTATTTCCTTTTTATTGTATTGTACCCTTCTATCTTATTATCTCCTGCTTAAATGTCACCTATATAATAACTAGACACGTATTGAACTTTTCAGGATCAGTTTTTTAACAAAAATTGTTTTGAACAACTCTGCTTAACAAATATTAATCAGATAAAAATTTCGTAAAATTTATTTTTTATTTCTCTCTTTTTTGTAACTACAACTGTACCCTCAACCTTTTAACTTCGAACTCTCTATGCGCCTTTCTCGCATTCCCACGCCAATAACTTTGGCCTCCAAGCCACTTTCAATCTTCAGTAGCTCCTTTTAATCATTTTTAAACTCAATTTCAATGCATCACTATCTCTTTACTTGTTCTATCCTTTAAGACATAACGCATGCATTGCGTTCATCAGACTGTATTCAGTAAAACCTTGTGCCTCTCGATAATTTTTCCCGGACTTTTATAATCTCAATCTCAATGTGTGTGTTGAGTTCACTTACAAAAAATCGTTAATTTTTCGTTACAGAAGAATCACGTAGGGTCCAATTTTGGTAACGCATAGCGTTTGAACCTCCCTACTACTTCAATTTATCAGCACTTGGAGTACCCCCTTTTTTGGCGCGCATCCACAACTTACTGTTACAACCTACGTGTCTCGACCGCCTTTTGCGACGAATCACTCTCACAAAGACCCTTTGGCCTTCTTATAACACAATACTCTTCTTGAAAAACGCATTTCTCTTAACCAAGTCAAACTCATAACAAGAGATCACGGAGTTGCCATTTCGGTGCAGAAAACTCGATTAGGCAGAACTCCTACCCGAGAAAAGATTACGGTCTCTTCTCAGTTCCTATTTCAATTATAAAGTCCTTGAGGTGTCTATTTTTTTGGTGGACCCCCCCTCTTTACAGCTTTCTTCTTTTTCTTTCTCGCCCTATGCATCGATTTACTTTCAGATGGCCCATTTGGCCTTTCTTCCTCATCAAATCCACTATTTTACTGTCCACAATGACAATATCTGGGTACTTTATTGTATAATAATCAAACTTTTACATTTCATGATTAGTTTCTAATATCTTTTTTTAAAATAGTCTTAACTTATATTTAGATGACTTTTCCTAAATCTTTTTATCCAACCAAATACGCATCATTTATTACTATATTTACTGATCCTGAAAAACTGCTTCATTAGTGTACTATTAGTAGTTAATTTTTTTTTCCTATTTACTATCTCCAAAATATATTCCATTATTATTATTCTTATCTAGCAGGTATTTCTTTCTACCACTTCATTACAGCGACAACCTTTTTCCTTTTGTTTTATAAAACTCTTATTCAATTTATTTCATCAATATTTATCTAAAATACTTGCTTACTTAATAGTTTATACATCTCTTTCCCAATTCAAGCACGGAAAAATAATAGAAATTAAAGTGCTTAAGTTTAATAACTTTTCTATCTCACTTTCTTTTCTCAGTCACCCTATTAGACTCATTTACATCGGTTCAGTACGGTCAGTAACCGACCCCGTCAATAACATCAGTAAAATGAAGAATGCTGAAAAAAAATTGGCATTTTTTAATTCATAATTGTTTTTTTTTAAATTTATTTTAATTAAATAAACCTTTGTTGTGTAGGTCATGTATTTTTTCTTAGAATTAACATATACAATATGTGTGGCATCTACCTATGCCTTTGCTAATTGTATCAAATTCATAACGAGGTTAATTATAATTATAATATTTGCAAGCCTAGGGGTTTTTCGTTTATGACCTGCCAGTTACTACGTACTTTAATAATTTTATTTAAGTAAAAATACGTGCTAAATGCAATGCGAGACACGACTATTGTTTAATCCGCGTTGACATTTATACCTATTTTTTATTTTTTAGTTATTCTTTAAGTTTCTTGTATTTTGTATTCCCTTGAATGCACACAAATTCATACCTAAACTTTAGTTATATTTTCTTAAATTGTCGCGATGTTTCTAATCCCATAAAACTACATTTCGTAGCACTTCCGTTAAGTCACCCGACCAGTTCGGATCAATTAAAATACGGACCCTCCGTATAGTGTTCTATTACACGCGCTTCCCAGAAACGCACCAAATTCGGCCCATAGCCGCAAGATCATCGAGAGGGGTACCCCTAGACCTGTCAACACCCAAGCTAAAGGTAAGTGCTACCCTAATCAGTGGTTTTATGGGTCGTATCATTGCTTTATCACTCAGTTGGTAAAACTAAAGTTAAGACCCTGTCTTTTTGTGCCTCATTGGCCACCTGTGCACCCCCTGTGTGTACATTTTGGTCCTTCTTCCCCCAATTCTGAGTCCAGCACCTATTTTAGCACCCCGTGTGCCAAAACCCTATTTTTTTATATCAAATAGGTAACCTATTCGATAGCCGAGGTAACCTCAGATCAGTTTCTAAAAATAAAATGATTATACTTGATATCCTCGAAATCGAGCAAATAAAGTTTTTTTTTGCTTCAAGTCACCTGAGGTCGCCTAATAACTTCGAATCCACCCAAACGAAATAAGCTACTGCTGTGTAAAATACGTATTCGGTTCTATAGTTTTTATACATGCAGTTATAATGAAATAAAAATTTATTATTTGGCAAAATAGTTTGCAAATCTATGCCAAAATAACATCATTTATTTTCGAAAAATATTTTTTATTATTTTTGAAAATTTGTGTTGCCAGCTAAGAAATTTATTGATACAGCTGCCCATTGCAGCTAATTTATAGCTTATCTTGATATTGTTGCGCAAAATAAATAACAATTTAAACCAATCTTTTGTGTTTTCAATTTTGTTTATTAAATTTTTCTTTGCAATCGTTTAAGATACCTACTGAAAAATATAACCGCGTTCTTATGAAGAGGACAGCGGCGTATAATCGGCTAAAAGAGACCGATGACATTGGGAAAAAAGTTGCGAGCGATTCAAATTATAAAGTTAATTTTTTGGTACGCGCTGAAGAATCTGATGATATGTATCAGGACTTTAAAACCAATCATAATTCGGTCATTATGATGTTAGCCGATGACTCGGATTTTGAATCACATGACAAAGTCAGAGTCGAGGCGGACATATTTTATTTTAACATTAAGGCGATTAAACATAAAATATATCAGGAGGACAATCCTGCTAGTAATCTCTTAAATTCTTCATTGCAAGAGGCAAAGCTATCTGAAGTCCGACCTCAACAGCTACAAGTGCCAATTTTCGATGGCAATACAAAAGATTGGTCAAGTTGGCTTGACATGTACAACAGTTTAGTGCATAATAATAGCTCCATTACTGACGTCATCAAATTTCAACATTTGCGGCTTTCTATGAAAAAAGACACGGAACCTTGCAATTTGGTAAATGGTATCCCACTTACGGATAACAATTATCTCATTGCATATGAGGCCCTTGTAAAAAGATATCAAGATAAGCGCGCTGAAGCTACGCGCCATTATAATGAAATTTAATGCCCCAAAAGTCAGAAAAGCATGTGCCAAGGATCTGCGTCTTCTTATTGACACATTTTTAAAGAACCTATCTGCGCTCAAAGCATTAGGATTTAATGTTGATTCTTGGGATTTTTTGCTTTTCATGCTACTCCTTCCTAAACTTAATCTCACGACACGCACTGACTTTGAAAAGGAGTTTAGAACTTACGAAATACCCACTTATTTACAATTAGCTGAATTTATTGAGAATTATTGCAAAGCCTTGGAATCTGTGCAACTCGTGGGACCTGGTTTTCAGAAAACCAACAGAACCTCTTACAACGTAAATAAGCAAAAACATGTTGCATCTGGTTTTCACACTATGCAAGGTAAATCAAAAATCAAATGTCTTTTGTGTTCCAATTCTCATATACTATGTAGGTGTCAAACATTTATTTCTAAATCTCCTCAAGAGAGACTTGCATTTGTAAAGCAACACAATCTGTGCATCAATTGTATGCGAGCAAGGCACAAAAAATGTCCTGTGGAAACCACCTGCAAGGCGTGCCAACAATTCCACCACACGCTTTTGCATATCGACTGTCCCGTCCCATTGCCGGGACAAAACTCTTCTGCGTCACAATCTAATGTTTCTCAGGCCAGCGGTTCCCTTGAAGAGCACACCGATAGTGCGTTGGTTGGTTCTACGTCCTTCAGATCTGCTCAAACCACAACCATACTGGCAACAGCAGTGGTTGAGATTAAGGATTCGTGGGGTCGTTATCAAAAGGCACGCATTTTGATTGACAATGGTAGCACAGTTTGTTTCATATCTGAGTCCTGCATTTCAAGATTAGGGCTACCAAGAAAGCGTTATACTATTCCCATTGAAGGTATAAACGGCATGACGTCTTCATGTAACCGTGGAATGACCCATTGTCATATTTGTCCTTGCGGAAAAACCAAACTCAGTTTCACTTTTGGCGCTATTATCACATCCAGGGTATGCTCTGACCAACCTAGGGTTCACCTGGATCCCTCAAAATGGTCGCACATACAACATTTATCCTGGGCTGATAACAGTTTTAGTGTGCCCTCTGCTGTGGACATTTTGGTGGGCGCCGAAATAGTACCTTATATCTTCCGCTCTGGTCGCATCTCAGGCAGTCCAGACGAACCAGTTGCCATGGAAACAGTGTTTGGTTGGGTCTTACAAGGAAAAGCCTCCAGTATTCCTCCACGGCAAGACTCAGTCGAGTCATATCATATTTCCACTGAGCCCATTCTTGACACTTGTCTCCAACTATTTTGGGAGATTGAAAATATCTCAAAACCTTCTTCACCGTCTCCATTAAACGAAAAATGCGAGAGGTATTTCAAAAACACGACCTTTCGTGATTCTACTGGCCGCTTTGTTGTGCATTTGCCTTTCAAACAATCTGATCCCCACCTTGGGGATTCCTACAATCAAGCCCTACGTAGATTTCACTCTTTAGAGACACGCCTTTCTAAGCAACCTTCTTTTCAAAAAGACTACATTGCGTTTATGCAAGACTACTTAGATTCAGGCCACATGAGTCTACTTTCAAAAAATCAATTCAAGTGCAATTCTGCATATTACATACCTCATTTTGGTATCAATCAAGGTAAAAAAATACGCGTCGTCTTTGACGCGTCATCTAAGACCTCCACTGGATCCTCCCTTAATGATGTTCTTTTAACTGGTCCAAAACTACAAAAAGATATCTCGTCTATCTTACTACTTTTCAAGTATTTTGCTTTCGTATTTATATGTGATATTCGGCAAATGTATCGCCAAATTCTGATAGATAAATCACAAAGGCAGTTCCAACGCATCTTATGGCGCTTTTCTCAGGAGGCTCCAGTACAGGAATATGAATTAAATACTGTTACGTATGGTGTGTCGAGTTCACCCTACTTGGCGCTCAGAACTTTGCAAGAATTAGCAGAGTTACAGGGAAAACAGTATCCCAGAGCTGCAGAAGTTCTACATCATCATATTTTCATTGATGATTGCTTAGTAGGTGAAAATTCGTTGGAAAATCTACTTAGCTTACAAATGGAATTGATCGAACTTTTATCTCAAGGCGGGTTTCAATTAAGAAAATGGGCTAGCAACCACCCGGCTGTGTTGCAATCTATGACTTCTTCGCATCTCCAGATGTCCTGTACCTTTGATAAAGAAGACCCTGTCGTTGTTAAGGTCCTCGGTTTGCAATGGGATCCCTGCTCAGATAGTTTTTCCTATTCCTATTCGGCTGTTGATTGCCCCTGTACCAAACGAAGTATCCTATCAATGATAGCTAAAATCTACGATCCGCTAGGATTTTTATCGCCAGTTTTATTGTTTGCTCAACATCTTATGCAGCAACTTTGGCTTGCCAAAACTTCTTGGGATGAACCACCGCCAAATAGTATATTAGTCACCTGGAGAAAATTCCAGTCACAACTTGAAGATCTATCAAAGATCACTATATCTCGAAGTTGTTTTTTAGATCGTCCATCTCGGGTCGAACTGCATGCGTTTGGTGACTCTTCTCAAATTGGTTATGGCAGTGTTTTCTATTTCCGCATAGAGCAGACATCGAGAAACATTCAAACTTTCCTCATCTCAGGAAAATCGAAGGTAGCCCCGTTAAAGACCCAGTCTATGCCCAGGCTCGAACTATACGCCGCAGTTCTGCTTAGCGACGAGTCCATTATGTTCAAGAAGTTTTTTCCAAACACTCTCAAGTCGTACTCCATTGGTTGGCCTCTCCAGCCCATCGCTGGCGGCCCTTTGTAGCGAACCGTGTAGCGCACATTCAAGAATTAGTTTCTTTTACATCTTGGCGCTATGTACCCACAGCTGACAATCCCGCAGATTGCGCATTTCGTGGTTGCTTGCCTAGTCAACTAGTCAACCATTCCCTTTGGTGTAATGGCCCCACTTGGCTGTCTCAACCATTGGCATGTTGGCCAAACCAGCCAAAAATCATAGATAACGTTCCTGCAGAATGTATTCAGGAAGAGAGGAAAGAGGCCTTTACCGTAGACAAATCGGAAGAAGATATTATAATGTGTTTGCTAAATAAATACTCAAATTTTAGTAAAATATTAAAGGTTGTCGCTTGAATGCTCCGTTTTGTATACAATCATAAAAAATTGGGTTGCATCAAACCCAACCTCGAAGATTCTCTGGGTCCTGTAGAATTACAAAATGCCCTCCTCTGCATTGTTGCGTATGTGCAACGAACTTCTTTTGATTTTTTATTCACCTCAATTAAAAATAATGAGTTGCTTCCAAAATCATATCGAAAACTAGCCATCTTTGTTAGTCAGGATGATCATTGTCTCAGGGTGGGTGGTAGATTAAAAAACTCTGATTTATGTTACACTGAAAAGCACCCACTTCTTCTGCCCAAGTCCCATAGACTTACAGAGCTTATTATAGAGTATGTGCATAACAAAAATTTGCATCCGGGATTTAAAACACTCCAATATTTGTTACTACAGCAATTCTGGATTTTATCTCCCCGATCTGCTATTTATAAAACGTTGTCAAATTTTCTACGCTGCTTTCGCTGCAAACCAAAGTCATACACTCCAGTTATGGCTGATTTACCCTCTGTAAGAGTTTCCCAACTGAAAGTATTCTCTACTGTATGTTTGGACTATGCTGGCCCAATTAGTACTGTATTAAATAGAGTGCGAGGAACGGTTAAGCTAAAATCCTATATTTGCGTTTTTGTCTGCTGCGCGGTAAAGGCAATTCACTTAGAATTAGTGTCAGATCTGACATCTGATGCCTTTATTGCCGCCTTTAGATGGTTTGTCGCCAGGCGTGGGCGTGTCTCTCAAATCCATAGTGATCAAGGCACCTCGTTCGTGGGCGCCAACCGTCAGCTTCTTGCCTACTTTCAATCAGCATCACAAGATGTTTCCATTAATTGGAAATTCAACCCTCCTGGGGCACCCCATTTTAATGGCCTTGCTGAGGCCGGGGTCAAGTCTGTAAAGACCCATCTTCATAGGATAATTGGTGACCAACTGTTGACCTATGAAGAGATGTACACATTGCTTGTGCAAATAGAGGCACTCTTAAATAGCCGTCCTCTATGCCCTGTCAGTAATGACCCTAACGACCTGCAATCACTTACTCCAGCCCAATTTTATACCAAGTCCTGACCTGTCTCATTTAAAAATAAATAGACTTAGCAGGTGGCAATTGATCCAACGCATGCAATCTGATTTTTTGGCAGCGCTGGCAACATGAATATCTCCACACACTTCAGCAAAGAAGCAAGTGGTTAAATAATAGTGAAAACATTAAATTAGGCTTCTTGGTATTAATTAAAAATGAGTTAAAACCTCCCTATCAATGGGAGACCGCTCGAATTACTCAAATACATCCTGTGAATGACGGGGTAGTACGCGTCGTTACAGTAAAAACCTCCCATGGGGAGTTGCAAAGACCAGTGGTCAAACTTTGTCCACTGCCTACACAGTAACAGTATTTTACACATGCAGTAACTTTTTCATTTTAGAATTTTCGTTTATTTTTCCTTTTTTTTTGTTGATATGTTCGAGACCTTCTCAAAGCGATTATTTGTTTATTATGATTGAAAACATTGCGTTTTGGTGGGTGGAAATGTTTAATCCGCGTTGACATTTATACCTATTTTTTATTTTTTAGTTATTCTTTAAGTTTCTTGAATTTTGTATTCCCTTGAATGCACACAAATTCATACCTTAACTTTAGTTATATTTTCTTAAATTGTCGCGATGTTTCTAATCTCATAAAACTACATTTCGTAGCACTTCCGTTAAGTCACCCGACCAGTTCGGATCAATTAAAATACGGACCCTCCGTATAGTGTTCTATTACACGCGCTTCCCAGAAACGCACCAAATTCGGCCCATAGCCGCAAGATCATCGAGAGGGGTACCCCTAGACGTGTCAACACCCAAGCTGAAGGTAAGTGCTACCCTAATCAGTGGTTTTATGGGTCGTATCATTGCTTTATCACTCAGTTGGTAAAACTAAAGTTAAGACCCTGTCTTTTTGTGCCCCATTGGCCACCTGTGCACCCCCTGTGTGCACAACTATTATTATTAAATTTAACATCACTCATTTGTAGTCTTGTCAGTATGTCTGTAGTTCATACCACTCAAAAACTATTTGACCGATTCTACTAAAATTATTTTTTTTTGCAATACTTGGAGAACAACTGTCTTAGGGAAACTAACATACTAGCTCTGTTAGTTTCTCCTCCTGTCCAAGGTTCAGTTACTGCCTTCCGCAGACTATATTTCGTGGAGTTACACCTTACATTACCTGTGGTACAGGTGCCTCGGCGGCAATTCTGGCATCTTACCGGACGCCTGCTTTCTTCATTCAGGATGAATCTTTGCATTTTGCCTTAGCCCTTTTTTTTTCGGTGGTGCCCATTCTCTAGCTTTCGCTATTTCTTTTACTTCGTCCACTTCCCTTCTGGATTCGTGTACCTAGCATTTTTTGACACCTCCTAAGGGTTCCTTGCATTTGTCCAAACGACTTTTAACCTCTTATGGTAGAACACCACTGTGTTCTTGCTTATTGATTCCGTTTTAGACTTCGCGTCCTGTTTTCTTTTAAAATCTTCTTTATTTAAAATATCTTTTGCTTGCTGCGGCGACCCTTTTGCCACTGCTTCAACTCTATTTTTTGCAATAAGCGTCCCGATTTTCCCTCAGGAATTCCTTCTTTCCTCCTAAATTTCTTCTATTGCTTGAAATCGCTCCTTTTGGGCTTCTTGTAGCTTACTACTTGCTTTGTCGGGCCGAGTTCTCCCCGTTTCTCATCCACCTCTCTTCTTCTTAAGTCCCGTTTTTCCCTCAGGACTCTTTTTTCTGCAACACTCCGTTTGCTTTCTCCGTCTTATTAGCCTACTTTACGTTCTCGTCTTCAGCGTTGCTGTTCAAGTTCCTAATATCCTTCAGGACTCCTTTATACCTTCTGCCGCATTGGCTCTTTTTCTTCTAAATTATTCTTACTCCCATTATTAAATCGTTAACCTCCCTTTTTTTTCGGAATTCGTGTTTCAGTCACGACGTCCTACACGTCTGTTCTGCCCCATAGGCCTACTTTTTCTTCTTTAATTTCGCTTTCTGAGACCCTAATATCCTTCAGGATCCTCTAAATTATCCTTACTCTTCCTATCTAATCGTTAAACTCCATTTCCCTTCGGAGTTCACGTTTACTTCATTACGTCCTGCAAGTGTGTTTTGCCTAATTGGCCTATTTTATCCCTTTTTCTTCAAATTTACTTTACTTTAATTCCCGAGTCCCTAATTTTCTTTAGAACTACTTTTGTGTTTTTTCACCTCACCCTTTCTTCTTTTTAGTGAATTATTTATGTCCGTAGTCCTTACTTTCCTTCAGGTCTCAATTTCCTACTTTTTATCAACTACCTATGTGGTTATTTGCTTCTTCTAAAATATTTTTACCTATCAACAGAAAGTATTTATTTTAGCATATAAAGTTAACTTATGATTTCAGATATCTCTAACCAAGATCCACACAAAACGCATACACTGCAATACTTTAAATATGTACCTGTAGGTTCAATTGGTTTGAAAAACACATGGATGTTTTTCCTTTTTTAGCCCCATCAGCTATAACCATCAAACAAGTTTCATGGCTAATCGGGCAAAAAGGAGTTTTTTGTTTCCCTTATATTTTTCCGTGGGTAGCTTGAAAGCTTAACCTCACGGGGGTCCAAGATCTAATGGACACCTAATAAGTGTTGACAGTTAACCGTTTCGTCCTTATGGGACTCCTCAGAACACTGCTGGTCAAGTGACAAATCTTTCGAAGTTAATCAGACGGTTTTGTCTCTAATTAAATGTAATTAGTGAGCGAACTATAGCAAGAGGCGCCATCCACCGAGATACGAGAGAAACAAAAAACCAAAAGCAGGGAAAAACACTGCTATACAATATCGATCAATGAAAAGATCGAATGCAAATAAAAGAAAACAACTATAGTCCGTGACCTACGACAGCTCTTTGTCTTTTCAGGCCGGATCAACGCATTTTGCATTTTTACCCGTCATCAAGACAGTGAGCGTCAATCAACGGAATTTTTAAGCCAAATAATACTATAAACTAACTAAATTTTGTTAAAAAACTCCTTTTTGCCCGATTAGCCATGAAACTTGTTTGATTTTTATCAGCTATAACTTTTCAATGTCTAAAAGGGTTTTTTTTCCAGCTCAACTCTCTGTAAATACTCATTACACAATCTTTGTAACAGCTGTAGGTAACAGTTATTTGTAACAAACAAAACTTTATTCCGCTCATCACACAAGTTTCGTGGCTAATCGGGCAAAAATTCGCATAATAAACTAATTTTTGACTTTTTTAATAACAAAAATTGTTACTTATCTTTTCAATTTATTAATCAGCTGTTAGTAGCGCTATATTCAGTCTATCTATGTGTCTTTGCGTTAATTTTTTCCGCAAAATTAAAGATACACTCTTCAACTTATCTTTAAAGCTTCCTGAAAAAAAAAATGATCCCACATTGTGTTAGTACCTTAGCCTGGTGAATCTCGCCTTGGTCGCTACTGGACTTTTCCTTTTGTGTAACCCAAATTTTCCTAGCAATTACTTTTATTTTTTCGTTATTTTGGGACACTTTTTGCAAAATCTCATTTTATGTCTTTTACTTTGTTGAAATATTTTCCTTAAGTACCACAAATTTTTAGTTTCTTGCCAATTTACGACCTACTAGAGGTTTGCCTTATTAAATTTTTTGTAAAATTTTCCCAAAGAATTTTGTTATTGTTAGTATTTTGACCTAGGTGTTTGTAATAAAAATAATCTACGGATTTTGCTTGAATTATTTTTTGCGTTTGACTTGCTCTTTTTATTTTTTCGTAAACTGCTGTTTTCACTTAATAAACCAAAAGTTCAATCCAGTAGAAAAGGAAAAAAAAATAACATACGAAATTACACCGTAACAGAAAAAAAATTATAAATGTTTATTATTAAACGATTTTAAGAAATTATTTGGTTTTTAGGTCTTGACCTTGTTTGCGGTGTCAACTGACCTTCTGAATATTGTTATTACCTATATTTCATAACAATGTTTACTTAAGAATTAGTTTTGACACCTATAAATTTCATTTTCTTTATTTTCTTTAACGATATTCCTCGAAAACAACAGTTTACAGAGTACTTCGCGTATACAAGGGGATTATAGTTATTTTGGACCGCGGCAAGAAACCACACTGTTCCCTGACTTTACTTGCTTTTTGTACCGAGGGTTTCCAATTTTTATCACCCGGTACTGCCAATACTAAGCTACCCTAGATTATGCTAGCTGCCTATTGTTGTTTTTTTTTTCTTTTTTTTGAGAACGAGTGTTTTGACTTTATTGGCTACCCACCTTTCTTTTGCCAATTTATAGTCACTACCAATCTTTATCTTTGACAAAACAAAAAAAAATAAACAAAAACACAAATTACTTTAAATTTCCTCGGCTTCTTCCAACTTTTGAGAAGGCGAGCCGCTCCCCCTTTTTAAACAGAAATCAGCTCAATGTAACCCCTCTCTCCTGTTCGATAGCCTGCCTAACTAATCAACTTCGATAGACCAGTGTGGTATTCTGTTTTTTGTCTAATTTTTTATTTAAATTACCTACACCTTGGTCAATTAATCACTAGTTACAATCGCCCAAACAGCTCACGGTATTCTTTTTCTAATCTTTCTATGAACTCGTCGTTCGTCAATTCCGTATATACCAAACACGTGCCTGGTGTTGCTAGACTCCCTTGTTTAGTCGATTTTATAGGGATATCTTCACCAAGCGCTTGACGACGAGCTTGTCTCTTGTTTTTCTGGACTTTCCTCGCTCTCGACCTATTCTTTTTACCTGATCTCTGCCGCTTCATTCGAAGCACCTTCCCGTATATACACGTCAGTCTATTTCCTAACGGTTGCGGACCAACCACAGAAAACTTGTTTAAAACTCGTTTTCTGTTGCAGCATAATCTGCGTATGGAAATTTCTGAGACACCGTGTATATACACTCGGGTAGATGTCGACTGGGTGCCAGACACTACGTAATTTCGTCAGCGAAAAAAAAACCCTAGGTCAGTAAGTGTCTTGTGTGTTCAATATAAATTGATGGCCTACTTATTTATTATCAACAAACATTACTTGAATAAAATTTAAATTTATTCCACAAATTTTTAAGAATTATTGGCCTACCCTTGAGCTATTTGGGTTCAAGGTATATGGTTTTATTAGTCACACTAGGGTGGTTGCCAGTCCCTTTCAAAGTTCCTTTCGTTTTCGCCCTTGTTTTTTTTTTCTGGTGTTTTTATTACAAAATACCAAAAAAAAACAAGGATAAAAGTAGCTCTCTTTGTTGACTGCCTCTCTTATCGCTTTAGCGCCTCCACCATGTCACGGTTCAGGGGGCCGTAAGGGTGCTTTTTGGGTAGGGAGCGATGTGGAACCGAACCCCAAACAACGAAGCTCCCTTAGGTTGAACCTAATTGTACCGCACTGTCGAATCGAGATAACAAGGTTAACCCGATTCGACCGTATCGATAACGATAAGGGCAATGTTAGCCTTGGCGTCCGCCGGGAAAATTACTTGGCGGATGGATCAAGACCAAGGCTAAAAATCAACACAGTTTTAGAGGGCTACAACTTATTTATTAAAAGGTCTATGGAAACTTTGAGAGGAGGTTGGTCCACCCACTTACCCTTATTTATTTTATTATTTTATTTTATTTACACCACTTAACAGGAGTTAACCCAATTACAAAGTGGGGAAGAATACAGTGATTAACAATAACAGAATCTAACGATAAAATGAAGTACAAAATAAAAGAAATTTACTACATCTACACTGAGTGAGCAGAAATAAAAATTATAAAAATCGTATATTTTTTAAAGTAGAGATACTGCAATTAAATATGTCACATCTGTCGCAAGTCTGATTGCACGTGTTACAAGCCCGAATTATTGGAGAATTTTTGCAAATATTGGTGCGCTGGTAAGGAAGATAAAACGGAACAGTAGTGCGTGCTGATGTTCTGGGTACTAAAAAATTAATCTTATGCAATAATTTCTGGGAGTCGATTTTATTATGTATTAATTTGAAAATGAATTGCAACTCTGCCAACTTGCGCCGATCCTCCAACGAAGATATACTGAACCTTTCACAAAGGACCTGGTTCAGAATACCAATTTCGGGATACATACCATCAAGCTTAAAAACAAGGTACTTCAGAAACTTACGTTGAATTTTTTCAATAGTATTAATGTGAGTATCATAATACGGAGACCATACTATGCACGAGTATTCCAATTTAGATCTGACATAAGCAAAATAGAGTAATTTTATACTAGAAATATTTTCTAGGTACTGAGAATTCCGTATTATGAACCCAAGCATTCGGTAGCTTTTCTTTAAAACATCCTGGATGTGGGGAACAAATAATAGAGCACTATCGAATGTTACTCCGAGATTTTTAAATTCCAGACTCCTGGGTATTTCGATTGTATCAATGGAGTAATTGAATTGAATTACCTGTTTTCTAAGGGTGAAAGACACTACATTGCATTTAGATGGATTGAGAGGGAGAGAGTTATCAAGACACGAAGTATATACCTTATTTAGAGCAGCTTGAAGTTTTTCACAATCAGCAATATTATTTATTCTATAGATAAGCTTTAAGTCATCAGCGTACAATAGGCAAATAACTTCTATGTCCTGAACTATGCTATTTATAAAAGCTATAAAGAAGAGAGGACCTAGTATAGAGCCTTGAGGAACTCCGGAAGTAGCCTTGATCATAGAGGAGGTTTGCATAGCATTCTATATACTGAGGCCTTTCAGTTAAGTATGAATAAAGAAACTTAGATAAATCATCAGAGATGCCAAAGGTTACAAGTGTACGGAGAAGAATACTATGGTCTAGTCTGTCAAAGGCCTTAGAAAAATCGGTGTAAATAACATCAATCTGAGCACCCGCATCCAAGCATTCAGCTATTAGGTGTGTAACAGTAATTAAATTGGTTGTGGTAGATTTGCGTTTCATGAAGCCGTGTTGACAGGAATCTATTTGACTGCTCAGGGAAAAGTAAAGCGATGTATGGAGAACGCGTTCAAAACATTTTGAAAAATTGTTTATTATGGTAATTGGCCGATAATTTACAATACGATATTTTTCTTGTTTTTTATGGACAGGTATAATTTTAGAATTTTTCCAAGTATCAGGAAATGTGCAGAATTTTAAAGATAAGTTAAAAAGAACAGTTAAGGGGTAAGCAAAGACGTATGCACAATCTTTCAGTAAAAATGCAGGAATTTTGTCGGGACCGACAATGGCCTTGGGTTTCATGGTCTTTAGTGCTTGCAATACCTCAGATTCATTGAAGCTTTTAAGTGACATGAAATTTGAGTTAAGGTTTGAAGAAATATTATTTTGTACTGAGGTACGCTGCTGAGATGGTGTATATGAACTCTGAAAGTAATCAGCAAATGCATCAGCTATGTGCTGGGGATCCGTCGTACTCTCTTCATTGTGATCTGTCATGCACTGCGGCAGACCATTATTCGACTGCAATGATTGTATTAGGCGCCAGAAATTTCCAGGTTGAGTTGTCAGGTTCGCTTCAAGTCTAGCGCAATACTCGTGGTATGATGTGTCTGTATCGCGTTTTATTTTATTACGAAGTTCTCGAAATTTATGTAAATTATTATCGACGACTTTTTTCTGTTTTTGAAAGTAAAGGAGGATATTTTCTACGCCGCTGAGATGTTTTTGGCACGTGGGTTCATTCATAGACAGGAGTATAATTTGTAATAAAATAATTCGACAGCCTCATTGACGTCATCAACCGTTTCTAAAACACGCCAGTCAATCTCAGCTAAGCTCGCATATAGATTTCTCAGGTCAGAGCTCTTGAAATTATAAAAGATTTCATTAATTTTGAGTTTGCTCAACTTTTTGTCACCGGTCATTTTATAGTCAATTAATAAAGAAGGATGGCACCTGTCCTCGTTTAGCAGGATGTCATGACGTCTCTGCACGGAAGTGAGGTTTGAGGAAGATGTTAATACTAGATCAAGCAGTCGATTATCAGAATTTTTGACAGTGTTAATCTGATGCCAATCAAGAAAATTAATAAAATTCAGCAAGTGACTTAACCTACTGTTGGGAGGAGGATCCCTCTCCATGTAGGTTACGTATTTCAGGGTAATTAAAATCTCCGAGAAAGACTACTTTAGCACTATATAGGAAATTCAGGGATGACAGATATTCAAAAAGTTGTTCATATATGTATGAGATTTTGCCTGGCGGAATATATACAAGGAAAATATAAAGAGATAGTTTGTTCGAGAAAGATACTTTGATTCCAGCTATGTCTATTGTGTCACGGATTGATACAGGCAATTCAATTTCCAGGTTGGTTGTCTGTAGATTTTCCCTTACAGCCAACAAAACACCACCCCCCAAGTTTTGTTCTACTTCATCGTAGTTTCTGTCAGATCTAAAGATGCAATACCCCGAATGAAAAAGTTCTGTATCGTGAATACCCGGGTACAACCAAGTCTCAGTCAACGCTATGATATCAAATTCACAGGCGAGTATGGAATTAAAAATAGTTTTTGTTTTTGTCCTTAGCCCGCGTACGTTTTGATAATAAATTGAAAGGATATCACAGCGCCTATCAGACTCAGTCGACTGTAGTGAAATATTGTGGGGATCAACGGTAAACTCAGCTAAGGAGGGGGCTAGCGTGGTTGGCTGCTACATAGTGGACCCAAAAATTTCCGACTTATTTTTGGTTTGCCTGTTTATAAGCGTAACATGCATTATAATTCCAGCATGATTTATTTCGATGTTTAGGTCGAATTTGGTTTTAAGATGCTTACAATTGACGCATCATTTATTGGCAGAGTTGTCACACGTGTTTACCAAGTGTGGCCCAACGCAGAGGGGGCAGGTGGGGTCTTTTTGACAATATTTTTTTGAGGCCAAAGTTGTTGCAGTTGAAACAGCGTGATAAAGAAGTTGAATCATAAACGGTACAATAATCAAGATCAACTACAAGGCCTTTTTTATCAGTTAATTTTTTGTGTGTGGCCATATCTACTTGCAGTACCATCTGGAAAATGCTCGCGTTATTTTTGGTTGGCCAGACTTTTAGAATATTTATATCTGCTGAATTATGAAAGAAAAATTTTTGAGTTTTTAGGTGTCGTAATAGTACGTCTTTGTCGTACTCGGCTGAGAGACCAACAATCTTGACCATCGGCGATACGGATTTTGATTCCCGAACCTCGTAATCGTCTGCTAAGTTTTGGCTAAAAAGATCTTTCATGCGTTGGGCATCATTGTGGTTGGTGGACAGTACGATGCCTCCGTTGGAAATGTGCTTTACACGATTGATTTGGATTTTTTCTTGGTCTGGCTTGATTTTATGGAGAATATCGCTCTTTGTTTGCGTATTGTTCTGATTGATTCTTAAGAACGTCAGAATACCTGGGTTCGCTGATTGTTCGAGGACTGACATCCTGGAGCTTTTGATCGATTTTTGTAAATAATTCCTCTACAATTGATTGTTTCACCGAGTTGAGTATATAAACACAACACAATTGTGAGTTACAGACTAAACAAAGCGGGGAGAACTGTTGAGTGAACCCTAAGTTTAAATCTGACTTTTCTAGTAAATTAAGTTAAAACAAAATTGCTAATTAGTCTTACTGACTAGATTGTAATAAAAAAAAAAACACAGTGTGTTTGACAAATAAAAAAAAAAAAAAAAAAAACCGAGTTGAGTTGTGCTTCAATACGACCTTCCAAGTTAGCTGTAAAAGTTTCGGCAGGTAGGTTACGGCACGAGGGGCATTTCCAAGTTAGCCCTGGTACACTATGTATTACTGCTACTGAATCGTTTGGTATACGCAAACAATCTGCGTGATATTTTCTCTTGCAAACCCCTTCGCAAGAGAGAGATGGCTTGCGTGTTGACGTGTCGCAAACACCACAGCTGCGAGATGACATCGCGGAATTTTATGGCGGGAATTTCATCAAAGGGCCAATTTACAGTATTGTGGAACAGCTACAGTAATTTTTTCAACTCACCAATGTGCTAGACCATCTGAGGATATGGTTCTCAGAGAATCACAATTATCTAGCCAATAAATCACTAAAAATGCGATACTTTAGGATGAGTGAAGTGAAACACGTGCGCTAGGGTCGACGTGCAGAAACGGTTCTTTTTTAGTTTTTAGTCTACACTGCTATATCCCCGTTGCAGAATAGGTTCGTCTTGTCTCCCTCACAAAAGCTGTGGACGCTACACACCCGTGACACCCAAAAGTCGATCGACTTGCTAACCCAAATTTTGACTAACCAATTTCAGACCCCCAAATATAGACCCCCAATTACAGACCCCCCAGTTATCGACTGCCCCGTTATTCACTGCCCCAGAAAAACCTTCCTGGGTATATTTATCACTTTTCCCTAGGCCACGATAAATACGTGCGTGCCCATATTCCAAATATTCGTTGTTTGAATAGGCATCACGTATTTATCTAGACTCTAGGGTTACTCCCGTGACTTATTCCTAAGGTTACCAATAATTATTTATTATTCCTTACAATATAATAGTTAACTATCTGCAGCCAAAACTGAAAAGAGGAAAGTCACGCCTCCTGAAAGTAATTACATATGAACAACGTACCTGCATCTTTTACTAGCAAGTTGAATTTTGTTACATATGTAGGTGTCATAAAAATGTCCTTATTATTAAATGAATATGCTGTCTAAATTTTACTTGACTAGATATGAGGCACACCGCCTGAAAGCAATTATTTATTTACACTACAAGTACGTTAGAACATATCATGGTATTTATTATAATAAACATATCATATAAACCCCTTTTATGTAAAAATACTATACTGTCAAATCTTTTTTTGATCAAAGGCCCCAAACACGTCCTCTATAGATTGGTTATCTATATATATCGTCATGAGATACCAACCAGATTTTTATTTTATTAGGGTCAAATGTGATAAAGTATTATAAGGTAATTATGCTGCCACTACTTCTTTTGACGTATCGAAAGGCACACCTATTTTTAAATTTTAAACTATCTAAGTTTATCTACATCATCCAGTATCAAATTTTTTTGTTGATACCCTGATTATTAAATTACTATGCTAACAATTTTTTTCTTAACAATAGGTGAGGCACACATTCTGAAATAAATGATTTACTTTACTTACTTCATTTACTTGATTTACCTTAGAACATACCAAGTTAATTATTTTGATAAATATGTTATATAAAAATACTAGTAATTAATTTACAAAATAGAAGTTTTTTAAAAATGGGTTTTAAATACCAGTTTGACTACCTGTAATACAGAATACCCATTTTCTTACCTTTTTTTTTGTAATTGCTTGCGTATACAATGCAGTGTAGATATTCCTTATATCTAGACCACACTGGTGTAGGTATCTTACAGTATGGTCACTCCTATCATAAGGCCTTTTCACTCGCAACACGCCCTCCAGCACATGGAACAACAGAACTTTGCCCTCTGGATGCAAACAGGTAAGTTTTTATTGAACACACACAGAATTACTTGCTCGTAGTTTTGTTTAGGGCTTGTTATTACACTTCGATTTTTTTTTGATAATTTGATTAGTGTTCTAGTTTAAATTTTATAAATAAAAATAAATGTTTTTTAAAAACATGGGCTAGAAAACTGTCAAACATTTTGTAAAATATATTTTATAAAACATATTTGTCAAAGATCTTTAATAGCGTAATTCTAGCTCAAATAGTTCATAAGTTTTTCTCATAGTTCTTTCTTCAATGTAAATATATATTTTTTCGCAGAGTTAAAAATAATGAAGATATTTTAAATTCATAGACTCTTTCCTACCAGAATAAACCTCTCACAGCCCCTTCTGTTATAGTATTTTTGGCATTTTCTAGGTATTAAGCCTGGAGCTCAAGCTCCCCCGAAAATGCCTGCCTAATTGCCCTGTGAGTTGATGCATATGGGTTAGTGGAGAAACATAAATATTTAAAATAATTTTAGGGGAAACATTATATAATGTCAGACAAAAATAGTGCATTGAAAACCTAAAGACTGGGCACATTTAAACCCATAGCGAAAATGTTTTAGCTCGAGCGTAGGTCTCCACAAAGTTTCGTGGGTTGTAAACTTACCTACTGGATTTTAGCGGCTGCTTTTAATCTCTCAAAGATTGAATAGTATAATTTTAGTACCTTAAAGAAGCGACTAAAAGTACATCTTTGATCTCTAAAGTGCATAAAACGAATTTAGTTTCTAGGATACAAAAAAAACTGCTCGAAATGTTTGTTTTTAAATGAGGAGCAGCAGTTTTTTTCCCTTTGCCTCAGGCAACAAACAAGTTGGGCAGGCCCCTGTAGGGGCCTTGTTATCAGGTAAAATTTTTTTAAATATAAAAATTTGGGGGGTAATAGTATGCAATAGTCTCATTTATTCAGATGTAGTTACAGTAGCGTGAAAGATAAATAAGTCTAAAACAAATTTTACCCCCTGAAACCCCCTAGGGGCCATCAAGATTTTTTGTCACAGGTAATGGATCAATACCCGAAGTCCGGTAAATAAATTGCCACAGAAATTAGGTTTTTTTTTTAATTTGCACTGATTTCATTTCATAAAATTGCTTGGACTTTGAAATTTATAACCCCTATGTAGGGGCCGCCCCTTATTATAAACATTTTTGTATTTTATGATATGTGACCGATCCAATAAAATATCTTGAATTCGTGATTTTCTGATTTTGCGGTGGGGTTAAAATAAGGTGTTCGCCCCTTAAAGCCCCTAGGAGCCGGGCGTAAAGTATGAAGTATATTTTATTAAATTAAGAAGTGGTCAACCGCAACCGTTTGGTGCAAATTTGCTTACATAGGGAGTATAAGTCAACTAAGCTTTTCTTATTGTAAATTACAAAAAAGTTTGCCCCTACCTAGGGGGCCTGTTTAACGGCTTCAATTTTTTTTGTATAGCACACCTGGGGCAATTTTATGAGCTACCAATTTGGTAAGACATAGTTGTGTAGGTGCAATAGTTTAGAAGATATAAGGCATAATTTAGAAACACATTTTGCAAACTTCCGGCCTCTAGGGGTAAAATATGTAATTTTTTTTGTCAGCAAAAGAATAAGTACGTGAAGGCCGATGTGCGTGCAAAGTTAATTTAATTAGTCCAGCTTAAACTGTTCAGAATTGAAAAAATATTTTGACACCTTAACAGGTCAGGCAGTGGTGGTGGGATGATTAGTAATCGAATAAAACAGGTGTAAAATCTTTATCAGAAAGCCCACGAGAGACGCTATGGCCGCAGACTATTTATAGTATTTGCAATAAGGCTAGTCTTTATGTTCACCCCGTAAATGTATCACCCCGTAAATCTGGTAACAAAACGCACGTGTATTCTTAATTCAGTTTAAAACCACAGATTACCTAAGGTAATAATGGGTGCTGTGAAACTATGTTATAATTAAAATAGAGTTGGGGCCACTTTGTTATATTATTTTTTCATATAATAAAACTTTTTGTATATTATTGATGTTGTTTTAATATACCCCAAATTTACCTCGGCTAGGTAGCGCTATTAAGGGTCGTGAAGTTCCTTTAAGAAAAATATTGTCAATTTTCTATTTTTGAAATGATAATAGACCTCTATTTATTTGAAACTCGTAGACAATGATTGTGTAGAAATAAAATTTCGGACTTCCATTGTCTTTATTTATTTAAAAACACGACGTTTCGGTTAGTAAGTATCTCTAACCGTTATCAAGTGTAAACTAAACAATCTAGTCTCTAGGCTACTACTTATACTACTTGGTGTGCAGTCAGGTGTGACGGCCCGCCCCCTTTTTTAATCCTAAGACGCCTGTTTTCCTTAAGGAGTGGTTTCCATATGTTTGGTATGTCCGTGCTTGGTTGACTGAAAACTTCTTTATTCTGCATTATATACGCAGCTTCAATAAACTTTCGTTTTCGCCAATGCGACTCCTTATGTAAAACTTTAGCTTCTGACCACTGAATCCTGTGATCATTTGACCATGCATGATCTGCTAAACCGGATTTTTCAATATCCCCTAATTGGGTACTTTTTAGATGTTCATTTACTCTCACCTGAAGAGGGCGTTTCGTTTCACCTACATATGATTTACCACACTCACACGGGATTTGGTAAATACATTCCTTATTATTTGAGGGATTGTCTGGTTTTGTTTTAGTTACAAAACTTCTTATTGTATTTCCCGAAGAAAATACTGTTTTTATATTATAGTGTTTAGCTATTCGTCTTATGTTTTCTGAAATCCCTTGAACATATGGAATGTTAATAACACCTAACGGATTATTATTTTGAGAATTTGGTACATTTAGTTTGTTTTAAATTTTAAATATCGTTGAGTTTATTAATTTCTCGGAATAACCATTCTGTTGTAAGTCCTTTTTAATGTTGTTAATTTCTATGGTTAATTCTTCATTATTACTACAAATATTTACGGCTCTTAAATACAAACTTCTTATAACTCCTTGTTTTGTTGCAACAGAATGATTAGACTTAAAATTTAGGTACTGTCCAGTGTGTGTAGGTTTCCTATATACAGTGGTTTGAATGTTTCTGTCTAATCGTTTGACAAGAACATCCAAAAAAGGTAAGGCCGAATCTTTTTCAATTTCCATGGTGCACTTGATTGTTGGTCGAATACCGTTTAAATGGTGTAGAAAATTTTGTAGTTCGTCATCATTTTCCGGCCATATAATAAATGTGTCATCCATGTATCGTAGCCATAGTTTTGGTTTGACTCTTGCTGTGTTGATCGCATGGCCCTCGAACCACTCCATGTAGATGTTTGCTACCACTGGCGAAAGAGATGAACCCATTGGGAGTCCATCATTTTGCGCGTAAAACTTATCTTTCACTTGAAAGTAAGAGTTACGGAGACAGAGCTCCAAAAGATCCATCACCCCCTCCACCGATAGCGTTGTTCTCTCGTGAAGTGTATCATTAGTTTGTAATTTGTTTTTAATGATACTGAGTGACTCATTTATTGGCACGTTGGTGTAGAGACTTTCTACATCAAAACTTACAAATCTATCGCCGGGATCTAATTCGATACCTTTTAAAACCTCCACAAAATGTTCCGAGTTTTTGACAAAAGATTCGGACTTACCCTGTAGTGGTTGAATTATGTCCAACAAAAACCTCGACAAAGTGCTGGTCGGTGAGTCCCTGGAGCTGGTAATTGGTCGCAGTGGTATATCCTTCTTATGGATCTTTGGTAATCCATAAAAATGTGGTGCCTTACTGTGGTGTGGAGTCAGGCGGGATCTAGCAGTGTCCGGGATATTTTCAGAATACTTTTTCAAAGTCCTGTAGATGCGTCCTTCTATGGTGGTGGTTTGGTCTTTGGGTAGTTGCTTGTAGTCTCCTTTCTCCAGAACTTCTTGGATCTTTTTGTCGTAAGTCTCGACATCCATGATCACCGTTACGTTTCCTTTGTCGGCCGGTAGAATCTTGATTGATTTGTCAGCCTGCAGGTTCTTGATTGCCCGTTGTTCTTGACTGGTGATGTTTGTCTTTTGTTGCTTCTTTCTGTCCAACGTTGTTCTTACTTTATGGCGAAACTCATCAGCTTCGGGTTGAGGTAGACTAACGGTCTCTATTGCCGCAATAACTTCCAGTGTCGGTGTCTGTGCCGGTGCAATGGCGAACTTAAGTCCCTTAATGAGTACCAATTCTTCGTTGGTGCTCAGAGTCCTTTTGGAGATGTTCACTATAGTGCTTGGTGTTGTTGAGTCTGTTCTATCTTGAGTACGAGTCTGTAGTTTCTTAAGTTTTTCTCGGTGAGTTGATCGTATCTTCTGTCGTTCTCTGTTGCACGTACTGTCAATTTTACTCAGTATCGGTTCGTAGTCTTACTCCCATGTGTGTCGTCTAATTTCCTCAAACCGCTCCTCCATGTCGGCGTTGAAGTTGGCTTTTCTCCATCGATAGTAACTGATTTGGGATCGGATTAGTGCTTGGCTGGTCCTCTCTAAGATCTTCTTCGTTCTCACTCCCGGAAAGTTGGCTTTTAGGCGGAAACCAACCGGAATGACACCACTGTCGCGCGCCTCGCACAAGAATGAAATGTGTTCTTCTTCCTTTATCACTTTAAGTTTGGTCTTCTCGTAGCCTCTGAATAGATTGTTGATTCCGGGTGCGTACCGTTCTTCAACTCTTTGTTTGAAACTCGTAGACAATGATTGTGTAGAAATAAAATTTCGGACTTCCATTGTCTTTATTTATTTTAAAACACGACGTTTCGGTTAGTAAGTATCTCTAACCGTTATCAAGTATAAACTAAACAATCTGGTCTCTAGGCTACTACTTATACTACTTGGTGTGCAGTCAGGTGTGACGGCCCGCCCCCTTTTTTAATCCTAAGACGCCTGTTTTCCTTAAGGAGTGGTTTCCATATGTTTGGTATGTCCGTGCTTGGTTGACTGAAAACTTCTTTATTCTGCATTATATACGCAGCTTCAATAAACTTTCGTTTTTGCCAATGCGACTCCTTATGTAAAACTTTAGCTTCTGACCACTGAATCCTGTGATCATTTGACCATGCATGATCTGCTAAACCGGATTTTTCAATATCCCCTAATTGGGTACTTTTTAGATGTTCAGTTACTCTAACCTGAAGAGGGCGTTTCGTTTCACCTACATATGATTTACCACACTCACACGGGATTTGGTAAATACATTCCTTATTATTTGAGGGATTGTCTGGTTTTGTTTTAGTTACAAAACTTCTTATCGTATTTCCCGAAGAAAATACTGTTTTTATATTATAGTGTTTAGCTATTCGTCTTATGTTTTCTGAAATCCCTTGAACATATGGAATGTTAATAACACCTAACGGATTATTATTTTGAGAATTTGGTACATTTAGTTTGTTTTTAATTTTAAATATCGTTGAGTTTATTAATTTCTCGGAATAACCATTCTGTTGTAAGTCCTTTTTAATGTTGTTAATTTCTATGGTTAATTCTTCATTATTACTACAAATATTTACGGCTCTTAAATACAAACTTCTTATAACTCCTTGTTTTGTTGCAACAGAATGATTAGACTTAAAATTTAGGTACTGTCCAGTGTGTGTAGGTTTCCTATATACAGTGGTTTGAATGTTTCTGTCTAATCGTTTGACAAGAACATCCAAAAAAGGTAAGGCCGAATCTTTTTCAATTTCCATGGTGCACTTGATTGTTGGTCGAATACCGTTTAAATGGTGTAGGAAAGGTAAGGCCGAATCTTTTTCAATTTCCATGGTGCACTTGATTGTTGGTCGAATACCGTTTAAATGGTGTAGAAAATAGAATAGAAAGACTACGAACCGATACTGAGTAAAATTGACAGTACGTGCAACAGAGAACGACAGAAGATACGATCAACCCACCGAGAAAAACTTAAGAAACTACAGACACGTACTCAAGATAGAACAGACTCAACAACACCAAGCATTATAGTGAACATCTCCAAAAGGACTCTGAGCACCAACGAAGAATTGGTACTCAGTAAGGGACTTAAGTTCGCCATTGCACCGGCACAGACACCGACACTGGAAATTATTGCGGCAATAGAGACCGTTAGTCTACCTCAACCCGAAGCTGATGAGTTTCGCCATAAAGTAAGAACAACGTTGGACAGAAAGAAGCAACAAAAGACAAACATCACCAGTCAAGAACAACGGGCAATCAAGAACCTGCAGGCTGACAAATTAATCAAGATTCTACCGGCCGACAAAAGAAACGCAACGGTGATCATGGATGTCGAGACTTACGACAAAAAGATCCAAGAAGTTCTGGAGAAAGGAGACTACAAGCAACTACCCAAAGACCCAACCACCACCATAGAAGGACGCATCTACAGGACTTTGAAGAAGTATGCTGAAAATATCCCGGACGCTGCTAGATCCCGCCTGACTCCACACCACAGTAAGGCACCACATTTTTATGGATTACCAAAGATCCATAAGAAGGATATACCACTGCGACCAATTACCAGCTCCAGGGACTCACCGACCAGCACTTTGTCGAGGTTTTTGTTGGACATAATTCAACCACTACAGGGTAAGTCCGAATCTTTTGTCAAAAACTCGGAACATTTTGTGGAGGTTTTAAAAGGTATCGAATTAGATCCCGGCGATAGATTTGTAAGTTTTAATGTAGAAAGTCTCTACACCAACGTGCCAATAAATGAGTCACTCAGTATCATTAAAAACAAATTACAAACTGATGATACACTTCACGAGAGAACAACGCTATCGGTGGAGGGGGTGATGGATCTTTTGGAGCTCTGTCTCCGAACTCTTACTTTCAAGTGAAAGATAAGTTTTACGCGCAAAATGATGGACTCCCAATGGGTTCATCTCTTTCGCCAGTGGTAGCAAACATCTACATGGAGTGGTTCGAGGGCCATGCGATCAACACAGCAAGAGTCAAACCAAAACTATGGCTACGATACATGGATGACACATTTATTATATGGCCGGAAAATGATGACGAACTACAAAAAAATTTTCTACACCATTTAAACGGTATTCGACCAACAATCAAGTGCACCATGGAAATTGAAAAAGATTCGGCCTTACCTTTTTTGGATGTTCTTGTCAAACGATTAGACAGAAACATTCAAACCACTGTATATAGGAAACCTACACACACTGGACAGTACCTAAATTTTAAGTCTAATCATTCTGTTGCAACAAAACAAGGAGTTATAAGAAGTTTGTATTAAGGAGCCGTAAATATTTGTAGTAATAATGAAGAATTAACCATAGAAATTAACAACATTAAAAAGGACTTACAACAGAATGGTTATTCCGAGAAATTAATAAACTCAACGATATTTAAAATTAAAAACAAACTAAATGTACCAAATTCTCAAAATAATAATCCGTTAGGTGTTATTAATATTCCATATGTTCAAGGGATTTTAGAAAACATAAGACGAATAGCTAAACACTATAATATAAAAACAGTATTTTCTTCGGGAAATACGATAAGAAGTTTTTGTAACTAAAACAAAACCAGACAATCCCTCAAATAATAAGGAATGTATTTACCAAATCCCGTGTGAGTGTGGTAAATCATATGTAGGTGAAACGAAACGCCCTCTTCAGGTTAGAGTAAATGAACATCTAAAAAGTACCCAATTAGGGGATATTGAAAAATCCGGTTTAGCAGATCATGCATGGTCAAATGATCACAGGATTCAGTGGTCAGAAGCTAAAGTTTTACATAAGGAGTCGCATTGGCGAAAACGAAAGTTTATTGAAGCTGCGTATATAATGCAGAATAAAGAAGTTTTCAGTCAACCAAGCACGGACATACCAAACATATGGAAACCACTCCTTAAGGAAAACAGGCGTCTTAGGATTAAAAAAGGGGGCGGGCCGTCACACCTGACTGCACACCAAGTAGTATAAGTAGTAGCCTAGAGACTAGATTGTTTAGTTTACACTTGATAACGGTTAGAGATACTTACTAACCGAAACGTCGTGTTTTAAAATAAATAAAGACAATGGAAGTCCGACATTTTATTTCTAGACCTCTATTTACTTTGACACAATTAACAACAATGGTGACAAATTTTTCTTACTATCACCATGTTACCAATGTATCAATGCAGGAACGAAATAAAAGATCAGGATTACTTTTTGTTTACAAACCTTCAACATTTATTTTGTTTCAGAAAGAAGAACAAATAAAAATCAAATGATCAAATATAAACAAGAAAAAAAATATTAATTTTTTGTTGAAACTCAGTTTCTTAAAAAGGTAGTAAAAAAAATGATATTAATAAAATTATAGATTTTACTGTTCAAATATAACTTAAAAGAGACATACTTCCTTTTTCGAACCTTGTTTCTTTTGACAAAATACTGTACAATAGTAAAAAAAAATATTTACATATGTTGTAATAGTTTTGTCGAGAATTGAGGTTAGAAAAAAAATAACATAAAAACAAAACAATCTTAACCCAGGAAATGTTAGTCTCAGTATACTTGAAGTAATCTTTAAAATACAACTATGGTTTCAATCATTTTCCACCGATAAAAACAAAAAAATACTTTATTTTCTGATCAGGTCCGTCAAAACACCCTATATAAATATTCTAAAGTTTCATCAAAATTTGTACATACTGTCTAGTCTATTCACACCAAATTATTTATCTTTTCGGGACACAAATCATCACCTAAGTTTATAAAAAAAACAAAAATGTGTATTTTGGTTATAAAAAAAACTATATGAAAAACAACAAACCAGCTATCGGCAATAGCTATATAAAATTTTGGGCGCCAAATTTGTAAAAGGGACCTAGTTCGGAGTTGCCAAACTTCGGTCTTTTACATTTGACACTCAATATTTCACCCTTTCGGACGGAATCTTGGGCGCCACTCTAAGAAATAAGGGAGCTTAGAGCCTCCACCGGCCAGTACGACTAGCTTTTAGACAGTCAAGAAAACGGGTTCATGGAATGGTTGGAAAATTAACTAAATGTACCACTTTTATTTGTCTAACCTTGCTACAAGAATGAAATTTTAATAACTTTCTTACTCTAAACAAATTAAACAGGATTCCCAAAGCACAGGCGGTTTCTTTGTCTTCATTTGACACAATTGAATACCTTTGAAAGTTCCAACAAAGAACAATTTGATAATTCTTTCACGAAACGGTATATAACGGATTTACATGTCCGTTGGCTATTCTATAACTCAAATACCACTTTTATTACTCGGTTTGGTGCTAGTCAAACTGTAGATTCTTTAGTCCGGGAATATGCTTAAAATCAACCTGTATAAGACGCGTGCCTACCTGTATGGCATCCAAGGTAGGGGTCCGGGAAAACAGGGTGATTTGGGGAATTACCAACTTTGAAACCAACCCTAAAGGACGCGTGCCTGCCTGTATGGCATCCAAGACAGGGGTCCGGGATTAGAGTGGTTTGGGTCTAAGAAACGGGTTAAAGATGATATGTGCAGTTTTCCTTCGAATTATCTTGTACCCAGGAGGAAAGTGCACATTATCTTAACCGGGCAAAATCAGGAAAAAGACGCGTGCCTACCTGTACGGCATCCAAGGTAGGGGTCCGGGAAATATACCAATTTGAAATCAACCCTGGAAGACGCGTGCGTACCTGTATGCCATCCAAGGTAGGGGTCCGGGAAATCAGGGTGATTTGGGAAATTATCAATTTTGAAACCAACTCTAAAGAACGCGTGCCTACCTGTATGGCATCCAAGATAGGGGTCCGGGATTAGAGTGGTTTTAGTTCAAGAAAACGGGTCTCAAAAATCTACAGATTACTTCTCCGTTTCATTGTACGGAGCGGTGGTAAATTGCATCGTTTTCTAACCGGGACTTTAACTTTAAATCAACCCTACAAGACGCGTGCCTACCTGTATGGCATCCAAGGTAGGGGTCCGGGAGTAGGGTGATTTGGGGATTTTACCAACTTTGGGATCAACCCTAAAGAACGCGTGCCTACCTGTATGGCATCCAAGGTAGGGGTCCGGGAGTTAGGGTGGTTCGGGATTAGCAAAACGGGTCAAACTGGAAAATACAATTTTCCTTTTGCTCAAGCCTATTTACACCAGCTAGGAAATTTCATTTTCTCTGGACCGGAAAATAATTAAAAATCAACAAGACGCGTGCCTACCTGTATGGCATCCAAGGTAGGGGTCCGGGAAATATACCAATTTGAAATCAACCCTGGAAGACGCGTGCCTACATGTATGGCATCCAAGGTAGGGGTCCGGGAAATCAGGGTGATTTAGGGAAATCTACCAACTTGGAATCAGCTCTAAAGAACGCGTGCCTACCTGTATGGCCTCCAAGGTAGGGGTCCGGGATTAGAGAGATTCGAATTTAATAAAATGGGTTAGAAAAACCGTCTACAATTTACCCAGCAAAAGAAAACATTTTTGCATTAAATATAAAGAACAGCGTAAAATAAATATTTAAAAATAGCCTACGCACTACCTTTTGACAGTCTCGGTGTCGGTGCACTAGAAATATCGCGAGTTTAGTTTTAGCACTTAATCTTGCTACGGCAGGCGATGACGGATAAAAAGGGTCGAACACGATGTGTCGATTGCTTAAATAGCCTCTGTTCGGAAGTGCTCGGTTTTCAAAGGTGGGAGGCCAAAGAAAGCCGATCACTTCCGAAAGGGTCCGACTAACCCCCACGAAATCAGAGGTGTGAGGCCGAAGTAAACCGATCCTTTCCGAATGGCTCCGACTAACCCCACGACATTAGAGGTGGGGAACCGAAGAAAGCCGATTATTTCTGAATGGCTCCGACTAACCCCACGACATTAGAGGTGGGGAACCGAAGGAAGCCGATTATTTCCGAATGGTTCCGACTAATTTCCACGACATTAGACGTGGGGACCAAAGAAAACCGATCATTTCCGAATGATCCCGACTAACTACGAATATCCCCCACGGCATGTGGAGTCAATAACTTATAATTTCTACTCACGGCCGATGGATTGCGAGAGTTTTACACGACAAATTAGACCTGCCCATGCTTTAGGAGACTTGTAAAACAACTTAACCTAAACAAGATAGAACCCCGACCTAACAAAGATAGAAATTGGTAACTTCGTTACACTGTATTAACCTGTCTAACTCTATTTCAACCAAAGGTGCTTATGATACCTATAACCTCAAATTTAACCATATGATCATGTCGTAGTGACTATTGTTAATTGGTACCCAGCTATCCAAAAAAGAAATGAGAGCGAGATCCAGGATTAATTACTAGCTTAAAATCATAATCTGGATTCTAGAAATCCCATGTAGGCACAACATTGTGAACCCATTATAAATAACCTATAACCAAAATACCATATAGCCAATATATAAATATTTTGTCGAACATAGTTCGAACCATAAAACAAAAAAATATGAAACTAATCAAAATTTTTATAAAAAAATTAAGTAGTCTAAATAGAGAGATAATTGTCTGTTAAAGACATAAAGAAAAATTGTAAGATTTCCTCGGCAAAGAAATTTTTTTTTATAAATATATATATATATATATATATATATATATATATATATATATATATATATATATATATATATATATTTATGTTATAACATATTAACCTAATTAAAAATAAAAATCTGGTATATGCAATTGAATTTCATATTACCATTAATTAAAATTAGAGCAAAGTTCTAATTTATCCTAGAAAGAAAATTTCAAGCCAAGTTTGATGAACAAAAATTTTTTTTAAGGTTATGTTATAACATAATTAAAATACCTTGTTTCTCGACAAAATCTCGAACAGAAAAAGCCGATTTTTGTAAAATTCCTCTCAATCTCCCAAACTGCATAGCAATCACTGACCAATCAGATTCCTCAAAACCAGAAAATTTTCATTCTCCAGAAAATCAATAACACAAATCCGTATTCATTAATAAGACTAAAACTGACTGAATAATTTTGAGTCACTTTATTTAAATTGCAAAAAACTTATGTTTATTGTTTTATGGGTAAATAAATTAGTAAACAATCTCAGAGTCTTTGCAAAACTAAGCTTTTTAGGTTAAAATACAACATGGCCTATTACGCAATCACAGTCGTACGTAAGTTGAACAACCAGAAAATTCTTTCCATCCCTGTTTCACCCGAATGACAAAAAAAAGGACAGACAACTCACTCGATCCTATTCTGAAACTGAAACTAATTCAAAATGAACCTCTTCCCCAGCAGTTAGTTCTCTGCATAAAATCAATAATCTTGAGCTTAACCTGGCTACAGAGAGGTAGCGTGCAAATCACCGGAGAAATTTTCAAAATATTCTAATTAAACTCTCTAACGTAAGGTGTCGCTAGAGGTTATTTTTTTAAAGCAAATATTAATTCATTTAGCAAAAACGCGTTGCGGAAAAAAATGTAATTTTATTTGTAACACACTCCCTATAGTCGGTTAAAAAAAATTAAATTTATTTTTGTCAGTATTTTCAAAAAAACTATCAAATTCCAAAAAATTATAAAAGAAATATGCTTGGTCAGGAACTATCTCAAAAACATTAAGTGATATACAATTTTACTTAAATTATAAAAAAAATATATGGGCGCCAGCACATACTTATAAACCTATGTGCAAGTTTTACAATATGAAACTCACTTTTATATATAAAAAAAAACTTAAAACTAAGTAATACAGCAATATTTTATAAGGACATTGTACTTCCATGTACAATAATATTACCTAGTGTGATTCAAATTACAAAATTTTGAAGTCATCACTAATGTCATAATCACAAGAAAAATTTTGACAGGATCAAATTAGTAGAGTACTGTTGAATTGACATTATGAACATACTTTTGGGCAGCGACTCGCATGACAGTAGCCAAAACTCCTATGGTGAAGGCTCGCCTAAGCTACCTTCGAGGCTATCTCAACCCCCCATCACCAAGCTTAAACCCAAAAGTTTACTAATTTAAAAGTTGTGAGTATATTGACAATCAACACCTACTAAACCAAAAAGCCGTAAAAGTTACCAAAAGGAATTTAGAATTTATTTAAATTGCCCCCCTTTAATATACAGCATTGTCTCCCAAAAAGATGGAAAAACACTTTAACACCCCAGCAATGAAACACAGTCTACAGATCACTTTGGTTTGCTTAGTTCTCAAAGTAAAGTACAGAAAATTCAAGATGAAATAAATTACTTTAAGAGTATACTATTACTTTTTCGATAAAATTTGAACAAGCAGCCTAAAATTGCACAGTTTGATATAGCAATCAAAAAGTCTCGTGTAGTAGCCCTCAAAGTAATCTGCAAGACTGCTCACATCAACCAGAAATGCAAAAACACTCCCCAACAATCAGAAGACAATCCGGCGTATTAATACTAAAAATTAAATTATTGAGTTATTACTCAATTTAAAACGACACATCCGGGTATGTAAAAAAAAAATTAGCTTAGTTTCTGTAAGAAAAATTAATCTGATGTCAAAAATATAGAAGTTGAAAAAGAAATCTAATGTGTTACCAGAAATATATGAAAACTTTAAATGGAAGACTTAAATCAATTTGTAACAAAACGGGATTTGAATATAAATGGTATTTTTGCCATTTATAAGTTTTTAAAGATTTTTAATTAAATATTGTTTTGACATCAACAAGCATTGATTATATGCAAGACTAGGTTAAGATTAAGTAAAATTTATGGCAACTCGGCGACTTGTTTTTAGGCATGTTTTCAGGTTCGCTGTATTTTAATAAAAGTTGTATTCGGCTAATATGTCCTTTGAGCCACTAACATCAACATAATTCATATTTTGTAACTGGAAACAAATTTTAAACTATTTTCAATTAAAAAAGAAACACACTGTAAGATTTAAACTTTACCGAATTTCTAAATCCACGCATCTTTGAATTGCGGTGGTATTTTGTCTCTTTGTCTTTCTCGCCAATGCGAGGGAGCTTGAGATTCAGACCACGGCAGCCAAGAGTGTCTGTAGAGAAGAGTGGTGGAAGAAATCCGTTAAAGAAAGCTTAGATTTAGACCAATCAGCTAGCGACAAACTGAGAATGTCTAGAGAGCGGGGTATTGAAACTTTCGAAAGTCGTCAGGGATTTTACTCTTTAGTTTGCCTTTGCCTGGTACACTTTCATTCACACTTCTTAAGGGGGGTTTTATTTCAACTGTATTGTATAAAACTGTTAACTTTAATATTCATAATTATTTTGGTCTTTTCTTTTAGAGTTTATTGATTGTAAAGTCATTACTGTTTCCAGTGTTTTGAAATAATGTGTTTAACTGTTTTATGGTTTTTTATCAACAAAATACAAACCATTCGTTGCCCTAAAATCGGCATTTTTAATTAATAACATATCCCAAACCTAAACAGTAATATTAAGTAAATTAAACAGTTGATTGAATAGTTTCACTCATTCAATCAACGTTTAAGATGTTGATAAATATATATATTTACAACAAATATATAAAAGGTTTATAAAGCCTAAAAGTTTAAGAAGTGTAAATATTTGAATATAAAAGTTCAATGGTAGTAAAAATTTGATATTTAAATAATAAATATTAGAAGTGAAAGTGTGAAGCTGCAAGAAGAAAATTGAAAAGGTATGTATGATTATCCTATTAGTTATACATTTGAGAAAAACGTTTATAGCATACTTTTCCTCCAAGAACCGCCAAATTCCCTTTCGAGATCGTGTAAATTTAATAACATATAGTAACATATAATCTTTTCATAATTTATATAAGTTGTAGCCTAAGTTGGTAGCTTACAACATTTAAGCCTTGGCCACTTGAGGTGACAGTACCACTGTCACACACGCCAGGCCCCTGTTACAAAGTGGTGTCAGGTGTGGGGTAATTTAGTTTTTGGAAAATTTGTGAAAAAATTTTGGAAAATTTGAAAAAAAAAATTGAAAAATTTGTGAAAATTTTATGTTGAAAGTTTGAGAAAAACTCAGTAGTACTTTAGTTAACCCATTGGTAGTATTTTGTTGGAAAAACTAAAGGAAATTTTTGTAAAATTGTTCGTTTAAAAAGAAATAGTCTTGTCTAGTTCTTGAAAACCAAAACTAATTTGTTGGAAGATGTGCCATAACTGTTTTTCGTTGTTTAATTTACTAACGTTATAATCTGTGTTACAATTATTTTATGAATTTTTTAATATTTTTGAATATTTTTTTGTCCTTGAATCAGTAAATACAAGGAAAATGTCAATGTCATGACAATGTTTCTATTGATATATGATCACTTTAAATTTTTAAAAGATAAATTGGTAGAATATTTTTTATTGAAAAGTTAAGTTTAAATACTATCCAAATATGCCAGCAAATAAAATGCTCTCCATTTCTATCTGGAGGACGGATTCTCCAGCATGCGAAAGGATCAACCGTTTGCCCTAAAGCTTTACTGAACTCTAGATTTGAGTTATAACTCCAAAACTCGTTGGTAAACTTTAAAATTGTTCCATCAAAACATTATTTAAACAAAATGGATAAAAGAGTCCATTATTTTGTCTTAATTGTAGCACAGTGTTGTTAAAATAAAGTCTCATTAAACTTATCATTCTCTTGCCATTAAAAGCCTATTTTGTCTTTCTAGCTGAATTTTTTTTAAAGAATCTTTTATTAAAAACATAAAAAAGGAGTCCATTGCAACTCTTTATTTTTGATTATTTGGCTGAAACAATAATTGCCAACCCTTCCTCTGACAAACCATTGATTTTTTTTGAAGACACCCGTCAAATATAACTAAGGGAGGATATTTTTTATTTATTTTATTGCATTAATAACAGTTTTTTTTGTTTTTTTGAACCATTAAACTTTTTTTTATTGATATTTAATAACATTTTTTGTTTAAATAATACAAAATATGTTAAGTCATTATAACATTGTTTTTATAAGTATTTTTCTTCGTAGATATCGATATTTCTACTTTATTTTGGTTTTATTCTTTGTTTAATAGCTAAAATTTCATTTGGCAAAAAGTACCTAAACCAAATTATTTGACCATCTAAGTATCCAAAATGATGTAATTAATTAATCTCAAGTAATTTTCCATTGATATTGCATCGTAACTTTAAAATTTATAATTTCTAACTACTTTTTCCATGCAAACGTTCATCTCTCATAAATTTGTGCTACAGGACATTTGTAAAGTATCTGGTCAGGATAAACTCAAAAAAACAGACTTAGCTACTAGCAATATCTTGTATAGAATATGTGATAGATATTTTTGTTGTCATTTTTGTACTCTCTATTTCATACATATATGATTGAGATTTACCAGTTCAAACTATAAGTAAGCAACCACGAAGTATTTTCAAATTTTATGTTTTTATATTTCCAGATTTTCAAAATGTATTTTATTTTCCAAACTACACACAAGTTTCTTTTTGGAAAATAAACATGACTAACTGATTTCTTTGTATCTCAGTAACAACTTTGTCGATTATGAGAAATTTCTTTATTATAAGGTCCACAAGTAAACCTTTCAAAATTTTAAAAGCCCTAATTTGTTAAAACCATGGACTAAATAAATGTAGCTAAATTAAAAATAAAAATTTACGTTTTATGTTACAAAACATAGCATTCAAACATAGCATTCTTTAAAAACGACGTACCTGTCGAACCATTTTTGCTTTATAATTTTCTTATTAAAGTACGTATTATTCTTTTCATAAAAGAAAAATTTGATTTTTTTTCTTAAGTTGGATATTATCAGCACTATCTGCAAATTCACAGCTTTTAAGTAAAGTGAGGTAAATGTAAAAATCTCCTGTATATTTTTTTGGTTTTTTTTGAGAGAGACTCTATTTTATTTATTTTCTTTCACTAACATGTAGGTAATCAAGTGAATTTCGTTTCATAATATTTTTAATCAAATCAAAAAGTATATTGTCGTTTATTATCGTAAGTTATTGTCAAGCCATTTTTGCATAATGGTATACCTAATTAAATATTATGAAATGGAAAAACCTATGTCGAACCCTTCATTCAATTTTCTATGATTCAGGTAAAGCAAACTAGATTGTCCAAACAAAAACTTGTTTTTGTTTGTAAAGTCGTAAACTAATTTATCGTCTCTTCTTAATTATTATGTAGATTTTGGGAAAAATCACAATAAAATAATTTTTGCTTTATTTTGTCATTATCTTTGCCCTTAAAGGAATTAATCCGCTACATGCGAAGTAATTAGGTAATTAACTATTTATGTTAATAAATGAACTCATCACACTTAAATATCTTATTAAATATTAACACCTTTGAAATTAAAACCTAAAACTACTTATTACCAAATCGATCATTCTGAGTTAAAACCATGATGTAGAAAGAGAAAAATGATTAGGGAGTTTGATAAAAAGCTCATATTATGAAAAAAAAATACTGATCTTTGTCAACATTAAAATTTGGTACATGTCTAACTTTGAAGACCTATTTTTTTCGAAAAAAAGATCTAAAGTTATATCCTAAGAAAGGATATTAAGAAAATTCGACCTATTTTAAATCAAAGCAATAAAATAACCACCTTTAGCGAAAAATGTACGTTATTTTTTTATATTTTCAAAAATCAAAACGTTAACCTAACAGAAAACTAAACCTTTTTTGTAGAAAAAATAAAAATGGCATCCATATCGGTTTACTACCATCTTAAAACACAACTTAGCCTATTTAGAGAGAGTTTCATCCTATTTTTTTATTCGTATGTCATTATATTGACTAATAACTTTACTGAAAAAATAAATAAATTATCCATCAATTAACTTAAAAGTCAAAACACGTTAACTAAACTTAAGAAAGGACTATATTACCTATTGAGAACTGCCCATAAGCTTTTATCTCAGTACATATTTTAGATCGAGTCAAAATTTTTATTTATAAAGTCCTTTATTTTATCATCTGTTTTTTTTCTGTAAAAGAGCAATGATTGACATTGCGCAAGTTGTAATTAAACATTATTTGTTATAAACTACCACTAGTTTTATTGTCTAATAACAAGAGTGAAGATCTCATTTTTCTGTGTATAATGTGTGTGACATTCACAAGTTACCACAGAATACAGTAAACAGAAAACAAGTTTTGCATTGGTAATTTTAACAGTACATTCATTACCTTTTAAAAAAAAATGGTGCTATCTATCTATTTATTTAGCCTTCTTCGATCCATCTTTGGATATAGGCCTCCTTCAATATCTTCCACTCTTTCCTGTATGACGCCGTGTTCATCCATCTAGTCCGCATGTTTCTTCAAATCGTGCGCTCATCTCATTTGTGGCCTTCCACTACCTCTTTTATTTTCCTAAGGTCTCCAGTTTACAATACTTTTGTTTGACAGAAGGACGATCGATTTAACAAATGTATTGGTGCTATCGCCCATGTCTTAAATGAAATAATATTTTGTAAAGCCATACAGTAATTTTTGGAAAAAAAACATAATCTCATAGCATTTTTATTGCATAAGGCTAAAGAAAGTCACAAATCAATGTCCTAACACAGTAAAGGCTTTTCTTAACCCTTTTTACTTGTTTTAAAACGATAATTTGTTATAACAGTGAAATCGTTTTGATTAGTTTGAAGCTAGAAGATATTTTCTTGTAATTTCTATTAAAAAGACCAAGTTTACAGGTCATGTCCATGTCTTTATGACTATATAGGTACATTATTGATTTTTATTAAAAAGATATACAAAATTAAGTAGCACATTCTAAATAACTAAAAATATAAACAATTTAAATAAATAAATTCGATAAGACCAAAGTACCATGTTTGATGTAATATATAGGTTTACACCAAAACACCAGATAACCTAAAAGATTGCTTAGCAGTTCCTTTTCCATACTATATAAGAGAAGTACTAATAATTGTTTCTAAAATTTAACCAAGGATAATGATGAATCAGTCTATTTTTCTAAATTTGACTTGACCTTTGAAATTGCATAAAGGTATTTGATTTTTTCCTAAAATAAAAACTCGTTTATTTTGAGTTAGTAATAATTTTATACATAATCTTAAAAATAATATTATTTAGCATAAATAATAATTATTAAAATAAATATATCATAATTCCCATTTAATAATTAAAGACTGGTTAAAGAGAAAACGCAATATGGAAATATGGAAATTTAGGTTATACATAACCAATAAGCTAACTTAATTATAAAATTAATTAAAATCAAACAACAAATATAAAACCCTTTGGTTAACGAGACATAAATTGGTTAAATGACTTCATTAGTGTGATTCAAGCAAATAAACTATTTTGAAAAACTAAATCAACTTTTGAAAATTATTGCAAATACCGTTGCAAAAAGGATACCCTGTATATTTGCTTGAATCAGTTTAAGTATAATAAAGATTTTTTCTTACAAATATGGCCTGCATTGAAACTTGAGATCTTCGTTTTTATTTCCAAGTTAAAACGTCTTGGCCCATAAATCAATTTACAGGCTATTAAAGTATTCCAGACCACTTGGGTCTAGAAACAAACATATACTTGAATTTTGGTAATTTTGAAACACATGTTCACCATATTTTATACCTACATTCTAAAAAGGGCTCTTCTATTCATTTAAGTGTACAAAGAAATGGTTTGGAATTTTTTAAAATAAACACACATCTGGGAAAAAACCTTTCGTAGCCTACTTCGTTAGTCTGTACAAATAACAGTGGCGTATCGGAATTTTATTTGGGGAAGGAAATATTATAATAAATATTGCATAAAACTATTTTGCATATTGTCCAGACCAGTGTATTATGTGTGTCCAAAACAAATATATTTTAAGATTTGGGAGGGAAATTTCACCTTTTTTCTTACCCTCCTGTAGATTCGCGTCTGACGCATCTATTCACATTTAACTTTACGGTATCTATCAATTAAACTATGATATTATATTTATAGATCAAACAAGCTTTCGTGAAAAAAAGTTTTGTTTCTCTCATACTTTTCCGTGGGTAACATGAAACCCGGGTTTGTTTTTTCATTCACGGGTACTATTAAATTTATATTTTTCAAACAAAGATCTATAGTGAGAAATGCAGTTCCTTGATTTAAATTTCATTAAGGTCGGTCGGTTATTTTTGAGTTGTCCAGCTAACTCTAGACAACAATGGCTTATGTACATAATTCCTAATATTCTCGTAACCACATCACATGTGACGATTTTTGTGCGTTAAATTAAAAAATAGATATAAGATTTTTATTTACAAACTAAAAAAAAATTGGTATTTTGATATCTATATGATATAAAGTTTTGCATAAAAACTTTTTGCAGTTGACCAGTACATTTTCGTAAAATCTAGATCATTCTTCTTCTTAAAATTTTGCTACTAAGTTAATGTATAAGTATATTGGCAAAACAATGAGTTTCTACCATGTCGTGTAAAACGTTAAAAAATGAGTAATTTACAGTGTTACACATTAGACCCGTGTGTACAGTGGGGTACTGAAACAGCTTACATAAATTTCTATCTATCATTTTTTCTTTAACTATATTTCATTTTTATAAATTAGACCATGAAGTAATTAAGACCTTTTGTTTCTATTTTTGTTAACCTTAAACGTGTTATTTGAGCTTTTAAACCTTCATTTTTGTTTAAGATAATTACTAAAACTTAAACCTATTGGTTAGTATTTTTTTTTGTTCATGTTAAGATTTAAAAGATATGTGAAAATGTTCGTTGGATAATTTTGATTTGTTTTATCTGTTAATGTAATTTTTTTTGATCATAGTAATCTTTATCAACTGCTAAGAAAAAGTAGCCCAAAAGAAAGGTCTATTTGCCAGGCCTACTTCGTACTTCGTACTGTATGTTTTTTTTTTGAAAAGCGCTAATAACACAATGCCTTCTTAGCTATGCTATTATATGCATAAAGTTCTATAATTTTTCAGTTAAGTTTTCTCTGCACAGTTAATCGAATTACTTCACAGTTTTGACCGCACCTTGTGTTAGTGTCCAACGAATTTAAGTTTTCTTTCTTTTTTTAGTATTCATTCGTTTTTTTCTTTGTGTTCCAAGAAAATGTTGGATAGATACATACATCCAGGATATTCTTAGCATATGTAAATAGCACTGAATCTCAAAAGTTTTAAGTTATTTACACACAGAGATTCTATACTGTAGTTGTCGTAGCAATATAATAACTTGCGTACGTAAATATCTTGGTAACCAAAAGATTTAGTACATTCGTTTCTTTGCTAACTTTTGTAATCTTCTTATCCTGTTTAAATAAAATATAATTTTTATGCAATTATCATCAGAGCTTACTTTCTTTTTTTTAAAAAGACTGTTTTTTTAATGTGTTATTACTATTTTGCTGTAGTTGGACTTACTCTATACAGTAGTTGTTTACTACTACTATGTCGGTTTAGAACGTTTTTCTACGTTGTCCGACGCCTATTCTCCACCTCCTTCGATCATGACAGTCATCTTCCGTCAGGTTTTTTTTTTGACTCATTGATCTTTGGATTGACTGTTGCCATTCCAGTTTAGGACGCCCTCTTTTTCTGCGCCCTATTGGTTGCCATTCTAGGACCTGTTTTGGTAATCTTTCGTCGTTCATCTGTTGTACATGGGCATACCATATCAGTTGCCTTTTAGTGATGTCATCAGTTATGCTTCCCTCGATTCCTATTATTTCTTTTATGATCTTATTTCTTGTAGGATCAGTTCTGGATTTTCTCATTGATCTTCTTATTGCATCCATTTCGACACTTTCCATTGGAATGGAATGGGAAGTGTAGTTGTTTAAATAAACGATTAATTTTTCTGAATTAGAGGTAGTTGACATTTCATCCCCTAACCATTATTTGCCAAAAAGTTTAATTTTTTTTTTCGTAATAGCTCAAGCTACACACGTATTAAAAAACCTATAAAAAAAAATATTAATCTAGATCCTGGATCAATCTGAAAGTCAAAAGGGACAATCTCTCTCTTGAGTTTTTAGATTAGATCGTCGATGTCAAAAAGGACAAGTTTTAAGTTTTTAATTTTTTTTTGTTTCAATATTTGCAATTTTGACACTAAAGATATTTTTTCTCTTGCATTGCAAAAGCAAGCCTGTCTATCATTACATAGACATATATAACATAAATTAATTAAGCAATGCCTTAGCATTTTAACTTAAAATTTTGCATTTGTAGAGCTTTTATTGTTTTATTCGCCTAAAAAGTTTTTAATTATCATCTAATCCTCGTAATTTATGAGCACTCATTTAAATTTTTTATAAACTTGTTTTAATTTTTAATAACTACGAGACCGATTTTAATGAAAAGAAAAATAATAGTGTCTAAACACTATGTCAAAAGCATAATAAATTCATTGAATGATGTTTTAAAGAAAAAGTTTTATTATATTTGTTTAAACCATGTATAAAATTAGTGTTATAACTTCGTTTTCTTTTATAGGTGAAGACATGACATTCAACAACTGTAAAGGTCTACGATTCTCTGGAGACTTCCCTCAAAAATTTTACTTGATTAATATTTTTATTTTTATTTTCAGGGATTGTATTGCTTGTATTGAGTTGTAAATGACTGACACATCAAGTTGAAAGTTTTTAAGAACAATTTGTTATAAAATTGTTTCGTAATTTTTGAGATATTTTTATAAATGACAAAAGTCTATTACTATCTGTTGAGTAAATATGTGAGAGGGAAGTATTTTTGAATTAAAGCGTCCTAGAATTTTCTTTTAACGTAACTTTGATATGGCTATATGGTATGGCAAAATGGATCTGTGTTTGTTATATGCATCTTTTGATGTATAAGGAATGTTATAAAACAATAGACCAATAATAATTCGCCAAGTGGAATCGTCGCGTTTTCTTTTTCTTTTGTTGTTTTTTTGTAAGACGAGGGCGAATTAATTTTTTCGCTGTTTGTATCATTATATTATAGATTATTTTATAAAATGTTTTTGATGGAATGAGTGTTTTTAGCTGGATTTTAAACTCCCCAGTCATTGAGAAGAAGGCTGAGGAGTAAATTAGGGAATTTTTCTTCTCCACTCGAGAGGGTGTTTCAATGGTATACCTTTAATTAAAATTTTCTATTGGTCTATATTTGTTTTGTTTGTTGCCGTATCTCCTAATATCGTAACTCAATTTTGAAAGATAGGGTTACGGTATAGTCAGTTAAATGTTTTAACCAATCTTTATCAAGAAAACTACTGAATTAATAATCGTCATGTTATAGCTTACATGGTCTACAGGTGAACTGGTCTAAAACAGCGGAAAAATTTTTGGGTTGGATTTTTGGGTTTCTTTCAAGTCAAATAATTTTGTAAAAATGGGAATTTAAATTTGGGAAAAACTATTCAAGGTAGAGGTAAAACTTTACCTATGAAACGAATAAAAAGTTATATCAGGGTAGGTTAATGAAAACAGTGACGTCACACCTAGTAGATTTCAGTAAGAGACCTAGGTAATTTTCTATTTCGTCATGTCGGGAACTCATTTTTGAGTTATACTGGATACACAATAGACCGGAAAATTTATTTAACAAGAAGATTTGGACTAGTTTCTTTCTTCGTTGTACACCTGTGTTTTTCTAACTCCAGTGAAGATGGCCACTTCCTGTTAGTGTTGAATCCACAGTGTCTTAGGTTTTCTAATTAGGGAGACAAAAGCGTTGTCGTTGAATAAATTTTATATTTCACAATACAATTTTCAATTTAAAATGGTAGATCTACCTATTCTTTTTATTGTGACGAAACATGATTTAGATTTGGTATACAAGAGTCACTATATGTTTTTGCAGGAACCTGTGTTGAAGTGATGATGGGATATTATTTTAAAACAGGTTTTATGGTAGACATTTGGACAATTTTTCTGACTTGGTTAAAAAAATAGGTTAATTAGATAATATTTGAGATAGTAACTAAAAGTTAGGATTTTTAGAAATTTAGTGTTTAATCGTATAGGAATAGAAAAAACCTAGAAGATACAACCATAAAGAGTAGACGACTCTTGAGTCATGCCATATCAAATGAAAACCGTTATATTTTTATCAGTGATATTTAAAAAAAAATATTAACATCAAGAAATAATCAGAGATTGGAAAAACAGACAAGAACAGCAGAATAAAGATGTATTTTCTTTCATTATAACATTTTATGATCAAATTTTTACTCTTTTTACTTTATAGGGTCGATAAGCCATTTAAGCTAATCTTTATGTCATTTGGTAATATTTACATTATGAAATTTATATTTTTTCTTTTGTCTTGAAATTTTATAAATAAAACCACTGTCTTTGGCTTTAGCAGTGATAACACCTATAGACTAACGAAAAAGTCTCATTTGAATTAGAAAGTTTTAAATTAAAAAACATCTTAATGGCATTAAATATTTAAAATCAAGTAAATAAAATCTTTGTATAAAAAAAAATTTTTTAGTGTACAGCAAACAACTGTTTTTTTTTCTGTAAAATGTTATCCGTCAAACTAATTACCATAAAAACTAAGTGCATAAGCACAAATTTTATAAAAAAATAGCTAATTAGCTGTGGAGATTGGTAGTTGGCATAACAATCGCTGGACTTAGAGATAGTGTCCCTATCGCGTTATGCCACAGTTCTATCTTGAGGTATACAGAGCTTTTGTAACCTATTATTATACGTGAAAACCAATTCTTTAATCTCTTTTGTACTTTGCTTTAGTAGAAGTAAATTGTATCTTTTCAGATAATATCTGCATCAATCATCTGTCAGATATGTAATTTTAATCTTGTTTTTTGTGTTACACGGAAAAAGTGTAATACTTAACTTTTTATTATTTTGGTAGTCATTTTTTTTTTCTAGTGACCAGAACATTTTAGATATTTTGTAAACTTTTAATTGTTTTTTTTTATTTTTTGTAATATTTTAAAAAAACAAAATATCATTTTATTTTATGTTAAAATCCACACATGCCTTTTGGTTTTGTTCTTTTGTGATAGATATGTGTGTTATAGTAAATCAACGTAACGTAATGGTTAAAGTATTAACGTAAAATCGATTATATATAGTATATTTTAGAGTCCATTATTTCAAAAAAGCTTTGTTTTTTTAAATAGGGATCATTTGCTAAGATCCCATAAACCGAATAAAAACTACGTCATCAACAGTTAAAATTTTTCGATTTATGTACATATATATATATTTTTTTTTTTCCATTTTGAAGTCATTTTTGAATCCAATTGGATATTATCATAGCAATCTTAACATTGCTAAGATACATTTTTCTATTTTTTTTTTCTCTTCTCATTATATTATAACTTGATAAAATCAATATTATCCAAATTAATAACATTTGATTGTGTAAAACTATTTTTGAATTTTTGTATTGTTTATCAATAAAACAATATTTTATTTTTTATGTTTTTCTCCTATATGGAAAATATTCGACGATATGAACTTTAAGTACAGTCTGTACCATTTAAGCCAAGCAAATTCCATTTTAAGGATAAATTTTGATAATTTTTTTTTTAATTTTGATATTTTTTAAAATCTACACTATTTTAAACAACTTAAAAAAAATCTCCACTTTTCTTTTACTCTATGAGTACAATTGTTTTTGTAGAACTTTTCTACGACTGTATAACTATGTCAAATCACAAAAATGTGTTGTCTTTTCTAAAAATGTTTTTTTTGTTAGTTTGTTCCTTTCTGTTTGCTGCCCTAGTTAATCGATAATATAAAAATATTCTCTATAACGTCATTATTAAAATGATATGCTAGTGCGCAGGCATAGCATTAATCAAGAACACCTAAATTATTATTTTTGTACTATTTTTATTTCTGTTATCATCTTTAAGTAATTTTGTTATTAACTAAAGCCTATACATAATTTCCTCTATTAATGATAAACAAAAAGTAATTTATGTATACTTTTTGCGTAAATAATCAAATCATTAAATCACTAGTTGATCGTTTAAGGAAAACTTAGCGTAAAACTTAGTCTTTCTAAGATCAGTGTTTATTTTTCATATATTAGCAAGCATTATTTCATTTATTATTATTTTTATTATTTTTTTTTAAATATTTGCTCACTTTAAGTCTTGCGTTATCTAAAGAACCTTATCGTTTAAGATACCTTTTGTTTTTTTTGTCAACTTATTAAATTGGAAAAAAAGTATGTTATACCTAAAATATTTTAAAGTCTTTGTTTTATTATTTTTTTCATATTTTCGAAGTAAGCCCTTGCCTGCTTGGACTCTAAATAGTTCTTATTTAGTAGTTTTGGAAAAATAAGAAATGAGTTTGTCACCCAAGAAAGTTTTTTTCTTTTCATAACACCAAAAAGAGTCGATTGAAGCAACCATCAACTGTCATTTTTGTTTAATTTTTTTTTTGTCATTCGCTTCAATTGGAATATAATAAGACATAATTTTATTTAAAATTTTATTATCAACTAAGATTGTTTTATTTTGTTTGTTTTGATTCATGCACTTTAAATTCGATAAAAACCTAAATTGATCAAATTTTAAAACATTTGCTTACATTAAGTCAAGTATTTTAAAGCAAAGATGTCTAATTTTCAAACAATGACATCAATATTAACCTGCTTTGTTTTGCTGCTGTTCTTAGTTTTTCAAAATTGTGTAAAACCAGCTTACAAATAATTGGAAAATAAAATAAAATGCAAATTAATTAGAAAATGAAAAACCCAACTTATCATTTTCAAACATTTCACACCGAAAATCAATCTAAAATCGAAAAATGTTATTTTTTTTTACTGAAAGCGAAATTTAGTAGAAAAAGATCTAAGAAGGAAAAGTTTGAATTGGAAACAGCTAATGTTTCAGGAAAAAAAATTTTAGAAGGAAAATTCGGAAAAACTAAAAATTCTAGGAGGAGCTTTATTCTAAGTAATTTTGAAAATGTGTATATTCATCTGGCTGGATTTGTTCTATTTTCATTTGTTCATGATTTTTTTTATTGATTGGTTCTATATTGAATCATTGTATTTGATTTGTTCTAATAAAAAAATATTATATTTGGATTTGTTCTACTTAAAAAAAATCTATGTGAATTTGTTTCATTTGAGATTACTCTATCTGTTCTATTTGATTTTCTTTATAAAATTTAAAATTTTTTGTATCATTAAAATCTTAACCATGATAAAAACTTGTATTTCAGTTTTTGTATCATTTTGTGTTCGTTTTTGCTAACTTGTATTTATTTTCAGTTATTCTTTCTATCACACGAGTTATTTTTATATGATTTGTTTTTGTTTCGATAGAATATTCCATGTTTGTTTTAAAGTTTATTGTGTTAACCTGGTAGGGCTGTTTTTTATTACACTGAAAACAATAAACCAACTTAAATTTTTTTTCAAATATTGTCAACTAAACCTTTTTTTTTTCTCGTAATTTTAAACTAATTTTGTCTTAAGGTATTTGAATTTTTTATAAATTATTGTCAAATAAACTTATTTTTTTTTATTCGGTATAAATATATTTTAAAGTCTTAAAGTAGTTAATTTTAATATTTTAGTTAGTGTTTGTAATGTCTTACTTGTATCTTTGTTTTAAAATTTGTTTTTTATGCAAACACGTTTTTTGGGTTAGACAACCTTTTGTGGGTTCTTTACCGTCTAACAAGTTTAGCTCACCTAAAACTTATTTATGAGATATACTCATAAAATCAAAAAAAAAAAAAATTCAATTTTTTAATATATTTTTTTTTAACCAATTAATTTTGTTTTACATAAGGTTGGTTTATTGTTATTAAAAACATTGTTTTTCTTGTATTAAAATTATTTTGTTTTTAGGTCAGCTATTGCAAAGTGCTGTCAACCAACCAACAAATTTCTTCCACAAACAGTTTAATCAACCAAGCAGCCATTCCACCATTAAAGTCATTAGATCTGCCAAGCAGCCATCATCACTACAATAGACGTCTTCATACAGTCGCTGTGCAAACCTGCAATTGGATGCTTCTTTCCAAATTCAATACAGAGTCTGCTGTTCATCCTTCATTTCAAAGATGGCCAATGTGGAAACTTAGCTCTTGCTGCGTACCTAGTGTTTGTTTAACACTATGGAGGAAATGGTTTGGTTTGGAGACTCTCTTAATTTATATACGTTAACTTAAATCATTTTTGTTTGTCTCCACATATTTCTGCATAAGCGTGTATATAATATATACCTTAATGTAGTAGTTTTCAAACAATGTGTGTTAAAATTATATATTTCTATATATATTTTTCGGTTTATTTGTCAATTTTATTTTGCCCTCATTTAATTTAAGTTATCGTTGTTATTAACCTGCACTGATATTCTGATTCTTTCAGTACTGTTTGGAATCTACTGATCGTTCACCATGTTTGTTGCTGACTAGCTGATCTAAGATGTTGTACCTGATCCAGTGTTGCTGTTTTGTTCCAGAATGGAACTTCAAGTTTTTTCCAGCCAGAATGTTTGTTGACCATCAGATATCCAGAGAAGAAAAATGGAAACGAAGAGCGTTATAGTTTTAGTTTAGATTTGTGTTGTCTGCACTACTTAATGCTTGTTGTTATAAACCATTTTATTTCGACTTGCGTTTAAAAAAAATTGTTTATACTTAATCAGGGGGGAGTAATGTAACAAAACGGGATTTGAATATAAATGGTATTTTTGCCATTTATAAGTTTTTAAAGATTTTTAATTAAATATTGTTTTGACATCAACAAGCATTGATTATATGCAAGACTAGGTTAAGATTAAGTAAAATTTATGGCAACTCGGCGACTTGTTTTTAGGCATGTTTTCAGGTTCGCTGTATTTTAATAAAAGTTGTATTCGGCTAATATGTCCTTTGAGCCACTAACATCAACATAATTCATATTTTGTAACTGGAAACAAATTTTAAACTATTTTCAATTAAAAAAGAAACACACTGTAAGATTTAAACTTTACCGAATTTCTAAATCCACGCATCTTTGAATTGCGGTGGTATTTTGTCTCTTTGTCTTTCTCGCCAATGCGAGGGAGCTTGAGATTCAGACCACGGCAGCCAAGAGTGTCTGTAGAGAAGAGTGGTGGAAGAAATCCGTTAAAGAAAGCTTAGATTTAGACCAATCAGCTAGCGACAAACTGAGAATGTCTAGAGAGCGGGGTATTGAAACTTTCGAAAGTCGTCAGGGATTTTACTCTTTAGTTTGCCTTTGCCTGGTACACTTTCATTCACACTTCTTAAGGGGGGTTTTATTTCAACTGTATTGTATAAAACTGTTAACTTTAATATTCATAATTATTTTGGTCTTTTCTTTTAGAGTTTATTGATTGTAAAGTCATTACTGTTTCCAGTGTTTTGAAATAATGTGTTTAACTGTTTTATGGTTTTTTATCAACAAAATACAAACCATTCGTTGCCCTAAAATCGGCATTTTTAATTAATAACATATCCCAAACCTAAACAGTAATATTAAGTAAATTAAACAGTTGATTGAATAGTTTCACTCATTCAATCAACGTTTAAGATGTTGATAAATATATATATTTACAACAAATATATAAAAGGTTTATAAAGCCTAAAAGTTTAAGAAGTGTAAATATTTGAATATAAAAGTTCAATGGTAGTAAAAATTTGATATTTAAATAATAAATATTAGAAGTGAAAGTGTGAAGCTGCAAGAAGAAAATTGAAAAGGTATGTATGATTATCCTATTAGTTATACATTTGAGAAAAACGTTTATAGCATACTTTTCCTCCAAGAACCGCCAAATTCCCTTTCGAGATCGTGTAAATTTAATAACATATAGTAACATATAATCTTTTCATAATTTATATAAGTTGTAGCCTAAGTTGGTAGCTTACAACATTTAAGCCTTGGCCACTTGAGGTGACAGTACCACTGTCACACACGCCAGGCCCCTGTTACAAATTGAAAAATAATGTTCCATTGTTGTTTTTTTAATAAAAAAATTGAATGCAAGAAAAATAATCTTAAAATACTTCTTTCTTCTTGAAATATGAATTTTTTAAAAAATGAATGAAATTTTTTAAATATTGTTCTGTGTAAATCATATTTATTTAAATAAAAGTATGCACTCCTATATTGTCCACAGCAAAACAAATTGTTTTCTGTAGATCACACCTCATTTAAATAAACAAGCACTCCTTAATGTTTACAGCAGGACGAGAATTTTTTTCTTTTAAAAAAATTTAAACAAAGAAAGGAGAAAAAAAAATTGCCTTCTGAAGGTCATATTAAAATATGGTCCCTTAGCCTTCAGCTAGACAAAAAAACTATATCTGCAAAATCTGTGCAAACCATGGGAAATAACACATGCGGTCCAAAGTTTACACCAGATCACAAAATACAGTAATTTCTTTTTATATAAAAAATTACAAAAGTTAAGTGAAAAAATTTAGTTAAAAAAAATCTCAAAAGTTAATATATTAAAAATAATTAAAAGTTAAAAGTAATTTCAAGAAAAAAGAAAAACACGCTTCGAATTATTTAGGCACAGAATTTCACTAAATATTCGAGCTATATGTCATGTCCTTTCGTCATTGTCATGTCTGTCTGTCCGTCTGTTATGTCTTGTCATGTCTCCCACCACTCACCCTTCAGTAACTGACTGGAATAAAGATAGAAAGTCCAGTTCAGGTACCACCAAAAATTTAAAACTTAAAAAAAAACAGTTACATAAAATACTACAAAAAGAGTTAGACAAACAATAACATAACAAAAATAGATATCAAACAATCTTCAAATATATAAAAAAAAAATATTTTAAGTTAAATTCAGTTAAACAATGTTCAAATTAAAAAGATTTTAAAGTTTCCAAAACTTTTCCTCCGAACCCAAGAAGTCAACACACCAAAAAAAAATTGACAACATTTCCCTAAATTCTTGATTTTTCTATAAAAAAAAAACACGTTGGGCGCCACTTTGTTATAATTAAAATAGAGTTGAGGCCACTTTGTTATATTATTTTTTGATATAATAAAACTTTTTGTATATTATTGATGTTGTTTTAATATACCCCAAATTTACCTCGGCTAGGTAGAGCTATTTAGGGTCGTGAAGTTCCTTTAAGAAAAATATTGTCAATTTTCTATTTTTGAAATGATAATAGACCTCTATTTACTTTGACACAATTAACAACAATGGTGATAAATTTTTCTTACTATCACCATGTTACCAATGTATCAATGCAGGAACGAAATAAAAGATCAGGATTACTTTTTGTTTACAAACCTTCAACATTTATTTTGTTTCAGAAAGAAGATCAAATAAAAATCAAATGATCAAATATAAACAAGAAAAAAAATATTAATTTTTTGTTGAAACTCTGTTTCTTAAAAAGGTAGTAAAAAAAATGTTATTAATAAAATTATAGATTTTACTGTTCAAATATAACTTAAAAGAGACATACTTGTTTCTTTTGATGTACAATAGTGAAAAAAAAAATATTCACATATGTTGTAATAGTTTTGTCGAGAATTGAGGAATCTTAACCCAGGAAATGTTAGACTCAGTATACTTGAAGTAATCTTTAAAATACAACTATGGTTTCAATCATTTTCCACCGATAAAAACAAAAAAATACTTTATTTTCTGATCAGGTCCGTCAAAACACCCTATATAAATATTCTAAAGTTTCATCAAAATTTTTACATACTGTACAGTAATTCTGTAGAATTACCAAATAAAACTTTAGTTTATTCACACCAAATTATTTATTTTTTCGGGACACAAATCATCACCTAAGTTTATAAAAAAAACAAAAATGTGTATTTTGGTTATAAAAAAAACTATATGAAAAAAAAACAAACCAGCTATCGGCAATAGCTATATAAAATTTTAGCTGTATTAACCTGTCTAACTCTATTTCAATCAAAGGTGCTTATGATACCTATAACCTCAAATTTAACCATATGGTCATGTCGTAGTGACTATTGTTAATTGGTACCCAGCTATCCAAAAAAGAAATGAGAGCGAGATCCAGGATTAATTACTAGCTTAAAATCATAATCTGGATTCTAGAAATCCCATGTAGGCACAACATTGTGAACCCATTATAAATAACCTATAACCAAAATACCATATAGCCAATATATAAATATTTTGTCGAACATAGTTCGAACCATAAAACAAAAAAATATAAAACTAATCAAAATTTTTATAAAAAAATTAAGTAGTCTAAATAGAGAGATTTCCTCGGCAAAGAAAAATTTTTTTATAAAATATATATATATATATATATATATATATATATATATATATATATATATATATTTATGTTATAACATATTAACCTAATTAAAAATAAAAATCTGGTATATGCAATTGAATTTCATATTACTATTAATTAAAATTAGAGCAAAGTTCTAATTTATCCTATAAAGAAAATTTCAAGCCACGCTTGATGAACAAAAATTTTTTTTAAAGGTTATGTTATAACTTAATTAAAATACCTTGTTTCTCGACAAAATCTCGAACGGAAAAAGCCGATTTTTGTAAAATTCCTCTCAATCTCCCAAACTGCATAGCAATCACTGACCAATCAGATTCCTCAAAACCAGAAAATTTTCATTCTCCAGAAAATCAATAACACAAATCCGTATTCATTAATAAGACTAAAACTGACTGAATAATTTTGAGTCACTTTATTTAAATTACAAAAAACTTATGTTTATTGTTTTATAGGTAAATAAATTAGTAAACAATCTCAGAGTCTTTGCAAAACTAAGCTTTTTAGGTTAAAATACAACACGGCCTATTACGCAATCACGGTCGTACGTAAGTTGAACAACCAGAAAATTCTTTCTATCCCTGTTTCACCCGAATAACAAAAAAAAGGACAGACAACTCACTCGATCCTATTCTGAAACTGAAACTAATTCAAAATGAACCTCTTCCCCAGCAGTTAATTCTCTGCATAAAATCAATAATCTTGAGATTAACCTGACTACAGAGAGGTAGCGTGCAAATCACCGGATAAATTTTCAAAATATTCTAATTAAACTCTCTCACGTAAGGTGTCGCTAGAGGTTATTTTTTTAAAGCAAATATTAATTCATTTAGCAAAAACGCGTTACAGAAAAAAAAATGAAATTTTATTCGTAACAACTATCAGTTACATTTCAGAAAAGTTTCTGTCCCAAAATTATTTTATGTGGTGAAAAACTTATGTAGAGCGTATGTGCTTTACTGGTATGCATTCATCAATCAACTGTGGTGCTCTGCCGACTTTACCTGGATAAAAATGCATGTTTCTGTTTTTAATGACAAGTTTGGGTCGTTTTATACTGTTTTCACTAGTAATACCACTAAAGGTTAAATTATTTACGGAAATTTTTTCGAGCTAATGAATATTTTGAAAATAATTCTCTAAAAATATTCATTAGCGAGAAAAAGTTTATGGATTTAATTTAACCTCGCGTGGTATTCGGTAAGAACATTCCACACCAAATTGAATAAATTTAAAATCTATTTTTTGACTCACAACAATGCCAATTTTTTCTTCGACGAGACACCAGCAAAACATAGTTTTGATTGACTTGATTATTTAGTTACTATGGCAACTAATATTTTGTCATTCTGCCTACCTAAATTAAAAACTAAAAGCTGTATTATTATTTTTATGACTAGAACAAGAATAGTTGAAAATGTTCTTTATTTCATTTTCATATATTTACGTTCATGAATAAATTTAGTTTTGTTGCAGTTTCAGCACCAATAAGATTAATTTCTACTTATTGTAGTTTCATAAAAATAGCAGTCCAGAATGTAAAATATTATATTCTCTTATTTTATATCAATTTTGTGTTACATCAAGTGGTAGAAAATTATAATTTTCACAATGAACAACAACACATTCAGTTCGCTCGCAGTTTCGTCATCAATGGAATATTAACTTACATGTTACAAACTTTTTTTTTAATTTCCCGTTTATCCAAATCGACTAAAAATAGTCCAAACAATCATTTTCATGCAAAAAAATCGTTATATAGTGCGTTTGGACAAGCGAGGTACAACGCAGTAGAACCACGATTTATTTTGAAAAAATCTGGGGGCAAGTTTGTCGCGTCTATAATTCTTAGGAATATGTCATACATACAGGGTCTCTAGTTTGTATGTGCTTTATTGTTTCGAAGTAAAAAAAGTTTTATAAAGGATTTACACTACTGATTTACGCCGCTGTGAAGCCTCTCAAATTATAATTTTGGTTTTTCGGACCATTATTTAGCTTATATTTTTAGCTTCGTTCTAACTCACTATTTGGTAATTCATGATAAAAACGGCCCGAAAACTTCTATTTGCGTTCCAACTGCACGTTGCATTAAAAGTTTGTATAAGTGCTGACAATCCATAAAAACATCAAAAAAAGTTTTGTCGAAACGTAAAATGGCTAAAAAAATTTTTTGGACCGTAATTAAATCGAAAATAACCAGCAATCAAAAGTAAAATAGACGAAAATAATTTAGAAGAAACGTTGTTTTGATGATCCGTAAAATTATTGAAGATAATATAGTTAAAACGTAAAAGCACCGAAACAGAGTTCAGTCGAAAACGAAAGAATAATTGAACCGTAAAAAAGTCATATCGCAAAAAGGCCAAACCGTACAAAAATAAAAGAGCAGAAAGCAACTCAAGGAAGATGTATTGTTGTCGATCCGTAAAGTTGTTGAAAATAATTTAAACGAATAGTAGTTTTGTCGATCCGTTAAAATGTCGAAAATTAAACGCACGATACGCAATGCAGAAAAGACGCAAAATCATCGAAACGTACCTTTGTCGAAATGCAAAAAGATCGAACCGTAGAAAAGTCGAAGATGTATTGTTGTCGATCCGTAAAGTTGTTGAAAATAATTTAAACGAATAGTAGTTTTGTCGATCCGTTAAATGTCGAAAATTAAACGCTCGATACGCAATGCAGAAAAGACGCAAAATCATCGAAACGTACCTTTGTCGAAATGCAAAAAGATCGAACCGTAGAAAAGTCGAAAATGAAGGTGCGATGTTGTCATATTTAGCAAAATTTCTTGGTTAAATTCGTTGAACTGGCGCTGACCGGTTAGGTTTTGATAGGCTCTTAAGTTAGGCGAGTATGATGTAACAGTTCATTTGGCAACATCGGTAGTTTTTTGCAACTGAGTTATATAATTGATGAGTTTTCGATTCGACTTTTTTTTACAGTTTGACCTGTTAATTACGTTTCGATGATTTTGCGTCTCTTTTTCATTGCGTATCGTGCGTTTAATTTTCGACCATATTATTTTCGACATTTTTACGGATTGACAAAAGTACGTTTGCCTTAAATTGCTTTTACTACGTTTTGTTTAAATTGCTTTCATCAGCATTAGGATTTTTCGTACTTGTCGTACTGGCCGAGAAGAGCAGTCCGTTGGCCAGTTGGAGCCCCTAATATATTCAAAAATAAAGAGTTGCTCAACATCTCATATTGTTTGTCATTTTTAAAATTCTATTCTAAAACCTGCATTTCATTCGCTCTTGACAAAAATGTAACAAACCGTTTAGCCCAATAGTGGTGGTAGACGCTTTTTACTCATTGGGCGTCGACCGGTGAGATACCACCATGCCAGAAGTGAGTAGCGCTAAGTGGTATCACCACGTTCCGCTACTGCGCTGGCAGTCCGGTTCCAACAATGAGTAACAGATAGCATGATAGCGCCTCCAGGATCAAAATATTCCGGAGGTAAAATACCCGACCACTCGGATCTCCGGGCGTCGGGTGATCCTGGGGGTCCTTCATGCAAAGATATTAAAAGAAGACCAAAAACTCAACTCAGAATTGATTTTAGCAATATAAGAGGATTAAGTACCAACATGAATTCAGTTCACCAACATCTTGAAGAACAAAGACCTGACATCCTTGTTCTCACTGAAACTAAAATCAGTTCTGCAACACCTATTGTGAACTATCTTTATCCCGGCTATGACCTACACCACCGATTTCGACATAATTTTGGGATTTGTGTGTACATTAAAAATGACCTTTCATGTCATCGAGAGGAGAAGCTAGAACCAGCGAACCTGGATATCATATGGCTGAAATTCACCTCAAAGTCATCGACCAAGTTCATTTGCTGCCTCTACCGACCGCCAAGTAACACCGAGTATCAAAACTTTTTTGCGACATTATCCGAAAACTGTGATAGTATACAGTCTAACTATCCACATGCGGAAATTGTTTTTTTAGGCGATTTCAACGTCCACAATATACCCTGGCTAAAACACCACAACAAAACAGATAATGAAGGCAGGGAAGCAGAAGCTTTTGCCATAAGTTGTGGTCTAACGCAGCTTGTCGATGAACCTACCCGTATCTCAGAAAGGGGTGAATTTGCAGCGCTTTTATACTTGTTCCTAACTACAAATCCTGACTTGTACACAATTCAAGTAGATCCCCCACTTGGTTCATCCGATCATAAACTTATAAGAACAAAGTGCGAAATGTTCATACCGCCAAGCCAACAATCACTTCCTCGTAAAATGTGGCACTATAAATCGGCAAAATGGAATGACCTTAAACAGTTTTACCTGGATTTTCCATGGCAAGAGGTTTGCTTTAAAACAGCTGATCCCACTATTTGCTGTAATGAAATAACAAAAGTAATCTTATCTGGAAAGGATGCATATATCCCACATACAATAAAACGCAGAGCTAATGCAAAACCTTGGTTCAACAGCCAGTGTCAAACGGCTGTACAGAAAAAACACAGAGCATATAACCTTTGGAAACGACAACAAACCGCTCAAAACCACACATAATTTATAGAAGCCAGAAATAGTTGCAAAATTACTATTGACGCCGCCAAAGAAACATACAATCAAAGAATAAAAAACAGGTTGCTGAATTGTCCAAGTAGTTCTAGGTCCTTTTGGTCTCTTGCAAAAGCCGTTGGATCAAACTTCACCAAGTCATCCATACCACCACTTACAGATAAAAATACTCACTTAGCCACAACATCAGAGGAAAAAGCCAATATGCTGGCCAAAATCTTTTCCTCCAACTCAAACCTAACAGTGCCAAATGGAAAAACTCCACCGTTCATTGAAAGGGTTTCCCATAGTATGCCAGAGGTACCCTTTTGTCACAGAGAAATACGAAAATCTCTTAAAAAGTTGGCTACAAACAAAGCAATGGGTCCAGATGGCATTCCCGCGATAGTACTCAAAAATTGTGCTAGCGAACTCACCCCAACTTTCGCAAAATTATTCAATTTATCTTATAGGCAAGGAGTATATCCATCATCATGGAAGTCTGCCGCAGTACAACCCATTCCAAAGAAAGGAAAAAAGACAGATCCGTTAAACTATAGACCAATTGCTCTACTTCCGGTGATATCAAAAGTAATGGAAAGAGTTGTGAACAATCACCAAACCAAGTACTTGGAAAAATACAAAATTATCAACGACAAGCAATACGGATTTCGAAAATATAGGTCAACTGGCGATTTACTTACATACGTCACTCACTTATGGCAAAAAGCGATTGAGTTGCGAGGTGAAACAAGAACAATTGCCTTAGATATATCTAAAGCATTCGATAAAGTCTGGCATGAAAATCTGCTCAACAAGCTCAAAGCAACGGGATTGTCGCCGAGACTTTGCACTTGGTTTGAAAGCTACCTTAAGGATAGATCCATTTATGTTGCACTGGATGGCCGGAACTCCAACTCTTACCAAATAAATGCTGGTGTGCCACAGGGAGCAATCCTTTCGCCAACACTTTTTCTGATTTACATAAATGACCTCATAGATAAAACAGTAAATCCACTTTATTGCTTTGCAGATGATGGCAATGTAGTCTCCTCAGTCATACCACCCACTCAGTGTCTATCCGCACGTGAATTCCATCATCTTAGACTAACTCAAATATCGCAGATAAATAACGACCTGGAGACAATAGAGGACTGGGGCAACAAAAACCTTGTACAGTTCAACGCGCAGAAAACCCAAGCAGCCCTGTTTTCAAAAAAGACCAGCACCGGTGAGCCAAACATCATGCTATCTGGAAGTGCTGTCACATTGCAGAGCCAGTTGAACATCTTAGGAGTCACTGCAGAGACCAACATGTCTTGGCACAGTCACGTGGCAGATATAGCCAAAAGCTTGGGGTGCTATTTCGTACAAGACATCTGTATACACCAAGCCAACTGCTGACACTCTACAAAGCCCAGATTCGACCAACTATGGAGTACTGCTCACATATATGGAGTGCGGCACCCAAACATACCTTAATGCTTTTGAACACCGTGCAAAAGCGAGCTATCAAGCTGATCAATGACCCCGCACTTACCCGTAGCTTGGATAGTCTCGAACATCGAAGAACTGTGGGCGATCTCTCTCTCTTCTACAGGTATTATCACGGAAAATGCTCTAAAGAGTTGGCACGTATGATCCCCCCGGGAGTAGCACCTACTAGGCGAACACGTCAAACAGACGGTAACCATCAATTTACTGTCAAAATAGAGGCACCAAGAACCTCATTATATCAGAATTCATATCTCTGGAGAACAGCATCGCTGTGGAATAAACTCCCTGCGACAGTTTTCCCTGCAGGTTACAACCTGAACCGTTTCAAAACCAACACACACCAACATTTTCGCGCACTTGCCGCTTGTCGAGCGTGATAGGGATCTCCTTGCGAGTGCGCATACCCGTTAAAAAAAAAAAAAGTCCAGAGCCTAAGCCACTTTTGTCTGCATTTTTGCTTGTCGTATGAAACTTGACACGGTTATAGTACAACACTATATTATTATTTCACGAAGTGGTGCTCATCCCGAACCCAGTGCAGAGCAAAGATACAGGGTGTTTATTTTTAATTGCATCTATCTCATTAAAATTCTGTATAAAATTCAATTTTTTTTTACGGTTTTGCGCACTCGCAAGGAGATCCCTATCACGCTCAAAAAGCGGCAAGTGCGCGGAAATGTTGGTGTATGCTGGTTTTGAAACGGTTCAGGTTGTAATCTGCAGGGAAAACTGTCGCAGGGAGTCCATTCCACAGCGATGCTGTTCTCCAGAGATATGAATTGGTGCCTCTATTTTGACAGTAAATTGATGGTTACCGTCTGTTTGACGTGTTTGGCTAGTAGGTGCTACTCCCGCGAGGACCATACGTGCCAGCTCTTCAGAGCATTTTCCGTGATAATACCTGTTGAAGAGAGATAGATCACCCACAGTTCTTCAATGTTCGAGACTATCCAAGCTACGGGTAAGTGCGGGGATCAAAAGCATTAAGGTATGTTTGGGTGCCGCACTCCATATATGTGAGCAGTACTCCATAGTTGGTCGAATCTGGGCTTTGTAGAGTGTCAGCAGTTGACTTGATGTATACAGATGTCTGGTACGAAATATCACCCCAAGCTTTTGGGACGCCCTTTTAGCTATATCTGCCACGTGACTGTGCCAAGAGATGTTGGTTTTTGCAGTGACTCCTAAGATGTTTAACTGGCTCTGCAATGAGACAACACTTCCATATAGCATGATGTTTGGTTCACCGGTGCTGGTCTTTTTTGAAAACAGGGTTGCTTGGGTTTTCTGCGCGTTGAACTGTACAAGGTTTTTGTTGCCCCAGTCCTTTATTATCTCCAGGTCGTTATTTATCGGCGATATTTGAGTTACTCTAAGATGATGAAATTCACGTACGAAGAGACATGTGGGTGGTATGATTGAGGAGACTACATTGCCATCATCTGCAAAGCAATAAAGTGTAAAGTTATCTATGAGATCATTTATGTAAATCAGGAAAAGTGTTGGCGAAAGGATTGCTCCCTGTGGTACACCAGCATTTATTTGGTAAGAGTTGGAGTTCTGACCATCCAGTGCAACATAAATGGATCTATGGATTAAGGTAACTTTCAAACCAAGTGCAAAGTTTCGGCGACTATCCCATTGCTTTGAGCTTGTTGAGCAGATTTTCATGCCAGACTTTATCGAATGCTTTAAATATATCTAAGGCAATTGTTCTTGTTTCACCCCGCAACTCAATCGCTTTTTGCCATAAGTGAGTGACTTATGTAAGTAAATCGCCAGTTGACCTATAAATGCTTTAAATATATCTAAGGCAATTGTTCTTGTTTCACCCCGCAACTCAATCGCTTTTTGCCATAAGTGAGTGACGTATGTAAGTAAATCGTCAGTTGACCTATATTTTCGAAATCCGTATTGCTTGTCGTTGATAATTTTGTACTTTTCCAAGTACTTGGTTAGGTGATTGTTCACAACTCTTTCCATTACTTTTGATATCACCGGAAGTAGAGCAATTGGTCTATAGTTTGAACGGTAGAGTTTTTCCATTTGGCACTGTTAGGTTTGAGTTGGAGGAAAAAGTTTTGGCCAACATATTGACTTTTTCCTCTGATGTTGTGGCTAAGTGATTATTTTTATCTGTAAGTGGTGGTATGGATGACTTGGTGAAGTTTGATCCAACAGCTTTTGCAAGAGACCAAAAGGACCTAAAACTACTTGGACGGGGATGGGACAATTCGCCGCAGCCGATTCGCCGTGGCCGATTCGCCGCGAGACAATTCGCCGCCGGCCGATTTGCCGCGGGGACAATTCGCCGCGAGATTTTTTAAAATGATATTACCATTGGCAATTGTTTAAACAGTTTTATTTAGCTTGAATTCATATAATATATTTGTTTATTTGTTTGATCATAACTTTTTCAAACTTTATCAACTAGTTATTTGGTGGTTAGTATAATAGAATTCAAAATTTTTTTATTAGAAAATTTAAAAAAATGGTGGATTTTCCTATTTATGAACCGATTTGCCTCAAACTTGAAACATCGCGGCACTTAAGGTAACTTAATACAATTTTTGACTTAAATTAAAAAAAAATAAAATGGTGGATCCAAAATGGCGGATTTTCCCATTTATAAACCGATTTGCATCAAACTCGGAACTTTGAGATCTTTCAGCTCGCTGATTATTATTTTTAACTAAAATTTACAAAAAATCAAAATGGCAGTTCCACAATGGCGAACTTTCTTGTTTATAAACCGATTTGCCTCAAAATGGGGGGGGGGGCTGATTTCTCTGGGGGAGGGGGCGAAGCCTCATGATGGCGAATTTTATACTCTTTAATCTTTTTATTCATGAAATATGTGAAAAATATCTAAAAAAATCTTAGGCTTGGGGGGGGCCTAGGCCCCGAGGAATCCGCCATTTTCAGAATCCGCCATTTTCAGGTTTTAAAATTTAGATTAAAAATTGTATTTAGTTACCTTGCTTCAAGTTTGAGGCAAATCGGTTTATAAATAAGAAAGTGCGCCATTGTGGAACCGTCATTTTGATTTTTTAAAATTAAGTTAAAAATAATAATCAGCAACCTGAAAGATCTTAAAGTTCCGAGTTTGATGCAAATCGGTTTATAAATGGGAAAATCCGCCATTTTATTTATTTTTCTAATAGAAAAAATTGTTGAATTGTATACTAACTCCAAATACCTAGTTGGAAAAGTTTCAAAAAAGTTATGATCAAACAAATAAACAAATAAACTATATGAAGTCAAGCTAAATAAAACTGTTTAAACAATTGCCAATGGTAACATCATAAAATAAAAAATCTCGCGGCAAATCGGCCGGCGGCGATTTGTCCCGCGGCGAATCGGCCGCGGCGATTCGGCTGCGGCGAATCGGCCGCGGCGAATTGTCCCCTACCCACTTGGACAATTCAGCAACCTGTTTTTTATTCTTTGATTGTATGTTTCTTTGGCGGCGTCAATAGTAATTTTGCAACTATTTCTGGCTTCTATAAATTCTGTGTGGTTTTGAGCGGTTTGTTGTCGTTGCCAAAGGTTATATGCTCTGTGTTTTTTCTGTACAGCCGTTTGACACGGGCTGTTGAACCAAGGTTTTGCATTAGCTCTGCGTTTTGTTGTATGTAGGATATATGCATCCATTCCAGATAAGATTACTTTTGTCATTTCATTACAGCAAATAGTGGGATCAGCTGTTTTAAAGCAAACCTCTTGCCATGGAAAATCCAGGTAAAACTGTTTAAGGTCATTCCATTTTGCCGATTTATAGTGCCACATTTTACGAGGAAGTGATTGTGGGTTTGTGGTATGAGCATTTCGCACTTTGTTATTATAAGTTTATGATCGGATGAACCAAGTGGGGGATCTACTTGAATTGTGTACGAGTCAGGATTTGTAGTTAGGAACAAGTCTAAAAGCGCTGCAAATTCACCCCTTTCTGAGAACAAGACTCTAGCCCTACCAAGTCCACTTCCAATCCCTGACTTCGCATGCGTAGATCTACCAATATTATTTACCTCATGTATTAGAATAGATGTACAGGGTGATTTTCACTTGAATGATTCTAACCACATGAAAATAGAAAGTTTCAAAAACCTAACCTAACGAAACCTAATCAGATCTAACCGAACCGAACCAAAGCAAACTAAACCAATATTTTTTTTCAAAAAAAAAACTTTACTGACTTTCTACCCGGGATCCTAGAGGATGTGAATCCAAACCGGACCGTACCGAACCGAACCTATCCAAACCTAACCCTACCCAACTAAACCTAATTAGCAGTATGTGTTGTAGTTTAGTTTGGTTAGGTTAGGTTTGGTTCAGTTTAGTTAGGTCCGGTTTGGTTCGGTTCGGATTCACATCCTCTAGGATCCCAGGCAGGAAGTCAGGATTTTTTTTTTAAATTATTGGTTCAGTTTCCTTTGGTTCGGTTCGGTTAGATTTGATTAGGTTTTGTTAGGTTAGGCTTTTGAAACTTTCTATTTTCATGTGGTTAGAATCATTCAAGTGAAAATCACCCTGTATTCATCTATTCTAATACATGAGGTAAATAATATTGGTAGATCTGCGCATGCGAAGTCAGGGATTGAAAGTGGACTTGGTAGCGCTAGCGTCTTGTTTTCTGAGATACGTGTAGGTTCATCGACAAGCTGCGTTAGACCACAACTTATGGCAAAAGCTTCTGCTTCCCTGCCTTCATTATCTGTTGTACTATACCAAACTAGAAATTGCTATCGAAAGAATCTATGAACGGCTAGTGGTTCAAATAGACTTACCAAATTTCTCTATGAAGCGAAGAGTCGTGATTTTCTAGCTTTTGAGATCATACACTGGCACCAGTATATCCTTTCGTGTGCGACTACTTTGTCCATTTCGCGACGATACCGCGACGGGCAGTTTTATTCAAACCTACTAGCATGTATACGCGGCCAAAAACTAATTCGCGCTAGTTTGGCCGATTTTACTATTTTGCAACTTACAACTAAATTAATATCTAAAACTATAAAAACCCATCAAAAATAGTATGATTACTGTTTTAGCTCAAAACAAAAGAAAATATTCAATAAAAGTAAAAGAAACTAAAAATACGCCGGTACTTAACATTCCCGCCTCCAAAATAAGGATTATTTTCCCAACCTACTTAACTATTGAGAAGGTAGTGGGCAAAGTTTTACTACGGGTCTTTTGAAAAAACCTTGAGCCGTCTTTACAGTACAAACCCGACAAATACCATCACTACCTAAGTGCACCTCAGTTATTCGACCCAAACGCCATTGGAGCGGAGGGGTCGACTCCTGTTTAATTAGAACTAGCATTCCTGTTTCAACAGGCTTAGATGCTTTGTTTCATTTGAAGCGTTGCTGAAGGGTGTGAATATACTCATTAGACCAACGCTTCCAATAATCTTGAGTCATTCGTGATAACAACTGCCATCGATCCAAACGTCCAATATTTAAATCAGTTAGGTTTGGCGATGGTACGGCTGTGAGAGGCTCTAACACTAGAAAATGCCCTGGTGTTAGCGCCGTTAAATCTGTAGGGTCAGAGCTAACACTGCACAGTGGTCTAGAATTTAACATGGATTCAATCTGAACAAATACAGTATTTAGCTCTTCATATGTCAATTTTTAATTACCTACTACTCTAGCAAAATGTGTCTTAGCTGATTTGACGCCCGCCTCCCATAGACTTCCAAAGTGTGGGGAGAAGAAGGATTAAACGACCAAGATATTTTCTCGGTTTCTACAGCTTCTTGCATAGACTTTATAAGCTCTCTCTGAGCTCCTACAAAATTAGTCCCGCAATCACTAAATATCATGTTACAGCGACCTCGTCGCGCAATGAATCGACGAAGGGCGGCTAGAAAACAATCAGAAGTCATATCTGTTGTAATTTCCAAGTGTACGGCCTTAACCGAAAAACAAACAAAGAGACACAAATAGGCATTTTGTACTCGGGCACATGTACCTTTAAATAAAAGCATATCAAAAGGACCAGCCATGTCCACTCCGGTACAACTAAATGGCTTCACCTGATTAAGACGAGTTGCAGGAAGATTAGACATCAACTGTTCCACAGATTTTGGATTAAGCTTAAAGCACTTTATTCACTGCGATATAACATTATAAATCGCTCTTTTAGGGGATAATATCCAAAATTGCTGACCAATCAAGAACTGTAAAGTCTGTAATCCAGGACGATAATTTCTGTTATGACAATCTTGGACTATCAAACGTGTCAATTGATGCTTTTGAGGTAAAAGGATTGGGAATTTTCTATCAAAGCTAAGCCACTACAATTACTAATTCTACCTCCCACCCTGAGTACGCCATCCTTATCAATAAAGGGCGCTAATTTGCGTAAAGGTTTTGAAAGAAGTTGTCCATTTTGTAAATATTCAATTTCCCTTTCAAGTACTAGTCTGAACCATTTTTGCAAGGAAAACTAAAGCTTCATTAGAGTTCTATTTCAATCAAAGGACCACGTCGTTTTGTTTTCTCATCTTTATTTTTACAATTGACGATAAAACGACGAAAAATCGCTACTATTTTTTGTATCTTTTGAAGAGAAGAATACCTATCGAACAGATTTAAAGGAAAACTAACTTCAGTAATGGCTACTAAAACTATATTTCTTTCTTCTTCACTTATAACAGATGAAAAATCTTTTATTTCGGGTTCCTCAAACAACAAATTTTGATCACGTAAAAACTCAGGACCCTTCCACCAGGTCGAACAAAGTACTAAATCATGAGGCATCATACCACGACAAGCATAATCAGCTGGATTTTTATCTGTCGGAACATAGTTCCATGAAGAGGGTGAAATATTTGACTGGATTTTACTAACTCTATTGGCTACAAAACATTTGAGTTTGTACGGCAATGATTTTATCCATGCCAAGGCTACCATGGAATCTCACCAAACTACGATTTTGATAAATTTTATCTTATTCTTGTAAACATCCAAGACGTATGCTAGCAAATCAGACAATAAAGTTGCACCGCATAATTCTAACTTCGGCACGGAAATAATATTTTTAATTGGAGCAACTTTCGATTTTGCCATAACTAAATAGGTTTTAACATCACCTGTCGAGGTGATGACTCTAATATAAACAACAGCGGCGTAACCTTTCAGAGAAGCATCAGAAAACCCGTGAAGTTCGTAAGATGTAGGGAAACTTTCAGTCAACTTCCTCGAAACTTCAATAGATGACATTTCTTTTAGTTCTGATTTATACCGAAACCGTTTATTTTTAACATCGACAGGCGGATCCTCATTCCAATCTAAGCCTAAAGTAAACAAATACTGTATCAAATGCTTAGTGAAAAATGTTACAGGACAAATCAAGCCTAGAGGATCGTATGCTCGGGCCAATTCTGAGAGCATAATACGTTTTTTACAATTTATATCTAAGGGATTTACTTGGTATGAAAACACATCTCGACTAGGATGCCAATTAAATCCTAAGATTTTAACAAACGAATCTGATTCTAAATCTAAGTCCATCGAAAGGGCACTGTTTAAGCAAAGGGATTCTGGGAGATGTGAAATCAGACTTGGTTCATTGCTGGACCATTTCCCAGGTTCAAATCCACCTCGCTCTAACAGACTCATGAGTTGCTTTTGTAGCAACAAGGCATCTTCTAGCTTGTCTTCCCCAGTTTCTACATCATCAATGTAAATATCTGAACTAAGAGCAATCGAGGCTAAAGGAAATGAATGACCTTCATCTTTAACCAACTGTGCAATTATTCTAAGAGCTAAAAATGGAGAAGAACTAACTCTGTGGTCAAAGAATACGTTGAAATCTCATCGTGAGGAGAAAACCTCCACAAAATTTTTTGATGCATATAATCTTCCGGTTTTATTTGAATTTGTAAATACATTTTTCTGATATCAGACACCAACACGTAATTATGCAATCTAAATCGCAACAATATAGACACAATATTGTTTTGGACCAACTAACAAGGTGTCATTTAAGCTATTTTGATCAGGGGGTCGATAGAACTGGCAAAATATCATGGAAGGTTTCTGCTCAATATTTTGAACCAAAAAGGCAAAACAACCTTAGGTATTAGTAAACACAACATTCTAGAGCTAATTTTCTTACGAATTTCATTCTATGAAGGAAACAAAAACCGTTTTCCGACACGAGTTGTACGTCGAATTTATTTCTCAGTGTTCATACAAGTCAGTGATCGCGAGCCGCAGTGTTGTCAGTGCAGCTTGGTAGAATTCTTTCACTTATTTCAGAAAATCGAGTTCGCCGTGATTTTTATGACACTTACTTTGACAGACAAGTATGAAGGAATTTCACAATAAACAAACAGAATTTTTAAAAAATTATATTACTAGTTATAAAAAAATGATAAGTTGATTTCTCACACGTGCGGATATGGTGTTCGGTGGGGCGGATTATTATCCCAGAGAGAGGCTCCATTTCTCTTAAATACGCCTCTCACAAAAGACAAGAAGATTTGGATAGCTCTACTTGGATAACCTCTGTGGTTCTACACGAAGCCTCACCTATAAAATCTCCTGATGATATAAGAAGAGAAACATAGTATACAAAGTTTTCCATCCCAGAGAGGCTCCATTTCTTTTAAATATGCCCCTCACAAAAGACGAGAAGATATGAATAGTTCTACATAGTCTTGAAGCTTCACTCATAAAATCTCCTAATGAAATATGAAAAGAAACGTACCTACCTATAGTTAGTATACAAAGTTAAAATTATCATAAAAATTCAAAATAATGGATATGTATAGGGGAACATCCTTAAATTATGCAACGCAAAAAGTCAGAATTTTTAACTCCCCCTCGTAACGCATTTTCATGAAAAAACACATTAAAAAAACATTGCGTGTAATCATGACGCAAAGCCAACCCCCTCTTGAGTGTTTATATTCCTTATAAGGAATATAACTGGATCAATTTTTTTGAGGGGCTTAAATCAAATTTGGTAATAAAACATTTAAATAATATTGGTGTTCTTTGGATGGTTATACACAATGGGCGTAGTCAGGGTGGGGCACTTGCCCCACCCTGCCTTGTCACCTGCACCATTAAAGGGGAGCTATAAAATTTTTTGCTTTTTTGCCCCACCCTGAGTGAGACCCTGACTTCGGCCATGTTATACATGGTTAGTTTACCAGGTGCTTATTTTGTTAATTTAATTTGGCAGGGTTATAGTTACACTATCTGCTTATAGGTACTTACTATAGCTTTTTTAACTATAAACTATAGCAACCCCCACAACTAAAATCATTATTTATTACTACAAGCATGTGACATAGGTATACCTATATATCTATTTTTTGTATTTTTTTAAATTTAACTTTGCATACCTATACTATCCATGAAGATGAGATGAGATGATGCTAGAATAAATTATTATTTACTTGTATAATATAATTCAATTTTTTTTGTTAATAAATTATTTAGAAACCTTATGCAGTAGGTGCTTTTTTTTCACTTTTATTGGGTCACTGAATAATGACTTTTCAGTCCTTTATTTTAAATCAAAAACTTTGAGTTTTTGGTTACTATAGAAAAAAAAAGTTATGTAAAAATTTTACATTTTTTGTAGCAAATATGTTCTAATGAAAAGCTATTTGAAATACATTTTCCTTGAACGAAAATTCGTTCAAAAACATTTTCTTTAAATGGAAATTTGTTTGAACAAACTTCTAATCGAAGAAAATGTTTGTTCGAACAAACTTCTAATCGAAGAAAATGTTTTTGAACAATTTTCTGTATATAGAAAATTTTATTGAATGATTATCCTTTTGAAGAAAATGTTTTTTTAAATTTAATTATTGATTTAGAATCTTAATAAGGTACTTTATTTTTTTATGTGTTTTTGGTGATTATAAAAATACTCTGCCAATATATGGGTACCTAAGCTCACACTAGATACTATAGTTATAGTGTACGTGTGAGCTAATATAACTAAAAACTGAAATATATTTTATTCAACTCCATACTCAATTACCTTTCGTTTCATACCACACAAGCCATGTTTTGACTTAAACTCTAATTTTTGAAATCTACCCCCACCCTTTTTTTAAAACTAAAATGTATTTTGTTTAACTCCAGATTCAATTACCTTTCGTTTGAGATCACACATGACATATTTTCACTTAAACTCTGAGAGAAACTTTTTTTTTCTCAAAAAAATCAACATAGCTCACACTACTATGGTATAGTACCTAGTAGTGTGAGCTAAAATAAATTTTAAAATTAAGATTTTACAGTTTTTGTAACATTTGAGTAAAAATATGTTCAAATGGAAAATTCTTCTAAATCATTTTCTCCTAAAACATTTTCCTTGGATGGAAATTTCTCGAAAAACATTTTCTTTAAATGGAAATTTGTGCAAACAAGTTTCTATTTGAAGAAAATTTTCTCTTTGAAGGAAATTTTATTGAATAATTATCCTTTTGAACAAAATGTTTTTTAAAATAAAAAGTGAATTAATTATTGAAGAAGTTTCTTCAAGGTACTTTATTTTTTTAAATTAAAATAACGACTGTTTTTGGTGATTATAGAAAAATAGTTTTTAAAATTTAGATTTTACATTTTTTTAGAACATGGGAACAGAAATTTGTTCAAAAATATTTTCAAGAAAATTTTACTGAATAATTATCCTTTTGAAGAACTGAACAAAAAATGTTCTATAAAACATGTACTCAAAGTATGTAGCAGGCATGTAGATAGCTTTTCTTTCTGGGGGGATACTCCCATATAGAAAGTCCTGTGTTGTTTCTCAGTGACGGTGCATGATGTTTTGGATAGGGTAGGCAGAAATGCTTGCCGGTGGCAAGTCCACTGAATACAGAACATTTTAGTAGTGAAGTGCCCAACACTAAAATTTCATATTAAAAACTTGTTCAAGGAGGGGGGAAATGTCCCCCAGTGCCCCCCCCCCTCCTTATATATGTGCCTGGTATCTATTTCTCACAAACTATTATGAAACTGAACTTCACTTCATATTGCTCAACTGTTTTTGTTTGTGGAAATGTAATCACTATACGCATTTTTCTTATGAATAATATTATTTTTAATAAGAATTAACAAATAATATTTGATAATACATTGTATTCTATTTCACATTCACATAGTTACATTACTATTCTTGAATAAATCACAAAAGAGATTTGCGTGGCATCTACTGGTCTCGAAGGATGTTTATTTCTCTGCAACAAGTTTGTTATTTGGACCAACATAGCAGATGATAGGTATTGCTTGCAAGCTTGAGAAGTTTGTTGTTGTTGTAGACACATAAGTAACCTGTAACAAAAAAAATCCTATATTAAAAACTAATATTTTTCAAAAAGATAAATTTTCCAGCACTAATTATTTTTAAAAAGTACTACTTAGGTATGCAAACAAAAGTTTTTTAAATTTTAAGGCCTGAGTCTCAAGACCAACTTAAGCTGAAATTTTCTTGATTCCTACAGTTTTTACTGGTATTTTACGCACAGGAAATAATTTAGCTATGCCTTTAAAAATATTTCCAAGTGAAAAAAAAATCTTTTTTTGGCAAAGGGGCTCTTGTTAGCGAAGTTACTAGACAAAACTAGACTAATACTTACGTTTGAACATATCGTACAACAGCTACAAAACCAAAACTATCGAACGTTGAACATAAATATAAATTAGTTGAATATAAATTAAAATAAAAATTTCCAGAAAAATGCAATCCTAACCCACTTTTGTCTTTATCAAGCTTATTTTTTGTTGTGAAATGCAGAACTGACTGACGGTAGCGTTGCACAGTGGGCCAAATCAGATATCCAAATGCAATTTTTCTTGGTAATACTAAATATTAACAAAACCAACATTTTTTGAAAGAATGGAATAAATGTATGTTTATACGCCAAGGAAGTAGCTTGGAGAAGGGGGTAAGCCCTCTAAGATCAAAATTAGCCCCTTTCAAATGAAATGAACATAATCTATCAGGGGCGCCGACCAAGTCCACAAATAACATGCGGACTAGGCCTCCTTCTCTGTTTTTTCTAGAATTTTAGTAAATAAGCTCTCCTAGAAAAAGAAAACATCGTTTTACTTTAATTGCTGTTTTTGTAGTTTAATAATAATATACAAATAGAATCCTACATAAAAAGTATAACTGCCTGTATTTCTATGGGAAGGGGTAAAGTGAGATATTCCCCTCCCCCATAACCAGCCCCCTCACAACAAACCTACCACAATCTGCCCCCCGTCCGATATCATAAGGACTGAAGATTTTTGAAGTGTAAACTTCTTTAGGCGCGTTTAGCAGTTTTTGTGGGTACTGAATTAAACTGAGCCGTCAGGCTGGGCAATGTAACGCTCATTCGGGTGAAGTCGGCTCGAGTCGACTGTGAGAGGAACATTCAGCGAGCGACATGATGATGCAGATGAAGGCCAGTATTATTAATTTCGCCTTGTTGAAGTTTACACTTCTGCCGTGTGGTCTTAAGCACACACAATAATTTTTTATTTAATGATATGACATAACTTTGTAAAAGTCACTTTTGCATTTGGGTAGGGGAATGTGTCCACGATCAAACATAACAGGTATTTTCCTAAATAAACCAGATCACGTTTTTATTTTCCATAAGTAAAGGCTCAACGAAATCTTTATGGTTAAATATAAAAGATAGATCAGTGTCCTCTTCTAATACAAAAAATGTTTTTAAAAAAAAGAAACATTCTGTGCCGTTGTGGTACTTGTGTTCCAAAATAAGACAAGAGTTGCAACAATGTTTTAAGAAACTTGTAGGACTTAAATATGTGTTTCAAACTTATGTATGTTTTACTTAGTACACAGTTTTTTTTGTACTGAATTTCTAATTCAAATCGGATCATATACAATTTTTTATTTATACAAGGTGTTTAAGTTATTGTAAGTCAAACAGTTTATATAAACATAGACACGCAAACGCTTAGTTTTCGAGATACAGGGTGTTAAAATTTCATATATTTTTTAGTTTTTTGTTTATAGCTCGTGCAGTTTTTGAGATATGCAGCTCAAATTTAACACGATAGTAAAAATCTAGAAGGTTATACTTTTTCAGGGCTCATGTCACTTTTTTCCTGGGATATTTTTTTGTTGTAAGCCACTGGTAGATTCTATAACAAGAAATAAAATCCTTGTTTCGTTTCCAAATTTTTTTGTCTCTTTTTTGCAATTTTTTCGCATCTCTAACCGTTTATAAAAAAGCTTTTGCGCCAAAGACTGCTATCATCAAAATAAAAAATGCTTCGGTATGGCATGAAGGCTATATCAAAATAAACAAAAAATATTATCTCGAAAACTAAGCGTTTGTAGCCCTAGGTTTATATGAACTTTTTGTCTTAAAATCACTCAAGAAATTTAATACTAAAATTATGTTATTGAACACCCTGTATATATGGGTCTGAGTGGAAGAGCGTGCTAAACAAACGATTTTTTTTCTAATAGTGCCTAATTTTTCTAAAATTTTTGTACGCGGCGACATTTTTTTCATTGAATATTTTCTGTCATGTGCACAATAAGGTTAATGGGTGGGTGGGAGGGTAGAAGAAAGAAAATTCTTATTATTTGTATTTTTTTGCAATACTTATTTCAGGTACTAGCAGATGGAGCCCATCTTCAGTAAACTAATTTAGCCTACCTAAACTATATCACACTCGTCCACCTTGTACGAGTTTCCTTATATCTTCCATTACTTAAATCTTTTTCCGATCTAAAAATTAAACCTATTAAATGAACGGACAAGTCGCTCCCCTCGGTGGCGCAATAGTCTAGGTACTAATTGTAGGCTAGGCTACAAATGTCCGCCCTTTTTTTGCATTGGTTCGGTTAGGTTTATGACTTTTGTCTTCAGGGCTCAGATCTCTAAAAAGAGTATCATTATATAAATCCAAGTATGTGACATTCTCTTTAATTTTGTTTTAATGACTGCCTTTTTAAATTAGTAGTTTTGTAACCGTGTAACCAAATTAAATATAAATGTTCCGTCAATTAAAACGAATAAGTTGTATAGTTTTAGCGTATAGTAGCCATCTTGAATTTAAAAAAAAGCCGTATTAATCTTTATTTGCATTTAAAGCCTTAAGGAAGGTATCGGTTTCTTATTCCAATTGATTAATAACTAACCTAAAAAAATAACAATAGCCGGCTTCGCTGGTTCAGCCTGACTTGCACATGTCATAGCGGAAAAATATCGCCTTAACAAGAGCTTATAAAATATGTATGCCAAATTTCATTAAAATTGGTTAAGTAGTATCTGAAATAATCTTTATTTTATATTTGCGATCATTTTTGTTAAGTTGGATTGAAAAACTTATTTTCTTTACATATATTTAAAAAAAATTTTAATCAGTACCTGGTCAAATATTTAGCTGCATTTTAAATATGAAATGTTTTTATAGGACACCCGGTACATCGGTAGCTAAAATTTTGAGGATTTACTACCCCTTAACCTTGTAATACAAAACTGCTAAATTATAACAATTGGTCCCACTGTGCGACGACCCTCCACGCTATTCATCGCCACTGCCAAGGGGTGCTGTGGAGTCTAGACCGGCGGCGTTGCCAGGCATCAGGTTAAATCTTGAGGCTAAAATTTTTGAGTCGGCCAAAACGATCGGAAGGTTAATTTACAAAAATCGACCCCTAGAAGAAAGCTTTACAGATGCATCATAAACTACTCGAATCTGGGACGTGGTACTACCAGGTTTGAACACAGCATGATGAGGGATTATATAACTACTACTATTTTCCTCAGATTTGGGAACTAAAATCATATATTTACTATCTAAATATTCTTGCATATGTTCACAATATTGTTTGTAAGCTAGGGGGTCCTTTAAGAGACGACGCTCTAAACTCAAAAATCTTCTAAGTGCTAAAGACTGTGTATTTGAGAGAATGGGCTCCTCAGATTGCTTAAAGGGCAATGCTACTACATAACGACCAGACTCATTTCTACCAACAAATTCTACATATTTTTTCTCACATAACTCCTCGTCAGGAGATACCAAATATTTGGAGGGTGGTTCCTCGACTTCCCAAAATTTTTTCATTACGTTTTCCACAGATCTACTATCATCTACTAAACTAGCTACTGCGCAAGTCATCGAAGACGCTTGAGACACAGCAACTTTACCCATTAGAACCCATCCAAAAATAGTTTCGAATGCGACAGGCTCATCTGGATTTTTACCAACTATTTTTCCACCTTTCAAGCAGCTACCAAAGATTTCAATACCTAGAAGCATATCTATCTCAGCTGCAGAATTAAATTCAGGATCAGAGTGTTCCAACTTCGAAATATGCGACCACTCTGGCCTATTCTCAATACTTATTCTAGGCATATTATTACAAACTTTAGGCAAAATTAAAGCATCAATATCATATATTGGATTAGCTTGATTTGAAGGACGCAAAGAACAACTAGCTGTACCTAAGGCCTTTGTTTCTATTCCACCTATACCACAAATGATAGTGCAAGTCTTTCTATATGACAATCCAAGTTTTCTAAAGCATTTTTCTTTAATAAGATTAATTTTGCTTCCTGAATCCAAAAATACTCTTATATTGTGTACCATACCCCATGCATCTAAAATATCTAACCATGCAGTAGCTAAAAGACATGTAGTCTTTTGGCTCTTTTGAGTTGAAACAACATGAGAAACAGCATTGTCAATTACCGGGACTAAACTACCTGAAGTATTTTCAGTTTGCTGGCGATGCTGACTCGAACGTTGACCACTAGAAGGATTAGGACTAGAAGTTTTAGAGAAGTTAATATACGTATTGTGTTTAAAATTGCATTTTTTACACGTATAAGTAGAGGGGCAATGGGCCACTGAATGTGAAGGTTTCAAACAATTCAAGCATAAATGATGTTCTCTAACTAGTGTGTATCTCTCATTTGGAGTTTTCTTTAAAAATATAGAGCATTTTGTGATACCATGTTCAGAATTAGTAGGGCAAAGAGGGCACGGATCGAAACTACTAAAATATGCACTCGGACTATTCTGATTATTAGAGTTTTGTTTAGAAAACTTAGGGGAGATTTTCCCTCTTGTACTCGAAAACTTTGAGCTCAATTCTGAGGTACTATGACTACCCATATTCATAGCCAACGTTTCAAGGGCGCTACATTGCCTTGCCAAAAATGTCTTGAGTTTATCAAAGGTAGGCAACTCATCTGTGTTTTGTAACTCGAACCTAGTTGCTAAGTCCACACTGATTTTCCTCATCATCAGAGAAAATAAAACAAAATCTCAGTGTTGTATTGGAAATCCTAACGATTTCTCGTTAAAAAAATCTAAAAACTTTCGAAGAGGAAAAGCATTTTCACTATCTAAACTTTCTAAATCTACAATAGTATTCTAATAATGTGAAGCTAAAATTCATTTGTTTTGATAGCGATCTAATAACGACTTGTACGCAATCTTGTAATTCGCATCAGTGACAGGTAACTGAGAAATAATAGATTTTACGTCATCGGTTAATGAAAGCAAGAGATAATTAAATTTTTCGACGTCTCTAAATGAATTATTATTATGAATAAGTGCCACGTAGAGGTCGTGCCAAGAGTGCCAGCTCTTAAGGTCTCCATTGAAGGTCGGAACCCCTAATGGAGTTAACCTCGTATTTGGAGCTGAGGCGCGTGTAGCTGCCGGGTCTATATCCGTAGATTTTGAAAACAAATCAAAATGACTCGATAATATATCAAAATAATAATTATCTACCTGAGATCTAACTAAATCTTCGCCGTCGAAATCACTCCCTTCAGTAACGCGTAAAAGTTGTACTAAATTTAAGTGATGTTCCTGAAACTTCGCGTAGGCATGTTCTAATGCCCCAAATCTAGTTTTAAATGATGTGTGATACTGAGGGTCTGCTTCAGCGTTGCGTGCTATTTTTTGGGTATCCTTTATGCGTGCTGCATAAATATCCCTAGAGGCCTTTAACTTTTTTATTTGTGTTTCCGTCATCTTTATTTTAGAAGGTGATTTCGAAAGTTCTAAAAAACTGTGCAATATTATCGTCCAAATTGGCGATTAAAACAAACTTCAAAAAAAGTAAAAATTGTTGCACAATATTTACAGTATGCCTTTAAGCACAAATAAAATTAAAAAGTCTAAAAATTGACTACTCAAGATTTTTCAAAAAATCAAAAAAGTTTTTGCAATATACTTTTTTGCATAAATAAAAACCAAAATCAAAAATATTTTTTAATTTTAAAATCTAAAAATTTTAGTCCCAAAAATATTGTGGCCGATTGCCAGCATCGTAGGCCTACAATTTATCGCTAAGGAATTTCGGTGCAAAAAAGGATTTGACGAAAATAGATTGATATTTTCTTTACCACGTATTTTCGCCAAATAAATGCAAATAATATTTAAAAATATTAATAGCTAATATTTAGTATTAAAAATTTTCTTTCAAATAGACAACAATACGTAGAGACAGAAGAAGGAATCTCGGAGAAGCTAAATATAATAAGCGGAGTACCCCAAGGATCAATTTTATCTCCACTCCTCTTCTGCATCTATACATCTAACATCACAAGCGGCCTTCAACATATCAAAGTTAACACGTATGCAGATGACACAATGTCAAAAATCATTTAATAAAGAACAGCGTAATGTAGCACAATTACAAGTAAATGAAGACCTAGATAGACTGGTAAAACACTCAGAAGAACATAATTTACTTATAAATGCTTCCAAATCATGTGTTTTGCTTTTTGGCAAAGAAAGAGACAGAAATTTCGAGATTAAGATAAACAATCAACCTTAGAAATCAAAACAAATGCAAGAAACTTAGGTCTCTTAATTGACAACAATTTAAGATTTACAAATCATATAAATAAATGTATGCAAAGGGCATATTGTAACCTTAAAATGTTATATCCAAGCAGACATATTTTATCGGAGAAAATTAAAATTAAACTATCGGATTCATTAATCTTAAGTCAATTCAATTTCTGTGACGTTGTCTACGACCCCTGTTTGGACGCCCAAACTACAGAAATAATCCAAAAAGTACAAAAAACTTGTTTAACATTTATCTATGGAATCAGAAAATTCGACCCTATCCGCCACAAATTAAAGGACACTAAATGGATTAATATGAAACAGCGCAGAAAACTACACTCTCTATGTGTTTTTCATAAAATAATTAAGAACAAACAACCAAACTATCCTTATGATAAAGTTAAATTCCGCTCTGAACACTATGGCCTCGGTTCCCGCTTGCGGGGTAGGATTGTAACCCCTGTTCATCGCACCGCATTTTTTGAAAGGTCTTTTCAATATAACATATGCAAATTATACAACTCAATCCCAAAAAAAGCAAGACCACTAAGTCAATTATCGTTTAAAAGATTTATTAAACAAGAGCTATTACAACAATAACTTTTTTTTTTCTTTTACATACTCTCTTGTTTGTTTTTGTTTTTATGAATTTTTGTTAACTTTTTTTTTAATATTCCTAATCGGATAAGTGACCAAACTTCTTCCTTATAGTTAAACTTCTTCTTTATAGTTAAACATTCTTGTACCTTTAAGATATATATAGTTTTTTTTTAAATGTACAGGTAGGTAATTAAAATTAAATTTATAAGTTTTTTATGCGTGTAACAATTAAAAAAGCAAGGGGTCGAACTTTGATCAGCTCTGCTGTTTTCGACTCCTTTTTGCAACTTTTTCATTTATTTATTTCATTTAAATTATTAATATAAATGTATTGTATAGTTTTGTTGCAAATAAATGTATTTATTATTATTATTATTATTATTATTATTTCGACTTAGACCTTACTCTTGGTCATTCACACTCCCTCTTATTTAAAAGGGGAACTTTCACTTATCCCAGACATTCTAAGTGTCAGAGGGATTAAGCTCTGTGGGCGCCCTTTCGGGTCCTTTGTGGTTGTTTCCAAGGAATTTTCTTACAACTCTTGATGTGTCGAGCAGTACTGCTTTCTGAATTTGAATGTATAGGTTGTTATTAAGTTCCAATGCCGTAAAGTTCTTAAGCAGTTGTTTGGGGATGATTCCAGTAGCAGATAATATGATGGGTATTGTCTCTACATTAAGCATGTTCCATTGTCTTTTTATCTGTATCTCCAGTTCTCTGTAGTTGACTATTTTCTCTATTTGTTTGTCGCGCACATTATGTGAGTTAGGAACAGTAATGTCGATAATAAAAGTCTTTCTGGTGTTCTTGTCTACAGCAATAATGTCAGGCCGGTTGTGAGGAGTTGTTTGGTCAGTAAGCACACTACGGTCCCAGTACAGTTTGTATCTCTGATTTTCTAGAACAGGCTCTGGTTTATATATGTAGTACGGCTGCTTTTCAGTTGATATGAGATCAAGTTTCAATGCAAGCTCTTGATGCAGAATTTTTGCAGCTGAATCATGCCGCTCTTTATACTCAGTTGCTGCAAAAAGTTGACAGCCGCTGGTTATATGCTGAACTGTTTCTTGAGCTTCGCAGCCATATCTGCATTTTCCATCTGTTATAGTTCCGTCTTTGATTATATATTTCAGATAGTTTCTTGTTGGAATCACTTGATCTTGAATGGCTAGAAGGAACGCCTCTGTTTCTGGGAACATCTGTCCTGAGATTAGCCAATAGTTCGACGCATTTTTGTCGACATTATCTTTGTTCATCTCGTTCAGGTGTCTTCCATGTAGTGCTTTTTTTCCATGTCTGTACTTTCTCTTCTTTAGTTCGGTAGTGTCTTACTGGTACTTGCTCATATTTCAAGTTTAATGGTAAATATGTATCTGCTTTACACACAGCGTTATATAATTCTGACTGGACTGCTTTTTTCCGAAAATATTCTCGTAGATTGGCTATCTGTCTATCATGGATTTCACCGATATCCACAAGTCCTCTACCCCCTTCTGAACGTTGTAGCATTGTACGTTCTATTGCACTTTTTGGGTGATGTACTTTATGTTTAGTCAAAAGTACACGAGTTTTTCGTTGTAGCGAGTCTATTTCCGTTTGCGTCCATTTTATAATTCCGAAGGAATATGTGAGGACTGCACCCGCGTATGTGTTAAGGGCTGAAAATAAGTTCTTATTTATTATTATTATTATTTCTATCTAAAAAATGTACTGTATTTCCAAACTAATTCAAAAAATTCGGCTCTGAAGGCCAAAAATGTACTATACCAAACTAGAAATTGCTATCGAAAGAATCTATGAACGGCTAGTGGTTCAAATAGACTTACCAAATTTCTCTATGAAGCGAAGAGTCGTGATTTTCTAGCTTTTGAGATCACACACTGGCACCAGTATATCGTTTCGTGTGCGACTACTTTGTCCATTTCGCGACGATACCGCGACGGGCAGTTTTATTCAAACCTACTAGCATGTATACGCGGCCAAAAACTAATTCTCGCTAGTTTGGCCGATTTTACTATTTTGCAACTTACAACTAAATTAATATCTAAAACTATAAAAACCCATGAAAAATAGTATGATTACTATTTTAGCTCAAAACAAAAGAAAATATTCAATAAAAGTAAAAGAAACTAAAAATACGCCGGTACTTAACATCTGTTTTGTTGTGGAGTTTTAGCCAGGGTATATTGTGGACGTTGAAATCGCCTAAAAAGACAATTTCCGCATGTAGAAAGTTTGACTGTATATTATCACAGTTTTCGGATAATGTCGCGAAAAAGTTTTGGTACTCGGTGTTACTTGGCGGTCGGTAGAGGCAGCAGATGAACTTGGTCGATGACTGAGGTGAATTTTAGCCATATGATATCGAGGTTCGCTGGTTCTAGCTTCTCCTCTCGATGACATGAAAGGTAATTTTTAATGTACACACAGATCCCAAAATTATGTCGAAATCGGTGGTGTAGATCATAGCCGGGATAAAGATAGTTCACAATAGGTGTTGCAGAACTGATTTTAGTTTCAGTGAGAACAAGGATGTCAGGTCTTTGTTCTTCAAGATGTTGGTGAACTGAATTCATGTTTGTACTTAATCCTCTTATATTGCTAAAATCAATTCTGAGTTGAGTTTTTGGTCTTCTTTTAATATCTTTACATGAAGGAAGCCCGGAGATCCGAGTGGTCGGGTATTTTACCTCCGGAATATTTTGATCCTGGAGGCGCCATCATGCTATCTGTTACTCATTGTTGGAACCGTACTGCCAGCGCAGTAGCGGAACGTGGTGATACCACTCAGCGCTACTCACTTCTGGCATGGTGGTATCTCACCGGCCGACGCCCAATGAGTAAATGCGTCTACCACCTACCAGTGTAAATGTAAAATGTAAAGCTAGAGCAATGAAACTTGGCACGGATTATAAGGACATATACACTTTTATTTTAAGTGATAAAGAGATTATATTGCTTTATTTTCTTCCAAAAAATAATTAATTTTTCTTTGAGAAATTTATGGTGTTATGGAGCTTAGTTATGCAAAATAAGGTGTTAAAATTTAATTCGGACATAAGCAAATTGTTTTTCTTTAAAATAAAAATTGCTGGACGGGTGTGACATATACAGGGTCGGAGTACAGGGGGGTTTTATTTAATAATTCAAAATTTTAAAAATCTAAAAAGATGGAAAAGTATGTGGATTTCTTAGACGTAAGGATATTTAAAAAAAATATATTCCAAATAAAAGATACTTAGATTTTATTTATATTTTACGAAAAGAAAATAAAAATTAGTGTGAACTGTTAAATATGCAGGCTGTTTTTAAAAATAAGTAAGAAAACCCAAAGTCAGCACAATACTACATAGCACAGCCTTTATTTTCTTAAATAAAAATTTTTATGCAGAGTTTTAAAAAGTAACTAGACAATAAAGTATTTTCGTAATTTTTTATTTTAGTGCTGAAAATTCAAATAACTCTAGATATCTCAAACAAACATCTCATTGCAATCACTATATTCTCGTTTATAAACCATTTATTGGACTCTATTTTTGTGATAAGTGCTACATCATTACCATTTCCTGAACGTATATACTGGGCCACAACAACTTTGCTGTCATTTTTACTGTTTTTCTACATTATTTATTGTAGCTACTGCCTTAATAAGACTTTTGCAGCAAAACTTGGCACAGTTTGTTCCCCATTACAGGCTGTGACAAAAAAATTTAAGTTAGTGTAATTTTGTAATATGCTGAAAGATACAAGGTGATATTAAAAAAATCATGTAAAAAGTAGTAGTCTGAAACTTTTGGTTATATCGGTTATGCAGTTTAAGATACCCCCTTAATTTTACTACTTGTTATAACTAGAATAAGGCGTTTTTTACATGGTGTAGATTGTTTTACTTAGCTTTTGTAATTGTAAGAAAATGCATGATGATGTTTCTTTTGTCAATATAATTTTTTTTTTAAATACGTAAAACGTTATTCCCAGCACTTATAAAATCAGAAAATATACAGTAGAGAGTTAAACTATTAATCACTTATATATCTGTTAGTTTGAGACTTTAAAACATACAGGGTATTCAAATTAAAATCGGTAATATTTTGAATTTTGTTATTATGAAAACTACAAGGTCGGTTAATTAGGCAAAATGTTAATATTTTTCCAATAACTAAATTGGTGGAACAAGAACAAAATTAACTGAAAATAGTGAATATCTCCAAAAAAAAATTCCTACTATTACCCAACTCTTGACATTAATTTAAAACAAGTAGGCTTTGGTGAGTGATAAAACAAAAACAAAAAAATAAAAGAATTGCCGTAACTTGTGGTAGGTTCTGCGTAATATTATTATATTGCAGCAGACGTTTTTAAACTTTGTAATTTTTTTAAAACTTATATTTTACAAATAAATTTTTTATGATGAATGAGGATAAAAGAGGTAAGTTTTTGCTGTTTTCCTACACTTTTATATTTTAGTAATAATTTCCCATATTTTTCAAAAAAAATCCTAAACATTTACGAACGATTTTAAAAAAATGTAGGAATATCATATTTTTCTTATATATATTATTTAGTTAAGTAGTCTTTTTACTTTCATGTCGCGTAAAAAAAATCTGCACTTAACTGCTACCCTGTATGGTAAAACATTATTTTCTGCTAGATGCCTCGAATCCCTATTGGTATAAAAGAACTATACAGGTTGGGTTCTAAGTAATAGTCCAAAATTGCAGGATCGATTCAGGGGCTCAAAATATTACTATTTGTGTATATATGCTTTAGTCCGAAAGTTTAGAACATACAGGGTGTTAAAGTTATTCTTAAAATTTCAAATTTTATCTCTAGCGAATTATATATTCAGTTTTTTAAAACTAAAATTGGCATACTGGGGTTTTTTGGGTCGACAAATACGAATATGATGTTATTTTTGATAGCTTTGGTAGAGGGCGCCACTTGCGGTATCTCTAGTGCATTTTTTGGCATATCTTTTTTGAGCGCTTATTTATTACAAATCTGATAGGATATTTCAAATCCTTGATGTTTTATAAATTAACAAATAGTAATATTTTCAGCTCCTGAATCGATCCTGCAATTTCGGACTATTACCTAGAACTCAGTCTGTATAGCAGCTCTTGTCGGTTGACCTACACTTTTAGCTACTTACGTTACTAGACCGGAAACATGGACTTTATAGGTCGACCCAGGAAATTTACAGCGCGACCTGGGGAGACCTGTAAAGTGTAACGTACAGAGTGATTGATCATATTACAGTGATGACGATTCAGAAAATGACGAATAATCAATTTTGTTCTGCAATATAAATATTAAAATTGTTTATATTTTCTTTATAGCTTAATCATTTCTAAATTAATTATCAGTTTTATATTTATATGTTAAGATAATATCAGATTACAAATATTGTTGTTGTTGTTGTTTATAATAGTTTAATAATTAATCTTATTAATTAAAAAATAAAACTTATCTATTATTATGTTATCTTGTGTTTACAGAGTTTAAAATGGTTTTTTATATAATATACATACACCTAAACTAAATATAACTAAGTATTAGTTTTATCTTTTTTTAACTTAAAAAATATTAAGTCGGTTTTAATTTCAACTTTTTGCATGTTTTAAATAATTACAAATAAAATCATATAGCTGTAAAATAGCTGCTGGTTTTTTAAGAAAATTACTTAATTTCTAAAAAATTGATTACTTTTGCGACACTCTGTGTAATAGAAGATTCGCATGTTTTTATTTGATGTATTTAAGGATTATAAAATTTTTTAAAAGAGGTAAAAATTAGTTAAAATATAATTTTAACATGAATCAGCGAAAATATGATTTTGTTATGTGGTAATATGAAAACACCCTATATAAAAAAGTTTCTGTAGGCTAATAATTATAATTTGTTTTACACTTTGTATTAATATTGTAATTTTAACACGTATTGAATAATATCTACGTGCTAAATAATTTTTCAATAAAATGTGGTGCGGCTAGCCCACTGTGCGACGTGTAGGTGAGTTATAGTAAAATTGGTGGAACAAGAACAAAATTAAACGACGTGTAGTTATAGTAGAAAAATATTTTTTAACATATACACATAGTATACAGTACCAGCAATCCATAAAAAATTATATGTAAATAAAAGCTGTCATGACTTTTTCTTCTTAAGTAAAAAGTTATTAATGAAATACAGTAATTTTAATTGTATAAAAAATATTTTTTATGTAATGTGTATTATCATTATTTCTCAAATATCTATTTAAGTTTTCACTTCTGAAAACCAATCTCAAATTGGATGCAATTATGTAATTTTATTAAAAGTGTATGCTTTGGTACATAAGAATTGGCAGATTATGTTAAAAATTAAGAATTCTAGAAAGGATCCTGTACACTTGTAATGGGTTTCTAGTGCACGGCTAATATCGATAAATTTTTAGTATGTTGTTTGTCTCACCTTACTGACCAATAATGGTCATGGGCCGAATTCCATCCTATGACCAGTTTCGGAGATACAAGGGCAATTTAAAAGATAAAAAAACGGTAAAAAAGTTTTTTTGTACGAATCTCAGAAGCGTCTACGTTTTAGCATGTTTTTAACAAGAATTGTTATTTTCCTGTACGGGGGATATCCAAAAAGTCTGCAAACCTGTAATGAGTTTCTAGTGCACGGCTAATATCGATAAAATTTTAATATGTTGTTCGTCTCACTTTACTGATCAATAGTTGTAATGAACCCGATTCCATCCTATGACTCGTTTCGGAGACACGGGAGCAATTCAAACGATATTGCACCAAAACGGTAAAAATGATGTGGCTTGATTTTTAAAAGCTTTGTTTGTACTAGTCACAAAAGTATCTCTTATGTACATATATTAGCATGTTTTTAGCAAAAAATATAGATTTTCTATATGGGGGTATCCAAAAAGTTAATTAAAATACGTTGGTAAAATATTCGAAAAGGTTCTATTCAACCTTTTCGATTAGACCAAAATAAATGTCTTCTTACCTTTAAAACCAACCTTTAATGAAACTTTTTTACGAGGTACACATGAAAAGTAGTGCAGTTATAAATTGTAACCAAAACTTTCTTAAAACAAAATTCTATCAAGCAATATTTAAAAATAACAATTAAAGTTAGTTTCTTAATACTCTAAATAGTAGATGTCTCAAAAATAACAAAGTCGTTATTTGGATCAGAGTTTTTATTCGTCTTTCGCATTTCTGTACCAATAGTCAGTCAATTATTTCGGGTAAATCTTCGACATTATTTCGATGACCTGCATCCAGGACTTGCCCTAAATTATTGGTAGATGGGTAACTGATATGTTCCTCATGGCGACCATATCCCATTATTTTGTTTAAGGAAAGTTTTGGTTATAATTTATAACTGCACTACTTTTTATGTGTACCTCGTAAAAAAAGTTTGAGGGGTGGGGGCATGGGAAATGCCGTGCACTTTACGTTTCCAGTTTTTAGAGCTACTGCGATATATATTTGAAAAAGAATTGGAGAGATACAACATCCCTGTCTTAAGCCTTTTGTTACCAGGAATTCTTTTGAAAGTCGAATTCCAATTTTAATTTTAGATTTTGACCCTTTGTATAGTTCTTTTATCGCTTTTATGTATGTATGATTAATATTAGTCTGCTCTGACACTGTCCATAATTTTTCTACTGGAACGGTATCATGTGCTTTTTGTAGGTCCACAAAGGTAACATGAGTCTCTATATTTCTGGCGCTCCTTTTCTCAATTACTTATTTAAGACAAATAACATTATCACTACAAGATCTGCCCGCACGAAACCCACTTTGCTCCTCTTCTTCTTTTTGTTCATGAAAATCATTCTCTATTAGATCTCTAAGAATCCTACCGTACAATCTACTTAGAGTGCTGGTTACTGAAATTCCTCTGTAATTTTTGCAATCCAGCTTATTTCCTTTTTTATGTATTGAGGAAATGAATGCAATTTTCCAATCATTAGGTACTGGATGTCCGTTTATTCATTGATTGATAATATATGTGTGATTTACGAGTAGTTTCTCTGATCCATATTTGAGCATTTCAGCATATATTCCCCCAGGTCCGCTAGCTTTTCGGATTTAAGCTTTTTAATAATATTCTTTTTCGATGATTACTTCCTCTCCATGTACTTCTATGTGCAGTCCCTTGTAGTGTTCTGTCCATTGTTCTGGTTTGATGATCTGGATGTTTTCTTTTTCTTTTGTTGGGTTTTTTACTGTAGAAATGAATTTCCATACTTCAGAACTCTGCCTACCTCCTACGTGTGTATTTATATCGTGGCACTTGCGCTCGAACATTTCATGTTTTTCTGTGCGTATCAAATTTCTTACCTGTCTTCTGGTTTCCCTGTAGATTTCTAGGTCTCTTTGCTCTTTATTACTGAGCCATTTCAAATATGTGCGTTTTTTCTCTTTGACAATTTCCTGTATTTTCTCCGTCCACCACATCTTCCTCTTATTTCTATTATCTTGGTATCCAACAGCTTCGTTGATTGCTTCCTTCAAGCTTTTTATTATGTTTGTATATATCTCTTCAAATTATTAATTTTTTATCTAATCGGTTCTGATGCAATCTTTGAGTACTTTCGATTAATAGATTTTTAAAGTTGTATTTTTTGATTGTCTTTGATGCATTCTGGGTTTTCATTTTCTCTAATACTTTCGTCCTTATTTGTTTTTCTTAAAGGGAATAATATTTTTTTGCTTTTACCAGATGGTGGTCAGACCCACAGGTAACACCACGAAGTGCTCGCACATCATACCACTTTAATTGCGAGTGTTGTCCACCTATAATAAGATTTCTTGTTGGCTGAATCCAGGTGTATCGATAATATCCTTATGTTTAAAAAAACCATTATTTATTTTTAGGTTGTGGGTTTCACACAAGTGCATCAGTCTTAAGCCATTATCATTTGTTACTTCCTCTCCAAATGGTCCTATCACTTTGCTCTAGGTTTGTCTACCAGTTCGGCGATTAAAATCGTCAAGCATAATTATTTCTCTGGTATTACCGTTTTTCGTGATAGTCTCATCAAGTTGGTCAAATTTAACATGGACTGATAAAATAAAAATTTAATTAGAATTTTATATTTTTCAGATTTAATTTTTATTTTATCATTCAATGTTAAATTTGAAAATTTGAAAGCACATATCTCAAAAACTAATCAATGGCTTTTCAAAACTTTTACACGATTGTAAAGATATTTAAGAGAACTTCAAAACAAGGTATCACTAAACTGACTCTCTCTAAACAGAAAAATGAGAAATCTTCTTTGTATTTAATTATGTAAATAGCTAACCCTTCTACCTAGTGCAGGAGCTGTGGGTAGTTGAGTATGCAAAATATGAGGGCCGCAGTTTGACAATGGATTCTAGCTGACAAAAGGTCACAGATGAACGATGTGGATGTTGCCAAGCGAGGTTTTGGTCCAATTTTTTTTATTCCCCCTGCTCTTATAGCCGTGTTCGAATTTCTGAAAATTTAATTAACTTGACACATTGAAGCTACAATGACAGAGAGAAATTAATCAAAAATGTGTAAAATCCAACCTAAATATAAAATTTTGTTAGTTTGTTAAATGTTAGCTGCAAAAACCCTCCTGGCCCCCCAAAACCTGAGATTTTGAGGTTTTCTGCAAAATTTCTCAAAAACTAAGCTTCTTAGGGAAAAATATGTAATTAGCTTTATTATATATTATTTAATAAAATTTTCTTTTTAACGGTGTATTAGTCAGTGAGGTATGACCAATGACAAACTCTTCAGCGGCGTCCGTTTATTGAGGTGATGTAAAAAAATTAAAAAAAGAAACATGTTTATTACATAATTTACTCGATTTTCTTGAAAACTAAGCTCTCAATCAAAAATTAGGTTCTATAGTCAATTGTAGACAATGAAATTTTCTCTAAAACGGTGTATAACAAAGTAAGATTACTTTTATTTATAACAATTTAGGGTCGTCCGTAAATTACATCAATTTTGAAAAATCACTAAACTTACCAATTTTTTTACAAGTTTTTCGTGATAAAGCAGTTAAAAGAAAATTTCATTGTCTACAATCGACTAGGGAACATGATTTTGGATAGAAGGCTTGGTTTTTAAGATAATCGGGTAAAACATGTGACAAACATGTGGTTTTTTATTTTTTTTTACATTTTCTCAATAAACGGACGCCGCTGGAAAGTTTGGTATTAGTCTGACCGCACTAGCTTGTACATTATTGAAAAGACAATTTTATTTTCTACAGTAAAGTGTTAAATATTTGTGATTTTTCAAAATTGAGGTAATTTACGGAGGCCCCTTAATTGTTATAAATAAAACTAATCCTGCCCTATTGTATAGGCTATACCATTATCTTTGAGATAACTTTGGCTGGGAGTCAATCGTTTTTCTTCAATAATTTCATAAAAAAGACAATTTAATATACAATTTCAATGCGCTAATAGAGATAAACGTACTCATGTTGAATATTCGCTTCATAAAACTTATCCAGCGATTTAATCCTCTCGATATCATGCGCGCGGCCAGTGCATGTTAAAAAGAGATGAATCGCAGTTGAGTTGATCCGGTACTAAGTCAATATACGTATGGGATTAATCCAAGGTGGTGTATGTCTAAAAGACAGTTCCGTATCTATTTACATTTTGCTATTTTGTTTATTTGAGATTTTTCTATAAACAAGCATTTGTGAAGTGAACGAAAATTTCGTTAAAAGTTACATTTTTTTAATTTTGCCTGTGTATTTAACTTATAGACGGTAAATAAAAGTACAGTTGTATATCATAATTGGTTTTAAATACATAATGTGGCTAGATAAAAAAGTACCTATATCTTGAGTTATCAAAAATCTTAATATCTTAAAAACTCTATAGTGTCCTGTGGAGTCAATTTCTGTTCACCTACTGTGGGCAGCTAATCACCCCTCGTGTACACCCGTTTCCTATGTATTTTTCATAGTATACCGGGTGGGCCAAAAAAAACCGGATTATAACTTTTGAACTATACCATCGATTTTAATGGAAAAAACTGTAGTTGGTATAGAATTAATCAGAGTTTTAAAAAATAATTTTTTTTGTCCGTCATTTCAAAATCCAAGATGGCGGACGAAATAAAATTGTACCCTTCAAAGATGCTCGTTTATTCTTGTGTTGCTAACACGTTTTAAGAATTTTTTTAAATCACTAAAAAATCAACATTTTTGCCAGGCACAACAAGGTATGAATCAGCAAAATCGGTTTAGTGGTTCTAAAAATATATATTTTTGTTTTAACCAACGTTTTGAATATTATACGATTTCTTATAAATTCATTACTACTGAACCGATTTTGACGAAATAAAAAATATCCTAGTGAGAATTGATTGCTTTTTAAAGATCATGATCTAAATTTATTAACATCTTAAAATTTAAGATGGTGGACAGAATCATAATTGATTCTTCAAAATTTTTTTTACCACGACAGTTAAATAATTTTTTTCTGCTTACGTGTTTTGGGTTTAACAAGCATATTATGTTTTGGTATTATGTATATAGAAAAATTTTTAGAATGTAAAGATTTGACATTTTTTATTAAGTATGGCTTTTTAAAATTTAAATTAATATTTAATATTTATATATGAATAAAAATGACTTGTTTTTGAAAATAAATTTTAACCCACGTAAAAAAATTATATTGCAAAAACGTGCGCAAAGTGTCTTTGCTAAACTCTTTGCGTCGTTCTTCTAATTGCTTTTGCGTGCGGTGAAGTTTTACTTTGTGTACTTACGAAAAAAACTATATGTATTTTTATGTAAAAATAAAACGATCGCCGCGCCACTTGCGGCCGAAGAGAGAACTAGACGACTGCCAATTTGCTGTTAAAAGCAAGCATATCAATCATTCACATTTTGTTAAATTATTGCTAAACTTGTAAGTTTTATTAAATAAAAAAGTTATCAACAATATTGTAGTAGCTGTTTCCTCAAGAATTCACAATCCAGAAGCCGACAAACCCGAATCGTAAACCAGAAAGTAAGGTCAGTACATTGTTCCTTCAGAGCTAGGGTTGCCAACTCCCACTGGAGCCAAAGGAGGACATTTTTATATGATCTCACAATTAAAAAAAAAAATTCTAGTGCACGTTCCTTAAAATAAAGCTCTATACGTATAAACATAATATAGAAATTTACTAGGTAGGTACGTATATATATTGGTATGCATTTTTTAAATTAAAAAAAATTCTTGTTGCACAAACACCAAACAAATTTTCTTGGGAGGTGAAACTTAAAAAAGGAGATACAAATGGTTTATTCTGTCGTTTCAAAACAGAAACGTATTGTGTGCTTGGTTTATACAGATAAAAATTAATCAGGAGCTTAAATATCATATTATTTTTTACAATAATGGGTAAAATAACTACTTTTTAAGGCTCAAAATTAATGTTTTTGATCATTATGCCTAATTTTTTTTGCCTGCGGCGGGTACCTTTATGTCATTGTTTTGCTTCACCTTTGCAAATGACCACGAGCTGCCACTGAGACTCATTTTAAAGTAAAAATTAAAATAAAAATATTTTGCTGTTGAAACAGCCCAATCAAAATTAATAGTTATTTAAAATAGAAGTTTTAAAAATGAATTTATTTATATGGGCGAGACAGTTTGGTGGGCCAAGCCTTAGCGAGGTCCATAATTCGAGCGAGTTGTGAAAAAAATTTTCATGCAATATACAGCGTGTGTAAAACTTTTGCACTTGCTCTGTGAAAAACGCCGTTATCAGTGAAAAACTTCATTATCGGAGGTAGTTTTTTAATACATTTTGAACACTGTTTTTGTAGAAAATAATATGAATTCTATTTTAATATGTACTTTTGTTTTATTTTTATGCTGGGGTTATGTATATAAAAATTAAAATACCCATTTTGCTATTTAGACAGCCAAAATAAAAAACAAACATCAATATTTTTGTAAAAAAACACAATCTGTAATTTTTTTTGAATTAAAAGATAAATCGCTTTTTAAAGTTGGATTGCTTAAAAATCTTAAAATGGTTAAAAAAAACTGAAAAAAGTAATCAAATTCTATACCAAAACAACAACAAAGATCATATGATGTGATGTTGCACATCTGTTTTCAGATAAAAAAAAAAAAAAAGTTAAAAGTTGTCCAACTTTTTATTTTATAGAATAAACTATTATTTTTATCTGTATGTATAGTGTATAAACTCAGCATAAAATATTGCAGCATAAGCAGAAGTGCTAGATTTCAATAATATAAAAAAAACAGTAAATTGAGGCATTTGGGGCAATCATCTTAAGTGACTGTTTCCTTACCTTACTACTATACCCCAAGAGTAAAGAGAAAAATATTAGATACTTAGAAAAACAAACCAAAACTTGGAGGCAAACATAGGGTGCAAATTCTGCGATCTTCTATGCGTGATCTTCTGTGCCGGACTGACCATAGATAAAGGATTTTTGCTGCGGTTCAGTCAGTCGACTGACCACAGAAACTCAGAAGAGTAGCTCTTCTGTGACAGAACACTTGACCTCAGAAGAGTTACACTTGACTGACCTTTGCTTTGCCGCGGGAGACGTGACGAAAACTTACGAATGATGCCGCCGTTGCTTAGGGCTGTTTTTACAGACGTTCCTCAAGCTTGGTTTATTTATTTCTTAAATGTGTTATTTTATATGGATGACACAGAAAAAAAATGGGGAACAAATATGAATTCGGGTCATTTCTCATGTCTTTTTATCACGTTATTTTTGATTTAAGCACATAATTTTGATAAAGGAGGACAAATGGCGTCCTCCACAGGGTCTGTGGAGGACGGAGGACATTTTGCCTCAAAGGAGGACTGTCCTTCTGGCTATAGGACGGTTGGCAACCCTATTCAGAGCCGATCCAGCGCCAGCCATTTTGGTGACAACGGTATAAGAACATAGAAAAAAAAAACAGTTAATGAATTAAGATTTTGTAAGCAATTAATAAGGCCAAATAAGTATTGCAAAGTTGAGAAAATCTGAGCATTTCCCTATTTTCCAATTTCCCAACCAAAAAAGGATTGATTCGCTTGTTTCTTCCCAAGTTTAATGCAGTCAAGTTAAAAAATTTAAGTAAAAATACGGTATCTAGGGTAAATTTTTGTATCGCGGTATATGACAAGTGTCTGTACAAGTTTAAAGTCACCCAGGTCACCCGAGTAACCCCCAAATAGGCGGTTATTCAAGTAAAGTAAACAAAGTAGGTACGTGGAATCGCTACAATTTGCAAAAGTTAAATTGTTTTATATAAAAAGAAGCATTGCAAATTTAGCGTATTCTAAAAGTTTAAGTATACAAGTAATAAGTCAAAGTAAAAAATAAGTAAGTTACATTTATTACAAATGTTTTTTTTAATCGTTTGATATCTTCAGTTCACCCACACTGATCTGGGGTTACCACCATCTGTAATTATAGTCCATTCGACATAGTTTTGTGTTTTCTATACAAACCGAGTAAAATTATAGAAAATCAGTTCCAAATAGTTTTGTCTATTAAATAAAAAATTAAAAAAGGTGTTTTTAACAGACAAAATCTATCATGACTGACGTGGAAAAATTAGGAAAAAAGAGGGGCGGTTTTAAATCGCTATTAACCGGATTTGACGCGTTTTTAAAGGTAAAAGTGGCGCTTCCGCAGCCCACTGATGCTGATGTTTTTCAAGTGGAAGAAAGGCTCAATCAGATTGAGGCCTCTCTTTTACAAAAATTCACAGATGTGCAGGATGAAATTGAAGATAACTGCGCAGTCGCGAATCTTGAAACAGAGTACGCACAGCGCAATGCTTTTTTTGAGAGTTATTGCGACTTGTGTGCTATGGCTAGAAAATTTATAAATGATCATAAATTAAATTACGATGATGCCAAAAGCACGCAAAGTGGCAATCAACGCTCAACGGGGCATGCGCCGCCTGACCCAGCTCTTGATATCAGAACACCTGCATTTCCATCACCAAAATTTGATGGGAATTTGCAAGATTGGTTGGAGTTTCGTGATGTGTTTGACTCAGTTTTCCATGAAAATTCAAGATTGAATGACATCACTAAATTTCAACATTTGCGAGCTTGTTTAAGTGGGCAACCAGCGCAGCTTTTAAAATCCTTACAGTTTTCCGAAGCCAATTATACTGTTGCTTGGGATTTACTTTGTGAGCGGTATAACAAAGATAAAATGTTGGTGCACAATCATATAAAATCAATATTTTGCATCAAAAAAATGGCCAATGAGTCTTCCGTGAGTATTAGAAGCTTATTACTGGATCTTGAGAAAAACTTAAGAGCTCTTGAGTCATTGCAGTTGCCTGTAAAAGAGAGTGTGCCTCTCGTGTATTTGATTAGTACAAAGCTAGATAGTGTGACTGCCCGAGAATGGGAAACTCAAAAAGCTAATCAAAAGAATTATCCAACTCTCGATGAATTAAAAATATTCTTAAATTCAAGAGCTGATATGTTGGAATCTTTAAATCAGGGTATTTTATCTGAGACAAAATATGTCAAAAAATCTGACACTAAAGGTTTTTTGGCTACCGGAGGTGATAATAAAGCTGCTAAATGCACATTTTGTAAGGGATCTCATTACATTCAAAATTGTAAAGACTTTTTGGAAATACCGGTAAAAGACAGAGCTCAAGCTATATATTAATCGTTTGATATCTTCAGTTCACCCACACTGATCTGGGGTTACCACCATCTGTAATTATAGTCCATTCGACATAGTTTTGTGTTTTCTATACAAACCGAGTAAAATTATAGAAAATCAGTTCCAAATAGTTTTGTCTATTAAATAAAAAATTAAAAAAGGTGTTTTTAACAGACAAAATCTATCATGACTGACGTGGAAAAATTAGGAAAAAAGAGGGGCGGTTTTAAATCGCTAATAACCGGATTTGACGCGTTTTTAAAGGTAAAAGTGGCGCTTCCGCAGCCCACTGATGCTGATGTTTTTCAAGTGGAAGAAAGGCTCAATCAGATTGAGGCCTCTCTTTTACAAAAATTCACAGATGTGCAGGATGAAATTGAAGATAACTGCGCAGTCGCGAATCTTGAAACAGAGTACAAACAGCGCAATGCTTTTTTTGAGAGTTATTGCGACTTGTGTGCTATGGCTAGAAAATTTATAAATGATCATAAATTAAATTACGATGATGCCAAAAGCACGCAAAGTGGCAATCAACGCTCAACGGGGCATGCGCCGCCTGACCCAGCTCTTGATATCAGAACACCTGCATTTCCATCACCAAAATTTGATGGGAATTTGCAAGATTGGTTGGAGTTTCGTGATGTGTTTGACTCAGTTTTCCATGAAAATTCAAGATTGAATGACATCACTAAATTTCAACATTTGCGAGCTTGTTTAAGTGGGCAACCAGCGCAGCTTTTAAAATCCTTACAGTTTTCCGAAGCCAATTATACTGTTGCTTGGGATTTACTTTGTGAGCGGTATAACAAAGATAAAATGTTGGTGCACAATCATATAAAATCAATATTTTGCATCAAAAAAATGGCCAATGAGTCTTCCGTGAGTATTAGAAGCTTATTACTGGATCTTGAGAAAAACTTAAGAGCTCTTGAGTCATTGCAGTTGCCTGTAAAAGAGAGTGTGCCTCTCGTGTATTTGATTAGTACAAAGCTAGATAGTGTGACTGCCCGAGAATGGGAAACTCAAAAAGCTAATCAAAAGAATTATCCAACTCTCGATGAATTAAAAATATTCTTAAATTCAAGAGCTGATATGTTGGAATCTTTAAATCAGGGTATTTTATCTGAGACAAAATATGTCAAAAAATCTGACACTAAAGGTTTTTTGGCTACCGGAGGTGATAATAAAGCTGCTAAATGCACATTTTGTAAGGGATCTCATTACATTCAAAATTGTAAAGACTTTTTGGAAATACCGGTAAAAGACAGAGCTCAAGCTATATATTAATCGTTTGATATCTTCAGTTCACCCACACTGATCTGGGGTTACCACCATCTGTAATTATAGTCCATTCGACATAGTTTTGTGTTTTCTATACAAACCGAGTAAAATTATAGAAAATCAGTTCCAAATAGTTTTGTCTATTAAATAAAAAATTAAAAAAGGTGTTTTTAACAGACAAAATCTATCATGACTGACGTGGAAAAATTAGGAAAAAAGAGGGGCGGTTTTAAATCGCTAATAACCGGATTTGACGCGTTTTTAAAGGTAAAAGTGGCGCTTCCGCAGCCCACTGATGCTGATGTTTTTCAAGTGGAAGAAAGGCTCAATCAGATTGAGGCCTCTCTTTTACAAAAATTCACAGATGTGCAGGATGAAATTGAAGATAACTGCGCAGTCGCGAATCTTGAAACAGAGTACAAACAGCGCAATGCTTTTTTTGAGAGTTATTGCGACTTGTGAGCTATGGCTAGAAAATTTATAAATGATCATAAATTAAATTACGATGATGCCAAAAGCACGCAAAGTGGCAATCAACGCTCAACGGGGCATGCGCCGCCTGACCCAGCTCTTAATATCAGAACACCTGCATTTCCATCACCAAAATTTGATGGGAATTTGCAAGATTGGTTGGAGTTTCGTGATGTGTTTGACTCAGTTTTCCATCAAAATTCAAGATTGAATGACATCACTAAATTTCAACATTTGCGAGCTTGTTTAAGTGGGCAACCAGCGCAGCTTTTAAAATCCTTACAGTTTTCCGCAGCCAATTATACTGTTGCTTGGGATTTACTTTGTGAGCGGTATAACAAAGATAAAATGTTGGTGCACAATCATATAAAATCAATATTTTGCATCAAAAAAATGGCCAATGAGTCTTCCGTGAGTATTAGAAGCTTATTAATGGATCTTGAGAAAAACTTAAGAGCTCTTGAGTCATTGCAGTTGCCTGTAAAAGAGAGTGTGCCTCTCGTGTATTTGATTAGTACAAAGCTAGATAGTGTGACTGCCCGAGAATGGGAAACTCAAAAAGCTAATCAAAAGAATTATCCAACTCTCGATGAATTAAAAATATTCTTAAATTCAAGAGCTGATATGTTGGAATCTTTAAATCAGGGTATTTTATCTGAGACAAAATTTGTCAAAAAATCTGACACTAAAGGTTTTTTGGCTACCGGAGATGATAATAAAGCTGCTAAATGCACATTTTGTAAGGGATCTCATTACATTCAAAAAGACTTTTTGGAAATACCGGTAAAAGACAGAGTTCAAGCTATTATGGCTAAACGACTATGTTTAAATTGTTTTCGTTTTGGACATTTTAATAAAGATTGTCGCAGGCCAGCTTGTCAAAAATGTAGGGGTAAACATAACCTTTTACTTCATATTGAAAAAACTCGCAGTCATGTTGAAGTTGATGAAAATGAGTTAGATGAGGAAAGTCAAGCCCAAGACTACGACCTAATTGAAGAGTCTGATTCTGAAGAGGTAGTTCAAAATTTCTCAGCATTTAATGATGTGAATGAATGTTTATTGGGTACTGTTTCCTTAAAAATCTTTGATCAAGACAATAAGCCTCACATTATTAGAGCACTTCTTGATAATGGTTCACAAAGCAGTTTTCTCACAGAAGATGCATGTAAAAAACTTCATTTAAGCACGTCAAAAATAAATCTTTCTGTAACTGGCATAACCGGATCATCTTCAAAAATTCAATACAAATGTCACGCCAAAATCCAATCCCTTCAAAGTTCTTTTTCTACTAACATCGCATGTTACGTAGTTCCCAAAATTACCAACTATTTACCTGGTACAAAAATAGATGTCTCTGATCTCAATATTCCTCAAAATTTGAAACTTGCTGATCCTTTTTTCCACAAGCCGTCCAAAATTGATATGTTGATTGGTGCTGACTTATTTTGGGAAATTTTGTGTGTAGGGCAAGTTTCATTGGGAAAAAGTAAACCTATTCTTCAAAAAACGCGATTTTGTTGGATTGTAACTGGTCCTTATGCCAGCTTAAGTCAAACAAAGCGAAAAGCTGTTTAGTGTAATTTAACTATCACAGAACAAAAGATTCAAAATCAATTGGCTCGCTTTTGGGAATTGGAGGAAATCTCAATCAAACCTATTTTTTCCGAAGAAGAAATTGATTGCGAGAAACACTTTGTTGCTAATACCAAACGCGATTCTGACGGTTCTTTCATAGTTAAAATACCTTTTAAAGATGATATCAATAAATTGGGCGATACATATGTTAAATCAAAACAACGTTTTTTAAATCTTGAGAAAAAATTGGACTTAAACCCAACGCACAAACAAATGTATAGTGATTTTATGTCTGAATATATAGAAATGGGACACATGCAAAAAGTTTCCGAAAATGACAAAGCAGACAATCAGTATATTATGCCGCATCATGGAGTGTTTCGTGAAAATGCTTTGACAACAAAACTTCGAGCTGTATTCGATGCTTCTTTCCTGAGTTCGACTGGTTTCTCTCTAAATAATTTGCAAATGGTAGGTCCAACTATACAACAAGACCTGTTTTCCATCTTGATCAGATTTAGGCAACATCGTTATGTTGTGTCCGCTGACGTTGCTAAAATGTATCGATGCGTAAAATTTGAGCCAGAGCAGTGGCCTTTTCAAAGAATATTCTGGCGTTTTAGTTCAAATGATCCTTTAGATGTTTATGAGTTAACTCGTGTTACTTATGGTGAAGCGGCAAGTTCTTTTTTAGCCATAAGGTGTCTCTTTCAGTTTGCTGATGAAAATTCTAAGGATCACCCAGATATTGCTAATCTGATCAAGTCAGATTTTTATGTTGATGATATGCTCACTGGAGCAGAAACAGTTGAGGAACTTACAAGAATATCTAAAGTGATAAGTCAGATTTTGAGTCAGGGTTGCTTTAACCTCCGCAAGTTCTTTTCAAATAATCCCGAAATTCTAGAATGGATCCCAGATATTGAGCACGTGGCAAAAAATGTTGATTTTGGCGAAAATGAAAACGCAAAAACTTTGGGATTGATTTGGAGTCCTACATCTGATCATCTGATGTTTAATGTTCAAATTTCTGAACTGTCTAAAATTTCTAAGCGTAACATTTTGTCTGAAATATCACAAGTTTTTGATCCCCTTGGACTTTTGAGCCCATGCATCATAATTGTTAAAATTATGCTACAGGACTTATGGCGAGAAAAATTATCGTGGGACGAATCATTACCAGCCAGAATTAGTTCAATTTGGGAAGAATTTAAAAAAGATTTATTGAATTTAAACAAGCTTAAAATTAAAAGACATGTTATGATTGGAAATAAATGTTACATTGAGTTACACTGTTTTTCTGATTCTTCCGAGAAAGCTTATGGAGCATGCATTTTTGTTAAGTCAATTGACAGTAAAGGTTCAGGGCAAGTTTCTTTGCTTTGTAGCAAATCTAAAGTGGCACCAATAAAAATTGTCACTCTTCCACGCTTAGAATTATGTGGAGCCTTGGTTTCTGCAAGATTAGCAGACAAAGTTTCAAATGCACTCCGCATTAAAATTGATAAACGAGTTTTTTGGACTGACTCAACTGTAGTGTTGGGCTGGCTTAAAAAAGAACCTAGTAAGTTAAAAACGTTCGTCGGTAACCGTGTGTCTGAGATACAAACGCTCACTAGTTCAGACACATGGAGGTATGTACCTAGTCATGATAATCCTGCCGATTTTTTGTCTCGAGGTATTATGCCATCTCAGATACAAAATTTCCAGATTTGGTGGAGCGGCCCCACCTGGCTAAAAAATGACGTGCCTGATTGGCCTAAGAATCCTCTAGATGATATTGTAGAATTGCCCGACATTCGAATGATTTCAAAAAGTGTTTATGTCGTGGAAGAAAATGGATTTAACATTTTTGAACTGTTTTCAGATCTCGAAACTTTAAAAAGAATAGTGGCATATGTCTTTAGGTTTTTTAGAAATTTACAGCTTAAACTTCAGAAAAACGCTTTGATTACTGGTCATTGATGTAATATAATTCACATTGTATATTTGTTTATGTTATATTTTGATTGTTTGAAGTATTCATTAAGAAGTTGTCATTAAATTGATATAAAGAATAAATTATTCTCAATCCATTAAAATAAGAATATCACATGGCGCAGTCGGTAATTTGAATCAAATCAAACTTAAAAATGGCTGGAAAGCGTAACAGAAGATCTACTAGAATTCAAGACGTCTCCGAAACGTCCCAAGATGGTACAAATAGGGAAATTAAAGATGCAATGGCAAACTTAGAAAATCGAATAGAAAGTCGAATGGATACACGATTTTCAGAGCTCAGGGACATAATTCAAGATATGTTTCTACAGAATACTACACCTAATAAGGAAAATGTAGATAATTTAGATATAAACATTGATGAAACACAGCCATGTTCCTCATCACAAAATTTAATTTTAAAACCAGGAATTCCCGTTCCAGAAAAGCTTATTGAAAGTCTAAGTTATAGTCAGTTTAAAGATTGGAGGCTTAAAGTTGAAGGTTACATGATATTACAAAATTTAGACCTAAAATTATCTGGCAACGTATCGATATTACTTTCCACCTTTTTAAGCCAAGATACATTGGATATAGCAAGATTAGTATTAAAAATTCAAAATTTTAATAACGTACGATTGGTTGATATATTAAATAAACTAGAGGACTACTATGAAAAAAAAGGAAAATAATCGCGTAAGAAAAAGCCAATTTTTGAATAAAAAACAAGGTGAAAATTAACTTTTTATTATGTTTTATAGAGAAAAACTTAAGCTTTTCCAATTAACTGATCCCTGTTCATCATGTTATGACCAATATTTATCGGATCACATTATCGAATCACTTTTTAATCCAGAACTAAGAAAAAAATGTCGAATGCGAAAATATTGTCAAATTATGTGAATCAGAAGATTCTGCCGTAAAAGAAGAACAACAGCAGAACGTGGAAGTTTATAAAATTAAAACACAAAATTTTAATTCAAGAAAATGTGCAAGATGTAATAAAAATTGGCATACATCTTTAGATGATTGTCCAGCTATAAACTTTCAATGTAAAAAATGTTCATTAAAGGGGCATTTTACACAATATTGCAGAACAAAATCTGTCAAACACACAAATAATAATAGTGATATTCAACAAAATCAAACCATTGGACATTTAATCATAAATTCAATAAATAAAAACCCAAAATATATATGGGTAGATGCCTGTTTAGATGGCAACCAAAGTAAAATTTCTTACCGAGCTATACCAGATACTGGTGCCGAAGTTTCCGTTGCAGGAGAAGAATTTTTAAAATCCCTGAATATTTCAAGAAGAAATTTACAATATTCTTATCAAAATTTGAGTACAGCTGATACTTCACCACTGCATATACTTGGATATGTAAACTGCAAGATTCAATTTCAAAACTTATCAACAACCATTCAAATATATATATGCAAAGGTGTACGAGAACTTTTATTGGATAAAAAATCATTAATCGAGCTTGGAATTATTCACAAAGATTTTCCAAATCCACTTCCAAAATCTATTTGTGTAACAAATGTGACTTCATGTAATGATTTAAAAGAAGATAATTATGAAAAAATTAAAGAAGATTTGATAAAAGAATTTCATGATGTTTTTGACATGGAGAATTTAAAACCAATGGATGGACCACCAATTCACATCCACTTAAAGTCAGATGCTGTTTTACATTCTATTAGCTGCCCTAGAAAAATACCATTTTTTTGGAGAGAAAAAGTCAAAGAAGAATTGGATGATATGGTCAAAAAAGGAATTGCTAAACCACTAGACGATATTCCTACTGAATCAGTAAGCCCTTTAGTTGTTGTTGAAAAGTCTAATGGAAAATTAAGGATTTGTGTTGACTATACAAAACTTAATCCATATATTTTAAGACCTGTCCATCCATTTAAATGTCCATGGGATGCAGTTTCCAATATACAAGGAGATTCAAAATATTTTACGACACTAGATGCTGCGAGCGGTTATTGGCAACTTCCCTTAGATGAGGAAAGTCAAAAATTGACAACTTTTTTAACACCCTGGGGCAGAAACATGTTTCTTCGATGTCCCATGGGCCTTGTCAGTTCCGGTGACGAATTTTGCAGACGTGGAGATCAAGCATTAGAAAATATTGGTAATATGGAAAAAGTAGTGGATGATATTCTATTATATGACAAATCATTTGAAGACCATTACAATCGTATTCGAAAATTGTTAATACGTTGTCGTGAAAATTCAATAACTTTAAATTCCAATAAATTTGTTTTTGCCAAATCAAAAGTACCATATGTTGGGTATATTGTTGGCAAAGACGGAATTGAAGCTGATCCGAAGAAAATTGAATCTATAAAAAAATTTCCAACTCCAAAAAATTTGACGGAACTACGTTCTTTTATGGGTATAGTAAATCAATTGGGTTCATTCTCTGATGAAGTGAGTTCTTCCGCTAATCCATTAAGAACTCTATTAAAAACTAAAAATCAATTTTTATGGACCTATGAACACGACAGAGCTTTTGAAAACGTCAAGAGTACTTTGACAAAACCACCAATACTGTCTCATTTTGATCCTAAAAGAATTTCCGCTATACATACTGATGCTTCAAAATTAAATGGTCTTGGATTTATACTAATGCAAAAGCATGAAAATAATTGGACAATGGTTCAATGCGGTTCAAGATTTTTATCAGATGTTGAATCAAGATATTCCATGGTAGAACTTGAACTTCTAGGAGTTGTTTGGGCCATAAACAAATGCCGAACTTATCTACTGGGTTTAAACGAATTTTCGATTTTTACCGATCATAAACCATTAATTACCATCCTAAATGACAAAAATTTAGACATTATAGAAAATCCACGAATTCAGAGACTAAAAGAAAAATTATGTAGTTATCGATTCACAGCCCTCTGGAAGAAAGGTAAAAAACATCAAATCCCTGACGCATTGTCAAGATGTCCAGTACAAACACCCACAAAAGAAGATATGCTGGCAGAAGAATCTACTCAACAGATAATTTCCTTTATTGCCCGTCAAATTTCTATTGCTGACAATACTGAAGAAAGTTACAGAAAATCTCATCTACAAGATTCACTTCTGATTAACTTACAAAAATCTGCTGAAAAAGATAATGAATATCAAGAATTAATAAGCCAAATTAAAGAAGGGTTTCCAAAAAATAAAAGTGAGTTAAAAATTAATTTATTTCCATACTGGAACATGAAAAATTATCTAAGTGTAGATAGTGGTTTGGTATTAAAAAACAATCAAATTTTAATACCTAAAGATAGAAGAAGAGAAGTCTTAGAGAGGCTTCATGATTCACATCAAGGAATAGAAAGAACAAAAAGACGTTCAAGACAAACAGTATTTTGGCCAGGAATAAATAGTGATATCAAAAATTTGATTGATTCTTGTCAATTATGTTTGCAATTTAAACCATCACAGCAAAAAGAACCAATGATTGTCGATCCACCAGCTACAAGACCATTCGAAGATGTGTCAACCGATCTATTTACATGTAATGGAAAATATTTTATAGTATATGCAGATAGATTTTCTGGATGGCCAATAATTTGCCAATTTGGAAACAATTGTTCTAACACCACAGATGTAATTACTTTTCTCAGAAAAGCATTCTGCGATACAGGAGTACCGGTTAGATTAAGATCAGATTGTGGACCCCAGTTTGATTCGTATGAAATAAAACAATTTTTGCAGAAGTGGAACGTGAACCGATCTCCTTCAACTCCTCGTTACCCTCAAAGTAATGGTCATGCTGAAGCAGCTGTAAAAGCTATAAAAGATTTGGTCAGAAAATGCATGTGCGAAGGTTACTTAAATGAAGAAAAATATTATGCAGGCCTGTTAGAATGGCGAAACACTCCCAAAATAGAAGATTTTTCGCCAGCTGAATTACTCTTTGGCCACACATTAAGATCTTTGGTACCAGCACATTCCAAAATGTTTCAAAGGAAATGGATTGACTTGGCAAATGTATACGACCGTAAAGCAACACAACAATTAACAATGAAGAATAGTTATGATCAACATTCAAAGAGTTTGGCGGCCATCCCTATTGGCAAAACCGTATGGATTCAAGATTGGCGGTCTAAACGGTGAAATAGAGTTGGAGTTATTGTTGATAGTGGACCATATAGAAATTACACCATCAAACTACCTAGTGGAAGAATTTTAATTAGAAACCGAAGATTTATTCGATTGGGGGAGAAGAAAGAGATTGAATGATGTAAAAAGCTTGAAGGGGAAGATGATGTGATATAATTCACATTGTATATTTGTTTATGTTATATTTTGATTGTTTGAAGTATTCATTAAGAAGTTGTCATTAAATTGATATAAAGAATAAATTATTCTCAATCCATTAAAATAAGAATATCACAGTCATCTGAAAGTTTCAGAAGTTAATAATGCTTTCAAAAGTTTAGTAAAGCTGGCACAAAAAGAGTCATTTTATTCCGAAATATCTTGTTTAAAAAAGAACAAACCTATTGCCAATAATAGTAAACTTTTAGAGTTAAATCCATTTTTGGATGAAAGTGATTTGTTGCGTGTTGGTGGGAGACTTGACTACTCGGAATACAATTTTGATAAAAAACATCCTTTAATTATGTCAAAAGATCACAACTTAACTACACTTATAGTTAGAGCTCAGCATCTAAAACTATTTCACGCAGGACCGCAGCATTTGCTGGCATCCATTAGGGAAAATTTTTGGCCACTTTCTGGAAGATCGATTGCAAAAAAGATTGTTCGTGAGTGCGTAAAATGTTTTAGATTTAAACCAAAATTTACTCAACCCATCATGGGCAATTTACCCAAGCATCGTGTGAAATTGACGCACCCTTTTGATATCTGTGGGGTTGACTACGCAGGCCCATATGAATTAAAAAATCAAATTGAAAGAGGTTATAAAACCTATAAAACTTATATAGCTCTATTTATTTGTATGCAAACTCGAGCTATCCATTTAGAGTTAGTAACAAGTTTGACCAAGGAGGCATTTCTCTTGGCTCTTCGTCGTTTCATTAGTCGTAGAGAAACTCCGAGTCAAATGTTTTCAGACAATGGCACAAATTTTGTTGCTGCTGGCTCAGAATTAAAAGAATTAGGCGCGTTTATTAAAAACAACGAAAAAGACTTGGTTCAGGCGTTTGCTAAAAATAATATTGAATGGCAATTTATTCCACCACAATCGCCTCATTTTGGGGGCCTTTGGGAGGCTGGGGTGAAAAGCATGAAATTTCATATAAAAAGAACGGTTAAAAACACAAAATTAACTTTTGAATATTTTTATACGTTGCTTGTCCAAATAGAATCAATTCTTAATTCCCGACCCATTTCACCTCTTTCGTCCAGTCCTCATGACCTATATCCTCTCACTCCTGCTCATTTTTTAATGTGCAAACCAGCATCCATGGCGATTCCTGAACAAGACGTGCGAAGCATACCATCGAACAGACTATCTTCATATCAACATATTCTCCAAATGAGGCAAAACATATGGGACAGATGGAATAAAGAATATATCTCTGAGCTCCAAGTTAGAAACAAATGGAAGAAAACCCAGTCCGAACTCCATGAGAATGACATAGTACTCATTAAAGATGATAACCAGCCACCCCTTTGCTGGAAAATGGGTAGAGTAATTTCCCTTTACCCTGGAAGGGATGGAGTATCCAGAGTAGCAGAGTTGCAGACTACTAGCGGCATAATAAAACGATCATTTTCAAAATTATGTCCGCTTCCAATAAACATAAAGTAATGTTGAAAGTGGATGCTTTCAAGGTTGGGGGCATGTTACTGCGTTTGAATTTGCCGCCTTTGAAGCTATGACGCCGATCGCCAATTTGCTGTTAAAAGCAAGCATATCAATCATTCACATTTTGTTAAATTATTGCTAAACTTGTAAGTTTTATTTAAAAAAAAGTTATCAACAATATTGTAGTAGCTGTTTCCTCAAGAATTCACAATCCAGAAGCCGACAAACCCGAATCGTAAACCAGAAAGTAAGGTCAGTACAAACATATTCTACATTTTATTTAACATCCATAACATCCTTAATTTCCAAAGCTGACGCGAGTAACTTTGCGAGTGTTGTTTTATTTATACTGGGTCTTTCCAATAGAAACAGACATATTCCTACATTTTATTTAAATTTTTCCATAACATCCGTAAATTCCAAAGCTGACGCGAGTAACTTTGTAAGTGTTGTTTTATTTATACTGGGTCTTTCCATCCATAGTAAGGATTAATCGCCCAGTTTTTAGCGAAAGTTCATGCCGTTATATGCTTTGTTCGGACGTTACAATAAGTGATTTTAAGAAAAAAAAGTTCATATACATATGGGCTCGAAATATAAAGTTTTTAAGGTACAGGGTGTCAAACTTTTTAAAAAATCGGTTGTGCGCCACTGACAATTTTTGATTGTGTGTATTTTTTTATAACTAAGCAAATCCAAAATACAACTTTTTTACTTCATAAGTTTTTTATGGAAAGTGGCCTTGCAATAAAGTGCTTTATATTTTTTATCTCTAAAACAAAGGAGCATCACATACTTTAAAATTACCCTGTTACGTCTATATTAGTCTAATTTGTGAACGATCCCTAACATTATTTTTCGTCTAGTCTGAATCCGGACCTGTGCAGCCCTGGGCAGCTTTTTTCTTGATGACAAGTTACACAGTCAAAAGTTATCTCAAAGATAATGAAAGGAAATTTTATTATCTACAACCGACTGTAGGACACAATTTTTGATGGAGAGCTTGGTTTTCAAGAAAATTAGGGAAAATAGGTAATATGCATTTTCTTTTTTATGTTTTATGCAAAACCTTAATAAACGGACGCCGCTGGAGAGTTTGTCTTTGGTCGTACCCCACTGACTTGTATATCGCTGAAAAGGAAATTTTATTGTCTACAATAAAGCTAATTATATATTTTTTACTAAGAAGCTTAGTTTTTAAGAAAATTTGAAGAAAACATAAAAATTTTAGGTTTTGGGGGTCTGGGGGTTTTTGGGGGTTTTTGCAGCTAAAATTAAAAAATCAATAATATAATTTTATTTTTAGGTTAGGTCTTACACATTTTTTATTCATTTCTCTGTCATTGTGACTTTAGAGCATCAACATAGTTAAATTTTTAGAAATTCGAACACGACTATAAGCGGAGGGTGAATAATAAAAAATGGACCAAACCCTGGCTTGGCAACACCCAGATCGTTAATCTGTGACCTATACTCAGCTAGAATCCACTGTCAAAGTGGGGTCCTCATATTTTGCATACTCAACTACCTACAGCGACTGCATCAACCTTAAAAATATGTATAAGAGGTGTGCCAGTCGTTCGATCAGGCCAGCGTTTGGAACCATAGTCAATTTATTATTTGAGGGGTCCATATGCCACAGAATAATTAAAACCAATCTTTGTATTTAGTGATGTAGATGATTTTCGGCCTCAAATATTACTGCAAGAGGTGCGCCAGTCCTTTGGTCAAGCAGATGTTAGGCAGCAAAGTGAATTTTTTATTTGGTAGTCCATATGACATATAAAAATTAAAAACCATCTTGGTACTTAATGGTGTAGGTTAGGTTTATCCTTAAATATAATTATAAGAAGTGTGTCAGTCCTTTAATCAGGCTGATGTTTGGCAGTATAGTCAACTTAGTATTTGAGGATCCATATAACACACAGTAATTAAAAACCGTCTTCATTTTTAATGATGTAGATGACTTTGAGCCTCAAGTATAATTATAGGATGTGTGCTAGTCGTTCTGTCAGGCGAATTTTTGGCACCATAGTCATTTTATTATTTAAGGGTCCATATGACAAACAATAATAAAAAACTTTCTTGATATTTAGTGATTTAGATGAGTTCAGCCTCACTTAAAAATATAGGAGGTGTGCCAGTCCTTCAATCAGGCTGATATTTGGAAGCATAGTCAACTTAGGATTTGAGGTTCCATATGACACACAGTAATTAAAAACCTTCTTGCTTTTTAATGATGTAGATGACTTTGAGCCTCAAGTATAATTATAGTTCGTGTGCCAGTCGTTCTGTCAGGCGAATTTTTGGCACCATAGTCATTTTATTATTTGAGGGTCCATGTGACAAACAATAATAAAAAACTATCTTGATATTTAGCGATATAGATGAGTTTAGCCTCAATTATAAATATAGAAGGTGTGCCAGTCCTTCGGTGAGGCAGATGTTTGGCAGCATATCCAATTTATTATTTGATGATCCATATGACACACAATAAATAAAAATTATCTTGCTATTTGGTGGTGTAGATGAGTTTCAGCCTCAAATTTATTTATAGGAGGCTGTTCTTAGATCAGGCGGATGTTTGACAGCATAGACAAATTAGTTTTAGTACTACATGATGTGGCTTGAAAGTAAAATATTTTAAAATTTTTATAGGTGTGCCCAGCTTATAGTAAATGGAGGTCGGACAGCATAGTTATTTTAAGCTTACGGGACCTATATGACAGCTATTTTATAAAAAATATCTCCTATCAACTTACGTAGGAGGATCTTAAAAACCTTTATAGTCTAGGTAGTGTGCCTTGTTAGCAGCCAGGCAGCAACAAGGCAGCATGAGACACATATATAATATATATATATTTATCGGTTTCACAACGTTCTACGTCTTCCGATACCCAATCTCCACTCGTTTCTGTTTGCCCATAATTCATCATCTAGGCCTCTTATTCTTATTTCACTATCTATTCCTTCTCTCCAGCTTCTCCTTGGTCTTCCTCGTTTTCTTCGGCCAGTTGGTTTCCATTGTAATATTTGTTTAGGTAGTCTTCCATCATCCATTCTTTGTACATGTCCGTACCACACCAGTTTTTTTGTTCTTATATCATCCACTAGAGTACGTTTACCCACTGTCATAATTTCTCTTATTCTTTGATTGGTAACTCTTTCTCTTTTTGATTTCCGTGCTGCTCTTCTCCAATAGTCCATCTCCGTAGCGGAAAGCATTTTTTCTGTTCTATCTTTGATTGGCCATACTTCTGAGCCGTATGTAATAATACTTTTTACAATGGTGTTATATATAAGCTTTTTGTTATGTTTTGATATACTTTGGTCCCAAATTATTCCATTTAATAAAGTTATTGCTTTTCTTCCTTGTACGTTTCTATCTTTTATAGCTTTGTCTAGTGTTCCGTCAGCTGTAATTTTTAGACCCAAGTATTTATACTCATCACAGGACTGAATTCGCTGCCCAGTATTTAAGATTAGATCCTGTTTCGTTCCACCAATACACATATACTCTGTCTTATTGATATTAACCTCTAGTCCCCACTTATTGTACTCGTCTATTAGTTTTCGTGTCATATATTCGAGGTCGTCATAATCCTGAGCCACCACTATCTGATCATCGGCGAAACATAAAGTATACAAGGTGGTTTCATTCAACGGAATTCCCATGTTTTGGCATTTTCTCTTCCAGACTTTAAGGACCTGTTCCAAATATATCTTGAAGAGCGTAGGCGAGATACAGCAACCTTGTTTAAGACCTTTATTTACTAGAAAGCCTTTGGTTAGTTTTGCTTTTATTTTAACTTTTGCCTTACTATTGCGGTATAACTCTTTGATGGCCTTAATTAGTTGTACGCTTATGTTTGTCTTTTCCAACGCTTTCCAAAGTAGATTTAGTGGTATACTATCATATGCCTTCTGCAAATCTACGTAAAGCAGATGGAGCTCTTGTCCGTATGCCATTTTCTTTTCAATAACTTGGGTTATACAAAAGAGATGATCTGAAGTCGATCTACCCGCCCTGAAACCAGCTTGTTCTTCTGCCTCCATATCTTTATATTCGCTCTCCACTTTATTTCTTATTATTTTGCCATATATTCTGCTTAGCGTACTAGTTACAGATATACCTCTATAATTGTCACATATATCTTTCCTTCCTTTTTTGTGTATTGTGGATATATATGACGTTTTCCACTCAGTTGGTACTACAGCTCCATTTAAATATCTTTGGAAAAGATTCCGTAATCTACAAAACAATTCTTCAGTGCCATATTTAATAAGTTCAGCTGGGATATTTCCGGGTCCGGCAGATTTACCGCTTTTTAAGGTTTTGCACACGTTTTTGACCTCAGATATTGTGAGGGGTACTGGAGATCCCATCGTTCTAATGATATTGTCTCTTTCGTCTTCCTTGAATTCTGCTCTATCTTCAGTTAAAAGTTTTTTAAAATGCTCATCCCATTCTTTGTCTGGTATTGGTGAAATAATATCTCTGCATGTTTCTTTTTTGATCGATCTTATAGTTTTCCAGCTTTCGGTACTTCTCCTACCTCCTAAGTAAGAATCTATTTTCTGGCACTTTTGCATCCATGATTGATTCTTCTTATCACTGATCATTCTTCTCACCTTTGATTGCGCGATTTTGTATTCTTCTCTGCTTCTATCTGTCTTTTGGGATAAGTACGTGTGATATAATTTCCTTTTTTCCTCTATTTCACTTTCAATCTCAGCATCCCACCAGTATGGTTTTGTTCTTTTAGGAGTTTCTTCCACTAATCCTAGTTTCGTATTCCTCATCTAGGGTTTCACCTGAACTTGAATTAAGTTTTTCGTTCAGTCTCTTTTTGTATAAGTTTTTTACGCTGTCATGTTCTAGGCTTAGTAGATTATATTGACAGTGATCAATTTCCTCATTCACTGTATCATCAAGATTTTGTTGATGGAGGCTTCGGCCTTGATAAGGAAAGAGAATTTTGGTCTCCAGAAAATAGTGATCACTTCCGCATGTTGATCCACGCTTTGTTCTGACATCTTGAATTTTTAGTTTTGTCTTTTGTTTAGTGATAAGATAATCAATGACGGATTTCAGGTTTTGTGAGGGTTTGGTCCAGGTATATTTGTGTATTTTCTTATGTTGGAAAAAACCGTTTTGGATTTTTAGGTCTAATTGCTCACATACTGTGATAAGCCGGTTTCCATTGTCATTAACAACATCTTCTCCATATATATAAGAGGTGCGCAAATGACACATGTGGCAACAAAAAATATTAATAATATAATGTTTTTACATTATGTAGGTTTAACCAGGGGCGAAATTTTATATAAGTTATTTTGTGCCTGTCTTCCAGCTGGAGTGAGGTGTGGCAGCACCATCATATTTTTATAAATGGGTCTATATGACATACTTGCAATAGAGTCTAAACTGATACTATAAGATGATAACGCACCTGTAAATCTTTTCATACAATTTGCTTAATTAGCGACTTCAGCTCACGTCTCGTTATTAACTAAAGTAGGCACATATATTTGAAGGATAATATGACACTTGTTGAATATGAATTTTAATGATACGGATAACGTAGAGTTCTGTGTCACGGGCTCCTGGTTATATCAGTCTCGAAAGGTTTAAGATCAACAAGATGTTCTTCCTACCTGTTGCGTGAACATTTCTGGTACCTTCTTCGACGTATTTCATTTAGCGATTTAGCGTATTTTTATTCAAACGAAATCTAGAAACGTCGTCATTATCATTTTGTGTTTTACATATTTCCGCTTTCAATTTTGTACGTTAAATTTTAATTAATTTTCACAAGTCACTAATTACTTTCAGTTTAATTTAATCTACATTTTTTCGTAGTAAAAATTACATTTTAGTGGTGCTTAATTAAGCAAACTAAATTTCTTTCGTAGTAAGAAACTACATTTTTTCATAGTAGAAACTAGATTTTAGTGGTACTTAATTAAAGCTACATTTTTCGGAGTAAAAACTAAATTTTTTCGTAGTAAAAAATAATTACAGTTTCCAATCTCAGACTTTATTTTTAAAATGCCTGTAGCTAAAACAACTTTAGAGAAACCGATCAATTTAAATGCAGGACGCATACCTGAAGTTTTTAAAATTGCGCTTATGTGTGCAAACCAGCTGACTGATGAAAACATCGGCCTTTTCAGAGTTGAATATTAGGATCCTGAATACAATTTCGATAAGTTCTGTGACACTCACAATGACGTCATTGGGTCTATCACAGAAGACGAAGATTTCCAAGCAGACGATAAAATACGCAAACATAGGGAATTTTATTTATTCCAGTGTAAAATGTGTTTTTTAACGATATGCAAACCTTTGGATGACAAAGAAGCGGTTGCACAAGCAGCGAAAATCGTACGCAGCGGGTTCTATGCCTACTACTTCTGTATGACCAAGGGCGGAGTCACTTCCTACGTTAAATCCTCCACGATTGTCAGGCAATTTAAATTTTCAGCCCACGTTTTTTGATATGTACAATCAATCAATGAGTTAAACTAACCTTGCCGCAACCTGCAAGGTTTATATATAAAAAATAAAATACATATGAACAAAGATACATGATACAAAGATCACGTTTAGATGTAAGATTTTTTGTATAAAAGAAAAATCTGTGAATTAATAAAGTAAGTTAGCAACTTGTACTGTAATAGACGACTTTGGCCAAGCCATCTTGCCGTTATCCTATAGTGAGGCTGCTATAGGGAGGCAGGGATTTAGAGATGTAGGAACTACTACTATATTTCTTCATGGTTACATCTAAAGATTTCTAATGCGTCAAAATTAAAATATCTTCTTTCATACCTAAAAGGTGAACCTTTGAAACTTCATAGTGGATTCAGAATAAGTGACGCTAATTATGTATTAACTTATGACAAACTTGTAAAGCGTTATGAATATAAACGTTGTTAGGATACAAATGCTATAAATTCAATTATGTCGGTAACTTGTAAAACTGATGCCACAACAGATTTAAGAAACCTTTCAAACACATTTTTTGAGTCTTCAGAAACATTAACATTTTCCTACATATTCCTGGTGTTTTATACTTTTTCACGTACTTCTTGAGAAAACTCCAGTTGAAATTCGTACAAGTTTTGATATTAAATATAGTTTCGAAGAGTCCCAACTTACAACTTTTTGATTTTCTTGATGAAAGATGTAATGCTCTTAAATCTTTTCAGCATCTCTCTTCTTCCAAGACTACGAAGCCTCCTTACAATGCAAAATTTTCAAGTGCACAAAAACTACATTTTCAAATAAAACTTCCGCTTTTCAGACACAAAATTCTTCCAAGATTCGGTGTTATCTTTGCAAGGAATCTCATGGTCTATGCTTAGGATTGCATAAAATAAAAAATGGAAAAATATCAAATTAAATTGGCGATGCTCACTAGAACTTTCCACTTACTTGGATTTCTCGATCTACAGGTGCAGGCCGGCTACTTTCCATGCGAATTGCTCGATGCTGTTTTTTACGCCGATGTTGCTTCGACGACGATCGGATGGCAAAAGGAACCCCTATGGGGTGGGGGACGCGCGTGTCAAACCAAAGTGAGCAAAAAAACACGCGACAAATAAAAATATATGTGGGCAGCAATTCTTGAATTTGCAAAATCAATCATAAACATTACCGCCTACCAAAAAATACATTATTTTTTCCAGGGATAAACAACTAAACAAAAAAAAATAATTATGCGAAACCACCCTAAATTTGGATTTCCATACAATAAGGTACGAAAGAAAAAAAAATTCTGGTTTACAAACACGTACAAAATATCGGTTTTTGGTAAAGCTATTGCGAGGGTAGTAAATACACTTTCACCAAAGGCCGATCTAAGAATCCTTTCGAGGTTCTTATTTCTACCACTCGGGGAATTTGGTCAGGACTAGGGTATATTTTCTCCAGACGACCAATAACCCAACGGAGAGGGAGTTGGTTATTGTCTTTGATGACAACAAGTGAGCCTACTTTGGGAGGGGTGGTTTAAACATTCCACTGGTAAAGGGAGTTCAAATATTCTAAGGACCACCTTTTCCAGAAATGTTGGTGTATTTGCTGGATCATCTGCCAACGTTTAAGGCGATTGACAGGAACTTCAATTAAATCCTCATCAGGAGGGGAAGTCAGAGGCTCAAGAGTTAAGAAATGAGCTGGTGTGAGACACTCAAGATCATTTATATTGGGGCTTATTTCACACAATGGTCTCGAATTTAATGCAGCTTAGAGTAGTTAAAACTGTCATTATTTTCTCAAATGAGAGAACTTGGTTTCCAATGACACGATAAAGATGGGATTTGACAGCTTTCCCTCCCGCTTCCCACAGGCCTCCATAATGGGGAGCAGAAGGCGGGTTGATTTGCCATCGAATGGATAATTCTTCGGAAGCAGCCTCACAATAGGTTTTGATTAGCTTATGCACCCACAAAATTAGTTCCCTGCTCGCTATAGATGTCGCTACACGTTCCACGGCGAGCTACAAAATGCCTAAATGCGGCCAAGCAAGCCTCCGAAGACAAATCTGAGACAGGTTCTAGAGGTAAAGCCTTAGTCGACATACACACAAAAACACAAACATAGCCTTTCTGGCTTTGTACACCACGACGGACGTCTGGATATAGTTATAGCTATTGGCCCCATGAAATCCACGCCACAATGGGAGAAGGGCTTAACTTGGGACACACGTACTTTGGGAAGGTCTCCCATGTAGGAATATAAAGGGCTTGGTTTAACACGAGCACACCTAAAACATTTACTCAATACAGAGTGAAAGGCTCGATTAATGGACCATATCCAGACTTGCTGTCTTAGCAGATACTGAAGGTGACGAGGACCGGGATGGCCATTCTCGTTATGAACAGATTCTATGATAAGAGTAGTCAATCTATGCTCTCTGGGGAGCAACATAGGGTGTTTAGCATTATAGGGTAAGTCTGAGTGGCGAAGACGACCGCCTACCCTGACAATTGATCCAGGAAAGGAACGAGCTTCCTAAAGGGTTTGGAGCCAGGTTTTCCATTTTGTATATTTTTAATCTCCTCAGGAAAACACTCCTGCTGGACAGACCTAACCATAACACATAAGGATCTATACAATTCACTAGCACTCAATGCTGTGGACTTTGGAACCTCCTTTTTCTTAAGAGACACCTCCAAAAATCGAATACAATAACTCAAAACACGCTGGATGGTTTTAAAAGATGAAAATCAAAGAGTTAACAATTGAATTGGAAACTGTTGTCAAATTACAAATTATTTTACGCTCTTCTTGGCGAACAGCTGCACTAGTCTGAGGGTCAAAGTTCAAAGGGGTTGGCCACAATTCCTCAGAAGATTTTAACCACAAAGGTCCAGTAAACCATAAGGGATGACTGGCTTATTGGCCAGGCAACAAACTTCTAGAGAGACAATCGGCAGGATTTTCAGTACCACCAATGTGAAACCATCTATTGGGAGGAATTCTGTCTTGTATCTGTTGCACTCTGTGGGCAACAAAAGTCTTACAATTGGCAGCGTGATTTTTGATCCAATACAATGCGGCACTTGAATCATACCAAGCATAGATTTGGCCAAATTTAATTGGACAATTGGACATAATAAAATGCATCAAATTTGATAGCAACAGAGCAGCACAGATTTCTAATCTTGGCACTGAAAGTATCTTTAAGGGACAAACTTTGCTTTTTGCACACAGTAGGTTTACCGACACTTCACCCTGGCTGTTGACTTGCCTAACATAAACAACTCCACCATATGCTAACAATGAATCATCACTATATCCATGGAGTTCAGTTACTACAGCATTAGGTATGGTAACACAACGTGGAATTGAAATGGACGACAATGCAGGGAACTGTGAAACATACAATTTCCACTGATTTACAATATTGACAAGTAGGAAAATCAATCAATTTAAATATTTTATAAAAACATATAATTTTTATGGAACCCTGGGTTGTTACGTATCAAAAGTGGCGATGCAGCAGTTTTACCATGTCAATGACTTACCTACGCCTGTATGCGTAAATGGGGAAAACTGCTGTATCGGCGGATTTACCCAAATCGATGTGCGGAGCAACTCAGGGGAGTCATTCAAGTTCGAGATTACGAGAGAGTCGAGTGAAAGTCAACAGAAAGATGTAAGAAAGTTTGATCACCAACCCCGAAGGCTGACGCCAAACAAATTTAGAATGTAAGTACCTTTAGGTTTACTTTTATCCATTTTGTACTTTTATACTCAAGACAAATAATCCTCAGCGGCCATAATTATAGTTTGTAAAACCGTCAAACCAACTAATTAATTCTATTCTTAAGTTCCTTTTCCCCACTAGTAAGTCAATAATTAATACTAACAATTGTTAAAGGAGAAGAAACGAAAAGTCCTGCTTAATTCACAAATATTTTATTGTCTAATCACGACGCGTTTCGGTTTTCAAAAAACCATTATCAAGTGGTCTGGTCTGTAAGAATAATGAAAAAATATAATTAAATTATAATATTTAAAATAAAATATGCTAAAAAATACTTACAGACAGTTAAGAATCATCTTTGAAACAAATGAAAAACTGGAACACACAAAAATAAAAAATTAAAAAACATTTAAAACAGTCTAAAACAACATACAGATTAAAAATCAGTCAAACGGACATAAACACGTAATTTTAATAAAATACAATTAATTGACAAAGAAGATATAGGTTAAAATAATAAATAATATAAACAAAACCCAGATATCCGAAACAGGTACAAAAGCGACATCTAACATAAAATAAATAATGTAATAAATGAACAGAAACAATTTAAAATTGACAAAATAAATAAATAAAAGCAGACGAAGAAATCTTATTTGAAATTGTTTAAAACTTTAGCTACCTCTTTGAAGTGGGCGTTAGTAGTGGTTTCATTGAAACTAACTGACGATTGATTAATTTCGAGTTTAGCAATCTCAAAATTTTCCAAAAAATTCAATTTTCTGCCTTTTTGGGTATCATGTAACATTCTAAAATTATTCTCTATATTAAAAGAATGTCCCGTTTCCCTCAAATGCATGCCAAAAGCGGATCTTTTAACGTTTGGGGACTTCTGAGAGTTCAAATGTTCGCGTACCCTAACCTTAAAACTACGGCCCGTTTGTCCCACATATTTAGAGGGGCAGTTGTCGCAAGAGAGTAAGTAGACTCCGCTTTTTTCTATGGTTGGAGTTGGGTCTTTTATTCTCGAAAAAAGGCTTTTAATATTTAAAAAAGATTTGTAAGCAATCTTAATATTGCAATTTAAAGAATTTAAAACATTTCCCACTTTCAAAGAGATGCTGCCCAGATACGTTAATTTTACATATTTAGGTGGCTGGTATGGAGGAATGGAAATATCCAATGGATCAGTCAATAGATTTTTTAGTAAAGAATTATACTTTTTCTTAATAAGTCTATTTCTTAAAGAAATTTGATAGCCATTATTAATTGCAATCTAAAAAATAATGTTTTTTTCCTTTTCAAATTATAAAGGAAGTAATGGAATGGTAAAAAGGCGATGAATTAAAGCATTAAATGAAGCTATTTTGTGTGAAAAGAAGTGATTTGAATCTGGCGGAATAACATGATCTGTTTGAGTAGGCTTTCTATAAATGGAAAATTGTAAATTGGAGTTATGTCTTTTTATAGTCAAATGTAAGAAATTTAAGGTGTCATTCTCTTCCAGTTCCATGGTAAATTGAATTTTATTGTTTAATGAATTTAAAAAAGTTAGATTTTTTCCAATTTAATAATAAATTTTTTCGTATGTTGGATGGATTGCCAATGGGTTCCGGCCTTTCGCCTTTTCTTGCTGAAATTTTTATGTCTGATTTTGAATCTAGGCTATTTTCTTCTAATAGTTCTTTTTTAAATAATAAATTTTTTTGGACCAGATACGTGGATGATACTTTTGTTGTGTGGAATGGCTCAAAGACAGAACTTAATAATTTTTTTACTTTTTTAAATGCATTAAACAATAAAATTCAATTTACCATGGAACTGGAAGAGAATGACACCTTAAATTTCTTAGATTTGACTATAAAAAGACATAACTCCAATTTACAATTTTCCATTTATAGAAAGCCTACTCAAACAGATCATGTTATTTTGCCAGATTCAAATCACTTTTTTTCACACAAAATAGCTTCATTTAACGCTTTAATTCATCGCCTTTTTACCATTCCATTACTTCCTTTACAATTTGAAAAGGAAAAAAACATTATTTTTCGGATTGCAAATAATAATGGCTATCAAATTTCTTTAATAAATAGACTTATTAAGAAAAAGTATAATTCTTTACTAAAAAATCTATTGACTGATCCATTGGATATTTCCATTCCTCCATACCAACCACCTAAATATGTAAAATTAACGTATCTTGGCAGCTTCTCTTTGAAAGTGGGAAATGTTTTAAATTCTTTAAATTGCAATATTAAGATTGCTTACAAATCTTTTTTAAATATTAAAAGCCTTTTTTCGAGAATAAAAGACCCAACTCCAACCATAGAAAAAAGCGGAGTCTACTTACTCTCTTGCGACAACTGCCCCGCTAAATATGTGGGACAAACGGGCCGTAGTTTTAAGGTTAGGGTACGTGAACATTTGAACTCTCAGAAGTCCCCAAACGATAAAAGATCCGCTTTTGGCATGCATTTGAGGGAAACGGGACATTCTTTTAATATAGAGAATAATTTTAGAATGTTACCTGATACCCAAAAAGGCAGAAAATTGAATTTTTTGGAAAATTTTGAGATTGCTAAACTCGAAATTGATCAATCGTCAGTTAGTTTAACTGAAACCACTACTAACGCCCACTTCAAAGAGGTAGCTAAAGTTTTAAACAATTTCAAATAAGATTTCTTTGTCTGCTTTTATTTATTGATTTTGTCAATTTTAAATTGTTTCTGTTCATTTATTACATTATTTATTTTATGTTAGATGTCGCTTTTGTACCTGTTTCGGATATCTGGGTTTTGTTTATATTATTTATTATTTTAACCTATATCTTCTTTGTCAATTAATTGTATTTTATTAAAATTACGTGTTTATGTCCGTTTGACTGATTTTTAATCTGTATGTTGTTTTAGACTGTTTTAAATGTTTTTTAATTTTTTATTTTTGTGTGTTCCAGTTTTTCATTTGTTTCAAAGATGATTCTTAACTGTCTGTAAGTATTTTTTAGCATATTTTATTTTAAATATTATAATTTAATTATATTTTTTCATTATTCTTACAGACCAGACCACTTGATAATGGTTTTTTGAAAACCGAAACGATTAGACAATAATATATTTGTGAAGTAAGCAGGACTTTTCGTTTCTTCTCCTTTAACAATGGTTCAAGGACTTCACCCTGGAGAAATCAACAATTCATTAATACTAACAATTTTCTCAATAAGTAAATTTTCCTTAAATAATATTGCTAAGCATCCCTTTGCAGTGCAGGGTGCGACATATGGTGGAGGCGCCTTGGTTTCTGTTCTGTTTTTCTAAAATCCTCAAATTTTAGAAAGCTACATACCTACCCCACCACTTTTATCTGAAGTTTTTTAAATTTTATTGGCGGATTATTTGTCTTTTCAACTTACATTTTAGGTTTAATATTAAAAAAAAAACAACGATGCTATATATTCAGGGCAAGTTTATTTTGTTTATTATTAATTATTTTGGGAAATATGGGGAAAAGTTTGAAAAAAAAACTGATGATAGTTTGCATAATTTAAATAATATCATACTTATATTCTAAATGGTCTTTTAATTAAAAAATTATTATTTATCGGGTGAAACATTAATGCGCATTGAGGAGTTAGTTATGTAACTCTATAAAAAATTAAAGTGGTGTAATTTTTTTTAAACTTTAAATAATTAACAAGAAAGCACAAATATTTGTAAAAAGGTTGTTTTTGTGTGGAAAATTTGCCATTTGAAAAAACTAATTAGGTAGTATCTTTTTTCTTAAATTAAAGGCCGTTCTACAAATAAACATTATTCGCGGAAATTAGTATTTTCGTGCAATGAACTGAAAAATGCTTACGTAGGTAATAGAATAGGTAGGTCATTAAACTCTACACTTTTGTTTCAAACTGTGCTATTGTAATACTATTTTAAAATACTAATTTTAAAATGAAAACCACAAACAACAATTTTGCCAAATTTTGAATTGCCAGAGATTTTTGATCCTCGCAAGGATTCTGCATTGGATTTTATTATTAAATACGAAAAAACATGTAATCACAAGGCTTGGAATGATAGTTTAAAATTTTGGTATTTGGAGGCTTACCTTGAACAACCTATAGAAATTTTAAAGATGACTTTATTTTAAGCTTTGATGGACCTAACTGGAAACATAACATTTATTTAAAAATTTTGAACAACAAACAGTCAAAGTCGCAAACCGTAAAATCTTATTATTTTGAACTTCTCTCACTTACAAATACAGTTAACAAACACATGACGATCGAGGAATTTAAAGTCTATTATGACAATGGTCTATAGAGTGCATATTGTCCATTTTTTATAATGTTTCAAAATGAACATTCAGATCATAACAGTTTTCGTAAATTTATTTTAAACTTAGATGAAATTTTTGAAAACAATAAGTTACGTAAAAGTACAAATCTCAGCGAAACATTTCCTGATTTTTTCTGTATCACAGATAACGTTAAACAATCATCTACATTCACAATCAAAAATCTTAATTTTAAAAATATTCAAAATTACAAAAACTTAAAATACCCGAACAAGTCGAATTTTTTAAATAATTTATACGAAAATAAGCAGAAAACACCGCGCAATCGAAAAAATAACTATTTTTATTCTAAAAAGATTGCACAATGCACAATGCAATTTTAGAGAAAGAAACAATTTTAATCCCAGAAACTCCGATTACTTTGTGCCAGAACCAACAAATATATATTTTCGTGATCCTTGTAACATTAGTGCCGATTTTTATTCCTTTAATTTATGTCAACAATCAAAACCGAGCACTAAAATTTTAAAAACCTAGAAATTGTCCTAGATACAGGCTCATGCCAAAACGTCATTGATAAGCGTTTTGTAGACTTTTTTGAGGAGTCGAACAACGATCTCACACTTCAAACTGCAGGAGGAAATTCAGTAATTCCATTAGGAACATGTGTGATAACAGCACAAATTGAAGGAATCCAGGGATCCTTTCCTGTCAGAGCATTGGTAGTCGACAGGCTACCAAAACCCCTTATTTTAGGCAAACAATTCCTTGTTAATAATAAAGTCATTATAAATGTTGCGAACTCCAATCTAACGATTAACTCACAGGAAATAAAATTTAATATTACTCAATCTTGCTCCCAAGACACCAACACAATATTTTCTTGTTTTGTCTGCAACTCAATGAACAATAAAATATCTAAAAAGAAACTGAATCTCTCTGAAAATTATTTATTAAAACCTAATATAAAAATCCTTGTCAAATTGTTTTGTCCAAACTTACATGACAGCAAAAAAAATTGGGAGTGTCTGCCTAACAAAAAAATTTTAACCGGAAAAGGTCTAAAGCTTCTAGGACCCCCTCAAAAAGTTAAAAATTATTTTCTATTGCCACTGATAACAACCAACAATAAGTACACACGAATATATAAAAATACCACCTTGGGATTTTTCATAGAATCTAAATCAAATTCTTGTTTCGAGGAGCAGCCATGTTTTACATTAGATCAGTTAAAATTTAAAACTAATACCTCTACGATAAATAGAAAAAGCCTTGTGCCTAATATAACCAATAATTGACAAAGCCCTTAGGACAAATAGAAACGTCGTTAATACTTCCAAAATTGTAATATCAAAAAAGAAAAACCAATCTTAAAACCTGTTTATTCTAACTCCTTTAATATTAACTTTAAATCATTAAAAAAAAAAACAGCCAAGGGGATCTGTTCTGAAAAAAAAGGCCAATACAATTATAAAAAAGTTTGATACAAATTTTAATAAACATATACCTCGATGACACAGTATACCAATAACTGGCAAGTTTTTATGAAAAAGCGATTTCTATTTAACTTAAAAATCTAAATTTTGATGACATTACGTTTTCACACCAGCAAGCATCTTAATTAAATACCAACTAATTAGAATTAATTCCTTTTTTTTAATTTTTAAATAATTTGGGAAAACATAGTCATGACTAGCGCCACAGGCGAAAATTAATAATAAACCAAGAAATTTATTATTAACGGCCAAATGTGCATTTTTGAGATTATTTTACTAACTAAATTAAGTTATCATACTGAAAGATTTTGTAGCAGGGATATTGGTCTTAGAAAATATTTTAAATTTATTTACCATCGAAAGAATATCAACAGACAGACAAACCTACAAAAACTTGACGTCATTACCTACTAGATTAAAGAACGAAATCGGATGCTAAAATCTCGTTCAAAACGTAGACCGCCGAAAGATGTTATTACTAGTAAATTTTTATAATATACAAAACAAGCACAGATATTCTGTAATTTGTAGAATAACCACAAAGATAACCAAGATTAATAAGTAAATAATGAAAACTGTTAAACCCTCCTAAATTCGAAAAAATTAATTTGTTTAACAAAAATTATTTATATGCACCTCTGATAATTTTTCAAGACATCAAATTTTTAATTGTTTGGCAATATTTAGTATTTTCTATTTTTCCGATGTATATTAATTTATTCAAAATTAAGCCTTAAAGCAGATAAAAGTAATTAAAACCTCGCCCACCCTCTATGATTAAATTATTTCAAATTATATAAAAAAGTTCAACAAAACATGAAAATTTAATAATTATTATTTTTAAATTGGCGTACGGGCTTACAGAAGGAAAACGCATACCAAGCAGTAAACTTGAAACCTCTTCTTAATATTTGACAACTTTCGAAAAAAGGAATAATCAGGTATATTTTTCACCGGCAATAAAGATAATTTTTTTTGCAACTCAGGGACTAAAAACGCATTTTAGTCCCTCATTTTAGGGACTAAAATAGTACTTTTTATCCCGGGGACTAAAATATTTTAGTCCCCGGGAGTAAAATATTTTAGTCCCCGGGATAAAAAGTACTATTTTAGTCCCTAAAATGAGGGACTAAAATGCGTTTTTAGTCCCTGAGTTGCAAAAAAAATTATCTTTATTGCCGGTGAAAAATATACCTGATTATTCCTTTTTTCGAAAGTTGTCAAATATTAAGAAGAGGTTTCAAGTTTACTGCTTGGTATGCGTTTTCCTTCTGTAAGCCCGTACGCCAATTTAAAAATAATAATTATTAAATTTTCATGTTTTGTTGAACTTTTTTATATAATTTGAAATAATTTAATCATAGAGGGTGGGCGAGGTTTTAATTACTTTTATCTGCTTTAAGGCTTAATTTTGAATAAATTAATATACATCGGAAAAATAGAAAATATAAATATTGCCAAACAATTAAAAATTTGATGTCTTGAAAAATTATCAGAGGTGCATATAAATAATTTTTGTTAAACAAATTAATTTTTTCGAATTTAGGAGGGTTTAACAGTTTTCCTTATTTACTTATTAATCTTGGTTATCTTTGTGGTTATTCTACAAATTACAGAATATCTGTGCTTGTTTTGTATATTATAAAAATTTACTAGTAATAACATCTTTCGGCGGTCTACGTTTTGAACGAGATTTTAGCATCCGATTTCGTTCTTTAATCTAGTAGGTAATGACGTCAAGTTTTTGTAGGTTTGTCTGTCTGTTGATATTCTTTCGATGGTAAATAAATTTAAAATATTTTCTAAGACCAATATCCCTGCTACAAAATCTTTCAGTATGATAACTTAATTTAGTTAGTAAAATAATCTCAAAAATGCACATTTGGCCGTTAATAATAAATTTCTTGGTTTATTATTAATTTTCGCCTGTGGCGCTAGTCATGACTATGTTTTCCCAAATTATTTAAAAATTAAAAAAAAGGAATTAATTCTAATTAGTTGGTATTTAATTAAGATGCTTGCTGCTGTGAAAACGTAATGTCATCAAAATTTAGATTTTTAAGTTAAATAGAAATCGCTTTTTCATAAAAACTTGCCAGTTATTGGTATACTGTGTCATCGAGGTATATGTTTATTAAAATTTGTATCAAACTTTTTTATAATTGTATTGGCCTTTTTTTTCAGAACAGATCCCCTTGGCTGTTTTTTTTTTAATGATTTAAAGTTAATATTAAAGGAGTTAGAATAAACAGGTTTTAAGATTGGTTTTTCTTTTTTGATATTACAATTTTGGAAGTATTAACGACGTTTCTATTTGTCCTAAGGGCTATGTCAATTATTGGTTATATTAGGCACAAGGCCTTTTCTATTTATCGTAGAGGTATTAGTTTTAAATTTTAACTGATCTAATGTAAAACATGGCTGCTCCTCGAAACAAGAATTTGATTTAGATTCTATGAAAAATCCCAAGGTGGTATTTTTATATATTCGTGTGTACTTATTGTTGGTTGTTATCAGTGGCAATAGAAAATAATTTTTAACTTTTTGAGGGGGTCCTAGTGTTAACCCACGGATAGAAAAACGTTAAAGGCAATGAATGGACTGTAAATATTATTAATTAATGATATCGCGAGCAAACATAAATATATTGATATGATTTTACGAAATAATCAAAATGTCCATAGGTAAAATGGTTGAAACCACACAACGGTAATCAAAGACAAGCACTCACCTCCTTTGCAGTCAAGTTCTCCTCATTCCCAGGGGCCCCCGAATGGATCTAATGATGTCACCACGTAGCTGAAGGGTTGAAGTTTCTAGTTCTATGCTTCAGTACACAAAAATCGAGCACTTTCAGGTGTAGATATTTGAAATAGTTGGAGAACGAAATTAACACGCCTTTTTCTCTAGGCGATTGACAATGATCTCACCGGTTGTTGGTGCGCATGTCCAAATACGCTGAATGCGCTTTGCCTTTCATACAGTTGTGTGTTTTTAAAAATATATATAAACAACCGCGAAATTTAGCGGGAGCTAACATAACTGCCCTCCAAAACACACAAATTTAGAATCTCAACCGGACAGATATAGATATAAGAAAAAGAATCGACCGATAAATATAAATGAATGAAAATAGATAAGTATCGTAAGTTTATTTAGAGATAACGAAATCCCGAAAAAAGCAAAACAAACAAACAAAAAATTCAAAAAAAAAAAATAAAAACCTATTGTAATACCCGGTAAAAGGTAGAAAATTAAAATTACCTTTAATTTGGCAAGAGGCACAGTTTTACAACTGGCCGCTTATAAACACCGGTAACCGTTTTTACCGTCGCAACACGCACCTGACCGTCCCCGCCGGGATGCAGTTCGATGACCCGACCGACCGGCCATTTCAAAGGCGTTTGAATGTGATCACTTGTTATGATAACCAAATCATTTAATTTGATATTTGGGGACAAATCAGCCCACTTGTGTCGCTGTTGTAGCGTATGCAAATACTCTATAGAATACCGTTTCCAAAAATCATTATGTAGTTTTTGGATTAGTTGCCATCTCGAGAGCCGATTTAGGGGAACCTCGGACAAATCTGACTCCGGAATTTCAGAGTTGAGGGGTTCAAGTGTCAAAAAATGCCCAGGGGTAAGAGGTTGAAGATCGTGTGGGTCTGAAGAGGCAGGAGATAAAGGGCGACTATTAAGTACGGCTTCTATGCGACAGGTAAGGGTGGACATCTCCATGATAGACAACTTCTGGTCGCCGACAACTCGAACAAAGTGAGTTTTAAAACTTTTGACGCCAGCTTCTGCCAGGCCATTGAAATGTGGACTGAGAGGAGGTCCCAGATGCCAACGAATAGAAAGTCTGGTGGCAGCACTTCTTGCGTAATCCAGTAATTGGTTACGAAACCCTATAAAATTACTGCCTTGATCTGACCAGCATTGCGTCACGCTTCCGCGTCTAGAGATGAATCGATGGAATGCACCTACGAACCCTTCGGTGGACAGTTCCATGGTTAATTCCAAATGCACGCAATGTGTGGCCGTACAGACAAACACACAGACATACGATTTGAAAGCTCTACAACCACGGTAACGATGAGGAATCACAAAGAAAGGTCCACAAAAGTCGATAGCTACACTCGAAAAAGGTTTAAGCTGATTGATTCGATGAGCGGGAAGTGAACTCATTATGGGCGGTCTATAGGGTTTAGGGTTGATTCTAAAACATTGCAAGCACTTGGATATGGTTCTTTGAATTGCCCGTCTGGCAGATAATATCCAAAATTGCTGTAAAAGCAGATTATGTAATGTTTTAAACCCAGGATGAAGATATTGTCGATGAGCGGACTCGATAAGAAGTGTAGTTAAACGATGGTCACTCGAAAGTAAGACGGGGTGTTTTGCAGAATAAGACAAAAGGTCAGATTTTTGTAATCTGCCACCGACTCTAATGATATTATTCTCATCAAGAAAAGGTGAAAGTTTTCGCAAAGGTTTCGGTATTGGTTTATCCTTAGATAACGCAGAAAAAAGCTCAGAAAAACAAGAACCTTGAACGCGTTTGATAAGAAGGTGTAACGCACTTTGCATCTCACCGGTGGTAGGAAAAACAATATTCTCAAAAATAACTTTTTGGTCCGGCGGCTTAGTGGGTTTTTGATAGGAATGGTTTTGAAAAAGATTAACTATTCGAAGGACATAGCAAATGATACGTTGAATTTTTGATATAGATGAATATTTGATAAGAAGCTGATCTAAGAAGTTGACATCAATTATCGCATTGCAACAGACTTTTGGCTTTTCCTCCAGATTAATCTCTCCGAAATCAATCGGCATTTTTAATTTATGAAAATCGGGCCATTCGTTTTCGGGAGACCACAAAAACGACGGTGCGTTCCACCACATGTCATGTGACATGAGCTGTGAAGGGGTGGCCCCTCGTGACGCAATATCGGCTGCATTCAAAGCAGAAGGAATGTAGCGCCAGGAGTTTGAGGGGATGATTTCTTGGATTCTACTGACGCGATTTCCAACAAAGGTTTGCCAGCGATTAGGAGGGGATGAAAGCCAGTGCAATACGACTTGCGAATCGCAGAAAGTAACGATATTTGTAAAAGTTATTTTTCCTTCATAGCTAGATAAAACGAAGTCAATTAATTCGCTTAAAAGAAATGCGCCTAGGAGTTCTAGCCTAGCCAAAGTTTGTGACTTTATAGGCGCGACCCTAGATTTTGCAGATATGAGAGAAACAGATATATTGTTTTCCTCTTCTACACGAAAATATACGACGCCTGCGTAGCCTCGAATTGAAGCGTCACAGAAGCCGATGATTTGACAGGTATTGGTTTTTGACAGTTTGATTTGTCGGGGTAATTGAAAATTGGAAAGAAGCGGGAATTCAGAACGAAGTTTGTTCCAAGAGTCGATGATAGAAGAATCTGGTTCTTCGTCCCAGCCTACTTTCGATATCCACAACTGTTGCAAAATAAATTTTGCTTGTAGCAACAAGGGACAAAGAAAACCTAAGGGGTCGAAGATTGTTCCTATTATAGATAAAATAGAACGTTTGGTTGGGGGTTTGTCCTTCATTCGGCATTGATAAGAAAAAATGTCGTTTTTTGGATGCCATTGAAGTCCTAAAACTTTGATAAAGTGGGGTTCCTCCTTGTCGAAAGAGAGAGGCATTTGACGATCGGACTCTGGCAATGTTGCCAATAACTCAGGACAATTGCTTGCCCATTTTTTAAGTTCAAATCCTCCCGACTTCAACAAATCATTGAGTTCTGTTTGAAGGGAGAGAGCTTCAGAAAGCGAAGGGCTAGTTCCCAAGATATCGTCGATATAGATTGACGTTTTTAGAACAGTACTAGCCATAGGAAAACGTTCCTTTTCTCTCTCTGCCAGCTCATTTAAGGTACGCATGGCTAGAAAAGGTGAGCATGTCATGCCAAAAGTGACAGTAGAAAGTTCCCACACTGAAAGTGGGTCCTGTGGAGAAAACCTCCACAATATCCTTTGATAAGGACGGTGACAAGGATTGATAAGGACTTGACGGAACATCTGTTTGATATCAGCAATGTAGGCAATAGGATTAAGACGAAATGTAAGGATTAAAGAAGCAATATCTTTTTGAAGTTTCGGTCCAGATAACAATGTGTCATTGAGACTAATATTTTTTGGGGTGACTGCTGAACAATCCCAGACCACCCTTAATTTTGTACTCAAGCTTTCCGGCTTTAAAACGCAATGATGTGCTAAAAAACACGATACGTCGACCTTTGGTTGACTAGATAAAACCAAACTCATATGATTAGAATCGATATAGTCTTGCATGAAATTTGAATAGGCAGTGTACAGATCAGGATTTTTGATTAATCTATTTTCTAGAAGTAAAAATCTACGATAAGCTTGCGGATAAGTATTTCCTAGGTCAGGGTTTATTTTGTCTTTAAACGGAAGATCTACCATGAATCTACCGCTCGGTTGCCGTACTACACTAGCAGTAAAAATTGATTCTGCCTGTTTTTCTTCCTTTGATAAGATTTGTTTTTTAGGCAAATGTTCGATTTCCCAAAACCTAGGGAGAATGACCTCTAAAGGAGGTGAATGACTCGTTAAAAAACAACTGGTTCGTTCCGTAAGACTACCTACTTCGTCAACCTTTCCCATGACGACCCAGCCAAAGATAGTTTCAAGGGCTGAAGGCTGCCCTACCTGTCCAAGAACCCTGCCCTCCTTGAAAATCTGTGCGAATAGCTCGCAACCAATAACCAGGTCCACAGGTCTAGATTTGAAATAAGATGGGTCGGCAAGTTTAAGGTTTCCCAAGTGTTTCCACTGATTATCGTTCAAGGAGAATGTAGGCATATTGGAACATAGTTGTGGAACAACAATTGCTTCGAAATTAAGTAAAGGAGTGACTTGTCCTTGTGGCTTAATGTGACATTGAACGAGCCCTTTGGAAGTAAAAGAAGACATCTGATTTAATCCGAATATTTCAGTGGTGTAACTTCGCCTAGGAAGATTAAGACGCTGAATACACTTTTCACTGATGAATCCAGTCTGTGATCCAGAATCAAGCAGTGCCCTTACAGGTTGAAAATTTCCGCAACCGTCCATAACATCTATTATGGCGGTGCATAAAAGAAAGGTACCTGAAGGTCCTGAGGCATTTAATGACACATGAAGATTATTGACAGGTGGTGTGTGAATGACAGGACTAGTATCTTGGCTTCCAGACGCTTGATTAGTTTCTAAGATATGAGTTAAAGTGTGGTGCCTTTTACTATTGCAAGTCCTGCATGAATATTTTGATTTGCACGTATCTACATCATGCAAGGGATGAAAACACGCTAAACATAATTTTTTCTGTTTGACGAAAGATAGGCGATCGATAGGTGAGAGATCAAGAAATGTTTGACATTTCGAAAGCACGTGACCTTGATTACATCGGAAACATTTTATTCCCGTACTCGAATTAGTTGAGGTGCCAGCCAGTCCTATAAAAGGCGAGTTGGATGATTTATAGGTAGGCTTTTGCCCAAACTGATTTCGCATAGAATTTGAATTTTGATAGGTAGGCTTTTGCCCAGACTGATTTTGCATAGAATTTGATTTTTGATAGATAGGCACCTTTTTGGGTGCTGTTGATTGAGGAAGTGATTCCAAAACTTTACATCTTTTTTCTAGAAATTGAAAAAGTGACTGAAAAGTGGGAATTTCGGTATTAGTATTGGCGTGACTCATTTCGAAATTTGAACGCGTTGGAATATCCAATTTTTCTAATAAAATGAAAAAAATAATAAAGTCCCAACTGTCAACGTCAAAGCTAAGTGATTTTAAAATTTCTAGGGATTCAGAAAAGGTGTCAATTAAATTACGCAATTCTTTAGCTGACTCGTTTTTTAAGGTGGAGTTCATAATTGAGCTCAAAGCATCATTTGCGAGGTCTCGCTTGTTTTGATATCTATTGACTAATTTGTCGTAAGCAATTTTATAATTTTGATCAGATAAGCTAATCCCTGATATCAATTTTAAAGGCTCATCCTCGAGATATGAAAATAAATATTGAAGTTTTCGAACGTTACTTAGACTTTGATTTTGATCTATAATGTTATTAAAAAGATCGAAAAAGCTTGGCCATAATTTTTTATCACCTCGAAATATGGGAATACCTAACTCTTTGAGTTTTGGAGTTTCGTATTCGTTTTGTCGAACATATGATCCCGAAAAAGATGGGGCCTCAACCGGAAATATTTTAGAGTAAACCCCCTTACACGCATAAAAATATTTACGAGCTTCTGAAAGGATCGCATCCTGCGTTTTAAATTCCTCATCGTCCGAGTCGTCTAGCAACATAATGACGTCATTATGTGCCAGCATGCATTTATCGAAGGTTTCATCCAAATCGGCATACCTCACTTGAAACTCGTTTCTCGCTCTTTCATCTTTTTCCGCAGTCTGCGACAACACATAACACTCGGTGATCGCAGATAAAAAACCCTTGCGTTTTTGTACGGCTTTTTTGACAGACATGATTTTACCTTTGAAATGACGAAATTGTCGGTAAATATACAATTAACGCTAAATTAATGCTTCTGAAATAGAAAAATGACGAATTGTCGAAAATATGCACTAATTTATCGCCAATTGATAAAAATTGTTTTAAATATCGAAATGATATGATACACCACTGAACTCTTGTTTTGTTTTGTTTTGATTCCTACTCGATTTGTTTACACCACGCGGAGTAGACCCGTTACCATGGCAGCGGACCAAAAACACGTACTGCGCCGGCCGACTTTCTCTCTCGACGTTTCAACGACGATGCTGCGAAAAAATTCAAGGCCGCCGTCTTATTGCAAATAATTATTCATACCGTCGTATGGATTTATTATTTAAAAATAATTCGGCTCGAACGGAACACTTTTATGTTAACCCACGGATAGAAAAACGTTAAAGGCAATGAATGGACTGTAAATATTATTAATTAATGATATCGCGAGCAAACATAAATATATTGATATGATTTTACGAAATAATCAAAATGTCCATAGGTAAAATGGTTGAAACCACACAACGGTAATCAAAGACAAGCACTCACCTCCTTTGCAGTCAAGTTCTCCTCGTTCCCAGGGGCCCCCGAATGGATCTAATGATGTCACCACGTAGCTGAAGGGTTGAAGTTTCTAGTTCTATGCTTCAGTACACAAAAATCGAGCACTTTCAGGTGTAGATATTTGAAATAGTTGGAGAACGAAATTAACACGCCTTTTTCTCTAGGCGATTGACAATGATCTCACCGGTTGTTGGTGCGCATGTCCAAATACGCTGAATGCGCTTTGCCTTTCATACAGTTGTGTGTTTTTAAAAATATATATAAACAACCGCGAAATTTAGCGGGAGCTAACACCTAGAAGCTTTAGACCTTTTCCGGTTAAAATTTTTTTGTTAGGCAGACACTCCCAATTTTTGTTGCTGTCATGTAAGTTTGGACAAAACAATTTGACAAGGATTTTTATATTAGGTTTTAATAAATAATTTTCAGAGAGATTCAGTTTCTTTTTAGATATTTTATTGTTCATTGAGTTGCAGACAAAACAAGAAAATATTGTGTTGGTGTCTTGGGAGCAAGATTGAGTAATATTAAATTTTATTTCCTGTGAGTTAATCGTTAGATTGGAGTTCGCAACATTTATAATGACTTTATTATTAACAAGGAATTGTTTGCCTAAAATAAGGGGTTTTGGTAGCCTGTCGACTACCAATGCTCTGACAGGAAAGGATCCCTGGATTCCTTCAATTTGTGCTGTTATCACACATGTTCCTAATGGAATTACTGAATTTCCTCCTGCAGTTTGAAGTGTGAGATCGTTGTTCGACTCCTCAAAAAAGTCTACAAAACGCTTATCAATGACGTTTTGGCATGAGCCTGTATCTAGGACAATTTCTAGGTTTTTAAAATTTTAGTGCTCGGTTTTGATTGTTGACATAAATTAAAGGAATAAAAATCGGCACTAATGTTACAAGGATCACGAAAATATATATTTGTTGGTTCTGGCACAAAGTAATCGGAGTTTCTGGGATTAAAATTGTTTCTTTCTCTAAAATTGCATTGTGCATTGTGCAATCTTTTTAGAATAAAAATAGTTATTTTTTCGATTGCGCGGTGTTTTCTGCTTATTTTCGTATAAATTATTTAAAAAATTCGACTTGTTCGGGTATTTTAAGTTTTTGTAATTTTGAATATTTTTAAAATTAAGATTTTTGATTGTGAATGTAGATGATTGTTTAACGTTATCTGTGATACAGAAAAAATCAGGAAATGTTTCGCTGAGATTTGTACTTTTACGTAACTTATTGTTTTCAAAAATTTCATCTAAGTTTAAAATAAATTTACGAAAACTGTTATGATCTGAATGTTCATTTTGAAACATTATAAAAAATGGACAATATGCACTCTATAGACCATTGTCATAATAGACTTTAAATTCCTCGATCGTCATGTGTTTGTTAACTGTATTTGTAAGTGAGAGAAGTTCAAAATAATAAGATTTTACGGTTTGCGACTTTGACTGTTTGTTGTTCAAAATTTTTAAATAAATGTTATGTTTCCAGTTAGGTCCATCAAAGCTTAAAATAAAGTCATCTTTAAAATTTCTATAGGTTGTTCAAGGTAAGCCTCCAAATACCAAAATTTTAAACTATCATTCCAAGCCTTGTGATTACATGTTTTTTCGTATTTAATAATAAAATCCAATGCAGAATCCTTGCGAGGATCAAAAATCTCTGGCAATTCAAAATTTGGCAAAATTGTTGTTTGTGGTTTTCATTTTAAAATTAGTATTTTAAAATAGTATTACAATAGCACAGTTTGAAACAAAAGTGTAGAGTTTAATGACCTACCTATTCTATTACCTACGTAAGCATTTTTCAGTTCATTGCACGAAAATACTAATTTCCGCGAATAATGTTTATTTGTAGAACGGCCTTTAATTTAAGAAAAAAGATACTACCTAATTAGTTTTTTCAAATGGCAAATTTTCCACACAAAAACAACCTTTTTACAAATATTTGTGCTTTCTTGTTAATTATTTAAAGTTTTAAAAAAATTACACCACTTTAATTTTTTATAGAGTTACATAACTAACTCCTCAATGCGCATTAATGTTTCACCCGATAAATAATAATTTTTTAATTAAAAGACCATTTAGAATATAAGTATGATATTATTTAAATTATGCAAACTATCATCAGTTTTTTTTTCAAACTTTTCCCCATATTTCCCAAAATAATTAATAATAAACAAAATAAACTTGCCCTGAATATATAGCATCGTTGTTTTTTTTTTTAATATTAAACCTAAAATGTAAGTTGAAAAGACAAATAATCCGCCAATAAAATTTAAAAAACTTCAGATAAAAGTGGTGGGGTAGGTATGTAGCTTTCTAAAATTTGAGGATTTTAGAAAAACAGAACAGAAACCAAGGCGCCTCCACCATATGTCGCACCCTGCACTGCAAAGGGATGCTTAGCAATATTATTTAAGGAAAATTTACTTATTGAGAAAATTGTTAGTATTAATGAATTGTTGATTTCTCCAGGGTGAAGTCCTTGAACCATTGTTAAAGGAGAAGAAACGAAAAGTCCTGCTTACTTCACAAATATATTATTGTCTAATCGTTTCGGTTTTCAAAAAACCATTATCAAGTGGTCTGGTCTGTAAGAATAATGAAAAAATATAATTAAATTATAATATTTAAAATAAAATATGCTAAAAAATACTTACAGACAGTTAAGAATCATCTTTGAAACAAATGAAAAACTGGAACACACAAAAATAAAAAATTAAAAAACATTTAAAACAGTCTAAAACAACATACAGATTAAAAATCAGTCAAACGGACATAAACACGTAATTTTAATAAAATACAATTAATTGACAAAGAAGATATAGGTTAAAATAATAAATAATATAAACAAAACCCAGATATCCGAAACAGGTACAAAAGCGACATCTAACATAAAATAAATAATGTAATAAATGAACAGAAACAATTTAAAATTGACAAAATCAATAAATAAAAGCAGACAAAGAAATCTTATTTGAAATTGTTTAAAACTTTAGCTACCTCTTTGAAGTGGGCGTTAGTAGTGGTTTCAGTTAAACTAACTGACGATTGATCAATTTCGAGTTTAGCAATCTCAAAATTTTCCAAAAAATTCAATTTTCTGCCTTTTTGGGTATCAGGTAACATTCTAAAATTATTCTCTATATTAAAAGAATGTCCCGTTTCCCTCAAATGCATGCCAAAAGCGGATCTTTTATCGTTTGGGGACTTCTGAGAGTTCAAATGTTCACGTACCCTAACCTTAAAACTACGGCCCGTTTGTCCCACATATTTAGCGGGGCAGTTGTCGCAAGAGAGTAAGTAAACTCCGCTTTTTTCTATGGTTGGAGTTGGGTCTTTTATTCTCGAAAAAAGGCTTTTAATATTTAAAAAAGATTTGTAAGCAATCTTAATATTGCAATTTAAAGAATTTAAAACATTTCCCACTTTCAAAGAGAAGCTGCCAAGATACGTTAATTTTACATATTTAGGTGGTTGGTATGGAGGAATGGAAATATCCAATGGATCAGTCAATAGATTTTTTAGTAAAGAATTATACTTTTTCTTAATAAGTCTATTTATTAAAGAAATTTGATAGCCATTATTATTTGCAATCCGAAAAATAATGTTTTTTTCCTTTTCAAATTGTAAAGGAAGTAATGGAATGGTAAAAAGGCGATGAATTAAAGCGTTAAATGAAGCTATTTTGTGTGAAAAAAAGTGATTTGAATCTGGCAAAATAACATGATCTGTTTGAGTAGGCTTTCTATAAATGGAAAATTGTAAATTGGAGTTATGTCTTTTTATAGTCAAATCTAAGAAATTTAAGGTGTCATTCTCTTCCAGTTCCATGGTAAATTGAATTTTATTGTTTAATGCATTTAAAAAAGTAAAAAAAATATTAAGTTCTGTCTTTGAGCCATTCCACACAACAAAAGTATCATCCACGTATCTGGTCCAAAAAAATTTATTATTTAAAAAAGAACTATTAGAAGAAAATAGCCTAGATTCAAAATCAGACATAAAAATTTCAGCAAGAAAAGGCGAAAGGCCGGAACCCATTGGCAATCCATCCAACATACGAAAAAATTTATTATTAAATTGGAAAAAATCTAACTTTTTTACTAAAAACGCATTTTAGTCCCTCATTTTAGGGACTAAAATAGTACTTTTTATCCCGGGGACTAAAATATTTTACTCCCGGGGACTAAAATATTTTAGTCCCTGGACCCGAATTCATGGTTTTTTCAAATTTTGTATTTTTGTATTTGGGAGCATCTAAAAATAGGCCTATACACTATCAAAATAAACTACCTAGCCTAATCTATACATTCCTACGTTATTTGACATTATTATTGTTTGTTATATTGATATTCAAAATAGCGCCGCTACAGCCAACTAAATGAATCAATGATCGTGGATCTGAATCGATTTCGCTTCGCTGTTGGTTGAGGTTGATGTTTTGCAGTGGAGATCCGAAAATTGCTGGTTCGGTGTGATCAGTGCTGCTGTCTTCGTTGATTGTGGGTTCTGGAAAATTGCATACTGTTACGGTACGTGATTGGCCTTGGCTTTTATGACTCTTGACATCTGTCCTCAAGTTTTGACTGAATATTTTATCCGCCACATTTTTTTTGTTTTCGATTGACTGCTCAACATACCCTTCAGCAACGGTAGCACTTTTCCAACCACCGTGTCTTTTGAGCTGGTCAATATTCGCTCCAGAATCTGCTAAAAGGGAAGCAGAGGTACGCCTGAAGCAGTGTCCTGTGTATGAAACGGCCTCTGGCAGGTTCAGGAAGGCAGCTATTTTTCGCGGGAAAAGCCCAAAAGTATTCTTTCCAACAGGTTGTGATAAACATTTGCCGTCTTTATAGCCAATGAAATATCTCGATATTGTCAAATTTGTTGGTCTCAGAGCCATGTAGGATTTACAGATTTTCACTACGTCTGTAGCGTTGCTTTCTTTGGAGTTCTTCACTATGAAGCATCGGTCAGTTTGATTTTTCGTGTTTCGAACTGTGACAACAAGATGAAAATCTTGGACTTGAACATCTTCATTCTGTAGCTGGCACAGTTCAACACCCCTGCATGCACCGGCAACTCCCATTATCAACGCCACCTGGAAAAAAAAGATTTTTCAGTTACTAAGTAGCAATACAATTTTTTGTACAAACTACGTAACCTGATAGCAACAAATGATATTTCGAATCAGTGACGTTAACATGGTTCAAAATAATGTAAAAACAGTTCACTTTACCTTGATCATCAAATATTCTTGATTTGGTGCTTCCTGGAGGAACTGCTGGATATGATCCATGTCCAGTATTCGAGACTTCTTTGGGCGGTAGCCATCCCCATTTCTTTTCAAAAATGCCTTCAATTTTGAATATTTTCCAATGTCCAAACTTTTTCTTCAGCTTTGATTTAATCATTGAATAATGTGACCAAACCGTTGAAGACTTCAAATTTTTCGCATGATGGAAGAAATATGCAAGAAGTACCTTCTCCTGTGTAACATCAGCAACATCCTTAGCTTGACACCAATCACACCATTAAAGGCCTTAGATTTTCCTACATATTCCTGGTGTTTTATACTTTTTCACGTACTTCTTGAGAAAACTCCAGTTGAAATTCGTACAAGTTTTGATATTAAATATAGTTTCGAAGAGTCCCAACTTACAACTTTTTGACTTTCTTGATGATAGATGTAATGCTCTTAAATCTTTTCAGCATCTCTCTTCTTCCAAGACTACGAAGCCTCCTTACAATGCAAAATTTTCAAGTGCACAAAAACTACATTTTCAAATAAAACTTCCGCTTTTCAGACACAAAATTCTTCCAAGATTCGGTGTTATCTTTGCAAGGAATCTCATGGTCTATGCTTAGGATTGCATAAACTAAAAAATGGAAAAATATCAAATTAAATTGGCGATGCTCACTAGAACTTTCCACTTACTTGGATTTCTCGATCTACAGGTGCAGGCCGGCTATTTTCCATGCGAATTGCTCGATGCTGTTTTTTACGCCGATGTTGCTTCGACGACGATCGGATAGCAAAAGGACCCCCTGTGGGGTGGGGGACGCGCGTGTCAAACCAAAGTGAGCAAAAAAACACGCGACAAATAAAAATATATGTGGGCAGCAATTCTTGAATTTGCAAAATCAATCATAAACATTACCGCCTACCAAAAAATACATTATTTTTTCCAGGGATAAACAACTAAACAAAAAAAAATAATTATGCGAAACCACCCTAAATTTGGATTTCCATACAATAAGGTACCCAAGAAAAAAAAATTCTGGTTTACAAACACGTACAAAATATCGGTTTTTGGTAAAGCTATTGCGAGGGTAGTAAATACACTTTCACCAAAGGCCGATCTAAGAATCCTTTCGAGGTTCTTATTGGTCAATGGTCTCGAATTTAATGCAGCTTAGAGTTAAAACTGTCATTATTTTCTCAAATGAGAGAACTTGGTTTCCAATGACACGATAAAGATGGGATTTGACAGCTTTCCCTCCCGCTTCCCACAGGCCTCCATAATGGGGAGCAGAAGGCGGGTTGATTTGCCATCGAATGGATAATTCTTCGGAAGCAGCCTCACAATAGGTTTTGATTAGCTTATGCACCAACAAAATTAGTTCCCTGCTCGCTATAGATGTCGCTACACCTTCCACGGCGAGCTACAAAATGCCTAAATGCGGCCAAGAAAGCCTCCGAAGGCAAATCTGAGACAGGTTCTAGAGGTAAAGCCTTAGTCAACATACACACAAAAACACAAACATAGCCTTTCTGGCTTTGTACACCACGACGGACGTCTGGATATAGTTATAGCTATTGGCCCCATGAAATCCACGCCACAATGGGAGAAGGGCTTAACTTGGGACACACGCACTTTGGGAAGGTCTCCCATGTAGGAATATAAAGGGCTTGGTTTAACACGAGCACACGTAAAACATTTACTCAATACAGTGTGAATGGCTCGATTAATGGACCATATCCAGACTTGCTGTCTTAGCAGATACTGAAGGTGACGAGGACCGGGATGGCCATTCTCGTTATGAACAGATTCTATGATAAGAGTAGTCAATCTATGCTCTCTGGGGAGCAACATAGGGTGTTTAGCATTATAGGGTAAGTCTGAGTGGCGAAGACGACCGCCTACCCTGACAATTGATCCAGGAAAGGAGCGAGCTTCCTAAAGGGTTTGGAGCCAGGTTTTCCATTTTGTATATTTTTAATCTCCTCAGGAAAACACTCCTGCTGGACAGACCTAACCATAACACATAAGGATCTATACAATTCACTAGCACTCAATGCTGTGGACTTTGGAACCTTCTTTTTCTTAAGAGACATCTCCAAAAATCGAATACAATAACTCAAAACACGCTGGATGGTTTTAAAAGATGAAAATCTCAAAATCAAAGAGTTAACAATTGAATTGGAAACTGTTGTCAAATTACAAATTATTTTACGCTCTTCTTGGCGAACAGCTGGACTAGTCTGAGGGTCAAAGTTCAAAGGGGTTGGCCACAATTCCTCAGAAGATTTTAACCACAAAGGTCCAGTAAACCATAAGGGATGACTGGCTTATTGGCCAGGCAACAAACTTCTAGAGAGACAATCGGCAGGATTTTCAGTACCACCAATGTGAAACCATCTATTGGGAGGAATTCTGTCTTGTATCTGTTGCACTCTGTGGGCAACAAAAGTCTTACAATTGGCAGCGTGATTTTTGATCCAATACAATGCGGCACTTGAATCACACCAAGCATAGATTTGGCCAAATTTAATTGGACAATTGGACATAATAAAATGCATCAAATTGGATAGCAACAGAGCAGCACAGATTTCTAATCTTGGCACTGAAAGTATCTTTAAGGGACAAAGTTTGCTTTTTGCACACAGTAGGTTTACCGACACTTCACCCTGGCTGTTGACTTGCCTAACATAAACAACTCCACCATATGCTAACAATGAATCATCACTATATTCATGGAGTTTAGTTACTACAGCATTAGGTATGGTAACACAACGTGGAATTGAAATGGAAGACAATGCAGGGAGCTGTGAAACATACAATTTCCACTGATTTACAATATTGACAAGTAGGAAAATCAATCAATTTAAATATTTTATAAAAACATATAATTTTTATGGAACCCTGGGTTGTTACGTATCAAAAGTGGCGATGCAGCAGTTTTACCATGTCAATGACTTACCTACGCCTGTATGCGTAAATGGGGAAAATTGCTGTATCGGCGGATTTACCCAAATCGATGTGCGGAGCAACTCAGGGGAGTCATTCAAGTTCGCGATTACGAGAGAGTCGAGTGAAAGTCAACAGAAAGATGTAAGAAAGTTTGATCACCAACCCCGAAGGCTGACGCCAAACAAATTTAGAATGTAAGTACCTTTAGGTTTACTTTTATCCATTTTGTACTTTTATACTCAAGACAAATAATCCTCAGCGGCCATAATTATAGTTTGTAAAACCGTCAAACCAACTAATTAATTCTATTCTTAAGTTCCTTTTCTTCACTAGTATGGGAATAAGTTTTAAATCAGAAGTCAATAATTAATACTAACAATTGTTAAAGGAGAAGAAACGAAAAGTCCTGCTTACTTCACAAATATTTTATTGTCTAATCACGACGCGTTTCGGTTTTCAAAAAACCAAGTGGTCTGGTCTGTAAGAATAATGAAAAAATATAATTAAATTATAATATTTAAAATAAAATATGCTAAAAAATACTTACAGACAGTTAAGAATCATCTTTGAAATAAATGAAAAACTGGAACACACAAAAATAAAAAATTAAAAAACATTTAAAACAGTCTAAAACAACATACAGATTAAAAATCAGTCAAACGGACATAAACACGTAATTTTAATAAAATACAATTAATTGACAAAGAAGATATAGGTTAAAATAATAAATAATATAAACAAAACCCAGATATCCGAAACAGGTACAAAAGCGACATCTAACATAAAATAAATAATGTAATAAATGAACAGAAACAATTTAAAATTGACAAAATCAATAAATAAAAGCAGACAAAGAAATCTTATTTGAAATTGTTTAAAACTTTAGCTACCTCTTTGAAGTGGGCGTAAGTAGTGGTTTCATTTAAACTAACTGACGATTGATTAATTTCGAGTTTAGCAATCTCAAAATTTTCCAAAAAATTCAATTTTCTGCCTTTTTGGGTATCATGTAACATTCTAAAATTATTCTCTATATTAAAAGAATGTCCCGTTTCCCTCAAATGCATGCCAAAAGCGGATCTTTTATCGTTTGGGGACTTCTGAGAGTTCAAATGTTCGCGTACCCTAACCTTAAAACTACGGCCCGTTTGTCCCACATATTTAGCGGGGCAGTTGTCGCAAGAGAGTAAGTAGACTCCGCTTTTTTCTATGGTTGGAGTTGGGTCTTTTATTCTCGAAAAAAGGCTTTTAATATTTAAAAAAAATTTGTAAGCAATCTTAATATTGCAATTTAAAGAATTTAAAACATTTCCCACTTTCAAAGAGATGCTGCCCAGATACGTTAATTTTACATATTTAGGTGGTTGGTATGGAGGAATGGAAATATCCAATGGATCAGTCAATAGATTTTTTAGTAAAGAATTATACTTTTTCTTAAGTCTATTTATTAAAGAAATTTGATAGCCATTATTAATTGCAATCTGAAAAATAATGTTTTTTTCCTTTTCAAATTGTAAAGGAAGTAATGGAATGGTAAAAAGGCGATGAATTAAAGCATTAAATGAAGCTATTTTGCGTAAAAAGAAGTGATTTGAATCTGGCGGAATAACATGATCTGTTTGAGTAGGCTTTCTATAAATGGAAAATTGTAAATTGGAGTTATGTCTGTTTATAGTCAAATGTAAGAAATTTAAGGTGTCATTCTCTTCCAGTTCCATGGTGAATTGAATTTTATTATTTAATGAATTTAAAAAAGTTAAAAAATTATTAAGTTCTGTCTTTGAGCTATTCCACACAACAAAAGTATCGTCCACGTATCTGGTCCAAAAAAATTTATTATTTAAAAAAGAACTATTAGAAGAAAATAGCCTAGATTCAAACTCAGACATAAAAATTTCAGCAAGAAAAGGCGAAAGGCCGGAACCCATTGGCAATCCATCCAACATACGAAAAAATTTATTATTAAATTGGAAAAAATCTAAATTTAAACATTTCTTTAACAAGAGTAATAATTTTTCATTATTCTTACAGACCAGACCACTTGATAATGGTTTTTTGAAAACCGAAACGCGTCGTGATTAGACAATAAAATATTTGTGAAGTAAGCAGGACTTTTCGTTTCTTCTCCTTTAACAATGGTTCAAGGACTTCACCCTGGAGAAATCTACAATTCATTAAAATCTTCCAGTCCGGAAAATCTCCTCCAGATGTATAAGAATTTATCTTTCAAGCAGGTCAAAATCGAGGGACATATTTGGTTTAATTTGAGATGCATAAAAAAGAATGTTATCCCAAATTATATTCAACATAAATTTAAGGACAGTACACCTCTCCCTTATAGGGCACACCACAATGTGGAAAATATTAAAAAGTCATCAATTAAGGAGGAGAACAAAATTTGGTTTTCAAAAAAGGTTTTAATTATACTTAAGCTTAATTTTATTTTTTCCTTATTAAGTCAGCATTTTTCACCGTTGGAAGTTAACAGGTTTTATTCAGATTTAAAACAGAAAACTGGTTATTGAAAGAAACAAGACTTGATAAAATTAAACAAAAAATTGCATAGATTGGTTGAGGAAAAAAGAAAACTTATTTTAGATCAAAACAGAAAATATTCTGATCATGTTTGTCATCCAAAAATTTTAAATTTATCTAGTTGCCAGTTTTCCCAGGCAGAATTATTATTTTTAGAAAAAGGTTTAAAATTTAGTCCGAATCTAGGTTATGATCAAAAAGGATAGGATGTGATGTTATAGATGCAGTTAAAGGTTATTGTTTACATTTGATAGGAAAACAGAGCAAAAAGAAAAAACATTGTTCTAAGAATATTTTAAAAGATAAGAAATTGCTTGGGTCTATTAGATGTAAAATAAAACAATTTAGTTTAGTGTTAGGTAAAGCAGATAAGGGTAATTGTTTGGTTATTTTAGACAAAACTTTATATTTTGAGAAAGTCGAAGAATTCATTAATAGTAATTCAATGTTTTTAGAATTAAAAAAAGACCCTAATTCTTTATATGTCACAGAATTAAAAAGATTAATAAATCAAAACCAAGATGTTTTCACGGATCTAATGGTGAATAAACCATATATTCCCATGAACTGTAAAGCTCCTATATTATATGGTATGGTTAAGATTCATAAAAACAATATGCCTATTAGACCCGTTGTAAGCTTTGTTCAGTCAGCAGCCTATCATTTAGCTGTTTGGTTGGATAATGTTTTTAAGGACATCTTAGACTTTTCTAATAAATATAATATTAAAAACACAATAGAATTAACAAAAAAAACTTGAATGTCTCAAATTGCCCGACAATTGCATTTTGGTATCTTTTGACATAGTTAATTTATTTCCCAGCATACCTAGACAGGATGTAATTAAAATTATTGAAGATCTTTTAAATCAAAATTTATCTTTAAGCGAAAAAGTTAAAAAAGGTTTATTACTCTTGTTAAAGAAATGTTTAAATTTAGATTTTTTCCAATTTAATAATAAATTTTTTCGTATGTTGGATGGATTGCCAATGGGTTCCGGCCTTTCGCCTTTTCTTGCTGAAATTTTTATGTCTGATTTTGAATCTAGGCTATTTTCTTCTAATAGTTCTTTTTTAAATAATAATTTTTTTTGGACCAGATACGTGGATGATACTTTTGTTGTGTGGAATGGCTCAAAGACAGAACTTAATAATTTTTTTACTTTTTTAAATGCATTAAACAATAAAATTCAATTTACCATGGAACTGGAAGAGAATGACACCTTAAATTTCTTAGATTTGACTATAAAAAGACATAACTCCAATTTACAATTTTCCATTTATAGAAAGCCTACTCAAACAGATCATGTTATTTTGCCAGATTCAAATCACTTTTTTTCACACAAAATAGCTTCATTTAACGCTTTAATTCATCGCCTTTTTACCATTCCATTACTTCCTTTACAATTTGAAAAGGAAAAAAACATTATTTTTCGGATTGCAAATAATAATGGCTATCAAATTTCTTTAATAAATAGACTTATTAAGAAAAAGTATAATTCTTTACTAAAAAATCTATTGACTGATCCATTGGATATTTCCATTCCTCCATACCAACCACCTAAATATGTAAAATTAACGTATCTTGGCAGCTTCTCTTTGAAAGTGGGAAATGTTTTAAATTCTTTAAATTGCAATATTAAGATTGCTTACAAATCTTTTTTAAATATTAAAAGCCTTTTTTCGAGAATAAAAGACCCAACTCCAACCATAGAAAAAAGCGGAGTCTACTTACTCTCTTGCGACAACTGCCCCGCTAAATATGTGGGACAAACGGGCCGTAGTTTTAAGGTTAGGGTACGTGAACATTTGAACTCTCAGAAGTCCCCAAACGATAAAAGATCCGCTTTTGGCATGCATTTGAGGGAAACGGGACATTCTTTTAATATAGAGAATAATTTTAGAATGTTACCTGATACCCAAAAAGGCAGAAAATTGAATTTTTTGGAAAATTTTGAGATTGCTAAACTCGAAATTGATCAATCGTTAGTTAGTTTAAATGAAACCACTACTAACGCCCACTTCAAAGAGGTAGCTAAAGTTTTAAACAATTTCAAATAAGATTTCTTTGTCTGCTTTTATTTATTGATTTTGTCAATTTTAAATTGTTTCTGTTCATTTATTACATTATTTATTTTATGTTAGATGTCGCTTTTGTACCTGTTTCGGATATCTGGGTTTTGTTTATATTATTTATTATTTTAACCTATATCTTCTAATTGTATTTTATTAAAATTACGTGTTTATGTCCGTTTGACTGATTTTTAATCTGTATGTTGTTTTAGACTGTTTTAAATGTTTTTTAATTTTTTATTTTTGTGTGTTCCAGTTTTTCATTTGTTTCAAAGATGATTCTTAACTGTCTGTAAGTATTTTTTAGCATATTTTATTTTAAATATTATAATTTAATTATATTTTTTCATTATTCTTACAGACCAGACCACTTGATAATGGTTTTTTGAAAACCGAAACGATTAGACAATAATATATTTGTGAAGTAAGCAGGACTTTTCGTTTCTTCTCCTTTAACAATGGTTCAAGGACTTCACCCTGGAGAAATCAACAATTCGTTAATACTAACAATTTTCTCAATAAGTAAATTTTCCTTAAATAATATTGCTAAGCATCCCTTTGCAGTGCAGGGTGCGACATATGGTGGAGGCGCCTTGGTTTCTGTTCTGTTTTTCTAAAATCCACAAACTTTAGAAAGCTACATACCTACCCCACTACTTTTATCTGAAGTTTTTTAAATTTTATTAGCGGATTATTTGTCTTTTCAACTTACATTTTAGGTTTAATATTAAAAAAAAAACAACGATGCTATATATTCAGGGCAAGTTTATTTTGTTTATTATTAATTATTTTGGGAAATATGGGGAAAAGTTTGAAAAAAAACTGATGATAGTTTGCATAATTTAAATAATATCATACTTATATTCTAAATGGTCTTTTAATTAAAAAATTATTATTTATCGGGTGAAACATTAATGCGCATTGAGGAGTTAGTTATGTAACTCTATAAAAAATTAAAGTGGTGTAATTTTAACTTTAAATAATTAACAAGAAAGCACAAATATTTGTAAAAAGGTTGTTTTTGTGTGGAAAATTTGCCATTTGAAAAAACTAATTAGGTAGTATCTTTTTTCTTAAATTAAAGGCCGTTCTACAAATAAACATTATTCGCGGAAATTAGTATTTTCGTGCAATGAAGTGAAAAATGCTTACGTAGGTAATAGAATAGGTAGGTCATTAAACTCTATACTTTTGTTTCAAACTGTGATATTGTAATACTATTTTAAAATACTAATTTTAAAATAAAAACCACAAACAACAATTTTGCCAAATTTTGAATTGCCAGACATTTTTGATCCTCGCAAGGATTCTGCATTGGATTTTATTATTAAATACGAAAAAACATGTAATCACAAGGCTTGGAATGATAGTTTAAAATTTTGGTATTTGGAGGCTTATCTTGAACAACCTATAGATTAGAAATAAAATTTCGGACTTCCATTGTCTTTATTTATTTTAAAACACGACGTTTCGGTTAGTAAGTATCTCTAACCGTTATCAAGTGTAAACTAAACAATCTAGTCTCTAGGCTACTACTTATACTACTTGGTGCGCAGTCAGGTGTGACGGTCCGCCCCCTTTTTTAATCCTAAGACGCCTGTTTTCCTTAAGGAGTGGTTTCCATATGTTTGGTATGTCCGTGCTTGGTTGACTGAAAACTTCTTTATTCTGCATTATAAACGCAGCTTCAATAAACTTTCGTTTTAGCCAATGCGACTCCTTATGTAAAACTTTAGCTTCTGACCACTGAATCCTGTGATCATTTGACCATGCATGATCTGCTAAACCGGATTTTTCAATATCCCCTAATTGGGTACTTTTTAGATGTTCATTTACTCTAACCTGAAGAGGGCGTTTCGTTTCACCTACATATGATTTACCACACTCACACGGGATTTGGTAAATACATTCCTTATTATTTGAGGGATTGTCTGGTTTTGTTTTAGTTACAAAACTTCTTATCGTATTTCCCGAAGAAAATACTGTTTTTATATTATAGTGTTTAGCTATTCGTCTTTACGGCTCTTAAATACAAACTTCTTATAACTCCTTGTTTTGTTGCAACAGAATGATTAGACTTAAAATTTATGTACTGTCCCGTGTGTGTAGGTTTCCTATATACAGTGGTTTGAATGTTTGTGTCTAATCGTTTGACAAGAACATCCAAAAAAGGTAAGGCCGAATCTTTTTCAATTTCCATGGTGCACTTGATTGTTGGTCGAATACCGTTTAAATGGTGTAGAAAATTTTGTAGTTCGTCATCATTTTCCGGCCATATAAATATTTGTAGTAATAATGAAGAATTAACCACAGAAATTAACAACATTAAAAAGGACTTACAACAGAATGGTTATTCCGAGAAATTAATAAACTCAACGATATTTAAAATTAAAAACAAACTAAATGTACCAAATTCTCAAAATAATAATCCGTTAGGTGTTATTAACATTCCATATGTTCAAGGGATTTCAGAAATCATAAGACGAATAGCTAAAAACTATAATATAAAAACAGTATTTTCTTCGGGAAATACGATAAGAAGTTTTGTAACTAAAACAAAACCAGACAATCCCTCAAATAATAAGGAATGTATTTACCAAATCCCGTGTGAGTGTGGTAAATCATATGTAGGTGAAACGAAACGCCCTCTTCAGGTTAGAGTAAATGAACATCTAAAAAGTACCCAATTAGGGGATATTGAAAAATCCGGTTTAGCAGATCATGCATGGTCAAATGATCACAGGATTCAGTGGTCAGAAGCTAAAGTTTTACATAAGGAGTCGCATTGGCGAAAACGAAAGTTTATTGAAGCTGCGTATATAATGCAGAATAAAGAAGTTTTCAGTCAAACAAGCACGGACATACCAAACATATGGAAACCACTCCTTAAGGAAAACAGGCGTCTTAGGATTAAAAAAGGGGGCGGGCCGTCACACCTGACTGCACACCAAGTAGTATAAGTAGTAGCCTAGAGACTAGATTGTTTAGTTTACACTTGATAACGCTTAGAGATACTTACTAACCGAAACGTCGTGTTTTAAAATAAATAAAGACAATGGAAGTCCGAAATTTTATTTCTACACAATCATTGTCTACGAGTTTCAAACAAAAACCTATAGATTTTTGGCTAACTTCTTATTTAAAAAATCTAACTAATAGCAATAAAACTTGGGAAAATTTTAAAGATTACTTTATTTTAAGCTTTGATGGACCTAACTGGAAACATAACATTTATTTAAAAATTTTGAACAACAAACAGTCAAAGTCGCAAACCGTAAAATCTTATTATTTTGAACTTCTCTCACTTACAAATACAGTTAACAAACACATGACGATCGACGAATTTAAAGTCTATTATGACAATGGTCTATAGAGTGCATATCGTCCATTTTTTATAATGTTTCAAAATGAACATTCAGATCATAACAGTTTTCGTAAATTTATTTTAAACTTAGATGAAATTTTTGAAAACAATAAGTTACGTGAAAGTACAAATCTCAGCGAAACATTTCCTGATTTTTTCTGTATCACAGATAACGTTAAACAATCATCTACATTCACAATCAAAAATCTTAATTTTAAAAATATTCAAAATTACAAAAACTTAAAATACCCGAACAAGTCGAATTTTTTAAATAATTTATACGAAAATAAGCAGAAAACACCGCGCAATCGAAAAAATAACTATTTTTATTCTAAAAAGATTGCACAATGCACAATGCAATTTTAGAGAAAGAAACAATTTTAATCCCAGAAACTCCGATTACTTTGTGCCAGAACCAACAAATATATATTTTCGTCATCCTTGTAACACTAGTGCCGATTTTTATTCCTTAAATTTATGTCAACAATCAAAACCGAGCACTAAAATTTTAAAAACCTAGAAATTGTCCTAGATACAGGCTCATGCCAAAACGTCATTGATAAGCGTTTTGTAGACTTTTTTGAGGAGTCGAACAACGATCTCACTCTTCAAACTGCAGGAGGAAATTCAGTAATTCCATTAGGAACATGTGTGATAACAGCACAAATTGAAGGAATCCAGGGATCCTTTCCTGTCAGAGCATTGGTAGTCGACAGGCTACCAAAACCCCTTATTTTAGGCAAACAATTTCTTGTTAATAATAGAGTCATTATAAATGTTGCGAACTCCAATCTAACGATTAACTCACAGGAAATAAAATTTAATATTACTCAATCTTGCTCCCAAGACAACAACACAATATTTTCTTGTTTTGTCTGCAACTCAATGAACAATAAAATATCTAAAAAGAAACTGAATCTCTCTGAAAATTATTTATTAAAACCGTTAAAAATCATTTTCTATTGCCACTGATAACAACCAACAATAAGTACACACGAATATATAAAAATACCACCTTGGGATTTTTCATAGAATCTAAATCAAATTCTTGTTTCGAGGAGCAGCCATGTTTTATATTAGATCAGTTAAAATTTAAAACTAATACCTCTACGATAAATAGAAAAAGCCTTGTGCCTAATATAACCAATAATTGACAAAGCCCTTAGGACAAATAGAAACGTCGTTAATACTTCCAAAATTGTAATATCAAAAAAGAAAACCAATCTTAAAACCTGTTTATTCTAACTCCTTTAATATTAACTTTAAATCATTAAAAAAAACAGCCAAGGGGATCTGTTCTGAAAAAAAAGGCCAATACAATTATAAAAAAGTTTGATACAAATTTTAATAAACATATACCTCGATGACACAGTATACCAATAACTGGCAAGTTTTTATGAAAAAGCGGTTTCTATTTAACTTAAAAATCTAAATTTTGATGACATTACGTTTTCACACCAGCAAGCATCTTAATTAAATACCAACTAATTAGAATTAATTTTAATTCCTTTTTTTTAATTTTTAAATAATTTGGGAAAACATAGTCATGACTAGCGCCACAGGCGAAAATTAATAATAAACCAAGAAATTTATTATTAACGGCCAAATGTGCATTTTTGAGATTATTTTACTAACTAAATTAATCATACTGAAAAATTTTGTAGCAGGGATATTGGTCTTGGAAAATATTTTAAATTTATTTACCATCGAAAGAATATCAACAGACAGACAAACCTACAAAAACTTGACGTCATTACCTACTAGATTAAAGAACGAAATCGGATGCTAAAATCTCGTTCAAAACGTAGACCACCGAAAGATGTTATTACTATTAAATTTTTATAATATACAAAACAAGCACAGATATTCTGTAATTTGTAGAATAACCACAAAGATAACCAAGATTAATAAGTAAATAAGGAAAACTGTTAAACCCTCCTAAATTCGAAAAAAATAATTTGTTTAACAAAAATTATTTATATGCACCTCTGATAATTTTTCAAGACATCAAATTTTTAATTGTTTGGCAATATTTAGTATTTTCTATTTTTCCGATGTATATTAATTTATTCAAAATTAAGCCTTAAAGCAGATAAAAGTAATTAAAACCTCGCCCACCCTCTATGATTAAATTATTTCAAATTATATAAAAAAGTTCAACAAAACATGAAAATTTAATAATTATTATTTTTAAATTGGCGTACGGGCTTAAAGAAGGAAAACGCATACCAAGCAGTAAACTTGAAACCTCTTCTTAATATTTGACAACTTTCGAAAAAAGGAATAATCAGGTATATTTTTCACCGGCAATAAAGATAATTTTTTTTGCAACTCAGGGACTAAAAACGCATTTTAGTCCCTCATTTTAGGGACTAAAATAGTACTTTTTATCCCGGGGACTATAATATTTTACTCCCGGGGACTAAAATATTTTAGTCCCTGGACCCGAATTCATGGTTTTTTCAAATTTTGTATTTTTGTATTTGGGAGCATCTAAAAATAGGCCTATACACTATCAAAATAAACTACCTAGCCTAATCTATACATTCCTACGTTATTTGACATTATTATTGTTTGTTATATTGATATTCAAAATAGCGCCGCTACAGCCAACTAAATGAATCAATGATCGTGGATCTGAATCGATTTCGCTTCGCTGTTGGTTGAGGTTGATGTTTTGCAGTGGAGATCCGAAAATTGCTGGTTCGGTGTGATCAGTGCTGCTGTCTTCGTTGATTGTGGGTTCTGGAAAATTGCATACTGTTACGGTACGTGATTGGCCTTGGCTTTTATGACTCTTGACATCTGTCCTCAATTTTTGACTGAATATTTTATCCGCCACATTTTTTTTGTTTTTGATTGATTGCTCAACATACCCTTCAGCAACGGTAGCACTTTTCCAACCACCGTGTCTTTTGAGCTGGTCAATATTCGCTCCAGAATCTGCTAAAAGGGAAGCAAAGGTACGCCTGAAGCAGTGTCCTGTGTATGAAACGGCCTCTGGCAGGTTCAGGAAGGCAGCTATTTTTCGCGGGAAAAGCCCAAAAGTATTCTTTCCAACAGGTTGTGATAAACATTTGCCGTCTTTATAGCCAATGAAATATCTCGATATTGTCAAATTTGTTGGTCTCAGAGCCATGTAGGATTTACAGATTTTCACTACGTCTGTAGCGGTCTAGGACAACTGGGCGCCGCCAACTCGGCGCCGCCAACTGGGCGCCGGGCCAACTAGGCGCCGGGCCAACTCGGCGCCGCCAACTGGGCGCCGGCCAACTCGGCGCCGGACTAAATTTTTTGTTTGATAAAATGTGTAGATGGAAAATAAAATATATTATTTATATAAAAACATCTTTAAAAAATTCTTTACGCAATTTTTTACAAGCTTTTATTTAGCTTCAGATGTTCTGTCTAACTATCTAACTATCTATCAAATCTTGTGAAGCGTTTTTGACACACTTCCCATTATCCGATTTGGATGAAATTTGGTACACACGTAGTGGTCCCATGACAATACAATATTAACCACCCCTACCCCCACTCCTTCAATAGAAAAATGTGTTTTTGACACACTTCCCGTTATCCGATTTGGATAAAATTTGGTATACGTTCACATAGTGGTCCGATGATAATAGAACAATAAGAAAAAAATATCCTCCCACCCCTACCCCCACCCCCTTCCATAGAAAAATTTGTTTTTGACACACTTCCCGTTATCCGATTTGGATGAAATTTGGTATACATATAGTGATCCGATGACAATACAATATTAAGAAAAAAATGTCCTCCCACTCCTACCCCCACCCTCATCTATAGAAAAATTCGTTTTTGACACACTTCCCATTATCCCATTTGGATGAAATTTGGTATACATATAGTGATCCGATGACAATACAATATTAAGAAAAAAATATCCTCCCACCTCTACCCCCACCCTTTTTCATAGAAAAATGAGTTTTTGACACACTTTCCATTATCCGATTTGGATGAAATTTGGTATTCACGTAGTGGTCCGATGACAATACATTTTAAAAAAATATATCCTCCCACCCCTACCCCCACCCCCTTCCATAGAAAATGCGTTTTTGACACACTTCCCATTATCCGATTTGGATGAAATTTGGTACACACGTAGTGATCCCATGACAATACAACATTAAGAAAAAAATATCCTCCCACCCCTACCCCCACCCCTTCTATAGAAAAATGTGTTTTTGACACACTTCCCGTTATCCGAGGATATTTTTTTTTTAATGTTGTATTGTCATCAGACCACTATGTGAATACCAAATTTCATCCAAATCGGATAATGGGAAGTGTGTCAAAAACTCATTTTTCTATGAAAGGGGGTGGGGGTAGAGGCGGGAGGATATATTTTTTTTAATATTGTATTGTCATCGGATCACTATATGTATACCAAATTTCATCCAAATCGGATAACGGGATGTGTGTCAAAAACAAATTTTTCTATGGAAGGAGGTAGGGGTAGGGGTGGTCGGATATTTTTTTCGTATTGTTGTATTATCATCGGACCACTATGTGTATACCAAATTTTATCCAAATTGGATAACGGTCATATGTCAAAAACACATTTTTCTATAGAAGGGGTGGCGGTAGGGGTGGGAGGATATTTTTTTCTTAATGTTGTATTGTCATGGGACCACTACGTGTGTACCAAATTTCATCCAAATCGGATAATGGGAAGTGTGTCAAAAACGCTTCACAAGATTTGATAGATAGTTAGTTAGTTAGTTAGACAGAACATCTGAAGCTAAAAAAAGCTTGTAAAAAATTGCGTAAAGGATTTTTTAAAGATGTTTTTATATAAATAATATATTTTATTTTTCATCTACACATTTTATCAAAAAAAAATTTTTTAGTCCGGCGCCGAGTTGGCCGGCGCCCAGTTGGCGGCGCCGAGTTGGCCCGGCGCCCAGTTGGCGGCGCCGAGTTGGCGGCGCCCAGTTGGCGGCGCCGAGTTGGCGGCGCCCAGTTGTCCCATTCCGGTCTGTAGCGTTGCTTTCTTTGGAGTTCTTCACTATGAAGCATCGGTCAGTTTGATTTTTCGTGTTTCGAACTGTGACAACAAGATGAAAATCTTGGACTTGAACATCTTTATTCTGTAGCTGGCACAGTTCAACACCCCTGTATGCACCGGCAACTCCCATTATCAACGCCACCTGGAAAAAAAAGATTTTTCAGTTACTAAGTAGCAATACAATTTTTTGTACAAACTACGTAACCTGATAGCAACAAATGATATTTCGAATCAGTGACGTTAACATGGTTCAAAATAATGTAAAAACAGTTCACTTTACCTTGATCATCAAATATTCTTGATTTGGTGCTTCCTGGAGGAACTGCTGGATATGATCCATGTCCAGTATTCGATACTTCTTTGGGCGGTAGCCATCCCCATTTCTTTTCAAAAATGCCTTCAATTTTGAATATTTTCCAATGTCCAAACTTTTTTCAACGATCAGCTTTGATTTAATCATTGAATAATGTGACCAAACCGTTAAAGCCTTCAAATTTTTCGCATGATGGAAGAAATATGCAAGAAGTACCTTCTCCTGTGTAACATCAGCAACATCCTTAGCTTGACACCAATCCAGGAAATGTTTGTATTGTTTTTCATATATTTTCTCCGATTTAGCGGGCAGCAGTGCCTTCACTGCCTCTGCGGCAGCTGTATCAATATCAATATCCATTTTTTTTTCTTTTGGGAACGCACTAGCAAATCGCAGAAATCTCCACGGCGTTGTTTGTATTTTAACAGTTATTTTATGGTACCTTGACAACACCCTGACAACCAAGTATTATCCAAGGCTATCTAAGAAATATCAACTGACTTAACGTCAGAGAATGAATGGTACTTTATTGGTTGTCACATTTTATAGGCCAATCAATAGTGCAGTGGAGATGACTTTCTTTTCGAAAAATTTAATTAAAAATTTGAATGAAACTATGCCCAGAATTGCAAAAAATAGTATATATACCACTTGACTAAAGTGTCTTTTTATCCCTCAGCGAATTGTACAAACATTTCGCCTCGGGATAAAAAGTATCACTTTAGTCCCTGGGTATATAATGTACTATTGTTTTTATTTAGAAGTACCTAATCTTTAAAAAATTAACAAAAGTTTTAAATAAATAAATTCAGAGAAATTCAACATTTTTCTTGCTTACTATCTACAGGCTAGTTTTTTAAATATCTCGAAAACTAAACTATATTGTTAAACGAAACTAAAAATGTATTTATAAATTGACAGAAATTGAAAAAACGGACTGCTACAAAATGAAAAAATTATAGGAATTAAATTTTTTTTATTATGATACTAACACTATTTTTCTGCCTAGGTGACATTTTAGGTTTACAGAAGATAGAAAGAAAAAAAAATATTATAACTAAAATAGAAAAAACACACAGATATGGGAATTTTTTGGTGTGTCATATGTAAGTCTTGTGGTTAAAAGTGAGTATACCGTAAGTAAAAATAAAATATATGTATAAAAAAAGTAATGTATATACTTATAACCCAGAAAGAGTTTAAATTGTAATTGTAATTTTACATATTTCCTAACCTTTAGGAACACTAAGTGTTGGTTCCTTTATCTATTTGAGTCGGATTCTGGGCCCAAATCTGAACAAATACCTAAAGAGATACCACAAAACACTAATAATAAAAAGTGTATGACAGTACAGACCTTAAAAAGATTATATAAAGATTGTTTACAGACCTTGAAAAGATTAGAGTATAGAGTTTTAACAGACCTTGAAAAATTTGAGTTAAGAGCGCTTACAGACGTTAGATTAGATTAGACTATAGAGTGTTTACAGACCTTGAAAAATTAGAGTATAGAACGCTTGGAGACGTAAAAAAATATTAGTGCGTACAGATCTTAGAAACCTTAGAGTTACAAGAGTTTAGAGTACTTAGAAAGCTTAAAAACCTTAGAGCGCTTGCAGAAAGCGTAGAGCACATACATACCTATGTATTTTGCTCAGAGATGTAGGGTTCATCTCATAGAGTACAAAAAGTACTCATTACAAAAACAAAAAACTACTTTTTTCTAGATATATTATAAAATAATAAAAGTGAAATTTAAAATTTTGTGACACAAGGTTAAAGAAAAAGAAAACGACAAATAGAACCTTGCATTGATAACGTTCAAAATTGCTATAATATTTTTTTTTTAAACAAACTAGGCTTTTCAATTGTCAACAAAAGAACATGTACAAATAACTTAGACAAAAATAAATCGAATATAATATAATTTTAAATTCTAATCATTTTCTAATTTTATTACATATAATAATTCCAAATTCTTTTAAATATATTTTTTAATTTCTTAATCAATTGTTGAATTTTATGTCGCATTGCTAGACCTCGGTTGCAATTTGTATGATTACTAATACTTTGTAGATAAAGTATGTATATAATACGACTATATGTATATATACACAATAATATAATTTTATAATTTTGTTATCCCTGTTGCATATAAAATATTATGATTAACAAAAAAAACAACGTATTTTTGTTTAAGAAATGTCTATTTTATTTTAAAAAAGAAAATGTTTTTCATTAATAAATTAAAATTTAGTTTTTAAACATTTAATTAAAGTTACATATGCTTTTAATATTTAATGGAAAATGTAATAATAGCAATATAAGCAACAAGGAAATTGCTTTGAAACAAAAACGAGACAAATTTTTGGTAGTATAAATGAAGAAATGCACTTTCGGTATTTTAAATATTGTTATATTTTAGGTTTGAATTTATTGTACAACCATCTGGGACGAGCCGAGGCCTACAGAAGCAACTAATATAAAGTTGGATTCAAAGAAAAGCATGTTGTTTACTCGTAGAAAGGTAATTATTTGGTCACACATCGAGATTATGAAGGAAGACAGCAAAAATGGAAATATAAAGATGGAGATTAGCTACACACTAGCAAGTACTGTTACTGACCTCAAGGTCCAGTAGTGGTAGAGAAATGTTGTACCTACCACAATCAAGTGCTTCTAGATTTATAAATTATAAGATAAGAAATAAACGTAAATTTATTTTGATTGAGTTTGAAATAAGTATAAATCACATTTAAAAAGAGTAAGAACTACAGAAAAATTGAGATTACAAAAATGGTGGGTGTTGAGTAATTTACTCAGGAGAGATTTAAAATGGACTGTATAAATGGTTTTGTTCTACTCACTGTTCGTTGCTGCGTTGTGGGGTCGATGGGCGGCCGCCTTTATCCTGGCTTCAGCAGTTCTGTTGAGGGGTTTCCAATACAGAGGTTTTAAGGAAGGGAGGACGAGGGAAAACACTCGCGAAAATTCGTAAATCTAATTTACTTAAAATTATTAAACTAAAAAATGCTTCGCTTGATTGCACACCGTGTGATTGAATAGGGATTTGATACGATATTTCCCCTTGAACTACTAAATTCACACTGATTTTTCATTATATTTTTCTAAAAGCTACAGCTAAGGTGGACAAATCCCAATTCTACACAGTGAGCCAAAAAATATCTTATCCAATAAAAAGTAAAAATAAAATAACTAAATTCTAACATCCACACAAAATGAATGTACTGAGGACCGAACATCCCGCCGGCCAAAAGGGGTTTACCCCTTTTAATTTTAACTACTATCTACATTGTCTTCAATGGGGAGCGGACACAGCTTAACAACCGGTCGCTTTAAAGTACCATTAGTGGTACGCACGCTTGCCACTCGTACTACACCGTCCGAACCTGGATGCACTGCCTCAATACGACCCAGTCGCCATTGCATACAGGGAGTGTTATCCTCTTTCATAACCACAAGGTTACCAATTTTTACTGAACCTTTACTATCATGCCATTTAGCACGTTGGTGAAGAGTATGTAAGTACTCTTTAGACCACCGAGACCAAAAATCCTGGTGCAACTTCTGGAGCAATTGCCAGCGATCTAATCTATTAAGGGGGGTGTCACTAAAATTGGGTTCGGGAAGTGCACTAAGAGACTCTAAGGTCAAAAAATGACCTGGGGTGATTGCCGAAATGTCATTCGGATCACTACTAAGGGGGGTTAAAGGCCTACTATTTAAAAACGCTTCTATCTGTACAAGCAAAGTGTACATCTCCTCGTATGTTAAGATTTGAGATCCAACTATACGTAACAAATGAGTTTTAACGGATTTTACTGAAGATTCCCAAAGACCGCCAAAATGGGGTGCAGAGGGGGGATTAAAATGCCACGAAATTGTTTCTGCTTTCGGAGCATCACGCATTAGATTACATAAAGTTCTATAAGCTCCAGTAAAATTAGTTCCACAGTCACTGTGGAGTGAAACAAGTCTGCCTCTACGGCCTACAAAGCGGCGTAAGGCTGCTAGAAAAGCATCGGAAGACAAGCTTGAAACTAGCTCTAAATGCAAAGCTTTGGTAGCATAACAAACGAAAAGACAAAGGTATGCTTTCGTCGTGCGAGCTCCTCGGTAGCGAGTCATTAACAGATTAAAGGGACCTGCGAAGTCAACACCTGTGTGAAGAAAAGGCTTAACTTGGCTCACGCAAAGTAAGGGTAGATCACCCATGGGAGCTTGAACAGGGGTTGGACGTATCTTATAGCAAGTAATACACTTAGAAACTACCTTTCTAATTACATTTTTGCAGGAAATTATCCAAAATTGTTGTGCGATTATGTACTGAATTGATTGAATTCCTGCATGGAAATATTTCAAGTGTACATAACTAACCAAAAGTTCCGTAAATCGATGATTGTTGGGCAATAGAGCAGGAAATTTTTGTTGATAGGACAACGAAGTAGAATTTCTTAATCTGCCACCAAGGCGAAGTATGCTTTCATCATCTAAAAAGGGGCTTAGTCTTCTAAATAATTTTGAGGGTAAAAGATGCTGTTGGATTTTATCAATTTCATGAGAAAAAGCTAAAGTTTGTACATGCTTTACTAAGAGCATGACAGACTGATGTAACTCTAAACTAGTAAGAGGTTCAGTTACTTTGATTTTGTTTCTACAATTCGACAAAAATCTTAAAATATATGCTAAAACTCTACGTAATTTATCAAAACTAGAAATATTTTCTATTAGTTGAGCTAACAAATGGGGTTCTAATTCTGCTACAAGAAGACATGTTTTTCTATGTTCAGGAATGTCTTCATCAGACAATGGAAGATTTATTTCTGTCCATGTGTCGGTGTGTTGCGACAAAAAACTAGGGCCATACCACCACATTGAGCTTTCTGACAACTCAGATGGGAGGAGACCACGACTACCTAAATCTGCAGGATTGTTCTCAGATATGACATGATGCCAATGCGAGGAAGGGATTTTTTCTTGGATGAAAGTTGATCTATTACTAACAAAAGTGGTAAATCTATGTGGGGAAGACTTTATCCAAGAAAGGACTATAGTTGAATCACACCAAGCGTATATTTCACTAATTTTTAGCCTGGGCTGATAAATTCCTAGAACATAATGTAACAATTTTGATAACAGAACTGCTCCACACAGTTCAAGGCGGGGTATACTAATTGTTTTTAGAGGGGCTACTTTGGATTTTGCAGTCACAAATTTGACACAAAATTCATTATCTTTTAATGAAAATCTAAAATAAACAACAGCACCATAGCCTTTTTCAGAGGCATCTGAAAAGCCATGAATCTGAATTGATTGGTAACTATCAGGCACTACTCTACGAGTTATTTTACATAAAGATAGCAAACTAACTTCACTTGTAAATTTTTCCCATATTCTACTAATTTCTATCGAGGGTGGATCATCCCAATTGAGCTTTAAGTCCCAAAGCTTCTGTATTAAATGTTTTAGGAAAAAAGTAACAGGGGTTAAGATACCTAGAGGGTCAAAAATCTTAGCTAAGTTGCTAAGTAAATTACGTTTTGTACACGGTTCATTGACGACAAAATTGAGTTTATCGAAAATTGATAGCAATCTGATGATGGACTCCACTCAAGTCCTAAAACTTTAAGAGTATTATTGGAATCAGCATCAAAGGATAAATTTTCATTGCACAGATGAGAAGAAGGAAAGTCTGCCAAGAGTCTTGGGTCATTGCTGCACCACTTGCGCAATTGAAACCCACCTTTGGCAAGAAGAGAAATTAGGTCTTTCTGAATCCTTTTGGCACCTTCAAGGTCACAATGCATGCCAGTTATATCATCTACATATGAGTGCGAGATAATTAGTTCTGAAGCTTCAGGGTAATTAACTTTCTCCTGCTCAGCTAAAGTAAGCAATGATTTGATAGCTAAATAAGAGCTGCATGTTAATCCATAAGTAACAGTACAGAGAGCTATGTCTTCGATTGGACCATCAGACTGAAAACGCCAAAGAACGCGTTGATAATCCTGATGAGGAGGAGTAACTAGAATTTGTCTAAACATTTTACAGATATCCGCTGTAAATACGAATTTTTCCAATCTAAATAACAGAAGTAAATGACATATGTCAGCTTGAAGTTTGGGACCAGGAAGCAGGCCAGAGCCATTATAAACCACGCGAAGTTTAGTTGTGACACTAGAAGGCTTTAGTACACAATGATGTGGAATATAATAACTTTTATCTGGAATGGCCAAAGATGAAACTATTTTCATATGTCCTAAAGATAAGTATTCCTTCATAAAATCGGAATATTGCATGTAAAGATCAGAATTTTTTAACAATCTACGTTCTAATGCTAAGAATTGCTTGAGTGCTAACTCTCTACTGTTGGGAAAAGAAGGTTCACTAGACTTAAAAGGTAGAGATACTACAAATCTGCCTGTCTCTGTTCTATAAGTGGTTTCAGAAAATATTTTTTCAGCTAAACTATCTTCAGGTGACATTGAATTGACCTTGGGAACTTCCTCGACAAGCCAAAATCTTTGAATGGTATCTTCGAGGGTGTCCATTGCCAAAAATGTTTGAGAAATGAATTGACTAATTACTTTAGACGAAGAACAAGTTTTACCCATAAGCATATAACCAAAAATACTATTAATTGCCACTGGATCATTAGGACCAGCAACAATCTTTCCATCTTTAAGAATTCTTGCAAATATATCAGCTCCTACTAATATATCAACCGGTCTAGATTTGTAAAAATAAGGATCGGCTAGCTGACAATTTTTTAAGAAAGGCCAATTAGTAGTGGAAAGTGTTGAAAGTGGAAGATTCCACATATTTTAGGGATAACTACGGCACTAAATTCTAAAAGGGGACTAGATTTTCCTGAAGGACGAATGGTAGAAGAAATGCTCTCACAACTTTTAAGCATAGGGGCTTCACCAATGCCTTGCACATCGATATCTGATTTGTAACTATGTAAACCAAGACGTTTAACACAAGCTTTCGTTATGAAATTTGAGGTTGAACCTGAATCTACGATTATTCTAATAGGTTGATAATCGCCTTTGCTATCTAAAATTTCTACTATTGCGGTGGATAATAATACACCCGAAGAATCGATGCTACTACTTAAACATAAGGGGTTGTCTACAGTTAATCCGACAAAAGCATTGGGGTTGCTTTGTGAATTTTGACTGACAATATGAGGTAATTGAGCTACAGAGTTAGCATTATTGGAAACTATACTACTATGGTTGGCATGGTGGTTGGCACCCGAACTAGTGGGGTGGCCAATGGAATTCGGGAAACTAGAACTAGAATGCGCTACTGGACTACAATGAGTATTGACACTCTGATTATAATAATTTGGAGTGGAACTAAAGCTACTAAAATGGGGGTTAGGACCCTGACTATGATTGTGTACAGGATTGTACTTAGGACCCTGACTATTATGGTGTGTAACAGTACTGCAGGCTTGAAAATTTCTATTATTTTGACTACTATTATTCTGACTACTATTATTCTGACTACTATATAAGGTGCTAACTTGATTGGAACTATCATTTCCACTGAAACAAAGTAAACTATGGTGACGAACACCGCAACGAAAACAGGAATTAGTGGAGGGGCACTCCTTTATACTATGCGATCTAGAAAGGCAATTTAAACATAAATAATTTGCCTTGGCAAGTTTATAACGTTCATTGGGAGTTTTTGAGCGAAAGAACTGACATTTAGAAAGAGTGTGATAAGGTCCCTGTTTGCAAACTACACAAGTATTTTTATTATTATTTTGATTGGGTTGACTTAGAAAAACATTGGACGTTTGTCTGGAGCTACCTGATTTAAAACTACTACTATTATTATTTATAGATTTTTAAAGAATTTTTAATCTTCTTTTCGGGTTAATTCTACATTATCTAAAGCTTCACAGTGTTTTTCCAAATACGCTATTAATTCTTTATAATCAGGCATTTTATTGGAATCAGAAAGCTGTAACTCAAATTTTGTTGCTAAGGAAATATCTATTTTTCTATTAATCATTTGAACTAATGGAAATGACCACGCGTCTATAGGTAACTGTAAATTGCGCAAGGCCTCTAAATTATCGTTAAAGGTATCTAACAGGGTACGTAAATCTTGAGGATTTTCTGAAGATACTTTTTTAGCATTTTCAATAGCTGACCAATGACTAGCTGCTATGATTCGTTTTCTATAATATCTTTTACACAAAGTATCATAAGCAATGGAATAATTAGCATGAGTTAGTGGCAAATGCTGAACTAGGAGTTTTGGCTGTTCCTCAAGGGCTTTCAGTAAATATTCGAATTTAGTTACATCCGAAAAGTGAGGATTGTTATGAACCAGGGCTTCAAACATATCTTTGAAACTAGGAAATGAAGTTACATCTCCTCTAAAAATAGGTAAATCTAAAGGTTTAAGATTGTTAGTAAACTGAGGTGCCTTTGATAAGGAAACAGAAGATTGCGTTTCACTAGTTAAATGAGAAAATAAGCTAAAATATATGCTTTTAATATGCCAGAATTTATTTTCAAAATCAGCTCGAACTTTATCTTCAGCTTGAAAATCATCCTGTTCATCTAATAAACCTATCAAAATGTTATGCTGTTTACTGAAATCATCTCTAATTTGTTCTAGGTCTTGATAGCGAACCTTGAGTAAAGCATGATATTTGCTATCAGTCTCAGCTTTTATAGCAAAATCGTATATTTCAGTCATGCGACTAATTTCACTCAGTCTTAAGTTTGTTGCTTTTCTAACTTTATCTGACATTGTAGCTTAATAATTAAACCAAATTAAAAATTATAAAAAAATCTGTTTTATATTTTAAATTTAAAAAATTTAATTTTTTTTTATTTATTTCCTAAGTTAAATTTTAAACTTAATAAATGGCGAGAAATCTACTAACTACCAATTTAATGAAGTTGTCTAAACGTGGTAAACGAGTGCTACTATTTGTTGAAAACAAAATTTTTCAACTATTTTTTCTCAACTAATAAATTGAGCAATTAATTGGAAATTTTAAGAAAAGATGCTCCTACTACTAAATACGCAATTAATTTTATCAGTTATTTACCTAATTAGCATCTATAATTAATTATTTTATGGTTTCAGAAAAAAGCTACTACAATTTTCAATTTATACGTGTCACTGTGTATTCTAATGGCTGGACACAGTAGACGAAAATACTACTACTAAAAGGCTTGACCACTGTGTCGTACTAAAGCAATGCATGCAGTAAATTCTAATATGGAGTGTGGCTAAATTCTAATTGCGAGTGTGAAATCAACGGTGAAGCAAAAGCTAAATGAGACGACTATACGTTCTATACTATATGAGAATCCATTCCCGTTACTAAGCGACAGTCCGGCTGCTAAACTGCAAAGCAAAAAAAAGGCGATACAAAAGAAATTGATTTCTATTCAATTTGAATAAATGCACGACCTATAATTGGAAATTTTGTGTGAATGTTTTACAGCAAGAACTCTAAAAATTTATGTTAATTAATGACTATATGCCGATTAGTTTACTCCTAACTTTGAGTTTAGTGAAAGGCGGATCAAAGTCACTATGTATTTTTATCAAAAAATCTACCTACTATATAAAAAAAAACGACGATTAGGGTAGTAAAGTAGGAGTAACGCTAGAAAGGATCTGGCGAAAAGGACCAAAATGGTGGGTGTTGAGTAATTTACTCAGGAGAGATTTAAAATGGACTGTATAAATGGTTTTGTTCTACTCACCGTTCGTTGCTGCGTTGTGGGGTCGATGGGCGGCCGCCTTTATCCTGGCTTCAGCAGTTCTGTTGAGGGGTTTCCAATACAGAGGTTTTAAGGAAGGGAGGACGAGGGAAAACACTCGCGAAAATTCGTAAATCTAATTTACTTAAAATTATTAAACTAAAAAATGCTTCGCTTGATTGCACACCGTGTGATTGAATAGGGATTTGATACGATATATCCCCTTGAACTACTAAATTCACACTGATTTTTCATTATATTTTTCTAAAAGCTACAGCTAAGGTGGACAAATCCCAATTCTACACAGTAAGCCAAAAAATATCTTATCCAATAAAAAGTTAAAATAAAATAACTAAATTCTAACATCCACACAAAATGAATGTACTGAGGACCGAACAAAAAATGTCTTTAAACTAGTTTAATTGTTTTAAAAGAAGGGACAACTTATTAAAAGGAAAAAATATTTAATGAAACTGGAAAAATAATTTTCAATATTTTAAACTAGAAATAGAATAGGTCAAGAACCGACTCATTTAAATATAAACATATTTATGCCTGATGCTATGAAATTTCAAACCAAAGGCAAAACGGAGAGAAACAATTAATTTTTTTTATCACTTAACGATACAATATAGTGCAAAATGTTAAAAAAAAACTTAAACCCAAAGAAATTATTTTGCCGAAAAAAGAAATGCAAATGAAAAATCTACAATCGACACAAGTAACAACTACTTAAAAAATTAGCAAATCAAACAAGGACAACTATAAAAATTTACATGATTTTACAAAAGGGAGATCGACAACCAACAAAAATTTAATTGACAAATGTTTGCCATAGGCAAAAACTCAGATGCAATTTTAGAACCATTATATAGGTCCAATTGAATTTCAATTTTTATATAATCGTGAAATAAATACATAATAACAGCAACAGATGTTTTACCATAATATAAGCTACTTCATGGTTAATCAAATATATTTGGAAAGAAAAAAAGACATAAGACAACTAACAGCAAAAAGTCAATGGATCTAAAATAACAAGAACAATAGTCAGGAAGCAGCAGTAAGTTGAGAAGAGTTACTTTATAATTTATTTGTACGGGAATTCTGGAGCGCTACAGGCTGATGCCAAACAAATTTAGAATGTAAGTACCTTTAGGTTTACTTTTATCCATTTTTTACTTTTATACTCAAGACAAATAATCCTCAGCGGCCATAATTATAGTTTGTAAAACCGTCAAACCAACTTATTAATTATATTCTTAAGTTCCTTTGCCCCACTAGTATGGTAATAAGTTTTAAATCAGAAGTCAATAATTAATACTAACAATTTTCTCAATAAGTAAATTTTCCTTACACAATATTGATAAGCATCCCTTTGCAATGCAGGGTGCGACAATATCCTGAGATGGTTCATCATCCTAGCCTGCTCCTTGAACCCATAAACGTTGAATTAAACACTTTGCTCCACCCACAACGGGACATATATATATCCCATTTTATCATATATTTTGCTTATTTCTGACAAAATGACTCTCTTGGTGCACTCACGATCAACAGGTTTGACTCAGTATGAAAACACATCGGAAATAGGGTTCCACTCAAGTCCTAATATTTTAAGGGATGAACTCTCCTTATCAAAAAAGGATATGTTCTGTTAATGGGCTTCCGGAATGGAAGACAACAAATCTGGGCAATTGGAGGACCACTTTCGTAGTTCAAAACCTTCACAATGAAGAAGACCTATTAACTGCTTCTGAAGGTCCATAGCCTCACCTACAGAGTTAGAAAACCCAAAGGTATCATCGACATATGTGGAATTCAGATGGAGCTCTGATGCTAATGGATAGTCATGTCCATGGTCATGAACCAATTGGTGTAAGGTACGAATAGCTAGGTATGGGCTACAGTTTAGGTCATATGTGACAGTACAAAGATTATAATCCTGTATTGGTTTGAAAGGATGAAATCTCCATAATATTTTTGATATTTGAATCATCTTTATGAACAGCAATATTACGATACATTTGGCGTATGTCTGAACTGAAAACTATTGGAAAACACCTAAAGGAAACCAACATTTTTACAATATCATTTTGGAGTAGGGGACCAACAAGAAGTTCGTCATTAAGACTATGATCATTTGAGCATTTTGATGATCCGTCAAAGACCACTCGAATTTTTTGATATCCATGGTCATCCTTCACAACACAATGGTGGGGGATATAATATGAAGGTGACTCAGGATAAGGGCAAGGTACCATATGAGACTGATCCAAATAATCTTTCATAAACTCACAATACAGTTTACGAAATGTAGGATTTTTTTCAATCGATTTCTCAATAAATTAAAGCGCTTAAGTGCTTGATGCCTAGAGTCGCCTAATTCAGGACAAGACTCTTTGAAAGGAAGTCGAACAATATAACGACCACTAGGATCCCTAGAATAGGTAGAAACAAAAAAATCCTCACACTGCTGTTCCTCAGGGCTTAGGAAGGTCTTTTGTGGAAAACTTTCTATCTCCCAAAACCTTTGCAAATTAGTGTCAATATGAAACACATGGAACAAATGGGCAAAGTGAAACAAACTCATTGGGTGAGGAAGTGTGTCCTCCAATTAAAACCCATCCAAATATGGTTTTTATAACACAAGGACCACCATTAGTACTCTTCCTCAAACCTGGGATAATAATTTCAGAAAATAAAGGAATGCCTAGTAACAAATCTACACAACGTGGTTGTCCAAAATGTTTGTCAGCTAAATCAAGTTTTTTTAGGAAGTTCCATTTATTAGAATTCACTGGAGTACTGGGAGTAGACTCACAAATAGAGTTTACAACAATAGCTTTAAATTCCAGGCAAGGAGAATAAGAATTCTTTGGATACAATTTTATGTCCACGGTACCTATGGAGGAACAAGACGACATATTGTTTATGCCTTGGATTGGAGTACTATCTGGTAAAATTGGCAAATTTAGTCGTTTCACACATGACACAGTCACCAAATTGGTTACACTCGCACAATCGAGCATTGCACGACAAGTCAACAACTCATCACTTGAACTACAAACAGAAACCTCAGCTGTGGCAAAAGGGCAGCATTCTCAGTTAGAGACACATTAGGGGGTACACTAGCATAACACTAGACACCAACCGAGCTTTGGTTACCTTTGGGTTCGTTTGAGGATGTGGAATCCTTAGGTTGTTGTTCAGGTGAAGACCTCTTTTCTGGTAAGTGTATCAAACTATGGTGTTTACGAGAACATTCTTTACACGATTTAGTAGTGGGGCAAGAGGGCACACCATGTGACTTGGAAAAACAATTATAACACATGCGCTTTATTTCACAAAAGAATATAGAGTAGGTATCTCGGCTTCTAGAAATTAGTTAATGGTATATAAACTGGTTTGGATGGCTTTACCTTCCTTGACTTATTTCTTATTTTAGATTTAGAAAATTTATCACCAACTGGGAAGCAGTCAATGAAAGGCTAATTAAAATGAATATAACAATAAAAGGAATGAGACTTACGATTTTTGGAATCTATGTGTATAACGACGATGCAAATGTAGCCGTGAAAGACAATTTTTTTGAAGAAATACACAATGAAATATCAGCAGTAAGTGCATCTAGAGAAATTGTCATATTGGGAGATTTAAATAGTAGAACCGGTAACAGAGTAAATGATCTGACAGTTGGCCAATATGGAGAAAATCTTGTTAATGACAATGGAAACCGGCTAATTACAGTATGTGAGCAATTAAACCTAAAAATCCAAAACGGTTTTTTTCAACATAAGGAAATACACAAATATACCTGGACCAAACCCTCACAAAACCTGAAATCCGTCATTGATTATCTTATCACTAAACAAAAGACAAAACTAAAAATTCAAGATGTCAGAACAAAGCGTGGATCAACATGCGGAAGTGATCACTATTTTCTGGAGTCCAAAATTCTCTTTCCTTATCAAGGCCGAAGCCTGCATCAACAACATCTTGATGATACAGTGATTGAAGAAATTAAATATAATCTACTAAGCCTAGAACATGACAGCGTAAAAAACTTATACAAAAAGAGACTGAACGAAAAACTTAATACAAGTTCAGGTGAAACCCCAGATGAGGAATACGAATGTATTATATTAAGCATCCACCAAGCTGCAAAAGAAGCACTAGGATTAGTGGAAGAAACTTCTAAAAGAAGAAAACCATACTGGTGGGATGCTGAGATTGAGAGAGAAATAGAGGAAAAAAGGAAATTATATCACACCTACTTATCCCAAAAGACAGATAGAAGCAGACAAGAATACAAAATCGCGCAATCAAAGGTGAGAAGAATGATCAGTGATAAGAAAAATCATTCGTGGACGCAAAAGTGTCAGAAAATAGATTCTTACTTAGGAGGTAGGAGAAGTACCGAAAGCTGGAAAACTATAAGATCGATTAAAAAAGAAACATGCAGAGATATCATTTCACCAATACCAGACAAAGAATGGGATGAGCATTTTAAAAAACTTTTAACTGAAGATAGAGCAGAATTCAAGGAAGACGCAAGAGACAATATAATTAGAACGATGGGATCTCCAGTACCCCTCACAATCTCTGAGGTCAAAAACGTGTGCACAACCTTAAAAAGCGGTAAATCTGCCGGACCCGGAAATATCCCAGCCGAACTTATTAAATATGGCACTGAAGAACTGTTTTGGAGATTACGGAATCTTTTCCAAAAATATTTAAATGGAACTGTAGTCCCAACTGAGTGGAAAACGTCATATATATCCACAATACACAAAAAAAGAAGGAAAGATATATGTGACAATTATAGAGGTATATCTGTGACTAGTACGCTAAGCAGAATATACGGTAAAATAATAAGAAATAAAGTAGAGAGCGAATATAAAGACATGGAGGCAGAAGAACAAGCTGGTTTCAGGGCGGGTAGATCGACTTCAGATCATCTCTTTTGTATAACCCAAGTTATTGAAAAGAAAATGGCATACGGTCAAGAGCTGCATCTGCTTTACGTGGATTTGCAGAAGGCATATGATAGTATACCACTAAACCTACTTTGGAAAGCGTTGGAAAACACAAACATAAGCGTACAACTAATTAAGGCCATCCAAGAGTTATACCGCAATAGTAAGGCAAAAGTTAAAATAAAAGCAAAACTAACCAAAGGCTTTCAAGTAAATAAAGGTCTTAAACAAGGTTGCTGTATCTCGCCTACGCTCTTCAAGATATACTTGGAACAAGTCCTTAAAGTATGGAAGAGAAAATGCCAAAACATGGGAATTCCGTTGGACGAAACCACCTTGTATACTTTATGTTTCGCCGATGATCAGATAGTAGTGGCTCAGGATTATGACGACCTCGAATATATGACACGAAAACTAATAGAAGAGTACAATAAGTGGGGACTAGAGGTTAATCTCAATAAGACAGAGTATATGTGTATCGGTGGAATGAAACAGGATCTAATCTTAAATACCGGGCAGCGAATTCACTCCTGTGATGAGTATAAATACTTAGGTCTAAAAATTACAGCTGACGGAACACTAGACAAAGCTATAAAAGATCGAAACGTACAAGGAAGAAAAGCAATAACTTTATTAAATGGAATAATTTGGGACCAAAGTATATCAAAACATAACAAAAAGCTTATATATAACACCATTATAAAAAGTATTATTACATACGGCTCAGAAGTATGGCCAATCAAGGATAGAACAGAAAAAATGCTTTCCGCTACGAAGATGGACTATTGGAGAAGAGCAGCAGGGAAATCAAAAAGAGAAAGAGTTACAAATCAAAGAATAAGAGAAATTATGACAGTAGGTGAACGTACTTTAGTGGATGATATAAGAACAAAACAACTGGTGTGGTACGGACATGTACAAAGAATGAATGACGAAAGACTACCTAAACAAATACTACAATGGAAACCAACTGGCCGAAGAAAACGAGGACGGCCAAGGAGAAGCTGGAGAGAAGGAATAGACAGTGAAATAAGAATAAGAGGCCTAGATGATGAATTATGGGCAAACAGAAACGAGTGGAGATTGGGTATCGGAAGACGTAGAACGTTGTGAAACCGATAAATATATATATATATATATATACTTATTTCCAAATGAATTAGGGTCACTAGTGGGTTTTGGATCAACAAATAATGTACTATTTTCAAGGGCTCAAATCAAATCAAATCAAATCGTCATAATTTTTTTTTAAACAATAATTTATCTAAAAAAAAGTTCTAAAAAATTCTACTAGTAAAAGTTCAAATAGTTTTCCACTATATTTTTTTTTTAATATTTGGGAAATACTTAACTAAATTCTAAAATACACCTAAAGTACATACTATAAAATAGTGACTATAAAAGAAAATTTGGTCATAAAAAAGGACACATTACTCACACAAAGATTGATAAAATTTAATAAAATTTGGGGACTAGAAAAATTGCAGCCAAAAAGTACAATGAAAGAGACAGCACTATTTAATTTTATTAGTTGACTAAGTGAGTGTGGAGTTGTAAAATTCTTCAAGTGAATAAAATGCTTTTTCCAACAAATACTCTTTTATCTTTTTTTTGAAAAGAGTTTTATTGAGGTTAATTACCTCCTCTGGGAGCTTATTGAACAGTTTTGCGGCATGGTATCCCGGTCCATTCTGGCACCTATGTTGTAAGTTGTTTTTATTTCTAGTGTTATGGCTGTGTATATCACTGTTACAGTTGTACTGAAGAAAAAAGTTATCTCTCACATAAAGCAGATTTTGTAAGATGAACTCACTCCTGCAGCTGATGAAGGCTTCTTTACAGTTGTCCCTATACCCAAGACCCGAAACAATGCGGACTGCCCTCCTCTGCATGGCAAACACCCTCTGCGCCCCTGTTGCATGACCCCACACTAAAAGAGCATATCCCAGATGGGAATGCACAAGAGAGAAGTATGCCTGCTTCAGCACTTGGAGGGAGACACACATTGCCAAGTTTTGTAGTAGAAAAGTATTTTTGCTCATCTTGTTTGAGATCATTTCAGTGTGTGCATCCCACAGTTATTTCTGGTCCATAATTACCCCTAGAAATTTTGGATTGTCGATCACAGGTTCAACCTTTTTAAGTGAAAAGACTACATTTTGTGTTCTGGATTCATTAAGGTATAATTTATTTGATGCAAACCATTGGCCTGCTCTCGATTGTGCCTCGCCCGACATTACTAGCGCTGTTTGTAAGTCTACGTCTTGTACTTGGTCTGTCGTGTCATCTGCAAAATTTGTAAGAGTTTCATTTTCGGCAATATTTGAAAAATCGACCCTTGCGGGACGCCTATAGTAAGTTCTTGTTTACTGGAAGATATATTATTATAATTAACAATTTGCTGACGCTTAAAAAGGTAAGATTTAATAAGGTGAATGCTGTCTAGTGTAAAATGGTAGTTTGTCCAGCAATATTTCATGCGAAACACAATCGAAAGCCTTGCTTAGGTTACAAAATGTAGTGACGGTATGCTCTGACTTTTCAAACCCTTCCATAATCCTTTTAACAACCCTTAAAATTGCCAAAGTAGTGTTCCTCCCTGCCCTAAAACCATACTGTCCAGTGCTAAGTATATCATTTTTTTCTAAGTAATTTGTAATTTGATTTGCTAGACATTTTTCAAAGATTTTTGATAAAACAGGCAATATTGATATTGGCTTATAGTTGCCTGGGTCATCAAGTTTGCCTTTCTTATATATTGGGGTTACTTTTGCAATTTTCAGACAGTCAGGAAAAACACCATCTCTGATGCAATTATTTATCAATTTAGTTAGCGGTATCAACAACAGGTCCCTGACCCCTTTTATTATAGTCATGTTCAAATTATAGTAATCCCTGCTCACCTTATTTTTCAGTTGATCAATTACATCCCGCACTTCATTGAAAGACAACTCTTTAAAGGAGAAGGATTGATTATTTAAACTGGTAGTATTGTTAATCTATGTAATAGGGCTTTTGTCTGTATTCTGAATTTGTGCCTGTGTGTCAACTGCAACATTTACGAAAAAATTATTAAACTCCTGTGCCGATATTGTAGAAAGTTCTGTTTTTTTACTTTTTATGTTTTTACGGTAATCATTTATGATCTCCAACATGCACTTTGTTGGATTTGTAGCATTTTTTATTTTTGTTTCATTGCAATTTATTTTTGATTGTTTTATTGCATTTTTATAGTTATTGCGAAATTGCTTAATATAGTCCTTTAGTTGTTGAGTTGGATGATGTCTATATACATCATTCATATATTGAAGATGCTCTCTCATGTTTCTTAGGTCATTATTGAACCAGTTTATTTCATTTGTGTGGTTTTCTTGTTTTTTATATTTTTTTTAGGAAATGATTCATTTAGAGCTTGTTCAACAAAATGCATAAGGGTTTCAAATTATTCCCCGGTCTGTAAGTCACTATCGATAAAACTATAATCTATTTTATATATTTTTTCATAAAATATATTTTTACCAGCTTGTGTATAGGCTGGCACAATCTTTCTGTAAAATTGCAGTTTGTTTTCTGTTGTGGACATGTTACTGACAGTAATTGGCCATCATGATCTGACTTGCTAGGTTTGACAATGCTTGCAATAAACTCAGTCTCTGAAAAATTGATAAAATTATTGTCTAAACAATTTTCCCCCCGTGTGGGTTCAAAAACTGTCTGAACCAGACCATAAGTGCTTAAAAGGTCTACTAGATCTCCACAAGTTTTCTCATTTGAGCAGGATCTAACATTGAAGTCACCTGCAAGTAGTAGTTTGGTTTGTATGTTAATACTTCTGAGAATTTTATCTAAAATATCAAGAAAGGTGTCAAAACTTCCCGAAGGAGACCTATACACGCAAATTATTGTAATATTATAGTCATACCATTTTACACCACATACCTCTATACATTTCTCCACACTCATCTGCCTTATCTCAAATAATTCCTTAAAACTCGAGTTCTGTTCAATTGAAATTGCTGATCCACCTTTTATGTCCTCATTTCGACAGAATGAAGCCACCTCAAGATTTCCTATCTTTAAAAATTCAATTTCATCTTCCTTAAGAAAATGTTCTGTCACACATAGTATACTAATGGTCTTATCATAAACAAATGCATGCATTTCTTCTGTAATGTTTCTTATAGATTGTGTGTTGTAATGGAGCACTTTAAGGTTTGTTTTCTTTTCATTGGTTTGTTCCTTACTATCTATTGTGTTGGTGGCTGATTTACCCGGATTGTTGGGCTTCGTCTCATGTGCATAAAATGGTCAACCACTACACCTTGCCCCCAAATCTCAGGGGTCATAATTTTCTTTGAATTTTCTTCAGAGACTTCTATTTTAAAGGAGCTCTTGTACCTACTATCCTTAGTTTTCATCTTGTAGCATTTACACTCAGTTTCAGTACTATTTTTTATGTACATCTTTACATCTTCCTCGGTTACTGCAGGCGAGAGCCCCGAGAGGAAAATGTATTCTTCTCTGGGAGCAACTTGAAGGGAAAAATTGGTACATCCTCCGTGTATAGGGTTGTTGTATCGGGTTATGTTTGGTTTTCTCCTATAGCTCACCGTTTCCCAATCCTTTTGCATTGTTTCCAGTATCGGATCATCGGAAATTGTGTTTTTCTCCCTGTTTTGTTCTTTGCTTTTTGAGGTTATTAATGACGATGACGAAGCGTCTATGGCCGGCTTCGATTACGCCTGTTTCTTCAATTTCATTGGTTCTGTGTGTGTTTTGGCCGTGTTCGGGGTTCGTTCAAAAACTTGAGCATCAAAAACCGGCGTTTTAGCCTTGCTCGGTTTTTCGGCCTTGTTGTTTTCTCGAGGCGTTGCTAACTTCGCTGTATTTTTGTTGATGATAGGATCAGCTGTTTCTGGCGGGATTTTCTCGAATTTTCTAACCTTACTTTCTTGAATTTTCGGTTTTTCTTCAATTTCCATCACTTTTTCCCGCAAAAGGCAATTGTTTTCTTGTAACAATTCGTTCTTCTCTTCCATCAGCTTCAGAACTACCTTGTAGAGGTCCCTTTCGTGGCTCCAGGACTCTTCTTCAGCATAGGCTGGTACATGTCTGCATACGGCTGTTTTCTGGGTTGCCGCTTGTATTAGGCACGCCGAGTGGTAATTCTTTTTACACTTTCCACACTGTATGAAGTTCTTCGTCTCCTTCTTACAGTGCCTGCACTTACTAACAACTTTTTCACTACTATTTTCTTGATTTTTTAATGGAGTAACAGAAACCACGTCATTATCGTCGGCCATTTTTCTAAAACAGCTCGACAAGTCCTATTCAAAAATTTAGTCAAATCAAGATATCTCGGGATAGTTTTATCACTATGTTCAATTTCAAATCGCGTCTTTAGGAAAGGATCAATTTTTTGTAACATTAAGTTAAGTTTAGTAAAATCCTATAAATCAATACCCTAAATGGAAGCTAGGGCATCCATATTTTGGGAAAAAGTTGAAATAAGGTTTCTTAGATCAGAGGCATAATTCATTTTAGCAGGTGGGGCATTGTAAATTGAAAGCCAGTAATCAGTTGCTAGGGCTCTTTTATTATCATAGCGCTCAATCAATGCAGTGTATGTAACTGCATAATTGTCCTCTGTCAATGCTATATTTTTTATGACCTCGGCAGCTTCGCCCTGCACCGCCATTTGCTGTATGTCACTAAGCGATCTTTTTTCATGTACTAGAGTTCGGAACAAGTCAAAGAAGGCAGGGAAATCTCGCCTATTGCCAGAAAAGGTAGGGACATTTATTCTAGGGAGATCTAATTCCTCAAAAAATCCATGGTTGGAACTAGAAAGGTTGGCACCTGGGGTACCACTTTTGGGTAAAACGTCAACAGGGGTAAGTAACTCTTTTGCAATGGAACTAACACTATATTTCATCTCATCAAACTCATTACCTACTTTATGCTCCTTGTCAACATTTTCCTTTTTGCTCATGCACAGTATATCCAAATGCAAGGACTCAAATGAAGCACAAGATGTATGAAAATCATCTAGACGCGAGGAGAATAATCCTAACTTGGTTCTATCATTTTGGCAGTCAAGTGCCAATTTGTACAGGTTTTGCATACGATTAAAAAAGCCTTGTCGCTTCCTTATTAGTTTGTTAAGTAACTGCTCGTCTGCAGACATGTTTTTAGGTCAAAAAAATAATTTGGAAATCAAAAAAAAAGAAACTAATCGATTTTTTCCGGCGGGAAAATCACCCGAAAATTGGTTTAATATTAGCGGATACGCGCAATCTCACCCGCAGCTAATATTAGGTATTCGGCATAAATTTTCAATAAATTTTGGAAGAATTTCGCGCAAAATCACAAAGAAAACCGTTGTTTTGTTTTGGAAAATGCGATTAAAAATGTGGGGTTATGTTGGTACATATGACATACGTCAACCATAGATAATGACGTATGTCATGGTCAAAGAACAAATTTTGTTGGTTAGAAAATGGCAGCCGAAAGTGAAAGCGTGATTACTTGGCCAACGAAATAAAAACCAGTTTTTTTTGCTCTGTGAAGGTCAAAACACAGAAATGAACAAAAAAGCGGTTGGAAACAAGACGATTTATTTCGCTGAAAGAAAAACAAATTATCTGGTTTTTTGCATAATAAATTTCAATACCTATTTTTATGAATAAGTTAAAAATAAAAACTGTATATCCACTGGGCAAATAACTAATCAAATTTGGCGAAAAGGACCAATGCTTAGGATTGCATAAAATAAAAAATGGAAAAATATCAAACTAAATTGGCGATGCTCACTAAAACTTTCCACTTACTTGGATTTCTCGATCTACAGGTGCAGGCCGGCCATTTTCCATGCGAATTGCTCGATGCTGTTTTTTACGCCGATGTTGCTTTGACGACGATCGGATGGCAAAAGGACCCCGTGTGGGGTGGGGGACGCGCGTGTCAAGCCAAAGTGAGCAAAAAAACACGCGACCAATAAAAATAAAAATATATGTGGGAAGCAATTCTTGAATTTGCAAAATCAATCATAAACAGTCTATCTAAATGTTCCAAAATTCGAGAAAAGTCCTCTACAGATCGAAACAACTTTGGAAAACAAAATAATCTTTGTTTAAATTGCTTGCATAACAGTCACACCCTCCAAGGTTTCTTCGCGTTTCCGATGTGCAGTGAGTGGTTGTGGGGGAAAACACCATACTTCCTTACGTTTTTAAAAGAACTTCCAAAAGTGGATTTTCCACATCTCAAAAAAGCGCAGTTGACTCCCGACTCATTGTCGCCATCGACGATATCGCGTCAAGGAACACTGTTCTAGGTTCAAACACATGTGCAAATAATTCATCGGTTATTAATTTCTTCTTCCAAAGTCTTAGCGCACTGCGTAATAAAGCCACAGAATTTTTCTAAACCTACCTTCGTTTGACGCCTTAGAAGTTCTGAAGTTATGCTCAAACCTCCCCTCTTTTGGCTGACCAGAACTATTTTTGCTCGAGACCTATTGATTTCTTGATAAGTGCAAAGTTATTTTGGCAAATCCTTGAAGAAGGCCAAGCTATTGGACAGGCAGGATAACCCACTGCAATAAGTTTTTGATGGATTCTTTTAGGAAAAGTCGATAGTTCTATTACTTCTGTTGTTTCAACAAATTTCAATGTGACGACTAAGTTCTGGGAAATTAAACAAATTCCTAATAAAATATTTTCATCCCCTGAAAACATACGGGCTGAGGAGATTTTTAAAAATACTGCAGTTCGAGATTCTACTGGTCGTTTTATAGTTTCATTACCGTTCAGAAACGGAGAACCGGAGATACCTACTCTCAGGCTTTTCGGAGATTTTCACTTTTAGAGAAAAGAATAATAAAAAATCCGGAGCTTCTGGTCATATGTCCAAGTTGCCTTTCGATGCTCCGAAACCACCTCTTTCTTGCTATTTACCACATCACGGCGTTCTTAAGCCTGACAGCGTAAATACAAAACTGCATGTAGTATGGGATAGCAGTACCACCGGTGGTAAGGCTATTAGCTTAAACTCAACATTCACTGTTACATATTTTTCGTTTACATCCTTATTACTGATATCGTGGGTATGTTTCGACAAGTTCTTGTTACGCCCGAATAGAGGTATTTTTAAAAAAATTCTATGGCGTTCCTCCCCAGAGGAGCCCTTATCTGAATGGATCTTGAATACCGTTTTTTTGGAAGTTGTAGTCCTTTTCTGGCCATGAGAGTTCTCTATAAACTTGCGGATCTCGAAAAACGGCGTAGGCCTGGATTCTCGTCCTTCGATTTCAGCAGCCCTTTCCCTTCAAGAGGAATTGATAGAATTAATTAAACTTGGAGGATTTGAGTTATGGGCAAGCAATGCTCCAGAGTTGCTAAATACAGTTCCCATTACAGACAGACAAATGCCTTTATCATTTGATAAGGAGGAACCTTATCTTTCTAAAGGTCTTAGGGTTGCAATAGGAGCCTTATTCTGACTGTTTTTCCTATCAGTGTAAAACAAGTGCACTTTCTGATATCAGTAAGCACTTTGACCCTTTAGGATTATTGTGTCCTGTTACTCTTGCAGCTAAGTGCATTATGCAGCAAATTTGGAAGGCTCAAATACAATGGGATACACCGTTAACCTCTCCAATCGTCAATTCCTGGCTGCAATTAAAATCACAACTTCATGAACTTTTAAAGACTTTTCTTCCTCGCCGTGTTCTTGTAGACAATTACAGTCGATGTGAATTACACGCATTCGGACCTAATAAGCAGCATGGTTGGCTATGTCGCTGTTATTTTTCTAACGGTTGAAACATTCAATTCAATTTTTGTTTCTTTACTTTGCGCCAAAAGTCGAGTTGCTCCACTGAAAACTACTTCTATACCCACGTTGGAGCTTACTGCTGCTTATTAGTTTCAGATCTCGTCACTTTCGTAAAGGATACCTATTCTGAAGAGTTAACGACTCTCAAGTCGTCCTAGCCTGGCTAAATTCACTTCCATATCAAAGAAAAACTTCCGTGGCAAATAGAGTAGACCACATTCAAGAAATAATTCCATTTAGTTCCTGGAGATATATTCCCTCAGCGTTAAATCCTACTGACGCCGCTTCCAGAGGTCTCTCACCCACGGAGTTATTAAGTCATGATTTATGTTGGAAGGGTCCTCAATTTTTTTCTCTTTCTCGGCAAGAGTGGTCTAACAATTACTTTCCCTCCTCAGATTACCAAAATTAAGCAGATGTTATTGTTATACCTTAGAAATTCAGTTTTTAGATAAACTGCTTGAAAAATATTCTCGTTTAATTTCAATTCAGAGAATTATTGTTTATTGCTTACGTTTTTTTAAGAATTTTCAGAACCCATCGAAAAAATGTGGTTGTAATCCAACTCTAGACGAGCTGCAAAGTGCTCTTATGATCCTTATTAAACATATTCAAGCAACCGTTTTTCCGAACTATTCACTCAAATCAAACAAAGTACTGGCGAAACCATACCGTAAGCTCTCTATTTTCCTTGATTCCGATGGTTTCTTGAGAGCGGGCGGTCGTTTAAAAAATCCAACGGATATCCCTTTTCCAGTAAAACATGCGTTCTTGCTCCCAGATTTACTAAACTCATTATCGAACATGAGCACAAAAAATACATACACCCTGGCTTAAAAACGTTACGTCACATACTTTTACGTCAATTTTGGATTATTTCGGCAAGAAGAGCCATTAAAAAGACACCAGCTGTTTCAAAGCACGTCGTAAGTATGCACCTCCTATTATGTCTGGTACTGTCGTGTTTTGCCAAAACGGTAGTAACCTGGTCGGGGCTTATAATGAGCTTCTTAATCTAGCAAAACAAGCCTCTGAGAAGCTTTTAATAAAGTGGAGTTTTCGCCACCCAGCGGACCACACTTTGTCTTGCCGACGCGGGTGTTAAAAGTTTTAAGTCACATTTCGTTCGAGTTGTATGTGAACAATGCCTTTCCTGTGATTAACTTCATCTCGGTGATGACGGACATGTTTGCGTAGTCACTGTGAGGATGGCAAAAATGGTCATCTAATCCTATGATGAATTTTCGACATTAATATGTCAAATTAAGGCTGTTTTAAATAGCTGACCTTTATGTTCCCAATCGGCTGATCCAAATGATTTAACGCCTCTAACTGCGGCACATTTAGAACCACTCGTTCCGACAATTCCAGAACCTGATCTTTCTTCTATACAACTAAATCGACTTTCGCGCTGGCAGTTTGTGCAACGGGTGATTGGTGACTTTTGGAAACGATACTCTCCAGAGTATTTGAATACTCTTCAACAACGTACAAAATAGATCAATCACGTTTAGAACGTTAAATTAAACGATTTAGTTTTACTTCACCAATGAAGTGGCCGCTTGATCGCATAACTTCGCCCCGGTGATGACGGACATGTTCGCGCAGTTACGACGACAAAAATGTTGATCTCCGCAGACCAAATGTCAAGTTGTGTCCCATTTCAAAATAAATTCTTATAATTTGTTATTATCCAAAATTAATCTTTTTTTCTAATTAGCATAGTAGTAGTAGTAGTAGTAGTAGTAGTAGTATATTTTTATTACAAAGTATTTATACATAGGTGTATATATACCTGAGTCGTCAAATTCATTTAGGAAGCTAATTAAAAATATTAACATTAATCATTAACTTAAAGTAAAATCAAATGTATCACAATGTACACAAAATAGATAAATAACACAAAATTAGTAAATGACACTGTTTCACAAATATTTAAGCACAAAAGATACACAAAATTATAAAAAATATACAAAAGTTAGGATTTTTGATTAAAAGTTTATCTAAAATTAAAGAAATCTTTTATTGTGTACGGTTCCATTTTACAAATATGGGCAAAACAAGCTTTTTTAAACCGTTTTACACTATCTATATCTTTAATTTTGTCTGGCAAAGAGTTATAAAATTTTAAAAAGGTAATAGAAAGGAGCTTTTTCTATTACGGCTAGCCTGTGCTTTGGAAGGTTATAATTGTTCTTTTGATGTTTAGTAGGATAATTATGGTTAGGTTTTAAGTGTTCAAACTTTTTGGTGTTTTTGCGTAGGTAAATTACACATTGATAGATGTAAATTCCTGTTACTGTAAGTAGGTTATTTTGTTTAAAAAGCCCTAAGTAACTCTCTCGGTGTTTTCGAGACCACATTATCCGCAAGACCCTCTTTTGCTGCACAAATACGCTCTCAATTCGACTACTGCTGCCCCAAAGCAGTATGCCATATTTTAACCGTAAGTAAAACAATCCGTAATAAATGGACATTTTTTTATCATTGATATGTTTGGAAATGACACGTATTGCATAGGTAGCTTTGCTTAGTTTGCCACAGAGTACCTTAATGTGTTCATGGTAGTTCAGTAGAGAGTCGACTGTGACTCCCAGGAGCTCCACCGTGTGTGAGACCTGTATGTTTTGATTTTGAAACTGTATTGATTCGCTAATATTTACGTTTAAGTTATTAAAAGTTATTATGCTTGTTTTATCTACATTTAAAAGTAGTTGGTTTTTTTCTAACCAATTTTTTGTCATACCTAATAATTCTTGGCACTTATTATCAATATCTTCGTTTCTATCAATTGGTATTACTTCGGTGGCATCATCAGCATAGTTAAAGAGTTCGGTTGGTTGTTTGATAATTTCTGCAAAATCATTTAGGTATATCACAAACAGCAAAGGTCCGATAATGCTTCCCTGAGGAACGCCAGTGGTGATAAAACCGCTGGTCGACTCTACCACTTCACCCCCACAGCATACTCTTACCTTTGGTGGCCTATTCTCTAAATAACTCTCGAACCATTTCAAGACAACTCCTCTCATACCATACGCCTCAAGCTTTTTTAATAAAATTTTATGATTAATGAAGTCGAAAGCTTTAGATAAGTCCAAGAGAATTCCACAGGCAATATACTTAGATTCCAGCAGTTCTATTATTTTATTGTTAAAGTCAATAAGTGCAGTTTCGGTCGATCTTTCTGGTAAAAACCCATGTTGGAATGTGTTAAATAATGAGTTTGATTGGAAAAAGCTAATTGTTCTTTTGTAAATAATAAGCTCAAACAGTTTTGAGAAAGAAGACAAAAGACTGATTGGCCTATAGTTGTTAAAATTATTTTGATCTTCTTTTTTGTACACTGGAATGACAGTAGCTATTTTTAGTTCTTCTGGAAAACTACCTGTGCTCATACTTTGATTAAAAATATGTGCCAAAAGCGAGGCGATAAGAGGAGTCACCTTTTTTAAAAGGTCTGAGGGAACACCTTCGTGCCCTGAACTTTTTTGTTTTTCATTTTTCTCGCAACCACAATAATTTCATCCGGGCTTGTGGGGTCAAAGTACATTGTTTTGTTATTTTTTGGTTGCATTTGAAAATTGCTGTTTAAGGAGTTCTGGCGCAATATAGATAAAATGAGTGTTCAGGGAATTAGTGAGATCTTTATTATTTTGACTGTCGGGAAGAATACTCCGAGAATTTTTACTATTTGTGAGTTCTTTAACTGTACTCCAGGTGGTTCTTGAGATGTTATCACTAGAGCGTATCTTGTTCAGCAAAAAAGTTCTTTTGGCGTTGATCAAAGATTTGTCGTACTCTTTTTTGTACTTCTTGAAAGCCTCCTTATAAGTAGGGTTTGTGTTTGCCATGGTTTGCAGTGCAACATCTTGGTCTTTCATTTCCAGCACAGCTCTGGTGAGATCCATCCTCTATTGTCTCGTTTTTTTTGTTTTAAGTGTTTTTTCTAAATTCGTTTAGAGGAAAATGTTCGTTAAATATTAAGAGAAACTTTTCACTGAAAAATCTGTACAAGTCCTTTGCACATTCAGAACTGTCAAAAAAGAAATCCCATGTTATGTTAGAGAGATGGTTGCTAAAGTTTTTTAAATTTGCTTCAGAGAAAACTCGACTACTGAATATGATTGTTGCTTAAAATAGAGATAGTTTTCATTCTCTTTGTCTAGCTTATTTAAAATTTTTTCGAAAACACTTTAATATCACCTGAGACCCTAGAAGTATAGATACTTAAAACTACATAGATTTTTTTATACAATTTAATTTCCACTGCTGAACATTCTATACTGTTTATGATTGACATCTTCTGTATATCTCGTCTTTCATGACATGTAATATCTCTTCGTCCATAGATAGCTGAACCGCCTTGTTTACCGGCTTGTCGTCAGAAAGAAGAAATCAGTGAGTAACCTAGTATTGCCATAGAGCTTAGAGCACTTTCACATTGCCAATGCTCAGTGATGCAAAGAACTTCAGGTGTATCCAGATCACTCAAAAAGACCTCAAGCTGATCAAGGCCATTTCCCAACGATTGGATGTTGTGATGAAATATTTTAAAATTTATTTTTTTCTTCGTATTTACGTTGTCTTTGTTGTTATTGCTGTTGGTTGCATTCGACAATGTTTTTGTTGTTGGTTTTAGGTTTATATTTGTTAAATTTGACGGATCTGTTATTTTGGATTGACCTATGGTATTTGAGATACTGCATTTCGGTGCCAGAAAAATCATTTAATGTGGTTTGAGATCGCTTTTGCAATATACTTTTTGCCGATTTTTGTAATATTAATTTTATCACTGTAGTAGTTTGTCGGACGAACAATATTGTTCGTGTCAATAATGCAACTATTGGTAATGCGCCTAATATGGATTTCCCTAAATAGGGATATATTGTTGTTGTAAATATGTTCGTTCTTTTTTGTTTCTTTTTTGTTTCATCATACCTATAGGGCTCTGATAGTACTAGTGGATTAGTATGTTGGGTTCTCAAAATAAAGTTTTCTATGAGCTGTGTGGTTATAGTATTTGGCCACAGGATAATAGTATCTTGTAAAATTTCTAGAAATATTTATTGCCGTTTTAACCAGTTGTTCGTTGCTTGCGTTTTGCATTACATATGAAGTAATCTCTTCGGCCTCAGTGAAACTTGTCAGGCTGTTTGAAAGATCCTTTCCGCGTCGTCCCGAAACTATAAAGATTTTTCTCTTATTTAGATTTTTTGGTTGAGATTATAGGTCTGAATTGTTTTTTGTTATATTTTCTGAGCTCTTGCAAGTTGTGGCTTTCATAGATGTATAGCTTTCCTTTGTCTGGCTTAGTCTTTCGGTCTGAATTTTGGCATCACATTGTTTTGGAGAGTTTGTTTGCGTTGAGCTACTCTTAATGATCCTGGGTTTCGTCATGCTTTCTGTCTGGCAATCCACGTTAGATTTGGCTATAGCTTCCGTTTGTGTTGATCTTTCTGTTCTTGTCTTCTGATACTTGGATAGTCGTTTAATAATTGCGTCATATCTACTAATGATTTCTTGTTTTAACCTTAATTGATCTTCCAATTTGGAGACTGTGTCAATAAGGTTATTATTCTTAAATTCAAGTTCATTAATCTCGCGTCGCTGATCCGATATTTTATTTCTTAAATCTGACATAATTTCTGTCGTTGTCTTCTTATTGTCTGGCTCCGATTTCTCGCATACAATACTAATTTGTTTTCTATTTGGTGAATCGCTTGATTTATCATGTATTACTGGAGAACTTTCAAAACAAAATCATTCAAGTTCTTCAGAATTTTCGAGGAACGAGTCTCCATTTTACTCATTTTTTAAATGGTGCGTTTTGGTCCAAGATAAGCAAAGTTACCCTACTAATATATAAACATACTCGTAAACACAAAACAGATGACCATATGTATGTATCAAAACAAAAACAAAGAGTTTTTATGTTTATTCTCGGTCAATGGTGCAAAAAAATATAATAAAAAGTTCAATTGTTTGTATTGATTGATAAGGTAGTAGACCAGGCAAAAATTTAGGATTACCAAACAATTGTACCTTTCTACCAAATTTTGTACATATATAAAGTACTCTTGCGCGGTTCCAAGAACCTACTTTCTTAAGTTTTTTGTTATTCGTAAAAATATAAGTTTCTTATTTATTGAATTACTTGACAACCGGGCCAGCCTATATAGTCTGCCTACATTCTTTAAAATTTGTTAAAATTTCTAATATAATTATGTATTACACTATTACAATTTTTATTGAAATTAAGTAAAATATGAGCAAATATTAATTTTTCAAAAAAAATTGCCATTTAAAAAAAATAATTCTTAAAAACAGAAAACAAAAAACAAATACTATAATTTACCACAAAAAGTTTTTGAGATCTATCTACTACTAAAAAACTATAAAAAAAAAGTTATGCTACAGGGGAAACACGTTTTTATATTGACAAAAACAGAGCAAAATCGTATTTTCTTGAAGATATTGTATTGACTCATATCAATCAAATTTTCTTTAAAATCGTTTCAGTTATTTATCAATGAATTTAGCACCAGTTTATAGCAGGTTTACGGTGCTTTCACAAAAAAGATTGAAAAAAATCTAGATACAAGGATAAGCCACACTAATAATCAGAAATATAAAAAATGCCTATTTGGCGTCTTTTTATTTCAATTTTATCTTTTTTTACTGGAGATTTTATCGGGTAATTTTTTTTTTTGTTTCTTATATATTTTCAAATAAACAAATACAACTTTTGTCTATCTGTGCGATGGCGCTCTATATGCAATTATTTATTCTACCAGGCCATGTTTTTTAAAAAACAGTACTTTATTATGGTTTTCTACTTAATACAATGTAGCCAAACGCTGAATTTAACAAAATAAGAACTTCTTTCATTTTTTGGTTATGTTCGGGCTGAATCAAGCTTTAGAAAGCAGAAACGCAGAGTCCCCAATTACCTGTACCTTTGAGGATTTGCAATTCATTCAAAATATTTTGTATAAAAAAAGGTATATTTTTTACCCAAATTTAGATTTATTATTAAAAAAAACACTTTGGGTTATTAATTACTTAAATACATTAGCGGGCGCGCTGCGGAACACAGTACCGCAAAATGATACGTCCTGGAAGAATGTCAGTTTCATACTAAAGTAATGCAAGAATACGCACGCTTGTTCCATGCTTAAAATAAAGCAAAATATTATTATTTTACAACTCTCCAAATTTAAATAAAATTAAAACTGCACGTTCAGCTATTACTGAACTGGGTGGGTGGCACAGATTCGACTTACAGATTAGGAGAGGGGAGGGTAATGATACGCAGAACGGTTTGCTAAAAAAAATTGAGAGTCATAATTATTAACGGGTGTAAAGTTTAAGTTAGATACCTACACTGCCTTTTGTTTTAGTGGAAAATAACAGATACCAACGTAGGTAAGTATAGTGACCAATAGTTTTAGATCTCCCTGTACAATTTTAAAACTTTAATCCAAGAAAAAAAATTTGAAATTTAAAAGAAATTCATGAAGGTGAAAGTTAAAAGACTAAACAAAAAGTTTAACGGGAAAATAATCCTCAACTGGGATAATCTACGTTTCGGATTTTTAAGGCTTGATTCAGCCCGAGCATAACCAATAAATGGAAGAAGATGAACTTTGTTCATATTTTGTTAAGTATGGCATTTGGCTTGATTGTATTAAGTATTTAAAAAAAAACGTCGATTTTGGCATATCTTTATAAGAAAATATTTCTGTGGTAAACCGTATTATTTGTTTTTTATTTTTGGCTTTTGAGAATTAAAAAAGCAAAAAAGATTTTTTTTTAAAAATTGCAAATATTTAGGAAAAACTAAATACTTGCTCATATCTTACTTAATTTCAAAAAAATTGTAATAGTGAAAAACATCATTAGACATTTTAACAGCTTTTAATTAATGCAGGCAGTATATACAGGGTGGGCCCGGTTGTTAAGAATCTTAATAAATAAGAAACTTATGTTTGTACGAATCTCGTATATCAGTAAATCGCCAACACTACAGAAAAGTTAGCAAAAAGTTTAAGGAAGCAGCTCAAGTAACATTTCATGTTTTATAAGGGTTGCTAGAAGTTTGCGGCAACCAAATTACAAAACATTAAGTTTTATAGCGAGGTGGCGAGAACGTTCTTGGAACCCTTATGCCACTCTTATAACGCTTAAATGAAGAATCATATAAGGGTGGCGGCAACCTATTTATAAACCTCTAATAAAACCTAAAAGATATGCGTTGTGGTGGCGGTAACCGTTATATAACCGTTATAAAACCTAATAAAGTATTCTGGTAATATATATTGTACTACTGAGTCCCTCTACAAGAAATTTTGCGAATTAAAATATTTTTTAAGAGTTTTGAGGTAATCAAGTCATGGCTAGGTATAGTATACAATAGAACATGAAGTAACAATTCTAAACAAACAAGTATAATAGTTATGGAGACACATGTGCATTATCACAACCAAATAATCTTCGAAATCAGGGGTGTATACCGTAAAAATACCTGCAGCAACAACTTTAATGTGAAATTTATAGGTTCTGGGCTCACAAAAGTCGCGCGCACTCGAAATTAACAAAATTTAGTCATATTTTTCACCAAAATTTTTACACTTTAAAAAACAAGTAACTTCTAAATTGCATGTAACTATTTTTTTCCAAAAGAATATTGTCTAACATGATTAATAAACACTTTAATTTATTCTAAAACTTTTAACATTTCTTGCACGATTGACGATTGTTTACATTGTCATTTTCACGTCTAGGTTATTTTAGAGTAACACGGTTTTATAAAAAAACTTGTTGGCCAACACTCTCTTAAAGAACCCTATAAGTGCTGGCCAAAGTCCCACCACCCTGCGAAGAAAACAAGAACAGCCTGAGAAGCAGCGTTGCCACATCCAGGGGTTTTCTACTTTTTCGGTAGTTTTTTCCGAAAATTTTAGCAGGCAGATTTTCCTTAGTGGATTTTATTAAATATTAATATATATTTTTCAGTAACGTAAAAATGGCATTACCAATAGAATCATTGTAAAACCTAAACATAACGCAAAAAATCAGGATTTCTAACCCTTCCCCCACCTCTTTAAACAGGAGCGGATCTAGAAACTTTATTTGCTGAGGGAGGAAATATTATATTAAATATTGTATAAAACTATTCTGCATAGTGATCAGGAGGTGTATTCTGTGTGTCAAAATTAAATATTCTTGGGAGATTTGCGGGGGGGGGGGCAATTTCCCCTTTTTTTCCCTCCCGTAGATCCTCGCCTGTAACACGAAAGGGTAAACCCTCTCTCCCACCTTTAGCGTTATGTAATTTAAAAATGGCCCTTAAAATAATTTTTACAATAAATCTATTGTTGATGGCATTTTGGCATTACTGCAAGTTATAAATTAGAATTTATCAAAATCTACTATGGAAAATCTGGCTCTGTAACTAAATAACGCGTATCACAGTTCAAATAGCGCGTACCAAATGACGTGTTTTCAAAATAGCGATTATCAAAATAGCGCGTGTCAATAGCGCGTATAAAATATCGCGTGTTCAAAATTGCACGTATCAAAAGATCGCTATTACCAAACGTCGATGTTACAAAATGCCAGACACCCGCTGACCTGACTCAATACTGATTTTTGTACCAAACCAACATAACACAAATCTAACCTAACGTTACCTAATCTAAGCTAACTTTACATAACTTAAGTTTGGTTTGGTCTGGTTTGGTTTGGGTTGGTTTAGTACAAGGGTCAGTATTGGTCGGGTGGCGGGTGCCTTGCGTGTTTTAACAGCGACGTTTAGTAATAACTCTTGGTAGGTTTATATAACTTTTGTTCTCCAGGTTCCCCCAATTACCTTTATATAACTTATCGTAACTTTCAGGGATTTTATAAAACCAGGAGAGCTTGTTATAAAATCTGAATACCTTTATAAGAACTGGGCACCTAATTTGTAAAACCTTAGGTAATGAAAAGTGTTACTTGGGAGTTTCTTGAAACCGTGGATGGATACTGTATATATGTACAAAATTTGGTAAAGAGGTACAATACAATTCTCAATTTTTCCCTGGTCTATGGTATTTGCTAATTTTTTTTTTAGTTTTTTATTTTTGGCCATATGTTCTAAACCAGACCAGATACGAAAAAAAATTTTTAAATAAATATTTTTCGACCGTTTTCGCTATTTTCAAAAAGGTTTTGAGGGTTTAGTTAACCCCACTCGCAATTGCACTGTGTGATTCAAGCCATTACGTATTGTATTATTGACCGCTGCAAAGTAAAGCGGCTTCTTATCGTGCTCCGTATAAAAATAATATTTTAGTGAGTTTTAAAACAAAACTTTTTGGATCAAATATTTCCATACATAAATTGAAGTGCGTTAGATAGTTTTTGCAATAAAAAAATAATCAAAAGTGTGTTGTAATTGTGTATTTGGCTTGATATAATCATCTCCACGTGCAAAATATGTACAAACTTGATAAACACAAAATCACCGGGAATTCAATGCCAAGGTCAGTGCGCGATGTTTTTGCACACAAAGTGTGTTGGCCTCAGTACCTTAGAAAAAGCCTTGTGAATTTTTTGCTTTTTTTCTAGTTAGTCTAGACGCTGGCTCCTGTCACATCTGACCTAATATGTGCGCTTAGTTTGACTGCGGGGCTTTGTTAAGCACTCATGGCAGTATAAAAAAAAGTTTGGTCACGTGGTCGAACTCGTGGTCGTTTGGCCGCCAGCTTTGAAAATGGCCGCCAAATTAAAAGATTTTTTGTTTAAGCGTATCTCCCTACCCAGTCATCCGATTTTAATTTTTTAAAGCTTGTTTTACTCCTTTTTGAAAGATAGAGATATACCAAGATTATTAGTATTTCCGCTCGCAAACTAGTTAAAATAATACCCATTTTATTGTAGCTACAATATTATTGACATTTGTTTTTTTTGTTACATAGAAGGCTTTAAACCTTTTACACAAGGGGATATTGACTAGATTTTTTTTAAATTTGTTGAATGGTACCCCTAAAGACTGCCTTAAAAACGGTGGTTTCTGAAACGGTTCACAATATTATAGAAAAAGTGAATTTGCAGCGAAACGATGCATCCTAGCGAAAAAGGGTAAAATTAATTTTTTATAGTACTTTTAATTTCGCTTCTTTTAATAACATCCTAGCTTTGATGGTAAGCTGTGTAAGCCAGCTAAAATATACAATTTTGTAAAAATTCCATGTTTTCGCTCCAAAATCGATTTTTTTCTTAGAAAAATCTAAAGAAGCGGAATTAAAAATACTATAAAAAATTATTCTTAATGTTTTTCGCTAGGATGCATCCTTTCGCTGCAAATTCTCTTTTTGTATAATCTTGTGAACAGTTTTAGAAACCACCTCTTTAAGTCATTCTTTAGGAGTAAATGAGCAGTGTACTATTAATTAATATTAACAGTTTTAGATATATATGTTAAACTTTAAAGTTTACTTTTAACATTTTAAAAAACTTTATTTTGATGATTAAATACAATATAGGACTTAAACGTTATAATTGAACGTGTACTTAAGAACGATTCTAAAGAGAATGACTTAACATTACAATAATTTTAGTTTATATAAAGAAAAAGTGCTGATTAAGCAATGGAATAATTCCTTAATATCTAGATTTAAACTTCTTAGAACTAAAGTGCAATTCGGCAGGAATGCACGTGTTGTTTATTCCATGAGAGACGCAAGTCAGCAGAATGGTCTTCTTATCTTGAAAGGTTCTGAGAAATCAAGTGCTGATTCGGCTTGAATGCACGTGTTGTTGATTTCATGGGAAACGCAAGTCAGCAGAAGAAGCTTCTTATCTGGATGGTTCTCGGGTTGCATAGAAGGTTCTGGTTTCTTCTAAGTGTAGGCAGGATATTTTCATATAACAGCTCCCCTCTTCTTGAAAAAGTTGGTGTTATACGGCAACTTTTATTAAGATGATTGATTGATTATTAATTTTGCATTGGGTTCGATTTCTTCTTCGATTTGATCTTCGATGTGTATGCTAGGTCTTCTTCTTGGTAAGCTATTCGATAAATTCCTAATTCTTTGTAGATTAGGTTTTGGAAATGGTGGAAAGTCGTTACCATTATCATTATCGTTATTGGTATTAGTACCATTTCTTGTTCTTCGGTGTCTTCGACATTTGTTAATACTGTAAAGAATTACTAGTAGTACTATCAATGTTATTGTAATGATAGTAAACCAATCAATGTGTTTTTGGATGAATGGTTGATTGATCATTTTATCTAATTCTTCTGAATATTGGTTCAGATTATGTTGTGCAATATTCAGATCTTCGACGTTTATTTTGCTTAACTTTAGTGGTTTTAGGCCTTGAATTTCGGGGAATTCAGGCATATCTTTACAACAAGTATATGGAATATTGATTATTGGTGAATTTATTTCTTCGAAGGTACTTTCTTGAAGTATGGTTTCAGAATGATTCTTCGTACATTCAATAAAAGCATTGCATGTTGATTTGAAACGAATTATACTATTGGTTTCAATTAATTTCGTAATGATTTTTTGATTCTTGCATTTAATATTGGTAGGTACTGGTTCTGATGTAGTTACTGATTTTCTTCTAGTGGTTGAACATTGTAGCCTTGTGCATAGAAAATGGTTGTTTGACATGTTTTCGGCAGCTGAGTTTGTTGCTTCAATAGTTGAGCTTCACAAATAGCATCACTGTCCATGAGATACGGAAGTATTTTGGAAGAGAGCTTCGTTCTTCTTTCGATGATCTTGCAGTAGTATTGGGTAAAGTCTGTATAAAGTATAAGTCGAAGGGTCTATAAGAGGTATTTTAAGAACAAATACTATTTTTGATTCAGTTTGAAAAGCACTAAGTTCAATTAAATTAATGTATTGGGCTACCGTTGAGATTGATATTGGTAAAGGCAAATTATTTTTTTGTAATGAATGAGAAATCTTTTTCAATGAATCTACCAAATCCGATGGTTTTATTATTGAACCATGCAATATTTTTAAACGTGCAAAAGTTACTGCGTTTAACGCGTCATTTAATGAATCTTTAATAAAGGTGTAACTTTCCATAAGCGATTCGCATAAATCTAATGCTTTTATTTGTGCTTCTGCATAGGCAGCGTTATCAGAAATCGAAGTAACTAAATATTGAATTAATTTAATATCATGATTAAACGTTTCTTCATCAATTTGTAATTTTTGTAAAGTCGTATTAAAACTTTTAATATCAGAGGTTGTTACTGAAATTTGTCTTTGCAATAATCTTTCAAGTATTCCGAGATAAGTTCTTCGTATCTAATATTAACGTAATTAGAAATTTGTTTTAAAAGGCTAACATGCGTTTTAATTTGCGATTTGAAATTTGCAATTTGATTATTATTGATTGAAAAGTGATCCATAAAGGTATCTAAAATTTTGTTATTATGCTCAATTGCTTTCTTAAAGGGTAAAAGATCTTTGTAAACAAGAAGTGTCCATTCATTATTAGAAATTCTGATAAGGGATTCTTCATGATAAAATAGTCCTAGTGTATTATTTATTGGTAATATTGAATATTGACTGGAAACGATTGAGATTATTCCCATTAATCTAAAATAAAAGATTTTTATTTTATTCAAAGCACGGTTATAACCTATCAAAATTAACTTTGGTTAATTGATTTGTTTGTGGGTTCTTAAGTGTTGCAGAATTACGTTTAAATAAGTTTTCTGATTTTGATTTGATTTGTGATTCTTTAAGCCAAACTTTGTCTCCTACTTTGAATTCAGGGAGATTCTTTTGTACGTGTTCGTCAAATCGTTATTTCGATTTTTGTTTCGATTGATCAGTTCTATTTCTAGCTAATTTGTAAAAATAGTCCATTCTATTATTTAAATCGCGTACATATTTAGATATCAATTGTTCTTGATTATAAAGTTTTTCGGGAGGTCTACTTGATGTATGTCCAAAAACGAGTTCGTAAGGGGTAAATCCGTGTGTTTTGTTTTTTGTATTATTATAGCAAATTACTGCGTATGGAAGAACGCTAAAACAATGATCTTCAGGGTTTTCTTGTTTATTTATTCTAATCATTTCGCAAAGGGTTGCGTGAAATCGTTCTAGTGAACCGCTTGACTGTGGATGTGCTACGCTAGAAAATGGTAACTTAACATCGTATAGGGTACATAAATCTTTTAAAAGGGTATTATCAAATTCTTTGCCATAATCGCAATGTATTCGTAAGGGTACACCAAAATGTTGGAAAAATAGTAAAATAGTACTAGTAACTACTGTACTTGCTTTTTTATCACTCATTGCGTAAGCTTGTACGTGGTGTTTCTGTTACAACGAAGTGTCTGCTTAGATTTTTACGAACAATTTTTACTTTTTGGCAAGTTTCACATTTTTTTATGAAATCTTCTACGTGTTTTGGTTAACCACGCCAATTAATTTTTCTCCAATACGTCTAACTGTTTCATTTATTCCACGGTAGGTTGCTTTTGCCTAAGTGATAATTTTCTAAAATTATTGGGATTTCATCTTCGTCGGGGGTTGTTATTATATTTTGGCAAATTTTTAATTTTATGTCTTTATCAGAAAAGATACAAGATAGCATCTCTAAATTTGGTAAATCTAAATTGTTTTCGATGCAGTATGTTTTGTTAATTTCAAATTCATTTTGGTCTTTAAAAAGGCAATAAATTAAGTGTTGTGAACAATCTTCTGAATTCTTCTTCAAAAATATCGTCAATGATTTTGAAATGTAAATCTTCCATTTTATTTTGTCGGCAAAAGGTTACTATTAATTTATTTCGATTTTAGAATAATCAATTAGGGATCGCGTCTTGTAAAGTTCAACAAATCTGTTAAATTCATCCGTAATTTTTTGATCATCTACTTCATTAAAAACTGGTTCTTGATCGTTATTTTCGTTATTTGCAAAAATTTTTATGTTTGATTTAAAGTCTATACAGTCTTTTTTATCCGCGATAAAGCGTCTCATTTTTATTGATTTTACCGGGTTTATGAATAATTTTAAAACTATATACTTTCAATTTTAATCGCCAACGTGCTAATCTGCTACCGGGGTCTTTAATTGAAAGTAGCCAGGTTAGAGGTCTGTGATCGGTGACTATAGTGAATTTTCTACCAAAAAGGTAAGGTCGGAAGTATTTTACGGACCATACTATTGCTAATAGTTCTCTTTCAATAGTGGAGGATTTAGTTTCTGCACTACAAAGGGTTCTCGATGCAAAAGCTATCGGAAGGTCTTTACCAATTGGACCTTGTGGATGTACGGCTCCTATCGCAAATGCGCTCTCGTCTGTAGTTAAAATGAAGGGTTCTTCGAAATTTGGATAGATTAATATTGGATCAGAAATTAATGCATTTTTAATTGTTTCGAAAGCTTCTTTACATTCTTTAGAAAAAATATGTTTTGTATCTTTTTGAAGAAGTTTTGTTAAGGGTTTTGAGATTTTCGCGAAGTTCGGTATGAATCTTCGATAATATCCGGCAAGTCCGAGAAATTTTTTACGTCACGAGGATTTTTTAATTCCGGAAAGTTTTGGATACATTTTACTTTATCAGGGTTTGGTTTTACTCCATTTTCGGTAATTAAATGTCCGAGGAATGCTACTTCTTTTCGTAAAAACTCGCATTTGTCAGGTTGAATTTTTAAATTAAATGTCGTCCATGTAAACTAAACAAAGTTCATTTAGAATGCCTAATAGAATGTTATCCATCACACGTTGAAATGTGGAGGGTACATTTTTTAAACCAAATGGCATACGAACAAATTCGTAGTGTCCATTTTCGACAGAAAAGGCTGTTTTTTGAATATCTTTTTGATCAATTTCAATTTGGTGAAAACCGGATGCTAAATCAAGTGTTGTATAATATTGACATTTACCTAAGTGATCTAATAAATCTGAAATATTTGGATCGTCAACTGTTACTTCATTCAGTTTTCTATAATCGATTACTACTCTCCATTTTTGTTTGTTAGAGGCGTCAAGTTTTTTTGGGACTACCCAAACAGGTGATGACCACGGGGAAATTGATGAGCGGATTATTTTTTGATCGAGTATTTTATTAATTTGTGTTTTTACTTCATCTTTGTGTATTTGAGGGTACCGATATGATTTAGTAAAAATTGTATGAGCATTGTTGGTTTCAATTCTATGTTTGATTTCATTAGTGAAAGTTAATTGATCTCCTTCGATATAGAAAATGTCAGAAAATTCAAAAGAAAGATTTGAAATTAATTCTTTCTCTTCGTAATTTAGATGTTCTTGTCTTAATTGATTTTTAATAAGGTCGATTCTATCAATGAATTGGTCTTCATTGGTATTGAAATTCAAAATATCGTGAAAACTTGGTATGGGTTCGAAAGACAAGTTGTTAAAATTTATTGTTTTAGGAATAGCATTTAATACTGACGTATAAAATTCACCATTTTTGTTAATGTGGACTAGGGCGTTTGGTAATCTTACTTTTTCTATTTCTTGACTAATTTAAATTGCATCTGTGTTTTTTAAATTAGATTTTAATTTAAAAACTTGTTCGGTTCGCGGTTCTAGAGATATTTGGTTTTGAAAATTATTTTGATTTATATTCATTCGTGGTTTTGGTATTGGTGGCGTTTTTTGATTTTGAATTAATCTTGGTTTAGGTATTGGTGGTATGTTTTGATTTATTTGATTTTGATTACTTTCGAGACTTTTTTCTAAAGTTTTTTTTGTTACTTGAATTAAAGGTATTGTTTTAAAATTGGTGCATAGGTGTTTCGAATTTTAATCAATTGAATATTATTTTGTCTATTTTGTATGGGATTATTTGAAACATTGGGTCAGTTTGGAGTTTTTTGTGTTTCAAAATATGAAAGTTGTAGTTCGCGTCTTATTCTTACTTGTGCTTCAAGTAAATCTTTAGGATTGCTAGCACGGACAATATGACCTATTCTAAACCTGTTAAAAGCGTATTTAATGCCATAGAATTTATAATTTGGATTTGTGCATCTTTTTGAAGCATATTTAAATTTGATTTTTGAATACAAGCGTGCATTTTTGAATTCATGACTTGTAATCTATTGAAAAACATTAGAGGTGATTCGTTTGTTTGTTGTTTGAGTCTTTGTAGATCTTGAATTAATGAAGAAAGGTCTCGCGTATCTCCATAATATGTTGTCAATTATTGTTTAATTTGAATCCAAGAAAGAGGATTTCGAGAGTTAACTAATTGTGCGGCTTTTCCTTTTAATTTATTTTTAATGTGTATGACCAATAAATCGCGTTGATTTCCGACGGCCATGTTATAAGCACAATCGCAAGCATTGATAAATGTTCCTAAAAATATTTGATCTCCATCGTATTCAGGGATTATTGAGAAAGTTTCCGATAAACGATAAGGTGTAACCTCAACCATAGGTTGGTTTGCTGGTGCGTTTGCTGGTTGGTTATTTAGAGGTTCAGTCATTTTTGATGGTTTTTGTTTTCTTGTGTTTTAAAACTTAAATTAAAACTTTTATTAGGTTTTGTTTCTTAAAACTAAATTTTATTTTTGATTTCTTTTAAATTGAAAAATTTTCTTAAAAATTCAAAATTGTAAAAGTCAGGGTTAGAAAATCGAACAGATTTTTCAAAATATCAACTTATTTGAAAAAAAAAATAAAACGTGATGATTCAATTGTATTACTCACAAAAGCTTTAGCAGGACCATTTATCTCCACGTGTTCGGCTACCAGGGGCTTCACTGGGTGTTCCTTCCGTATCCGTTGGTTGCGAGGACGCTTGGTTGGTTGCTGTCTAGCTTCTTGGTTGCTTATGTAACTACTTGGTTGCTGTGTAACTTCTTGGTTGCTGTGTAACTTCTTGGTTGCTGTGTAACTTCTTGGTTGCTGTGTAGCTTCTTGGTTGCTGTAGATTCTTGATAGCTTAAAGAGCTGGAGCTCACCACTCGCGAATTCGAATACTCGTGTTTTCGCGTGTGTTAAACTATCCGCACGACTGTGCCAAATGTTATACTTTAAATTTTACTTTTAACTTTTTAAAAAATTTTATTTTAATTAAATACAATATCGGACTTAAACGTTATAATTGAACGTGTACTTAAGAACGATTCTAAAGAGAATGACTTAACATTACAATAATTTTAGTTTATATAAAGAAAAAGTACTGATTAAGCAATGGAATAATTCCTTAATATTCTAGATTCAAACTTCTTAGAACTAAAGTGCCATTTGGCAGGAATGCATGTGTTGTTTATTCCATGAGAGACGCAAGTCAGCAGAATGGTCTTCTTATCTTGAAAGGTTCTGAGAAATAAAGTGCTGATTCGGCTTGAATGCACGTGTTGTTTATTTCATGGGAAACGCAAGTCAGCAGAATAAGCTTCTTATCTGGAAAGTTCTGGGGTTTCATAGAAGGTTCTGGTTTCTTCTAAGTGTAGGCAGGATATTTTCATATAACATATATAATAGCATGGTTTTATATTTATATGTATTTAATATCAAGTTACTTTTTTTAATAATAAGAGGTATTTTTCTGTTACATTTTGTACATTACAAAGCATTTTTTATTCCATTTTTAATAAATAAATAAGAAGATTTGACACAAATTTCTGGTATTTCTTCCATAATACCGAAACAAAAAAATGTTTAGAATGGTCTGAAATTCAAATTTACAGGGTCACTGGAAAGTGTATGTTGATTACTTTCAATAATTTTATTTTTACAGGATCGTTCATAAAATCTGATCACAAAAAAATGTTCGTTTTAGAGGGTATATATTTAAAGTGTATTATTTTTTACATTTTTTACCGTTTCTGAGTTATCAAGTTTTAAAATTAATGTATTTGTTCATTTGCACAAGAAATTCTTATTTGAAACATTCATTTTAAAACTTTTACACTATTTGAAAAACTTTGCTTAGAATTAAAGGAAGCATAAGTAAGTATCAAATAATATACAGGGTGTGTTTCCTTTAATACAATACAACTTTGTACCAATAAAACAATTACTGCTTGGTAGATATTCTTAAGTTCTCTTTGTTTTAAATTTTTCTTAATATTAAAATAATTTTAATAATTTAATATGAGCATTATTTTTTATTCTTAAGACACATCAATAAGGGACCATGTCATCAATAAAATATAACATCCAAATATATTCACTTTTAGTCGAGGTTTGGAAATAGAAATAAATTTTATTAATAAAAGTCTTATCAATTAATATTATTCTCTACTATCAAGTTTGTCAAAATGTGCAAAGGTAGAAAAAGTCATTTTTAGATATAAAAACAATAATTTTTTATTATTAGCTCTTGAAAATACAAAATCAAAATTTTATAATCTGACAAAATTAGTGAGTCAAGAAGTTTTAAGCAGAAAGTTGATCGTCGAATTTGTACATTCTTCTAAAAAACTGATTTTTTAGCTTTTTAAGCTGTTTTTTGGATACCCTTGAAGTTATTTGACAAATATGGAGCTATGCACAAATTCAAACTTGTCAAATTCCTGTCAGGTGAATGTCCAGCTATGACTAATTAAGCGCGGACTCGTGACGTAGGTTGACATTAACATCCCGACATAAATTGTAATTTTGGTACATACTCATTTGCATCTCTTTTTAAAGCACAGCTTATTTTTTATTGCTGTCCAACTCATAGCGCTGCACAGTGGGCTCCCGGATCTGATTTTTGACCAAAATTAGAAAAATTAAGGTTTTGTAACAATATTTTGTTTTGAAATGAGAAAGAAGTATGTACAATCAAAATGGCGAATCCAAAATGGCGAAGTTTCCTATTTATGAACCCGTAAGTATTAAATTTAGTGTTAATAGTCGCTAAATATGATTTTTGAATTAAATTTAAAAAAACTTATTTACCAATAGATTTCTAATTTGGAACTTTGGCGTGTCTAAAGTCGTTGAGTATAATTATGAAATCAAACTTAAAAATTATATGACGGATCCAAAAGGGCAGAGTTTTCTATTTATCAACCGATATGTATCAAAATTGGAACTTTGGGGTGTGTAAAGCCGATAATTAAGATTTCTGACTCAAACCTAGAAAAAATATCATGGCGGATGCGAAATGCAGAACCTTTACATTTTTGAACCGATATGTATTAAATCTGGAACTCTGCGGTGTTTAACGTCGCTTATTATTATTTTTTACTCAAACAAAAAAAAACTTGCATGGCAAACCCAAAATTTTTATCCTATATACTATCCTATATTTATAAACCGATTTGTGTCAAACCTGGTACTTAGGTTATTTAAGGTTAAAGCTCACTGTGTAATGTGCAACAAAGCTGCGTTGAAAAGGATGAGGAGTTTACATAATAACATAAACTAAAAATCAAACTAAAAATTAAAAATATTAAAAAAAGTTAAACGGTATTATTCTTTGGCTCTACCAAAAACTAAAACATAATACAAACGTAACACTAACTTTGTAGCGGATAAGAACCTGCAAGTTTAAGGACTGCATAATCAAATAAGAATGATTTTTCTAGAAAAATTTGTTTTTAAGTCCAACAAAATAAATATTTTTAAAGCGTCCACTTTTTTATAGTAGTTTGTTAAAAGTCAGGTTTGGTAAACTGCTGATATTTTGAAATAGAACCGTTTACCTTAAAAGCTTTTTTACCTAATTTTTCATTCATAAACAATCCACCTGTAAAAGTTTCATCTGTAATTTTTGGTTTTTGAGATATTGCAGTTGGTTTGTATTATGGAGTATTATTTGATTTTTAAATAAGCATAAATATTTCTTTAAAATGACGTGTGAACTTTTAATTTTTTTATACATTATTTATGTTTTTTATTAATATATATTTTTCCATGTTTATTTGTTTAATTTAGCCTAAAGTGCTTTAAAAATAATAAACAAAAACTTTTGTTAAGACTGACATGCAACTTGTGGCAGCAGATTTTAAAGTACAATTTCTGAAAAATATGTATACATACTCTTTATAAAAATAAAATTTTTAGAAACATGGTTGATGAGGGAAGCAAAATTTTTGTCCAACATTTATAAGAAATCTATCTTTTTATAGAATTTCAGAAATGCCACGCAAAAACCATTGACTGACCTGTTTACACATCAAAATTTGAATCAAAATGTATAGGTAGAAAGTCTAATTAGGGGAAAGGGGGGCAAAATAGGAGACTTAATTTTATAGGCTTATTTCTCCTATTAAATGGTCACCATTGCGTCCTACATTTGGAATTAAGTTGGTTAGATACGTTATCTTTATGTTTACTTTTCAGTTTAAACGATTTAGAACTCCATCATACTTTTATTTTTGTAAAAAGTTGCCTTTGGTAAAATGGGGTGCCTATGTGGCGAAACAGGCCGGGAGGTTGTGTAATTTAGAATCAATATTTTGGTAACACCAGTTATATTTATTAAAATACTAAACAAGTTAAAAATACTTATTGAAAAAATAAAAAGTTGTAATATAATGTAAATACATTTTATAATAATTAAATTTAGTAACCAAGTCATCGCTGTCGACTCTCCTACACGAATTTTGCTTCAATTTTTTGCAAAGACAACATAAAACACGACTTTCAGTGCTATCAAAAAATTTTTTTGGGCAAAATGGGGTATATGTTTCTAGGTATATACCCCATTTTGCCCCAATGAAAAAACCCCGTTTTGCCCCAAACCACCAGTTAAATTCAAACAAAAATCATACATAGTAAAGGACGAATTTTACGGGCGATGCGTTTAATTATAAATAATACATAAACCCACTAATTTTTCAATGTAAACAAAATTTTAGAAGTCTGTAAAAAATGTACTTACCGCCACAAAATGCGCAAGATATTTTTTTTACAATAAGCAGCGCAAAACATCACATTGAGCAAAAACCAACTTAAGCTCAGCCGGCACCAATCATATTGCAGAGAGTTGAACCAGTCATAAGGATAAAACATCTGATATTAAGAGGTTTCATTTTTGCGCAATTTACTTAAAACTGGGATATCCCGTTTTACCCGCGTACCCCATTTTGCCCCCTTTCTCCTACTTCTTCTTACAAGATTTATTTTATGCGAATTTTATGCAACATAAAATATTGTCGTAAAATGGCTTAAAATCTGGATCAAACCGGCATACAAATATGGTACTTTAACGCGAAAAATGACACTTCTAAAAAATAACTTCCATAAAGCCAGGCTTACGTCAATTAAATCATAGTTGTTCAAGACCTGCTGGACTATCTACTCTTTTTAGTAAAGGTGTTTAGAAGTTTCAGTATATTTTTTTTTGCCAAAATTAGGTCCGCGAGCTCTCTGTGTGCATCAGAAAATCGACTGACGTTGATTGTCAAAATGGCATGACATTTTTAGATTGGGTGCGCCCGTCCCACTACTTTGAGTTAAAAAGAGAGAATAATTAGCTGGATGACAATGTGTGAGTTTAGTAAATAAAACGAGTAGACCACTGTTTAGTTATTAGACTTATGTGTGTTTGATATTATTAAGCGCCCTAACTGATACATTAGTTTAGAAAGAGATGGTAAATAATCGAATAATAATGTATAAGTTCAGTCAATGACACGATTAGATTAGTTGGTGGTACGTTCCGAAATCATATTTTGTGTCGGGGTGCCGTGCTACGTCACAGTCAGCGCCTTATTATTAAAGCATATACACTGTGGTTGTAAATAGCTTCCCTCGACCCTCTTGCTCTAAAACAAGCCAAACATATGTCTTTTTACAATGAAAGGATCTAAAATACGATATAAAATAAATTGGTAAATTTTTTTTTTCACAAGTCACAAGCTTTTATAAAATGCACTAAAAATTACAAAATAATTTTCTAACATTCTAATATTATCATAATAATAAAAGCGATGGCCGACTGATGGAAATTTTGACAATGTTAGCACGATAAGATATCCGTATCAATTAAATATCACTATTTGCAAGAATCAATCTAGCAGAAAAATGCAGAGGTACCAAACCCACCCAACCCGACCCAAGATACCCCAGCATTTTTCTGACATAAGTATGGCAATGGCAAAACATTGCGGCACACCAAACATATCTTTGATGACCTGCTATGTTAATATTCTTTAAGTGTTTAGATCACAAATTTAGATTAACTTATGCTTTGATTTGCGGCCATCGCTTTTATTATTATGATAATATGAGAATGTTAGAAAATTATTTTTTAATTTTTAGTGCATTTTATAAAAGCTTGTGACTTAAAAAAAATTTTTTACCAATTTATTTTCTACTTTTTAGTCTCAGCTATCTACTCTATTAAATGAAAATATTTGTTCAATAACAGAACAGAAGAGTTTATTTTAGATTATAATGAAATCGCTGATCGTGAGTTGTTTGGAAACTCATTTTTCTATTGGGGGAAGGAGAGGGTGGGAGTAGAGGTAGAAATATATTTTTTGTTTGGGCTGTATTGCCATCGGACCTTTATGCATATACCAAATTTTATAAAAGTCATTTGAAGTGAAGTGTGTCAAAAACGCAGGATATTTTTTTCTTACTGTTGTATTGTCATGGGACCACTATGTGTGTACCAAATTTCATCCAAATCGGATAATGGGAAGTGTGTCAAAAACACTTCACAAGATTTGATAGATAGTTAGATAGTTAGATCGTTAGATAGTTAGATAGTTAGATAGTTAGATAGTTAGATAGTTAGATAGTTAGATAGTTAGATAGTTAGATAGTTAGATAGTTAGATAGTTAGATAGTTAGATAGTTAGATAGTTAGATAGTTAGATAGTTAGATAGTTAGATAGTTAGATAGTTAGATAGTTAGATAGTTAGATAGTTAGATAGTTAGATAGTTAGATAGTTAGATAGTTAGATAGTTAGATAGTTCGATAGTTAGATAGTTAGATAGTTAGATAGTTAGATAGTTAGATAGTTAGATAGTTAGATAGTTAGATAGTTAGATAGTTAGATAGTTAGATAGTTAGATAGTTAGATAGTTAGATAGTTAGATAGTTAGATAGTTAGATAGTTAGATAGTTAGATAGTTAGATAGTTAGATAGTTAGATAGTTAGATAGTTAGATAGTTAGATAGTTAGATAGTTAGATAGTTAGATAGTTAGATAGTTACATAGTTAGATAGTTAGATAGTTAGATAGTTAGATAGTTAGATAGTTAGATAGTTAGATAGTTAGATAGTTAGATAGTTAGATAGTTAGATAGTTAGATAGTTAGATAGTTAGATAGTTAGATAATTAGATAGTTAGACAGAACATCTGAAGCTAAATAAAAGCTTGTAAATAGGAGTGGGTCTATTTGGTCCCCTTCATGACATACCAACGTAAGTGCCAAAAATTCAAAAATTGAGTTACGTCGTCAGATAAATTATTTTGGTCGACTTTTAATATGACACAGTGACGTATCTATATTTCTTATAGATCTTCCAGAAGTCATTATTAAAGGTTTGGTTTTTAATAGCAACGCTATGGCCTGATAAACTTTGGTTCATTTGGTTTTTTTCTCTCCTCTACAATTTACAAATAATCAGTTACGTCGGTATGTCTTGAAGGGGACGATTTGTAACCGGATGTTTATAATTTATTTTCTAACTATTACAACAGGAGTTTGAACAAAATTTCGCGAAACGAAAATAAGTTGCTACTATTTAGTTGGGGCGAAGGAATAGAAAAAAAAGGAGCCAATTTTGTGACGCCTTAATTTAAAGAAAACTACACTTTATTTCTCAAGAAATATTTAAGCTTTTTAACTTATAAAATTATAAAAAAATTAATTTGACACACTTATTTTGTCATTCAACCTTTCTTCAATCCACTATAACTGTGGGATCTATAACTTTCTCATATATAAAATTTTCTTGATGTAGATAACTTTTTTATGAAAATTTTTTAGCAGTCGGGTTTTCTCTAGATCTTCAAGAATTGCCAAATTTAAAGCACACAGTTTTATTGTGGCAAATTTTTGGGATTTTTATTGTACATATACTATTTATATACTATAGGTGTGCTTAGGCAGAAAATATCACATGCCAATCAGATGACAAGTATATTCGTAAAATAATCCATTTCGTACATTTTGAGCACATTCGGTGATTACGTGCCAAGTACATCTTAAGCATATAATTAGAACATTCCCGCAAATATGCTAAGCACATGCTTTGCATCAAAATAGGTATCCCTGTAATCTATTCTTAGCACGTACAGAGGTAGTGCGCAATTTAATTTTGGAACATTCTTAGCATATGCGCATTCTCTATTAGAATATGCTATGCATGTTCTAAGTATGTAAAATTGCTATGTGGGAATGCATCAAATTCGGAACTTTGGGGTGTTTCATGTTGCTGATTATGATTGCTAACTTAAACTTAACATGAAAATGGCGGATCCAAAATGGCGGACTTTCCCATTTATGAACCGATATGCATCAACCTCGAAACTTTGGGGTGTTTCAGGTCGCTAATTATGATTTCTAACTTAAACTTAAAAAAAAACAAAATGGCTTATCCGAAATGGCGGACTTCCCCATTTATGAACCAATATGCATCAAATTCGGAACTTTGGGGTGTTTTAGGTCCCCGATTATGATTTCTAACTTAAACTTTTAAAAAATCAAAATGGCGGTTCCACAATGGCGCACTTTCTTATTTATAAACCGATTTGCCTCAAACTTGAATCAGCGCGGCGCTGAAGTAACTTAATACAATTTTTCACTGAAATTTAAAAAAATGAAAATGGCGGATCCAAAATGGCGGATTTATGAACCGATATGCATCAAATTCGGAACTTTGGGGTGTTTTAGGTCCCTGATTATGATTTCTAACTTAGACTTTTAAAATATCAAAATGGCGGGTCCACAATGGCGCACTTTCTTATCTATAAACCGATTTGCCTCAAACTTAAAACATCGCGGCGCTTAACCCGGCGTTGGTATTAAATACTGTTTCTATTTAATTAAGAATTTCTTTGTTTTTTATATAAACGTATGCCCCTGGATTTTCCTGATATTTTTTTACTTTTTCTATTTTCTTATGTATTATTTTCGAAATAAAATAAAAATTTTGGTTCTAAATTTAAAAGCATTTTTACGCTATTTTAAAAAATATATATTTTTAAATTTTAGAAAAATGCCCTTGTTACCTAAAAATGCATTTTAGTATCTAACGCTACATGACTAATGTGATATTTATTTTTTTTTAACGGCAAAAAGGTTTAAAAAATTAAAAACCATCATATTAAAATTTTATGTCTACTGTTAACTTTAAATGCGAAATAACTAAGTGGGTATGTCATACCCGGGTGTACCATTCATGTTAGGAAAAATAGGTGTACCAACGCCGGGTTAAGGTAACTTAATACAATTTTTGACTTGAATTTATAAAAGTGAAAATGGAGTATCCAAAATTGCGGATTTTCCCATTTATGAACCGATTTGCATCAAACTCAGAACTTTGATATCTTTCCTTCAGTTCCACAATGGCGCACTTTCTTATTTATAGACCGATTTGCCTCAAACTTGAAATATCGCAGCGCCTAAGGTAACTCAATACAGTTTTTGACTTAAATTTTAAAACCTGAAAATGGCGGATTCCTCGGGGCCTAGGCCCCCAAGCCGAAATTTTTTTTTGATATTTTTTACATATTTCATGAATAAAAAGATTAAAGAGTATAAAATTCGCCATCATGAGGCTTCGCCCCCCAGAAGCATCAGCCCCCCCCCCTTTTGAGGCAAATCGGTTTATAAACAAGAAAGTGCGCCATTGTTGAACTGCTATTTTGATTTTTTAAAATTTAAGTTAAAAATTTCCGAGTTTGATGCAGTTTGACGTTCCGAGTTTGATGCAATCGGTTCATAAATGGGAAAATCCGCCATTTTTGATCCGCCACAAAAATTGTATTAAGTTACCTTAAACGCCGCGATGTTTCATGTTTGAGGCAAATCGATTTATTAAAAATCGATTTATTAATAAGAAAGTGCGCCATTGTGGACCCGTCATTTTGATTTTTTAAAATTAAGTTAAAAATAATAACCAGCGACCTGAAAGATCTCAAAGTTCCGAGTTTGATGCAAATTAGTTCATAAATGGGAAAATCCGCCATTTTTGATCCACCAATTTAATTTTTTTAAATTTCAGTCAAAAATTGTATTATGTTACCTTAAGCGCCGCGATGTTTTAAGTTTGAGGCAAATCGGTTCATAAATTAATAATAAAGGGCTTTATAATAATTACACCATAATAAATTTTAAACTTAGAAAAAAATTATGCGAAGCGTTAGTGTATCATATCTTTTATTATGCCGACATTGTGTATTTCCCATGTTTGGATGTTTTAACCCGGAATAGACTTCAAAAACTGATATATATATATAGATACTAAAGTAAACTAAATAAAATGCTTAAATTTAACCAGATTCATATTTTCACTTAATTAATAGCATTAAAATATTTTAAGGTGACCATTTTTTAGCCCAGTAATAAATTTTTTAACTCTCTCTTAAATCTCGGTAATTTTTGGTTTTTGACCTCATCACTTAAATAATTATATAGTACTGTAGCATTGTAAGAGAATGATCGCTTGAACAAAGTGGTTTTGCACTGGAAATAATAATAATAATAATAATTATTATTATGATTATTATTATTATTATTATTATTATTATTTTGTTTTTTCTCCTTTTCAGGGCTTTTGCTAAAGTGGGATTCTCTTGAATCAGTCACTTTAACCGGTTTTATTGAGGTTTCTCAATTTACGTTTGTGAAGGTAAGTTAAGGGTTTTTCTTACAATACGACAGGTTTCCAGTATCACTGATTTCTGCATTGTCGTGAATATTTTTTTATCTGTGATATTTATTTGTTTTAGGTATGATTCCAAGTTCCTCGAGACCAGGCCTGTAACTGAGATGACAATAGGAACTATGGTAAGACTTTTAAGTTGATGGATGTTTCTGTATTCTTCTGATAAGTCAAAATATTTATTAATTTTTTCTCTTTCAGCTTTTTCTAGGTTGTGATCGTTCGGATGCGTGATGTCAATGAAAAAACCCCGCCTTTCCTTTTTTTCTACTAAGACAATGTCAGGTCTATTACAGGGGATTGGTTTATCCGTTTGAATTGGCGTGTCCCAGTATAGAAGGTATGTATCATTTTCATGTACTGGAAATGGAACATATTTAAAGTGTTGTTCAGTTTTATTTAGGAAATTGCAGTAAATAGCAAGGTGTTGATGAATTATATTAGCTGTTAAATTGTGCCGTTTTAAATATTCTGTAGGTGCTAACACCGTACATCCTGCTATAATATGTTCTATCGTCTCGGAGTGACGTCTACACATTCTACAGAGATCATTGTCAAGTTGTACTCCATGAATCGTTCTTATGTGGTTTCTTGTTGCTATGACATTGTCCTGAATGGCCACCATAAATCCCTCTGTCTCTCCGTATAGGTAACCTTTTTTTAACCATTCCGTCGATGCTTCAGCCTTTGATTGATTAAGGTGATTAGGAAATTTTCCGTGAAGAGGTTTTGATAGCCATTTATTTTTTAGAGTAGCGAGGTCAGGTAAGTCATGAGTTTCTTCTCTGAATTTTACCGGTGAGTAAGTTCCAATTTCAGTTATGACTTTATGAAGTAAAGATGTAGCGGACTTCCTGCGAAAATATGTTCGTAATTTATTTATTTGCCTGTGGTGAAGTAGTGCGATGTCTATGAGTCCTCTTCCTCCCAATTTTCGTGGGATGTAGAGCCTTTCGGTGCACGCTTTAGGATGATGGATTAGATACTTCGACATTTGTACACGAATTACGCGGTTGAGAGCTTCTAACTCGGTGTTTGACCAACCAATTATTCCAAAGGAATAAGCAGTTGCTGGTATCGCATAAGTGTTGATTGCTTTGATTTTGTTTTTAGCTGTGAGTTCCGTCCGGAGTATCTGTTTGGTTCTTTTCTCGAGTGTTAGGCTAAGTATATTCTTTGCTTCTTTTTTGTTGATAACTAGTTTCTGTTTGTATCCTAGATACTTATAGTTTTCATTGTTTAGGTATTTAATGTTCTCGATTTCAATGTTATCATATTCTTTTGGTTTTCCGCGATGAGCTACTAACTTTGCACATTTATCAAGACCAAATTTCATTTTGATATCATTACTGAATACCTCTGTCAGCTCTATCAGTCTATCCAGATCCTTTTCTGATGACGCATATAATTTTAAATCATCTACATAAAACAAGTGAGCCATTGTGTACGATATATCACCCTGCTTTAGTTTATATCCGATGTTGGATCGTTGCAAAGCTTTTGAGAGCGGGTTTAGGCTTAGAATAAACCAGACAGGACTAAGAGAGTCACCCTGAAAAATACCGCTTTTAATATTGATTTCATCAGTCGTTATTTCTCTGTTGTTCAGTGTGAGAATAAGTGTAGTTCTCCAGGAGTTCATGCATTCACTGAGGAATTTGATTATATTTTTGTCGATTTTGTACAACTCTAGGACTTCTAATAGCCAGCTGTGTGGTACAGAGTCGAATGCTTTCTGATAATCGATCCATGCCACTGCGATGTTCCGTGATCTGTGTTTGGCATCTTGTGTTATTACTTCGTCAATAATCAGTTGTTCTTTACATCCCTGTGATTTTTTCCTACACCCTTTTTGTTCTTCTGTTAAGATATCTTACCAGATGGTTGTCTATTTTTTCAGCGATTATTGACGTAATTATTTTATAGGGTGTTGGTAAGCAAGTAATTGGTCGGTAATTTTTTGGGTCATCAGTTCTCTCTGATTTTGGAAGCATGTATGTAACACCTTTAGTTAGGTAGGCTGGCAATTTCTCTTTATTCATCAAGATGCGGTTTACCTGCACAGCAAGCTGTTTCCACACATTTAGCTTTTTTCACCAGTAGTTATGTATCATATCGATACCTGCCGCCTTCCAGTTTTGAGTTTTTAAAACAGCCTTCTTTACGTCTTCCTCTGAGATGTTTATAAGATTCATCGCTGGTATTGTTTGGCATTCTTGTCTCTCTGTACTCAACCACGTAGCTCTTTTGTTGTGTTCGCCCTTTTTCTTCCATATGTTTGACCAGAAATCCATTAACTCTTCTTTTTTTGGGAGGGATGAAAGTTTTTGTTGTTTTGGTTCTAAAGTCTTATAAAAATGCTTTTCGTTTTTGTAAAAGATTTTGTTTTGTTCTCTTCTTTTAAAGCTCTTGTTGTACCATCTTAATCTCTTACCCAATGCTGCTATTCTCTGTTTAAGTTCGTCTATGAAAATTGACAGTTTTTCTTTATATTTTCTTTCCCCTATTTGTATGTTCCTTTCTTTGAGAATTTTCTTTATCTCTTTTCTTAAATTTTTACTAAGATTTCCCTTTTCCCAAGCCAGCAATTTTGTTATGCGACTTCTTATATTTTTAATTTTTGTTTCTAACCTTATTTTCCACTTGGGTGCCTTCCCTTCTGTTTTATGAGCTTGTGGTTTTGTTTTTATTTCCATGTGTTCTATCACAGTTTTTGCTGCACAATATACCAAACATTGCGTCTTTGTAATAGGGTCATCTTCTTCTAGTAAGTTTAATAATTCTTCGTTGATGATTTGGATTCCTTCTTCTGTTTTTGAGTTTGGTCTAATTTTGGGCAGTTTTTCTCTTTTTTCTGGGTCAGTTTCTTGGTACATTATTATGTATTTTTTAAATGTGTTAACAAGATTAATTTGTAAAACGTTTTCCTTAGTTACAGGTACCACGGTCTCTAGAACCTCTACGTCGCTTGATGCTTCTTCCAGCATTACGGGTAGGTTGTTTGTTTCCTGTGGTGCTATGTTCTGTCTTCTGATCATTTGTTGTACTTCGTCTTTAATGTTTGCAATTTCCAATGCAGTTAGCAGAGAATGAGTTCTGATAGCGTAGAGTTGATTGGCTATTTGTGACTCAGTAAAATATACGTCTGGCTTTAAACGTCTCCATTCAATAAGCATCTTCTTTCGAAAACCTTGTTTGCTTGACTCGCACTTTGTGCCAAGGAAGTAAGCTCGCATAATGTCTTCGTTTTCCGTTTTGGTCCATTTTTTTCTACGAGTTTGTCTATTCTATTATTATTATTATTATTATTATTATTATTATTATTATTATTATTATTATTATTATTATTATTATTATTATTATTATTATTATTATTATTATTATTATTATTATTATTATTATTATTATTATTATTATTATTATTATTATTATTATTATTATTATTATTATTATTATTATTATTATTATTATTATTATTATTATTATTATTATTATTATTATTATTATTATTATTATTATTATTATTATTATTATTATTATTTTCAGGTTCCACAGGTCTTCCTGGTTAGAGCTTCTCTCCGGTACTTGCGTACAAGGATTCGAAGTGGGGTCCACGGTATAGGTAAGTATTTTCAAGGTAAGTTCAGAACTTTACGTACGATTCCAGTAGTTTCTATCAGAGTGATTTTTTGCATTTGACTAACTAGATTTTCTTTTATTTCCAGGGTTTTGAGGCCATCGAGTGTTGCTGACGGTACTTCCCCAGTAGCTCCGAAGATTATTGGCACAATGGTGACACGATCTTGGTTCCACATGTCTTTGATCTCATTTGCTAATGGCAAGTATTTGTTTATTTTTTCTTGGTATTTTCGTTGAGTGTTTGTGGGCAGCGGGATTGCCATGTCTATGATGTACGCTTGTTTTGTTTGTTTGTTCACAAGCACCATATCTGGTTTGTTATGTGGTATATGTACGTCCGTGATTATTTCTCTGTTCCAATATAGCTTGTAGTTCTCATTTTCATTCACAGAGTCGGGTTTTAGCTTATAGTACGGGGTGTGAGGTGCGTCAGGTTTTATTTTTTTTAGAAATTCCTGGTATATGACTTTTCCTACGTTGTCGTGCCTTTTTGTGTATTCGTTGGGGGCTAGTACTGTGCAACCGCTCACTATGTGATCTATCGATTCTGTTTGTTCTCCACACATTCTACATTTATCTGTTTCTATGCGTTGTTTCATTATGTGTTTTTGGTAATTATTATTATTATTATTATTATTATTATTATTATTATTATTATTATTATTATTATTATTATTATTATTATTATTATTATTATTATTATTATTATTATTATTATTATTATTATTATTATTATTATTATTATTATTATTATTATTATTATTATTATTATTATTATTATTATTATTATTATTATTATTATTATTATTATTATTATTATTATTATTATTATTATTATTATTATTATTATTATTATTATTATTATTATTATTATTATTATTATTATTATTATTATTATTATTATTAATATTAATATTATTATTATTATTATTATTATTATTATTATTATTATTATTATTATTATTATTATTATTATTATTATTATTATTATTATTATTATTATTATTATTATTATTATTATTATTATTATTATTATTATTATTATTATTATTATTATTATTATTATTATTATTATTATTATTATTATTATTATTATTATTATTATTATTATTATTATTATTATTATTATTATTATTATTATTATTATTATTATTATTATTATTATTATTATTATTATTATTATTATTATTATTATTATTATTATTATTATTATTATTATTATTATTATTATTATTATTATTATTATTATTATTATTATTATTATTATTATTATTATTATTATTATTATTATTATTATTATTATTATTATTATTATTATTATTATTATTATTATTATTATTATTATTATTATTATTATTATTATTATTATTATTATTATTATTATTATTATTATTATTATTATTATTATTATTATTATTATTATTATTATTATTATTATTATTATTATTATTATTATTATTATTATTATTATTATTATTATTATTTTTTTTTTTAATAGCTCTGTTGTTTACAGGTTATTCCTAATCAGTCATCGGCCTTAGTAGGCAAGACGGCTGATTTACGTTTACGATTCTAGAACGGACCGAACAATGTGAGCTGCGTCGAGAATGGTGGATTTTTGCATTTCACGGTAAGTATGTGGAGTAATTCCTAATTTCATTAGGTTTTCCATTAGGTTTTTTGGAATCAGTCCTGTGGCTGATATTATCAGCGGCACAACTTCTACTTCCAGCATATTCCACATGTCTCTGATTTCCCTTTTTAGCGGCAAGTATTTCTCTAGTTTCTCTGTTTCCTTCGTTTCTATGTTGTGTGTGCTTGGAATTGAAATATCGATCAGGTAAGTCTTCTTTTCTCTCTTATTTATTAGGGTGATGTCGGGTCTATTGTGTCGTACTTCTATGTCTGTGATTATTGCCTTGTCCCAGTAGATCTTTACGTTCTCAATTACTGCAGGTGGTGTAAAGCAGTAATAGGGTTTTAAATTGTCAGTTTTCAGACCGAAAACCTTTAGAAGCTCAAGATACACTATGGTTCCTACCTTGTTATGTCTCTCTGTGTATTTTGTAGGAGCTAGTTTTGTACAACCCGCTAGGATATGTTCGATGGTTTCGCTTGTTTTATTGCATTTTCGGCAAACGTCCGTAGCAACATTTTCTCCCAGTACAAATCTTAGGTAATTTCTAGTTTTTATGACTTGATCCTGGATAGCGAAAACAAAACCCTCTGTTTCTGGCATGAGGCTACCTGATTTAAGCCATTGTAGTGAAGCATCTTTGTCTATCTTCTCTCTGTGTAAATCACGATGGAATCTACCATGCAGCTCTTTTCTCGCCCACGCATCATTTTCCTCTGTAAATGGTACCTCTGTTATTCCGCCTGTATAGTTTGCCTCATTTAGATTAAGTGGTGTGTAGCGGAGGTCTGCTTTCACTATGATTGTGCGCAATGCATCGGTTTTCTGAAGAAAATATTTTCTAAGTTCGGCAATCTGTTGGAAACACATATTTCTGACATCAGCAATCCCTCTGCCACCCTGCTCCCTTGGCAGAGTAACCCTTTCGAGACAGGCACGTGGATGATGTTTTCTCATTTTTGTTAGTGATGTTCGAACGACTCTATTTACGCTCTCTAGATCCGTGTTACTCCACTTGATTATTCCGAACGAATAACTTAAGACAGGTATAGCATAGCTATTGATAGCTTTTGTCAAGTTATGTGAGTTTAATTTGGTCTTAATAACTGCGCGTAACCTTTTTTCAAATTTCTTTGTAAGCTGTTCTTTTATATTTTTATGGTCAATGCGGCTGGTTTGCATGACTCCTAGATATTTGTATGGTTCGCTGTCCATTGAACTTATTGTGGTTTCATCATCCATCTCAAGAGGTTCACTGGTGGTTAGTTTTCCTTTCAATACAGTAACGGTTTGGCACTTACTGATTCCAAATGTCATCCCTATATCACCGCTAATCCTGTGCACAAGTTTTAGGAGCGATTCTAGGTGGTTCTTTGTTGCAGCGTACATTTTTAGATCATCCATGTAGAGAAGGTGGTTAATGAGATGGTTAGTTTGGTTAGTTTTTACGGTGAAACCATATTTTGTTTCTTTTAAGGTTCGTGAAAGAGGATTCAAGGCTAGACAGAACCAGAGAGCGCTAAATGAATCGCCCTGAAAAATACCACGTCTAATATTGATCCCTGGAGATTCTTCATTTTTAAGCCCATTTTGGAATGAAATGACGGTGCTCCATTTGCTCATTGTGTTTTTAAAGAAATTGATGACTTTTGGATTCATTTTGTAAATATTCAAAACTTTGAGAAGCCAGTCATGGGGGACGGAATCAAATGCCTTCTGGTAATCAACATATGCCATGAATAGGTTTCTGTTCTTTTGCCTAGCCTGCTCCAGTATAACAGAGTCGATTATGAGCTGCTCTTTACAGCCCAGTGCCTTAGATATGCATCCTTTCTGTTCGCTAGTAAGTATGTCATTTTCTATCAGGTAGGTATAGATCTTTTCACATAGCAGTGCTGATATTACTTTATACAGAGTAGGTAAACATGTAATAGGCCTGTACTTTGAGGGATCTCTTGTTTTACCAGCTTTCGGCAGGAGATATGTGACGCCGTTCATTAACCATTCAGGCATTGTTTTAGGATTATCCATAATTTTGTTGATTTGATTGGTAAGGTAAGGATGTGTGGATGACAATCTTTTGAGCCAGAAATTGTGAACTCCATCCCTTCCGGGGGCCTTCCAGTTTGAAAGTTTCTTTAAGGTCTTTTTCAGGTCATTTAGGTTAATTTCAAAGTCTTCCATATTAAAGTCCTGATATTTCGCTACTTCTTTATGTATCCAATCTGCATTATTATTGAACTTAGCTTCATTTGACCAAATGCGGCTCCAAAATTCGTGCATCTCTCTTCCGTCCAAGCTTAAGTTTTCGGTGTCATTTGCATTCTTTTCTTCTAGATTTCGGTAGAAGGTCTTTTCGCTTTTGGAGAATTCTCGGTTTTGTTTCTTCCGTTCATAGCTATCCCGATAACGTCTAAGACGTTTAGAGTAGGCTGCAAGTTTTTGTTTTTGAGTGTCTAGATAATCGATGTAAAAATTACTGCGCTCATCCTGTCTTAGCTCCCTACATCTCCTGATGGCTTCCACCGGAAGTTTGGTTATCAATGCTATATTGGTGGGAGTTTTTACAAGTTGCTGGACCCTACCAATTGTTTTTCTTGTCGCCTCAATCTTAGACACTAGCCTCCTCTCCCATGGAGGTTGCCTGGGTGTATTTATTTTCTTTACATCAGGTTTAAATGTTTGTCCGTTTTGTTGTATACAGGTTAGAGCCGCACAATATATATGCAGATGTAAATCTTCAAGGTTCATGTCGTCTGTAATGGTTTTACGCAAGATTTCATTTGCTATCCATATATTTTGATTGGTTTTTGGGGTGTGTCTAAGACGTGGTATGCGTGGTCTATAGATAGGATTCATTCCTCTATATTTTGTAAGTAGTCCTTGAAACGTACTGTTCCATGGGTCACTTGATTTTCTTTGGTTTGTCGTTGGGGTTTGACAACTGTTAGGCGTCTCCAGTGAGAGGTCTCGTGGCGTACCAGTGACATTTTCCGTCAAAACTTTTTGATGGTCCTGTGAAGCCGGCTCTAATACTGGGCCCCTTAGCTCAACCTCTACCTCGCGCTTAAGGCTCATAATTGTATCTGGTGGAAGAAGGTTTCGTACAAATATGGTCCTACGTTGGTCCGCGATTCGTTGTTCTGTTAGGTCTTTGAGGTTCGGAAATCTTTGTGTGAAATCTTCGTGCAGTCGAAATCTGTAAAGTGTCCTGTCCGTTTCTAGCACCGTTACTCTATAATACGACTTGACTAGTTCGGTATTTTCTTGGTTTGACCATTTCTTGCGTCGTATTATTTTATGTTCCCTTTCGATGGGGCCCGCTTGATTCAGAGGGTCAGCATCTAAGGTTGGCTCGGCGTTATTTTGACTGCCTTGGGCAATTTCCATACGAGGGCCGACGTTGCCCGGTACGTCGCGCCCCTCGACAGGCTGTTCCTCCCGACGGTTCCGAAGGGGATCAGCCTGATCTCCCCCCCCCCCCGCCCTGCAAATTTCTTATTGTTCTTGACATTTTCACCTTCAAATAAGGGTAGTTGCCCCTCCGATTGGGCATTTGTATTGCAGCCGCCCCTAACATGGAGTCCAGACGCTGTTGGACAGCCGACCATTATGGTGCAGACGCTGACTCGCAAATAAATACGTGTGCCTCGGAAAGTGCTATGAGCCGGTGACTTTATTTGCGACCCTTTAAGGCAGGGACTAACTTGTTTGAGGATGCATAACCTCTGTGCAAAAACATAGTTTTGAGTCTTTCCTCTTATGTTGGGTCCCTGACTCACAAGGGGTTTTACTAGTATGAGCAGGACTCTCACCACCTGCTCGAGGGATTAGGTTGGCCACTCCCCCTGTGGCAACTGGAGAGGCGGAGGCGTCGCTCATCCTTTCACAGGTATCTCTCACATACCTGCTCACTCGTGCCTTATTATTATTATTATTATTATTATTATTATTATTATTATTATTATTATTATTATTATTATTATTATTATTATTATTATTATTATTATTATTATTATTATTATTATTATTATTATTATTATTATTATTATTATTATTATTATTATTATTATTATTATTATTATTATTATTATTATTATTATTATTATTATTATTATTATTATTATTATTATTATTATTATTATTATTATTATTATTATTATTATTATTATTATTATTATTATTATTATTATTATTATTATTATTATTATTATTATTATTATTATTATTATTATTATTATTATTATTATTATTATTATTATTATTATTATTATTATTATTATTATTATTATTATTATTATTATTATTATTATTATTATTATTATTATTATTATTATTATTATTATTATTATTATTATTATTATTATTATTTTTTTTTTATTTTTTTTTTTTTTTCTCACAGGTTGTCCTGGGGGCAGTCTGTGCATCGGAAGCAAATGCTTCAAGATCCACCGGCGTCGCTGTTGAGAACTGATCTAGCAATCGACAGAGTTTGAATGATTACCGCCTTTTGTATATCACCAATTATTTTTTCAGGTAAGTTCAGTTCTTTTATTTTTTCTTTCAGGTTTTTAGGGATCAATCCTGTTACTGATAATATTATTGGAATTATGCAGACCCTCGTCATATTCCAGAGGTTTCTAATCTCTTCCCTCAACGGTTGGTATTTCCGGATTTTTTCCGTATATTTCTCCATCAGATTATGGTTTCCTGGAACAGAGATGTCAATCAGATGAGTTGTTTTTGCCGACTTGTCTACGAGTACGATGTCAGGTCTATTATGTGGTATTGTGTGATCAGTCAGGATAGGTTTGTCCCACATGATTTTCCAGTTTTCATTTTCCTCGACCTCGTTTGGATTGTATTTGTAGTATGGGGTTTTTTCTTTTTTTAGGTTCCGCATGAAGAGTAGTTCCTGGTGGACAATTCTAGCTGCCATGTTATGTCTGTTGGTATAGGCTGTAGGTGCCAGCGACGTGCATGCGCTCAGAATGTGGTCGATAGTCTCTGATGCTGCGTTGCAGATGCGACATCTATCGTTTGGTATGTTTTCTTTAATTATATATTTAGCATAGTATTTAGTTTTTATTACTTGGTCCTCAATAGCCACAAGAAATCCCTCTGATTCAGGGTGCAGGTTGCCTTCGATTGCCCATCGTAAAGATTCTGTTTGGTCGACATTCTCTTGATGAAGTTGGTTATAATATCTCCCATTTAGCTCCTTTCGTGCCCACTCATCTTTCTTTTGCTCATCGGTCATGGCTATGGGTGCATAGTTTATGTCCTGTAAGTTAAGAGGCGTTAAGTGTTTGTCCGCATCTGAAACTATTCGGTGCAAGGTGTTTTGCGAATTTTTTTGAAAGAAGTCTCGAATGTTTTGTATTTGTTTCATCCATTGCTGTTTTATGTCTGTGATTCCTCGTCCGCCCTGTTCTCTAGGTATCGTAATCCTTTCTTTACAGGCCTTCGGATGATGCATGCGAGAGGATGTTAATGTAGTACGAATTTTCCTATTTAGGTCTTCCAACTCTGTATTAGACCATTTAATGATGCCAAAAGAATATGTTAGGACCGGGATAGCGAATGTATTTATAGCCTTCGTTAGATTTTTGGAGTTTAGCTTCGTTTTAGTCAGTTTTTTCATACGGTTTTGGAATTCCTTTGTAAGTTTTTCTTTTACTTTTTTGTGTTCAATTTTGTGTGTTTGGCAATGCCGAGGTATTTATATGGTTCTGATATTGGGGATATCTCTAGCTGTTCCATTAATTCAAGGTTTGGCATTTCTTGCAGTTGACCTTTAATGACCTTAACAGTAGCACATTTCTCCACACCAAAAGTCATGCCAATATCTTGACTCATACTATGTACCAGGCTAAGGATAGTTTTGAGTTGTTTCTCATTTGAGGCGTAACATTTAAGGTCGTTTATGTATAGTAGGTGTGCAAGTAAAAACTCTTCTCCCCTTCCTTTAATTTTTACTCCATACTTGGTTAGTTTAATGGCATTTGATAGCGGATTCAATGCCAAACAGAACCAGAGAGCACTAAGGGAATCCCCTTGGAAAATTCCCCGTCTTAGTGCAATCTCACCGCTATCTATTTGTTCAGATGCAGTTCGAACTTTCAAGGTGGTTTTCCAATTTTTCATGGTAGCTTCTAAAAATAATGTTAGGGAAGGATGAATCTTATAAATTCTGAGTACTTTCAATAGCCAGGAGTGGGGAATGGAGTCAAAGGCCTTTCTATAGTCAACGTAGCCCATGTATACATTGCGTTTTCCTTGCCGAATTTGTTCGGTTACTACTGAGTCAATAATCAGTTGTTCTTTACACCCTAATACATTCCTTTTTGCCCCTTTTTGTTCTTCACTAATTATTTTCTTTTTCTCCAGGTGGTCATCGATTTTCCTACAGAGGATTCCCGAGAAGATTTTATAGAGTGTTGGCAGGCATGTAATTGGACGGTATTGTGAGGGATCGCCGATGGAATCATTCTTTGGGATCAGATAAGTAGTTCCTTCGGTTAGGAACTTGGGAAAAGTGTTAGGGTGTGTAAGCACACTATTAAAAGTCCGAACGAGGTGTGAGTAGACTGCTGTTAATCGTTTATACCAGAAGTTTTGAATTTTATCTGCACCTGGCGCTTTCCAATTCGCAGTTTTTTGAAGTGCGTTCTTTAGATCTTCCTGTGTTATATGTACTTCAGGCATTTCCTCAATATTTTGACATCTATCAGCTTCTTGTTGGATCCATGGTGCCTCTTCATGTGTGTACTCTTGTGACCAAATGCTTGCCCAGAATGCTTCCACTGTGTCTGGGTCGGGTGGCTGAGCCTCCGTGACCTTATTTTGTTGAAGAGATGAGTAGAAAGCTTTTTCACTTCGTGCAAACAAATTATTATCTCTTCTTCTATTGTAGCTTCCTTTGTACCTTTTTAATCGTGCTGCATTTACCGCAAGCTTTTGTTTTAGAGTGTCTAGGTGCGTGAGCACTAGTGGTTTTTGCTGTTCATTATTCTTTCCATGAATAGCTTTTTTGAGGTCTGCTGGGAGATTCTCTATCACTTTTTTATTGCGATTACCTCTGTAAAATTGTTCTACCCTTCCGATTATTTTGCGTATACTTTCTATTCTTTTTTCTATACGTTTTTGCCAAGCAGGCTTATAGGCGGTCGAGAAGGCGGTAAATGTTTTGTTTTTGATTTCTTGATTTTGTGCGATCATTGAAATAGCCGCACAGTATACATAAGAGTGAATCACTTCTATTGTAGAGTTTTGCTCTATCGTTTTGGAAAGTATGTTATTCATTTCCTGTATTAGTTTTGGCGTTGCCTTACTGAATTTAACTCTTGGGAGGGGTGGTCTCAGAGTAGGGTTCATACCCTCATATTTGAGCAGGTTTAATTTAAAGGCGTCTTCTAAAGTTGTGTCGAGGTTTTCTTCTATATTGGGTGTTTCGAGGGTCTGATGCATTGGTCCAGGGTTATTTGGTACTGGCATTTCGTCTTCAGCCATTGCTATCATTCCCAGTTGAGTGCGTACCTGATTGGCGATTTCATCTATTTCCTGTTGAGTTATTAAATTGTTTCTTTTGATGACTCTGCACTGGTCAGATAATCTTTGTGCGGTAATATTTGCGTATTCTGGGTGAGCTTCAGCAAAAAGCTCTTGGAGTCTCTGTCTGTATTGGGTCTTATCAGTTTCCATTCGCGTAGCTAGGAAGTATAGACGCATAACGCATTTGTTTAAGTCCAGCGCATGCGTCTATTATGCCTATGGTCCCCTACAGCATTGGGAGAAGCACAACGTATCTCAGCAATTGCTTGTGGGGGTGGATTATTTCGTTCTTGGGGTTCCACTAAGTCATTATTTGTATTGTTCCTATGTCCAGTTTCATTGCCATGGTCATTTGCAGGTTGAACATCCCGACGGTTCCGACCCAAGTCCTGCGTACTTGGCCCGCCTGAGTACCTATTTCGTCTCGTATTGAATGCAAAGATTTTCACGGTCATGTGGGAGGATGGGTTGCAAGCCCATTCAACCAAACCGGGGTTTGCTGGTTTTTGTCCACCCCGGGTATTTTATTTCCCCGTTACCCTTCAGTTCAGAAGAACTGACGAGCGTACCCCATCGCCAGGGGCGGCTCCCGGTAGCTGACCAGCAAGCAACAGCCCCGAGTTACATATTATTATTATTATTATTATTATTATTATTATTATTATTATTATTATTATTATTATTATTATTATTATTATTATTATTATTATTATTATTATTATTATTATTATTATTATTATTATTATTATTATTATTATTATTATTATTATTATTATTATTATTATTATTATTATTATTATTATTATTATTATTATTATTATTATTATTATTATTATTATTATTTTTTTTTTTTTTTTTTTTTTTTTTTTTTTTTTTTTATTTTTTTTTTTTATTCCACGATATTTATCGGATCTTTTGACAGGCATGCATCGGCCTTGACGGCAAGATGCAGACTCTGTGTTTACGTTTCTAGAAACGCCCTAACTGTATGCGTAGTATCTATTATCACTGACTTCTGCATTAGATGGTAGGTATTTTCTGGAATATTAAGTTTCTTTAAATTTGTCCTTAGGTTCTTAGGTACCAGTCCCATGGCACTAATAACAAGAGGTATGACTTCAACGCTTTCCAGTTTCCACAGCCCTTTTATTTCTCGACATAATGGTAGATATTTGTTTATTTTTTCTTTTATTTTCGTGTCCATGTTATTGTTGTTGGGTATCGCTATATCAACTAGATATGCTGTTTTGTCTTTTTTGTTCACAATTGTAATGTCTGGTCTGTTGTGTTCTACGGTTCGGTCCGTAAGCAGTGTTTTATCCCAGTATATCTTGACATTGTCATTTTCTACAACTGGTGGGGGTTTTAGTTTATAGTAGGGTGTTTGACTTTCATATGTGATATCATGTTTTTTGAGGAGTTCTTGGTAAACTATGGCTGCAACTTTGTTATGTCTGTCCAGGTACTTATTGTTTGCTAGGCATTGACAGGCAGAGATAATGTGTTCTATTGTTTCAGTGTTATTGCTGCATTTTCTGCATTTATCAGCTTCAATGTTTTCTTTTAATATGTATTTACGGTGGTTTCTCGTACTAACAACATTATCTTGGATGCTAAGCATAAAGCCTTCTGTTTCCGGGAAGATTATACCTTTTCTTAGCCAGTAGAGCGATGCGTTTTTATCAACTGACTCTCTTTGTAGGTCATTTTGAAATCTTCCATGGAGTTCCATACCTAGCAGATCTCTTTTCTTTTGTTCGTTGGTCAGCATATTTGGAAACGGTAAGTATCTTATTTCACTAAGGTTTAGTGGTGTCAGTTTTATGTCGGCATTTATAATAGCTTCAAACAGGTGGTTATTGTTGTTTTCATAGAAGTACTTTCGAAGAGAACCAACTTGTTGTGCACACAGCTGAACCATATCAAATATACCTCTTCCTCCATCGTCGCGAGGGAGCGTTATTCGGTGTTTGGAAGATTGCGGGTGGTGCTTCCTGTGGCCTGTCATTTTGGTTCGTATTTGTCTATTAACATTTTCCAGCTCTGTGTGGGTCCATCTCACAACTCCAAATGAATAAGATAAAGTAGGGATTGCATAGCTGTTAATCGCCTTCGTAAGTCTTGATGAAGTCAGCTCTGTTTTAAGTAGAGAGATCAGTCGGGATTGGAATTTTTTGATAAGCTTTTCTTTGATTATTTTATGTTCAACTCTGTTTGTCTGAAGATAGCCAAGATATTTATATGGGTCCCTTGACATAGCCCCAATAGCTGTTTCTGCGTCAAGCTGCAAATCTTCACTTTCTATAAGTTTTCCTTTATGCACGGTAACCGTTTGGCATTTACTAGCTCCTAGTTTCATACCAATGTCTTTGCTGATTTTGTAAACCAGCTTTATAATTGTCTCTAGTTGCTTCTTTGTGGCAGCATATATCTTTATATCATCCATGTATAAAAGGTGGCTGACCAGCTTTAAATTATTATTGGTTTTGATATTGAAACCGTAGCCCGTGGAGCTTATTGCATTTGATAGGGGATTTAGAGCCAGGCAGAACCATAATGCGCTAAAACTGTCACCCTGGAAGATTCCACGTTTTAGGTCAATATTACCAATTTCGATGTTGCTTTTTACATTTTTTATTTGCAAGCAAGTTGACCAACTCTTCATAGATTCTTTAAAGAAGTCTGTTATTTTGCTGTCTATCCCATATATTTGGAGTGTTTGCAGAAGCCAACTGTGAGGAACTGAGTCAAAGGCCTTCTGATAGTCTATATAGCCCATATGGATATTTCTGCACTTACTTTTTGCTTGCTCTAGTACTATCGAATCTATCACCGCCTGTTCCTTACATCCCATAGCCTTACGTCTGCATCCTTTTTGCTCGAAGGTTAGTATTTCTTTAGCATCTAGGTAAGTATATATTTTGTTACATATTACTGATGAGAAAAGTTTGTAGGTAGTGGGCAGGCAGGTGATAGGTCGGTATTGTGAGGGATCCTGCGTATTTTCATTTTTAGGTAGCAGATGCGTTGTACCTTGTGTCATGAATCTTGGCATATGGGTGGGGTTGACGAGAATATCATTAAAAGCTTTGGCCAGATGTCCGTGTGCATTTGAGAATGACTTCAGCCAGAAATTTTGAATAGCATCAGGACCTGGTGCTTTCCAGTTAGCCATTTTTCTACAGCTTTCTAAAATATCTTTTTTGGTGAATTCAATTGGATTCATTTTCTGTTCTTTGTATCTCTGAGCTTCGCTGGTAATCCAATGTGCATTCTCATTATGTTGAAATGGGACAGACCATATTTCCGACCAAAAGTCTTTAATGGCATCTTTGGTTGGTAGTACAATATTTTGATCAGATTTCTCTTCCAAGCTTCGGTAAAAGTATTTTTCACTTGTTGTAAATAGATTATTTTGTTCTTTTCTTTTGTTGCTTCTTTGATACCTCGCCAGCCTCTGAGACAAGACTGCTAATTTCTGTTTGAGGGTGTCAAGGTGGTCAACTACAATGTTATGTGACTGTATTTCACCTAACATTTTTATTTGTTTTTGTTTTTCAGGTGGTAAGTATTTTGTTAATTTTCGTTTCTTGTTTCCATTTGCAACTTGTTGGACCTTGCCTATTTCTTTCCTGAGATTTTCAATTTTTGTCTCCAGTCGCTTTTTCCATGGTGGATTAGGTTTGGATGGAGCACCTGCTAAGGCTGTGTTGGGCTTAAGTTTTTGACCATTTAGCTCGATAGTTGTTGCTGCGGCGCAGTATATGTAAAAGTGGATTTCATCAAGCTTCTCAGTTCCAATAAGTCGAACAGACAGATATTCATTTGCCTCTTTTACTATATGCCTGGTGGTAGGTTTATAGTGAAGTTTTGGCAGTTTCGGCCGTCGGCACGGCTCTATTCTGTCATATTTGGTTAGGCAAGCTTTAAAGCAGTGGTCAAATTTATTTGGGGCATTCATTATGATTCGTGGTTCCTGTTCCTCTTGTTGCATTTCCATGGCGGGCCTAGCCAGAAAAAGCTCATCAACTTGTGCTTCTGTTTCGTTTTCTAAATCACCTTGTCTATGTAGTTCTAGTCGAATTTCGTCTTTAAGTTCTTCAATTGTTGGCTGAGGAAGAAGATTGCGTACCACTATAGTTCGACGTTGGTCAGCAATTCTTTGCTCTGATATAGTTGCAAGTTCAGGTCTTCTTTGGGTAATGTCTTGGTACAGTTTAGCTCTATACAGAAGAAGGTTGCTTTCTTGTTATTATTATTATTATTATTATTATTATTATTATTATTATTATTATTATTATTATTATTATTATTATTATTATTATTATTATTATTATTATTATTATTATTATTATTTTTTTTTTTTTTTTTTTTTTTTTTTTTTTTTGGATGGCCTTACTTGCGGTCCCGCGGCTCCGACTCACACGGGTGCAAGTAGGCCAGATGTTCCGTTACCGTTTCTACTCCCCACCAACCGCGGGGTTAGTAGAAACGGTGTTCCGCATCGTGTGCCCTGAGTAGACGCAATGATCCGAGGATGACTGCTTTCTGCATGTTGCCTGCAAGTTGCTCTGCCCTGTCACGGCAGGCCGGCAAGGTCTTGAGAGCTGAGAGCAGTGTCTGCCGTGCGCCTCCGAGAGCTCCAATTACCAAAACCACTAGCTTGACTGTATAGCCCCGGTACACTCGGCGAAGGTCAAAGAGAAAATCCTGATATTTCGTCCGTTTCTCTTCCTCCTTGGCAATGATGTTCGTCTCGGCAGGAGCCGAGAACTCAATGACATACATAATTTTGTCATTTTTGTCAAGGAGTACTATATCCGGCTTGTTAGCGTTTACAAGCCGGAGTGTGGGGAAAGCGAAATTCCAGTATATTCTGGTTCTGTCATTCTCCACTACGGACGGAATATCAGAGGGGACATATGGCAGCACTGGAGCATCATCAACACCGTACGAGTGCCTTAGATGGTAATACAGCACCCGTAACGCTGCGTTGTGTCGATGGATATACGCCGAGACCGCATAGCGCCCGCAAGCGGACAGCAAATGATATAAGGTCTCCGGCGCCCTATGGCAGGCCCTACAACTTGTATCAGGAACCTGTATACCCATCACGCGACTTCGGTGTTCCAAGGTGTTGATGACTCCGTCTTGGCAAGCAATAATAAACCCCTCAGTTTCCGACTTTAATGCACCTGACCTTAAGAATGCAAAGCTTAGCTTTTTGGATAAGCCAGTGTTTTCAATGGTTTTATAGAAAACACTGTGCAATGGCTTATCCATATGTAGACGTATTAAATAGTCTACCTCTGCATTCTTTAAGGTGGTTTTAAGTCTTTGGCAGGTCAACTCTGTAATGGAGTTTTCCTGCCGCCGACTTATGTCGAAAACTATTTGGAGCTCATCTGCTGCTCTTTGTGCTGCTTTAAAAAGAAATGCCCCCACCCCAAATGTTTCATGGTTACGCACCATGCATAACAGGGGATCCTCGTCTCTGATTACTTCGCACGCGGTACTTAGGACTATCCGTCTATGTAAACACTCCAAACTTAAGAGTCCACGGCCTCCCTGATAACGTGGGAAGTAAAGCCGTTGGACAGACGCCTTAGGATGATGGCTTCGGTATCGAGTCATCATCTTGCGGGTTTTCACGTCAATTTCACGCAACTCGTTCACGTTCCACTTAATGACTCCAAAGGAGTAAGTGATTATAGGAACGGCAAGCATATTTGTAGCAGCGACTTTGTTCTTTCCAGACAACTCTGAATTCCAGATTTGTCTTAGTCGCTGCTGATACTTGTCGCGAAGAGACCCTTTTATTGCTACACTATCATGGATGTGTCCCTGGGGAACACCCAGATAGGTATAGGTCTCTCCGGCATCCAGATGTCGTAGGATGCTCCCATCTACAAGTTGCGCGTCCTCGGCGTGATCCGCATGGCGTCCTTTCTTAAGTTGAACCGTCGCACACTTATCTAACCCAAACTTATTATTATTATTATTATTATTATTATTATTATTATTATTATTATTATTATTATTATTATTATTATTATTATTATTATTATTATTATTATTATTATTATTATTATTATTATTATTATTATTATTATTATTATTATTATTATTATTATTATTATTATTATTATTATTATTATTATTATTTTTTTTTTTTTTTTTTTTTTTTTTTTTTTTTTTTTTTTTGTGAAGGGCGTAGTCAGTGCAAGCACTGAACAAATTATTATTATTATTATTATTATTATTATTATTATTATTATTATTATTATTATTATTATTATTATTATTATTATTATTATTATTATTATTATTATTATTATTATTATTATTATTATTATTATTATTATTATTATTATTATTATTATTATTATTATTATTATTATTATTATTATTATTATTATTATTATTATTATTATTATTATTATTATTATTATTATTATTATTATTATTATTATTATTATTATTTTTTGTCTATCACAGTTTTTTCTGGGTAAAACCGTCAACCGGGCAAGTAATTGCCAAGGAATAACGGCGCGCAAGGTTCATGGGAGACATTATTCGTCGGACTATGCTTGTTGTCCCGAGCACAACTGCCTTTTGCATGGCTGCAATGAGGTTTTCAGCCAGTCCCTTGTCGTTTAAGTACGTTAAAAGTTTTTTTTATGTACTAACGCGTTGGCTGTAATTATTACGGGCTTTATTTCAGTGCGTTTTAACTGCCAAATTCTCTTCAATTCTATCGATAACGGTTCGTGTTTTCTTACTTTTTCCGTGTGCGTTTTTTCTGCGTTTTCATCCAGAGGTACGGCAAAATCGATAATCTGGGCTGTTTTGTTTATTTTGTCGTATATAATCAGGTCTGGTCGATTATGTTCCACGGTTTGATCTGTAATTACCGCCATGTCCCATAGTACTTTTGTGTTATCGTTTTCTTTTACAGAAGTTGGTGTGTATTTATAATCCGCAACTTGTTGATTTATCAGGTTGTGTTTTAGGCAAACCGCTTGATGTAAAATTTTACCCATGTTATCGTGTCTGTTTAGATAGTGTGTTGGTGCGAGAGCACTACAACCCGATATAATGTGCTGGATACTTTCTTCGGCATTACAGCCCAGTCTGCACTTGGTGTTTTGTACATTTTCTTTAAGTATGTGTTTTGTGTACGTGCGTGTGCGTACTACCTGATCCTGAATTGCTATCAGTGAACCTTCTGTCTCGGGGAATAAATAACCTTGCTTAAATTGTGTGACAGAGAGTGAGGTGTGAATGGCTTCTTGTTCCAGAGCGGCCTTTGCCTTTCCAGCGTTGCTCAACTTGATTGTATTCTTCTCTGTATGTCTCTATGAGCGGTTGTGTTAAGTTGAGAGGGCTAAAATTATGATCAATCTGGACTAAGGTTTGTATGAAAGGTAAGTTTTTGGTTTGGAAATATTTAACCAATTTCTCTCTTTGTTGTAGGTGTGTAAGTTCTAAGTTAGCAAGGCCTCTCCCCCCCTCGCTTCTCGGAAGGTACAGTCTTTCTATTGCGGCCTGTGGATGGTAATAGACGACGCGTAAGAATAGTTCTGACATTCCGATCTAGTTCACGTAACTCCGTGGTTGACCAAGAAAGAGTTCCAAATGTAAAGAAAAGTGATGGAATTGCCCAAGTGTTTATAGCATTAAAGCAGTTCTTCGCGTTTAGGTAGGTGCCTAGTATGATTTTTAGTCTGCGAAAGAATTCTTCTTTTACTTTACCTTTATTTATTGTTTGATTTATGTTTAGTGCCTGTTCGATGCCTAAGTATTTATACGTATCTTCGACTCCTATTCCCTCAATTTCTGTTCCATCCATAAGTGTTGTTGCCTCTCGTTCTGTAACCTTTCCTCTCTCCACATGAAGAACCGCACATTTGTCAATCCCAAGCTCCATGTGAACGGCTCTACTGAATGAAGAAATTGTTTCAAGCTGACTTGCTAGTTGGGATCGGTTTTTGGCGTATGTTTTTAGATCGTCCATATAAAACTGGTGGGAAACTTTTGTGGTGCTATTCAGATTGTATCCATGCGGCGAGCTATTTAACATATGGCTAAGGGGGTTTAATGAAAGACAAAACCATAGAGGGCTTAGACTGTCACCCTGGAAAATTCCACGCTTTATGGGCAGTCTTTGAGTTTTGTATTCTACAGATTTTGAATTTACCATAAGAGTTGTATTCCAGTGCGCCATGAGATGTTTTAATAAAGAGATTATTTGCGGGTCAATTTTGTAGATGGTACGTATCTGTAAAAGCCATGAGTGTGGGACGGAGTCAAAGGCCTTGCGATAATCGATCCAAGCGACTGACAAATTTCGCATTTTTAGTTTTACCTGTCTTGTAATGATAGTGTCTATCGCGAGGTTCTCTTTACATCCTCTAGCTCTTCGGCGACATCCATTTTGCTCCCAGGCCATTATGTGATTTTCAGCAATATGGCTTTCCATTTTATTGGATATTATCGAAGTAAGCATTTTGTACACTGTAGGTAGGCAAGATATCGGTCGCAAGTTTTTGGGTTCTTTAACATCTCCTTTTTTGGGAAGCATGACAGTTATCCCTTCTGTAAAATAAGCTGGCACTACTGACGGATCTCGGAGGGCTTCGTTAAGTTGTCCGGCCAATGTCTTGTGGCTACTTGTGAACCTTTTCCACCAAAAGTTGTGAATGTCATCAGCTCCTGGAGCTGACCAGTTCTTCATTGGTAAAAGGGATTTGTATACGTCGTTTGATATAATCTGTATAGGAATCATGTTGGCTAGGTCTTGTGTTCTGTCCACTTCACTACGTATCCAAAATGCTTCTTGGTCATGCTGTACGCTCTCGCTCCATATGTTTGACCAAAAGTTATACATCACTAGTTGGTCGGTAGAACATCTTCTGATTTTGGTTAAACATTCTGTTTTGTTTGTAACGCTGGATTCTTTTCTTGTATCTTTTCATTCTGTTCGCTAACGCCTTAAGTTTTTGTTTTTGTTTTTCCAAATGTTTTTCTAAGTGTTGTTTGTGTCTGGGGTTATTTTGTTCTTTTTGGCCAGGACTTTAATTTTTCTTTTTAGTTTTATAGAAGGGCTATTGTATGTTTTTAAGAATGCGTGTAGGATTCCAATTTCGCTTCTTAGTACGTTTATTTTTGAATTTATTTGCTTTATCCATGGCGGGTCATTCGATGTTGATGTAGGCTTGTCAGATGTTGGTCGTACCCCAAGTACCTCGCAGACAGTTGCGGCCGCACAGTAGACTAAATGACATGTCTCGTTAAGATTTTCGCTGAGATCAACGTGACTTTTAAGAATTTGGTTAACCACTTGGCAGGTCTCTTTTGACTTTTTATTACTGAGCACCTTGTTGATTTTAGATCTGATGGTGTTAGAGATTCCTGCGTACTTATAACAGATTTCATTAAAAATTATTTTAATGGTCTCTGAGTTAGTGGTTTGCACATTTGATCTACGTTGAGGGGATCGAAATGTTGCCCTTCTTCTTCTTGGTGGTGATGGCTCTTCTTCTGCATTTAGTTGGTGGTGTACAGGATCGGTTCTGGTTTCCTCTATTACTGCTATTTTGATATTTTCAATCTCTGCAGGGGTAAAAACCTGCCTTCGTAGAATGAAACGTACCTGATCCGCTAGCCTTTGTGCTTCCAACTGTAAATTTGGTCGTATTTCTTGCCAGTTATCTGCTAGTTTTGATCGATATCCTATTAGATCTGTCTCCATGTTAGTTGCACGATAGTATGCTTTGATGAGGTCTATATTAAGATCCCTAGTCCATCGCATACGTCCACCACGCGCAGGCTCAGGTGCGGGAGCCTCCCTAGGTGGCTCCAAGCGTTCTGGCCCATTTCTTAGCGGTGCTGACCTTGTGGTACCATTTCGCAGAGGCGCGCCACTCGCTTCACGTCCTGCTGCTAACTCCTGTACAGTTCCGCCACCTGATGAAGTCGCACCATCAGGGGCATCCGAGGCTGTGTTATTTGTTCTTGGAACGGCTTGTCTTTCACTCTCTGCGGGGTTGTTAGCCCAAGCAGGGAGGTTGCTGGGGTCTGCGGGGTTGCGGCCCGAGGCCCGAAGGCCCCCCGTGCAGGCGAAGCTGGCTGTGCGGGTCTTACGTCGTTACCCGTAGCAAAGCAATACTGCTGGCGGCAGTACCACTTCGGCCATTATTATTATTATTATTTTTTTGTTTTTGTGTGGTGGCCTTACTTGCGGTCCCGCGGCTCCGACTCACACGGGTGCAAGTAGGCCAGATGGTCCGTTACCGTTTCTACTCCCCACCAACCGCGGGGTTAGTAGAAACGGTGTTCCGCATCGTGTGCCCTGAGTAGACGCAATGATCCGAGGATGACTGCTTTCTGCATGTTGCCTGCAAGTTGCTCTGCCCTGTCACGGAGGCCGGCAAGGTCTTGAGAGCTGAGAGCAGTGTCTGCCGTGCGCCTCCGAGAGCTCCCATTACCAAAACCACTAGCTTGACTGTATAGCCCCGGTACACTCGGCGAAGGTCAAAGAGAAGATCCTGATATTTCGTCCGATTCTCTTCCTCCTTGGCAATGATGTTCGTCTCGGCAGGAGCCGAGAACTCAATGACATACATAATTTTGTCATTTTTGTCAAGGAGTACTATATCCGGCTTGTTAGCGTTTACAAGCCGGAGGGTAGGGAATGCGAAATTCCAGTATATTCTGGTTCTGTCATTCTCCACTACGGACGGTATATCAGAGGGGACATATGGCAGCACTGGAGCATCATCAACACTGTACGAGTGCCTTAGATGGTAATACAGCACCCGTAACGCTGCGTTGTGTCGATGGATATACGCCGAGACCGCATAGCGCCCGCAAGCGGACAGCAAATGATATAAGGTCTCCTTATTATTATTATTATTATTATTATTATTATTTTGTTTTTTCTCCTTTTCAGGGCTTTTGCTAAAGTGGGATTCTCTTGAATCAGTCACTTTAACCGGTTTTATTGAGGTTTCTCAATTTACGTTTGTGAAGGTAAGTTAATTATTATTATTATTATTATTATTATTATTATTATTATTATTATTATTATTATTATTATTATTATTATTATTATTATTATTATTATTATTATTATTATTATTATTATTATTATTATTATTATTATTATTATTATTATTATTATTATTATTATTATTATTATTATTATTATTATTATTATTATTATTATTATTATTATTATTATTATTATTATTATTATTATTATTATTATTATTATTATTATTATTATTATTATTATTTTTATTTTTTTATTTTTTTTTTTTCCACACTGTTACATGGAGTTCTTCAGTAGCCGGATTTCTCAAGGCAACTAAAGTTAACGCTTAGAGAGCGTTCTTCGGATGATTGCAGTGGTTCCAAGAACGACTGCTTTTTGCATCCATGTTAAGGCTTTTGGTTGGACTTGAAGCTCATCTAAATGTTTTGCTGTGTTTTTGTGTACTAGCCCATTTGCTGATATAATGAGGGGCTTAATTTCTACTACTTGCATTCTCCACATTTCCTCGATTTCATCTGCAAGTTGTGCGTATTTTTCTTTCTTTGCTCTATAGGTTTTGCTGAGATTGTCATCAAGGGGGATTGCGAAGTCAACTATAATGCATTTTTTCGTTTGTTTATTGACGATGATCATATCTGGTCTATTGTGTAGGACCTGCCTATCAGTATGAATTGTAGTGTCCCAGTAGATCTTAATTTCCGTATTTTCTAGGATGCTTTTTGGCTCGTATTTGTGTGTTGCTGTGTCTTTGTTGGCAAGCCCGACATTCTGTGCTACAAACTGATGGACTACTTTGCCCATGTTATTATGCCTATTTGTGTATACGGTAGGTGCAAGGTAAGTACATGCTGAGATAAGGTGTTGGACCGATTCCTCTTCACGCATGCATAAACGGCATTTGGTGGTTTCAACTGGTTGTTTTAAAATATATTTTTTATAATACCTTGTTGGAACAACTTGGTCCTGAATTGCACACATGGCCCCCTCCGTCTCAGAGAAAAGGTACCCAGCGGTTAGATATCTATTGCTCGCACCAAGATCGGCATCCTGCTGGTGTAAGCTGGTATAGAAACGACCATGCATGGCTTTATTTTTCCACTTGGATTTAAGTATTTCTTTAAATTTTTCTTTTTCGGGTATCGGAGCTGCCAGGTTTAGCGGGGAATAGTTGTGGTCAGCTAAGGATAAACTTTGGTAGAAAAGCAAGTCCTTATCCTTAAAGTACTTGGCTAATTCCAGTTCTTCTTTTTTACAGGTCTCTTCCAGATTTAACATACCTCTGCCGCCCTGATCTCTTGGAAGATATAGCCTTTCGATTGCCGAGTTCGGATGCAACATTTGATGTTTAGTCATAGTGGTTCTTAACTGTCGGTCTAGCGCTTGGAGCTCAGTTAATGAGTAGTTAAGTACACCAAAAGAGTAGCTTATAACAGGTTGTGCCCAGGTATTGAGGGCTGTTATTTTGTTTTTAGCATTTAAGAGTGATTTCATAATTGTATTGACCCTTTTAAAGTATTCACTTTTTATTTTTGTTTTGTTTTCAAGTTGATCCATGTTTAAACTTTGATAAAAACCAAGATATTTATAGTGGTTGGAAAGCCCAGGAATCATAGTATTGTCCATAAGAGCAAGATTTTCTGTTGCTGTAACTTTACCTCGCTTAACATGCAGCACTGCGCATTTGTCGGTGCCAAGTTCCATTTTTATTGTATCACTAAATGTCTTAATAATCTCTAATTGTCCCTTTAGTTGTTCAGGGTTTTTCGCATAGGCTTTAAGGTCATCAACATAAAACAAATGCGTCAGTTTAGTATCTGGATCTATGTAGTATCCTCCTGTGTTGTTGTTCAGCATGTTACTTAGGGGGTTTAAGGATCGGCAAAACCAGGTTGGGCTTAGGCTGTCGCCCTGGAAAATTCCTCGTCGGATATCTATGTGCTTCGTTTTGTAAGTTTTTAGGTCCAACATGGTTCTCCAGCTTTCCATTAAATGGTCAAGCAGGTTAATAATTTTGGGGTCAATTTTATATATCCTAAGTGTTTCCTTAAGCCAAGAGTGAGGTACGGAATCAAAGGCTTATTATTATTATTATTATTATTATTATTATTATTATTATTATTATTATTATTATTATTATTATTATTATTATTATTATTATTATTATTATTATTATTATTATTATTATTATTATTATTATTATTATTATTATTATTATTATTATTATTATTATTATTATTATTATTATTATTATTATTATTATTATTATTATTATTATTATTATTATTATTATTATTATTATTATTATTATTATTATTATTATTATTATTATTATTATTATTATTATTATTATTATTATTATTATTATTATTATTATTATTATTATTATTATTATTATTATTATTATTATTATTATTATTATTATTATTATTATTATTATTATTATTATTATTATTATTATTATTATTATTATTATTATTATTATTATTATTATTATTATTATTATTATTATTATTATTATTATTATTATTACTATTATTATTATTATTATTATTATTATTATTATTATTATTATTATTATTATTATTATTATTATTATTATTATTATTATTATTATTATTATTATTATTATTATTATTATTATTATTATTATTATTATTATTATTATTATTATTATTATTATTATTATTATTTCGATAATCACTGCAAGCAGGTAAGTAGATCGGGTACGGCTCATTTCTGAGCAAGTAGTCCAAATCTTCACTAATTTCCCTTTTCTTTATGTAGAACAGTTAAGTGTTTTGCGCGCAATATGACAGCTTCCCAGAATAGCTATTTTTTGGAGAGTGATATAGAGTTTGGCAGGTAAGTTGAGCTGTTTTAGGTAAGTGTGTAACTTTATAGGTATTTCTTCCGTTGCCCCTACTACAATTGGTATAATTGTCACTTTTTCCTGATTCCAGAGTGTTTTAACTTCTGCGGCCAAAGGTAGGTATTTTCGGACCTTTTCTCTTTGTTTTTCAGATACGTTGTGGCCAGCCGGTACTGCAATGTCAATAAGGTAGGTATTTCTATTATTTTTGTCTTGAAATATAATGTCTGGTCTGTTGTTTTCAATTGTATGGTCTGTCTGGATTGGTCTGTTCCAGTATACTTTGTGACTTTCACTTTCCAATACTGACTCAGGTCGGTATTTATAGTAAGGTTGCATTTCAGTGAGAATACCAGCATCGATGCAGAGTTTTTGATGTACTACTTTTGCAAGGTTGTCATGTCTTGTCAGGTATTCAGATGGTGCTAGGATTGAGCAGCCTGTTAAAATGTGTTCTATGGTTTCAGATTTGGTATGACAGAGCCTGCATTTGTCGTCAGTTACAGTTGGATCTTGGATTATAAACTTTCTGTAGTTTAGGGTTGGTATTACTTGATCTTGTATGCCCATTATGAATCCCTCAGTTTCTGCAAACAGGTCGCTGTGTTCTAACCATGCGATTGATGCTACCTCGTCGATCCCTTCGGTGTAGAGAAGTGCCGGGAACCTTCCATGCAATGCCTTTAATTTCCATTGCTGTATTCTTTCTTCAGCGCTCATCGTCAGACGGAGAGGTTTGTAATTATTGTCAGCCAAATTGAGTGGAGTGTAACCTTTGTCAGCTTTTGATATTTTTTCGTGATAAGGTGATGTTATACTTTTATCAAAGAAAAATTTTCTAAGGCCTTCAATTTGCTTCAAAAGAGCATCGTGTAAATCTACAACTCCCCTTCCTCCTCTTGCTCGTGGTAGATAGAACCTTTCAACTGCACTTTTTGGATGTCGTGCTTTGTGCTTTGTAAACTGAACCCTTATAAGTCTGTTCAGATTCTCGATATCGGTATTGGACCATTTGATTATACCGAAGCTGTAGGTTATGACAGGTATGGCATATGTATTAATCGCTTTAACTTTATTCTTCGCGGAGAGTTGAGTTTTTAATACTGATTTTAGTCTTTCAATCATTTTCGTTCTCAGTGCATCTTTCATAATGGAGTGTTTAATTCCTCTTGCTTGGTCTAGTCCTAGGTATCGGTAATTTTCATCTTTCGACATATTTTCCACGAGTTGATCTTGAGTTAGGTTAAATCCAGCGTGATCTTCCCATACTCCTCGTTTCATAGCACTGATCTTACATTTATCTAAGCCAAATTCCATTGCTGTGTCTTCACTATATTTGTGGATAGTCTTAAGTAGTATATCTAATCCCTCCTTAGACGAGGATGTAAGCTTAATGTCGTCCATGTAGGCTAGATGATCAATTTTATGGCCATTTTGAAACTTATATCCCCGATCTTTTTTGTTTAGTGCGTTTGAGAGAGGAGTGAGAGTCATACAGTACCACAGAGCACTCAGAGCGTCACCTTGAAATATACCTCTTCGGATACTCACACTGCCCATACTGTTTGTTTTGTCATTGCACTTCATCTGTAGGTTGGTTTTCCATTTCGGTAATATACTGTGCAAAAGGTTTACAATCGATGGGCTGATTTTGTATAATTGAAGTATTTCAATGAGCAGTGTATGAGGGACGCTGTCAAATGCCTTTTTGTAGTCTATATAAGCTACATATAGGTTCTTTTTTTCTGTTTTGCTTCTTCAGCCATTAATGTGTCTATCGCCAGTTGTTCTTTACATCCTCTGCTTCCCTTTCTGCATCCTTTTTGTTCTTCCGGTAGTAAGTTGGTTTTATCTAGATCAAGGTATATTTGATTGCAAATTATTGACGTCAGTATTTTGTATATAGTTGGTAAGCAGGTGATAGGTCGATACTTGGCAGGATCTTTTACTGATGGGCTAGTCTTTGGAAGGAGATGGGTAGTTCCCGTTACCATAAATGATGGAATTATGTTGGGATTTTTAAGGCTCTCTGTCAGAAGCTGGGCTAGGCTTCTATGTGTTGTGTGGAATTTCTTTAGCCAGAAGTTATGGATTCCATCTGGCCCAGGAGCTTTCCAATTCGTCGTATTGTTGATAGCTTTCTTGACGTCGTCTTCGGTAACGCTGCTAAATACCATAGTTGGAATCTTGTCCACTCTTTTTCTTTCATCGTCCAACCATTTAGCTTTTCTGTTATGTACCTTTGGATTTTCCCAAATATTAGCCCAGAATTTTTGGGTCTCTTCTGGGTTAGGTGTCTCGTCATTGTCACTTTGTTTATTTTGTGTAAGTGATCGATAGAATTGCTTTTGATTGGCGCGGAAGGCATTATTGTGTATTCGCCTATTGTAAGCGTTTTTGTGGCGTCTTAGTCGAGTGGAATACACTAGCAGTTTTTGTTTTAGTTTATCCAGAACTTCTATGTTGGTTTGGTTGTCTTTATCTCCATATCTGCTTACGATTTGTTTTGCTTTGTTTTTCAATTTGTTAGTTGGCTCTTTTAAGTTTTTAAGTTGTGTAAGTTGCCCTATTGCTTTTCTGGTTTCCGCTATGTTTTTCTCTAGCCTTATTTCCCATCCTGGCTTTCGATCTTTTTTGTCTTTTGAGGTTTTTGGAAGAGCTTGTTTATGTAGCTGTAATACAGCATGTGCTCCTGAGTATATAAGGTCATGAAAATCGTTAAAGGTATGTATATCATCTACCTTTTCTGACATTGCATGGTTAATTTTGTTAAGTATGTTTTTCGTCTCTTTGTTAGTGTTAAGGTGTGGCAGTTTTGGTCTAGCTAGGAGGTCTAGCCCTTGGTATAGAGCAAGGCATCTTTCAAGGCATGCCTTCTCGTTCTCGGCGTCATTTTCATGTTCCTCTGGTACGAGTTGCTGTTCTTGGGGGTTTACTGAGGGTCTCCTTATACCTATTTCAATAGCAACTTCTTTTCTTAGTTGTTCGATTCTCTGCGGTGTGATTCGGTTTTTCGTGAATAGTTGCCGCCTCTGATCTAATATATTCTGTGTTGTCTTTCTTTGTAGTTCTGGGTATTTATCTGTCATCACTCGGTAGAGATCCGCGCTGTAGGGTTTTTTGGAGGTTTCCATTAAGGTTATTTTGAGGTAAGATCGGTAAAGGAATTCGTTCATTTCGTCTGTCCATTTTAACCGCTTCTTACTTTTTTCTGCCTCCTGGATGGGTCGAGGAATATCCTCGACATCACTTTCAGAGGTTTGAATTTGTGGTGGGTTTTCTAGTTGTTCCGTTTCCATAGCCGTTGAAGTAGAGGGTCCATTCCGCGGGTCAGTGCCACTTCTTTCACTGATGGCCGCGTCAGGCATAACCGCCGGGCGCCTCCGAACAGGGTCAGCCTGATTCCCTGCCACGCCTGAGTACCGCTTGTGTCTAGTGTTTACAGCAAGGGACACTTCTCACACTATATGGGTTGCTAACCCATGCAGTGGTGCTGGTTTTTGTCCACCCCGGGTATTTTATTTCCCCGTTACCCGTCAGCCTTTTTTTAAAAGCTTATTATTATTATTTCGATAATCACTGCAAGCAGGTAAGTAGATCGGGTACGGCTCATTTCTGAGCAAGTAGTCCAAATCTTCACTAATTTCCCTTTTCTTTATGTAGAACAGTTAAGTGTTTTGCGCGCAATATGACAGCTTCCCAGAATAGCTATTTTTTGGAGAGTGATATAGAGTTTGGCAGGTAAGTTGAGCTGTTTGAGGTAAGTGTGTAACTTTATAGGTATTTCTCCAGTTGCCCCTACTACAATTGGTATAATTGTCACTTTTTCCTGATTCCAGAGTGTTTTAACTTCTGCGGCCAAAGGTAGGTATTTTCGGACCTTTTCTCTTTGTTTTTCAGATACGTTGTGGCCAGCCGGTACTGCAATGTCAATAAGGTAGGTATTTCTATTATGTTTGTCTTGAAATATAATGTCTGGTCTGTTGTTTTCAATTGTATGGTCTGTCTGGATTGGTCTGTTCCAGTATACTTTGTGACTTTCACTTTCCAATACTGACTCTGGTCGGTATTTATAGTAAGGTTGCATTTCAGTGAGAATACCAGCATCAATGCAGAGTTTTTGATGTACTACTTTTGCAAGGTTGTCATGTCTTTTCAGGTGTTCAGATGGTGCTAGGATTGAGCAGCCTGTTAAAATGTGTTCTATGGTTTCAGATTTGGTATGACAGAGCCTGCATTTGTAGTCAGTTACAGTTGGATCTTGGATTATAAACTTTCTGTAGTTTAGGGTTGGTATTACTTGATCTTGTATGCCCATTATGAATCCCTCAGTTTCTGCAAACAGGTCGCTGTGTTCTAACCATGCGATTGATGCTACCTCGTCGATCCCTTCGGTGTAGAGAAGTGCTGGGAACCTTCCATGCAATGCCTTTGATTTCCATTGCTGTATTCTTTCTTCAGCGCTCATCGTCAGACGGAGAGGTTTGTAATTATTGTCAGCCAAATTGAGTGGAGTGTAACCTTTGTCAGCTTTTGATATTTTTTCATGATAAGGTGATGTTATACTTTTATCAAAGAAAAATTTTCTAAGGCCTTCAATTTGCTTCAAAAGAGCATCGTGTAAATCTACAACTCCCCTTCCTCCTCTTGCTCGTGGTAGATAGAACCTCTCAACTGCACTTTTTGGATGGCGTGCTTTGTGCTTTGTAAACTGAACCCTTATAAGTCTGTTCAGATTCTCGATATCGGTATTGGACCATTTGATTATACCGAAGCTGTAGGTTATGACAGGTATGGCATATGTATTAATCGCTTTAACTTTATTCTTTGCGGAGAGTTGAGTTTTTAATACTGATTTTAGTCTTTCAATCATTTTCGTTCTCAGTGCATCTTTCATAATGGAGTGTTTAATTCCTCTTGCTTGGTCTAGTCCTAGGTATCGGTAATTTTCATCTTTCGACATATTTTCCACGAGTTGATCTTGAGTTAGGTTAAATCCAGCGTGATCTTCCCATACTCCTCGTTTCATAGCACTGATCTTACATTTATCTAAGCCAAATTCCATTGCTGTGTCTTCACTATATTTGTGGATAGTCTTAAGTAGTATATCTAATCCCTTCTTAGACGAGGATGTAAGCTTAATGTCGTCCATGTAGGCTAGATGATCAATTTTATGGCCATTTTGTAACTTATATCCCCGATCTTTTTTGTTTAGTGCGTTTGAGAGAGGAGTGAGAGTCATACAGTACCACAGAGCACTCAGAGCGTCACCTTGAAATATACCTCTTCGGATACTCACACTGCCCATACTGTTTGTTTTGTCATTGCACTTCATCTGTAGGTTGGTTTTCCATTTCGGTAATATGCTGTGCAAAAGGTTTACAATCGATGGGCTGATTTTGTATAATTGAAGTATTTCAATGAGCAGTGTATGAGGGACGCTATCAAATGCCTTTTTGTAGTCTATATAAGCTACATATAGGTTCTTTTTTTTCTGTTTTGCTTCTTCAGCCATTAATGTGTCTATCGCCAGTTGTTCTTTACATCCTCTGCTTCCCTTTCTGCATCCTTTTTGTTCTTCCGGTAGTAAGTTGGTTTTATCTAGATGAAGGTATATTTGATTGCAAATTATTGACGTCAGTATTTTGTATATAGTTGGTAAGCAGGTGATAGGTCGATACTTGGCAGGATCTTTTACTGATGGGCTAGTCTTTGGAAGGAGATGGGTAGTTCCCGTTACCATAAATGATGGAATTATGTTGGGATTTTTAAGGCTCTTTGTCAGAAGCTGGGCTAGGCTTCTATGTGTTGTGTGGAATTTCTTTAGCCAGAAGTTATGGATTCCATCTGGCCCAGGAGCTTTCCAATTCGTCGTATTGTTGATAGCTTTCTTGACGTCGTCTTCGGTAACGCTGCTAAATACCATAGTTGGAATCTTGTCCACTCTTTTTCTTTCATCGTCCAACCATTTAGCTTTTCTGTTATGTACCTTTGGATTTTCCCAAATATTAGCCCAGAATTTTTGGGTCTCTTCTGGGTTAGGTGTTTCGTCATTGTCACTTTGTTTATTTTGTGTAAGTGATCGATAGAATTGCTTTTGATTGGCGTGGAAGGCATTATTGTGTATTCGCCTATTGTAAGCGTTTTTGTGGCGTCTTAGTCGAGTGGAATACACTAGCAGTTTTTGTTTTAGTTTATCCAGAACTTCTATGTTGGTTTGGTTGTCTTTATCTCCATATCTGCTTACGATTTGTTTTGCTTTGTTTTTCAATTTGTTAGTTGGCTCTTTTAAGTTTTTAAGTTGTGTAAGTTGCCCTATTGCTTTTCTGGTTTCCGCTATGTTATTCTCTAGCCTTATTTCCCATCCTGGCTTTCGATCTTTTTTGTCTTTTGAGGTTTTTGGAAGAGCTTGTTTATGTAGCTGTAATACAGCATGTGCTCCTGAGTATATAAGGTCATGAAAATCGTTAAAGGTATGTATATCACCTACCTTTTCTGACATTGCATGGTTAATTTTGTTAAGTATGTTTGTAGTCTCTTTGTTAGTGTTAAGGTGTGGCAGTTTTGGTCTAGCTAGGGGGTCTAGCCCTTGGTATAGAGCAAGGCATCTTTCAAGGCATGCTTTCTCGTTCTCGGCGTCATTTTTATGTTCCTCTGGTACGAGTTGCTGTTCTTGGGGGTTTACTGAGGGTCTCCTTATACCTATTTCAATAGCAACTTCTTTTCTTAGTTGTTCGATTCTCTGCGGTTTGATCCGGTTTTTCGTGAATAGTTGCCGCCTCTGATCTAATATATTCTGTGTTGTCTTTCTTTGTAGTTCTGGGTATTTATCTGTTATCACTCGGTAGAGATCCGCGCTGTAGGGTTTTTTGGAGGTTTCCATTAAGGTTATTTTGAGGTAAGATCGGTAAAGGAATTCGTTCATTTCGTCTGTCCATTTTAACCGCTTCTTACTCTTTTCTGCCTCCTGGGTGGGTCGAGGAATATCCTCGACATCACTTTCAGAGGTTGGAATTTGTGGTGGGTTTTCTAGTTGTTCCGTTTCCATAGCCGTTGAAGTAGAGGGTCCATTCCGCGGGTCAGTGCCACTTCTTTCACTGATGGCCGCGTCAGGCATAACCGCCGGGCGCCTCCGAACAGGGTCAGCCTGATTCCCTGCCACGCCTGAGTACCGCTTTTGTCTAGTGTTTACAGCAAGGGACACTTCTCACACTATATGGGTTGCGAACCCATGCAGTGGTGCTGGTTTTTGTCCACCCCATTATTATTATTATTTTTTTTTTTTTTTTTTTTTTTTTTTTTTTTTTTTAATCACAGGTATTCCTGGAACTCCTGATGGTGACCGGGCGTGGTTGCCAAGGTCAACCACATGCAATCAGGGAGACAAAACTCGCCGGACAATACTTGTTGTACCCAGTACCACCGCTTTCTGCATAGCAGTTATCAGTTGTTCGGATAGCCCCATGTCTTTAACATAAACTGGAAGTTTTTTGTGGACCAATCCGTTCGCCGTGATGATTATTGGCTTGATTTCGATCCGTTGAAGATTCCATACTCTTTTTATTTCCATTGCGAGTGCTTCATACTTTGTGACTTTTTCGGTGTGAGTTTTAGCCGCATTATCATCCAATGGTACGGCAAAATCAATTATTTGCGCTGCTCTATTAACTTTGTCATACACTATCATATCTGGCCGATTGTGCTCAATGGTCTGGTCGGTCATTACACTCATGTCCCATAGTATCTTGAATTTCGCGTTTTCTTTCACAGCTGTTGGCGTGTATTTGTAGTCTCGTACTTTTTCCTTTAGGAGATTGTGTTTCAAACAGACGGCTTGGTGCATTACCTTACCCATGTTATCATGCCTTGACAGGTATTGCTTCGGGGCTAACATTGAACACCCAGATATCAAATGTTGTATGCTCTCTTCCGATCGACAGCCCAACCTACATGTTGTGATCGGCACATTTTCTTTTAGTATATACTTTCTATAGTTGCGCGTTTTGACGACCTGATCTTGTATTGCCATCATTGCTCCTTCTGTTTCCGGAAAAAGGTATCCTTGCTTGAGCTGTGTCAGTGAAAACTGTGTATGTATGCTTTCCTGTTCTAGGGCCGCAACAAATCTGCCATGTAGTGCCTTGTTTTTCCAGTGAGTTTTTAACTGTTGTTTTTTCTCTGTGTAGGTTGCCTCTAGATGCTGCGCAAGGTTTAGTGGAGTGAGGTTTTGGTCCAACTGTACCAATTTTTGTATGACATTTTCGGCATTATTTTGAAAATATCTAATCAGTTGTTCTTTTTGTTGCAGGTGCGCCAGTTCCAAACAGATGAGCCCTCGTCCTCCCTCGCTTCTAGGTAAGTAAAGCCTCTCTACAGCAGATTTTGGATGGTGCATTTTCTTGTTGGTAAGAGTAGTTCTGACTTTTCTATCTATGTCTTGCAGTTCCGTCGTGCTCCATGATAGTGTTCCAAACGTAAAAGCAAGAGTGGGAATCGCCCATGTGTTTATCGCAGCAAAGCAGTTTTTTGAATTAAGGTATGTGTTGAGCACAATTTTTAGTCTGGTAAAGAACTCCTGTCTTACTTTGTCCTTATTTTGTTTTTGATTTATGTTGAGTGCTTGCTCAATACCCAAGTATTTGTAGCTTCCCTCGATTCCTATGCCATCTATGGTTGTTCCGTCCATGAGCACCATGGTTTGAGGGTTTTTGATTTTACCTCTGACTACATGGAGTATAGCACATTTGTCGGTACCAAGTTCCATACGAACCGCCCTACTAAATGCAGCAACAGTTTCTAGCTGACTCCTAAGTTGGTCTGCACCTTTCGAGTATACTTTAAGGTCGTCCATATAAAACTGATGACTGATTTTTGTGGTACTATCGACTTTATACCCATGAGGGGCGTCGTTAAGCATGTTACTTAGGGGGTTTAGCGCAAGGCAAAACCATAGGGGGCTTAAGCTGTCACCCTGGAATATACCCCGCTTAATGGGGAGTTCGGTCGTTTTGTACTCACTGCCTTTTGATCTGACAATAAGAGTTGTGTGCCAACTATCCATGAGGTGCTTTAGGAGTTCAATGATCTGATGGTCGATCTTATAAATGGCCAGTATTTCGAGAAGCCAGGAATGTGGGACAGAGTCAAAAGCCTTGCGATAGTCGATCCACGCAACAGACAGGTTTCTGTTTTTTATCTTTGCTTGTCTGGTGATTAGGGTGTCAATCACAAGATTCTCTTTGCATCCTCTCGCCCTGCGCCTACATCCGTTTTGTTCCCATGCCATAATATTCTGTCGGGTAACATGTGCTTCTATTGAATGAGCAAGAACAGATGTTAGTATTTTGTATGCTGTGGGTAGACACGTTATAGGCCGATAGTTTTTGGGATCTACAAGGTTTCCTTTTTTCGGTAACATAATGGTTAGGCCTTCGTTGAAGTAGGACGGTATTAGCCCCGGATTTTGTAATGCGTCGTTAAATTGGCTTGCAAGTATTCTGTGACAGCATGTGAATTGTTTCCACCAAAAATTGTGGATTCCATCCATACCAGGCGCTGTCCAGTTCTTTAGTCTGGTTATTGCTGCTGCTACGTTTTCCGTAATTATTTGCACTGGGTTCATGTTGTTTTTTGTGCACATTCTTTCATGTTCTTTCTGTATCCAGAACGCTTTGTCGTCATGCTGCACACTCTCGCTCCATATATTTGCCCAAAAATCATGCATTTTGGCTTGGTCTGGTCTCGTGTCATCATGCTTGGCTTCCTCCGAGCCCAACTGGCGATAAAAGTTTTTTTGGTTTGTTGCAAAAGTCATATTTTGCTTGTACCGCAGCGTTCGCTTTTTATACCTTTTGAACCGGTTTGCTAGGGCTTTAATTTTTTGTTTTAATTCTTCCATTAGCTTTCCGAGTTCTTCTTTGTATCTTGGATCAGTCGGCTTTATTTTATTATTTTTCGCAAGGTCTTTAACTTTCCGTTTCAGCTTCCTAGAGGCAGGGTTGTTTGATTTCAAGAAGGCTTGAAGAATTCCGATGTTCTTTCTAATTGCATTGATTTTGGTGTTGATTCTTTTTTCCCATGGTGGCTCGTTTCGAGTTTTTGGTTTCTCAGTTGATGGTCGGACATTGAGTAACTCACACACTGTGGCCGCTGCACAATACACCAGGTGGCATGTCTCTTCCAGATTTTCACTAAGATCCATTTGATTTTTGATACTTTGGTTGACTTTCCGACATATTTCTTTGGTTTTTCTTCCACTTTGCACTTTACTTATCTTGGGGCGATGGGCTATTGGAACAGCTTCATATTTCATATGAAGTGTCTTTATAATATCGGTGATTTCTTCCGAGTTACTTAAAGCTATTGTTTGCCTACGTCTTGGTGATATGAAGGTTTGTCTTCTTCTCGCTGGTGTATGTTGGGCTAATTCGACAATTTGTTGGTCTTCCGGCTGCGCTGCTACTGCCGTACTTATCTCTGTTTTGAGGTTTTCGATTTCGGCAGGTGTGAAGACACGTCTTCTTAGGATTGATCTAACTTGATCGGCTAGTCTTTGTGCTAACAGCGGGCAGTTTGGTTGTAGTTGTCGCCATTGATCCTCCAGTATGGGGCGATATCCGATTAGTTCCGTCTCCAAATTGGTTGCACGGTAGTATGCTCTTAAAAGATCCATATTAAGTTGCCTGGTCCATCGCATACGTCTACCGCGTTGCGGCTCAGGTGCGGGATCCTCCACTGGAGGTTCCAAGCGTTCTGGCCTGTTTCTGGGCGGTGCCGACCTTGTGGTTTCGTTTCGCAAAGGTGCGCCACTTGCTCCGCATCCTGTTGCTAGCTGCTGTACAGTCCCACCTCCTGATGCAGTAGCACCATCAGGGGCATCCGAGGCTTGACTTTGTATTTTGGGAACTTTTTGGTACACTCTTTGCGGGGAGTCAGCCCAAGCAAAGAGGTTTTTCCTCTTTTAGGGGCCTTTTACGCCAGGCAGAGGTTACCGTAGGGGTACTCTACATCCCGCCCACCACACGGGGGTTATTATTATTATTATTATTATTATTATTATTATTATTATTATTATTATTATTATTATTATTATTATTATTATTATTATTATTATTATTATTATTATTATTATTATTATTATTATTATTTTTATTATTATTATTATTATTATTATTATTATTATTATTATTATTATTATTATTATTATTATTATTATTATTATTATTATTATTATTATTATTATTAATATTATTATTATTATTATTATTATTATTATTATTATTATTATTATTATTATTATTATTATTATTATTATTATTATTATTATTATTATTATTATTATTATTATTATTATTATTATTATTATTATTATTATTATTATTATTATTATTATTATTATTATTATTATTATTATTATTATTATTATTATTATTATTATTATTATTATTATTATTATTATTATTATTATTATTATTATTATTATTATTATTATTATTATTATTATTATTATTATTATTATTATTATTATTATTATTATTATTATTATTATTATTATTATTATTATTATTATTATTATTATTATTATTATTATTATTATTATTATTATTATTATTATTATTATTATTATTATTATTATTATTATTATTATTATTATTATTATTATTATTATTATTATTATTATTATTATTATTATTATTATTATTATTATTATTATTATTATTATTATTATTATTATTATTATTATTATTATTATTATTATTATTATTATTATTATTATTATTATTATTATTATTATTATTATTATTTAGTTTTTTCTCCTTTTCAGGGCTTTTGCTAAAGTGGGATTCTCTTGAATCAGTCACTTTAACCGGTTTTATTGAGGTTTCTCAATTTACGTTTGTGAAGGTAAGTTAAGGGTTTTTCTTACAATACGACAGGTTTCCAGTATCACTGATTTCTGCATTGTCGTGAATATTTTTTTATCTGTGATATTTATTTGTTTTAGGTATGATTCCAAGTTCCTTGAGACCAGGCCTGTAACTGAGATGACAATAGGAACTATGGTAAGACTTTTAAGTTGATGGATGTTTCTGTATTCTTCTGATAAGTCAAAATATTTATTAATTTTTTCTCTTTCAGCTTTTTCTAGGTTGTGATCGTTCGGATGCGTGATGTCAATGAAAAAACCCCGCCTTTCCTTTTTTTCTACTAAGACAATGTCAGGTCTATTACAGGGGATTGGTTTATCCGTTTGAATTGGCGTGTCCCAGTAAATCAAATCAAAATCAAATCAAAAAATACTTTATTGTCCAGAATAAAATACTCCATTGACAAAGCAGGCTAAGTAACTACAAATAGATCAGCAGGTAATAAAATTCACAAAAAAAACACATAAAAATATTAAAAACACAATTAAAATACCAAGTTAAATAAAATCTTAAAAAAGAGACAAAAACCAAAATAATAAAATAAAATATTAAATATCACATAATCAGAAATGTTGTTTCCTCTACAAAAAGTTCCTTCTGAGAGATAATAATATGTTAATACTAATAATATTAATATTAAAAGTCTATGTTCAATAATTTTTCTCTGATTAAAAAAAAAATATATACATAAATATTACCTATTTCAAAATATTCTACCTATAAAAATTCAATAATAAAATTACCTTAAAAATTGTTATCACAAAATCTCATTAAAAGCTGTCAAGTCATTGTTAGAAATAGTGCAGTAGCAAAACACAGAACAGACAAACATCAAACAAAAAAAAAAACAAAAACTATAGGTATTGAAAACTCAAATTAAATTAAATTAAGTAAGTCCTATATGTCAATTTATTTATGTAAAATGTTCTTGATAGAACTCATCAAGAGAATAAAATGACTTATCCACTAGAATATTTTTCAAATGTCTTCTGAACTGCTTGAGTGTGGTAGCACATCTAATCTGAGCAGGTAGGTGATTAAAAATGTTTCTTCCCTCATAGATTATAGATTTTTTAACTAAGGTGCTTTTTGGAATTGGTAATGGGACATTGTGACTCTGTCTACCTATGCGGCCTACTCTGCTTAAATCTTCCATGCTAACCCGATTCTTAAACACTAAACTGGCAGTTTCCAGAATAAAAATAGATGTTAAGGTAAGTATTTTTAAATCTTTAAAATATGCCCGACACGATTCTCTTTGATGGATATTAGCTATAAAACGTACAGCTTTCTTTTGAAGGACAAAAATAATGTTCAGCAAACTCTGGCTTGCTATTCCCCAAAATGGTACCCCATACCTTAAGTGAGATTCAAACAAAGAAAAATAAATGTTCCTAGCCATCTCCAATCCGAATTCCTGTCTTACACATCGAATCGCAAAGCACCCTGAGGAAAGCTTCTTACTCAATTGAAATATATGTTCATCGAATCGCAATAGGTGATCGATGTGAACTCCCAAAAACCTAGACACAGCCTGACTTTTTAATGGATTATCTCCCAGAAATAAGTCCTCCATGTCACACTTAAAGCCAACAATATTGGACTTATAGTATAGAAGGTATGTATCATTTTCATGTACTGGAAATGGAACATATTTAAAGTGTTGTTCAGTTTTATTTAGAAAATTGCAGTAAATAGCAAGGTGTTGATGAATTATATTAGCTGTTAAATTGTGCCGTTTTAAATATTCTGTAGGTGCTAACACCGTACATCCTGCTATAATATGTTCTATCGTCTCGGAGTGACGTCTACACATTCTACAGAGATCATTGTCAAGTTGTACTCCATGAATCGTTCTTATGTGGTTTCTTGTTGCTATGACATTGTCCTGAATGGCCACCATAAATCCCTCTGTCTCTCCGTATAGGTAACCTTTTTTTAACCATTCCGTCGATGCTTCAGCCTTTGATTGATTAAGGTGATTAGGAAATTTTCCGTGAAGAGGTTTTGATAGCCATTTATTTTTTAGAGTAGCGAGGTCAGGTAAGTCATGAGTTTCTTCTCTGAATTTTACCGGTGAGTAAGTTCCAATTTCAGTTATGACTTTATGAAGTAAAGATGTAGCGGAATTCCTGCGAAAATATGTTCGTAATTTATTTATTTGCCTGTGGTGAAGTAGTGCGATGTCTATGAGTCCTCTTCCTCCCAATTTTCGTGGGATGTAGAGCCTTTCGGTGCACGCTTTAGGATGATGGATTAGATACTTCGACATTTGTACACGAATTACGCGGTTGAGAGCTTCTAACTCGGTGTTTGACCAACCAATTATTCCAAAGGAATAAGCAGTTGCTGGTATCGCATAAGTGTTGATTGCTTTGATTTTGTTTTTAGCTGTGAGTTCCGTCCGGAGTATTTGTTTGGTTCTTTTCTCGAGTGTTAGGCTAAGTATATTCTTTGCTTCTTTTTTGTTGATAACTAGTTTCTGTTTGTATCCTAGATACTTATAGTTTTCATTGTTTAGGTATTTAATGTTCTCGATTTCAATGTTATCATATTCTTTTGGTTTTCCGCGATGAGCTACTAACTTTGCACATTTATCAAGACCAAATTTCATTTTGATATCATTACTGAATACCTCTGTCAGCTCTATCAGTCTATCCAGATCCTTTTCTGATGACGCATATAATTTTAAATCATCTACATAAAACAAGTGAGCCATTGTGTACGATATATCACCCTGCTTTAGTTTATATCCGATGTTGGATCGTTGCAAAGCTTTTGAGAGCGGGTTTAGGCTTAGAATAAACCAGACAGGACTAAGAGAGTCACCCTGAAAAATACCGCTTTTAATATTGATTTCATCAGTCGTTATTTCTCTGTTGTTCAGTGTGAGAATAAGTGTGGTTCTCCAGGAGTTCATGCATTCACTGAGGAATTTGATTATATTTTTGTCGATTTTGTACAACTCTAGGACTTCTAATAGCCAGCTGTGTGGTACAGAGTCGAATGCTTTCTGATAATCGATCCATGCCACTGCGATGTTCCGTGATTTATGTTTGGCATCTTGTGTTATTACTTCGTCAATAAACAGTTGTTCTTTACATCCCTGTGATTTTTTCCTACACCCTTTTTGTTCTTCTGTTAAGATATCTTGTTGTACCAGATGGTTGTCTATTTTTTCAGCGATTATTGACGTAATTATTTTATAGAGTGTTGGTAAGCAAGTAATTGGTCGGTAATTTTTTGGGTCATCAGTTCTCTCTGATTTTGGAAGCATGTATGTAACACCTTTAGTTAGGTAGGCTGGCAATTTCTCTTTATTCATCAAGATGCGGTTTACCTGCACAGCAAGCTGTTTCCACACATTTAGCTTTTTCCACCAGTAGTTATGTATCATATCGATACCTGCCGCCTTCCAGTTTTGAGTTTTTAAAACAGCCTTCTTTACGTCTTCCTCTGAGATGTTTATAAGATTCATCGCTGGTATTGTTTGGCATTCTTGTCTCTCTGTACTCAACCACGTAGCTCTTTTGTTGTGTTCGCCCTTTTTCTTCCATATGTTTGACCAGAAATCCATTAACTCTTCTTTTTTTGGGAGGGATGAAAGTTTTTGTTGTTTTGGTTCATATAAGTCTTATAAAAATGCTTTTCGTTTTTGTAAAAGATTTTGTTTTGTTCTCTTCTTTTAAAGCTCTTGTTGTACCGTCTTAATCTCTTACCCAATGCTGCTATTCTCTGTTTAAGTTCGTCTATGAAAATTGACAGTTTTTCTTTATATTTTCTTTCCCCTATTTGTATGTTCCTTTCTTTGAGAATTTTCTTTATCTCTTTTCTTAAATTTTTACTAAGATTTCCCTTTTCCCAAGCCAGCAATTTTGTTATGCGACTTCTTATATTTTTAATTTTTGTTTCTAACCTTATTTTCCACTTGGGTGCCTTCCCTTCTGTTTTATGAGCTTGTGGTTTTGTTTTTATTTCCATGTGTTCTATCACAGTTTTTGCTGCACAATATACCAAACATTGCGTCTTTGTAATAGGGTCATCTTCTTCTAGTAAGTTTAATAATTCTTCGTTGATGATTTGGATTCCTTCTTCTGTTTTTAAGTTTGGTCTAATTTTGGGCAGTTTTTCTCTTTTTTCTGGGTCAGTTTCTTGGTACATTATTATGTATTTTTTAAATGTGTTAACAAGATTAATTTGTAAAACGTTTTCCTTAGTTACAGGTACCACGGTCTCTAGAACCTCTACGTCGCTTGATGCTTCTTCCAGCATTACGGGTAGGTTGTTTGTTTCCTGTGGTGTTATGTTCTGTTTTCTGATCATTTGTTGTACTTCGTCTTTAATGTTTGCAATTTCCAATGCAGTTAGCAGAGAATGAGTTCTGATAGCGTAGAGTTGGTTGGCTATTTGTGACTCAGTAAAATATACGTCTGGCTTTAAACGTCTCCATTCAATAAGCATCTTCTTTCGAAAACCTTGTTTGCTTGACTCGCACTTTGTGCCAAGGAAGTAAGCTCGCATAATGTCTTCGTTTTCCATTTAGGTCCATTTTTTTCTACGAGTTTGTCTATTCTGAACCTCGGGGGATTATTATTATTATTATTATTATTATTATTATTTTTTTTTCACAGGAATTTTCCTGGGTTAGCATGACTAAACCGGGATGCGGTATCAACGGTTTAGTCATGTGTAAGTGCACGCCGAACAGTTCTACAGGTGCCCAAAATTGCTGCTTTTTGGGCGGCAAGTATTAGTTTTCTTGGGTCTTCTACATCTATTATTTTCAATTCTTGTTTTAGGTGGTTATCGACAAGACCAGTTGCCGAAATGACCAGTGGATGTATGGTGACCTTGTTGAGCTGATAGATGGTTTTTATTTCGTGAGAAAGGTCGATATACTTTGATATTTTTTGATTTCTTGCTTCTAGGAGATTGTGATCATTTGGTATAGTAATATCGATTATTCTGGCTAACTTTTTATCTTTTTGTATCACCAGTATATCGGGTCTATTGTGCGCCATTTCCCGATCACTAATAATAGCCTTATCCCAATATATTTTTGTTTTTGCGTCTTCCATGTGATCCTTTGGTGTATATTTGTAGTAAGGTGTTATGTCTTTGACTAGTCCGAATTTTTTACAAAAAGCTTGATGAAATACCTTTGAGACGTTGTCGTGTCTTATTTTATGGTCACGCGGTGCTAGAAACGAGCATCCGGCGATAAGGTGTTGTATGGTTTCGGTTTTTTCTCGGCATAGTCTGCATCGATCGTTTGGTGTGTCCTGATGCAATATAAATTTTTGATAATTTCTTGTACAGATGACCTGATCCTGTATAGCCAGCAGAAATCCCTCTGTTTCCATCATAAGTACACCCCTAGTTAGGTATAGTGTGGATAAATCCTTATCTACGTCTTGACTGTTTAGTGCTGCTGCATAGCGCCCATGTAATTCTTTACCTTTCCAGGTTTCTTCTAACTCTGTATAATAATTTTTATTTTCTTTTACAGGTGGCTCTTGGCTCGACAGTTTCAACGGTGTTAAGGATGTGTCTAGCGATGAAATTGCGGCATATGTTGGATGGCTTCTAGATTTAAGGTAAGTAAAGAGATTTTGGCATTCTTTGTTATGTGCCTCTTTAAGGTTCCTCAGTCCCCTCCCCCCTCTACTCCGTGGCAAATATAACCTGTTCATTGAAGCGTTTGGATGGTGCAATCGGTTTTTTGTGAGCGACGTTCTTATGAATCTATCAAGACTGTCCAGGTCTGTGGAACTCCATTTAATGATTCCAAAGCTGTACGTGACCGCAGGTATTACCCACGCATTTATCGCTGTTATCCTTGCCAAAGAGTAAAGATTGGACTTTAGGACTAGACGAAGTCTCCTTTTAAGTGTTTCCTGTACTAGCTTCTTGCTGTGTGTTTGTTCTATGCTGAGGGTCTGTTGCATTCCAAGGTATTTGTATTTTTGTTCCAGCGATAGTGGTGCAAACTGGCTATGGTCTAGTAGGGTAATGTTTTCAGTTTCCTGGATTTTTCCAGCTTTGACATGAACAAAAGCACACTTTTCCAGCCCGAACTCCATTGAGATAGCTTTACTAAATGATGAAACCAGTTCAAGAAGGGATGTAAGTTGTTCCGGATTCGAGGCATACAGCTTTAAATCATCCATATAGAGTAGATGGGAAAGCTTAATGCTTGGTCTTCTAGCTATTGTGTATCCGTAAGTGCTTCCTTCCAACATATTACTAAGCGGATTAAGTGCAACGCAAAACCACAGAGGACTGAGGCTGTCTCCCTGAAATATTCCCCTTTTTATTTTTATTCCTTCAGTAGTGTAGTTTACATCTCCTAACTTGACATTCAGGTACGTTTCCCAGTTATTCATAGTGCTTTTGAGGAATTCAATTAGGTTTTTGTTTATTTTGTAGATATTTAGTATCTCCAGAAGCCATTAATGCGGCACCGAATCGAATGCCTTGCGGTAATCGATCCAGGCTACTGAGAGGTTCCTCTTTTTATATCTTGCGTGATTTGTCACCACTGAGTCTGGATTTTTGTTGATCCTGGGATCAACCACTCTTTACTTCCCTTTGCTTTGCTTTTACATCCGTTTTGTTGCCAAGCCAATATTTGATGTTCTTTTAGGTGCTGATTAATCTTTTGTTCTATAATTCCAGTTAGAACCTTGTAGACAATAGGTAGAATAGGTAGACAGGTAATAGGCCTGTAGTTTTGTGGTTTTTCGACAGTTTTGTTTTTTGGCAAAAGGTAAGTGATTCCCTTGGTGAAAAATTTAGGTATCTGCGTTGGGTCAAATATAGCTGAATTGAGTTGATTTGCTAATGTTTCGTGGACAGAGGTGAGGTTTTTCCACCAGTATGCATGGATTTTATCAATCCCTGGGGCTTTCCAGTTGGAAAGATTTTTGGTAGCGTTTTCAACATCTTGTAGCGATATATGGGTCCCTTGCATTTTCGGGATGGCTCTCATTCTTTCTTTCTCTTGATTAATCCAGTATGCCTGTCTATCATGTTCTTTAGGTATTTCCCATAGTTGTGACCAATATTGGTGCATTTGTTTTTGGTCCGCAGGTGCTGTTTCATAATGATTTGGCTCTTTTTCTCCGAGCGAGCGGTAGAAGAGTTTTTGATTTCGTTGAAACAGGTTGTTTTCTTTGTAGCGAATGACACGTTCTTTATACCTTCTTATTCTACTTCCTAACATTTTTATTTTTTGTTTCAGATCTTCCATGTACGCCGAGAGCTTTTGTTTTGAATCCGGTAAGTGATATTTGATTTTTTGTTTTATACACGTCTTCTTAATTTGGTTGTTTAGGCGAGCTTTAATGTTAGTAGTATTAAGGTAGGTATGGATTTGTCCTATTTCTCTTCTTATGTTGTTAATTTTATTTTGAATTCTTTTTGCCCACGGTGGTTCATCCTGATTTTGCGTGACAATTCTTTTAGATTGGTTAAGTGGTGTTCCCAGCATTTCCAAGGATGTCAGTGCAGCGCAGTAAACTAGATGACATGTGTTCTCCAAGTCGAAACAGGTGAGCAGATCCTTTTTTAAGATATTATTTATTTGGGTGACTGTTTCTTTGGCTGCCTTTGAGTACCTTATTTTTGGTAAGGAAGGTCTATTTCTGAATGGGATGCTATCGTACTTAAATTTGTTTTCATCAAAAGCATTTTTGATTTCAGTCGGGATTTCTTCCAGCCGAATTTCAAAGATTGTCGATCTTCTAGCTACGGGATTGGGTTCACGTTGTTCAATGTCAAGATTTTCGTCATTTTGAAGTACCTGTGGTTCGTGTCTCGTTTCATTCTTTAATTCTTCTATTTCGGCATCCGAGAAAACTTTCCTTCGAACAATAGATCTTACCTGATCTGAAAGTTGTTGCGGTTCTCGTCTAAAATCAGGTCGTATTGCTTGCCATCTTTCGTAAAGTCTATTTCGGTAGTTAGTTCTATATTGTCCGGCGTTCGTCACAAAAAAGTATGCGCGCATAAGATCAAGATTATCTTGTCTGTTCCAGCGTATACGCCGTCTTTGGACTTCTGGGGATCGTGCGGGATTATCCTGAGTCGGATTGTCCAAGCTTCGCTCTCCATTACCGTTTCCAGTATCCGATGACCCTGGCCTTGCGGTTCCATTTCGCGGGCGAGCGCCACTTGCTCCACTCGGTCCCGCTAGTGACTGTACAGTCCCGCCAACTAGCGCAGTCGCACCACCAGTGGCATCCGAGGCTTGCTTCCTAGTAGTTACAGGAGCGATTTTTAATTCACAGCACCAGGGTTGCTAGCCCATAAGTGCTGGTTGCTGGGGTCTGCGGGGTTGCGTCCCGTGGCCGTGAAGCCCCCCATGCAGGCGAAGCTGGCTGTACGGGTCTTACGTCGTTACCCGTAGCGAGGTTGATACTGTTGGATGCAGTACCCTTATCGGCCAGACATTATTATTATTATTATTATTATTATTATTATTATTATTATTATTATTATTATTATTATTATTATTATTATTATTATTATTATTATTATTATTATTATTATTATTATTATTATTATTATTATTATTATTATTATTATTATTATTATTATTATTATTATTATTATTATTATTATTATTATTATTATTATTATTATTATTATTATTATTATTATTATTATTATTATTATTATTATTATTATTATTATTATTATTATTATTATTATTATTATTATTATTATTATTATTATTATTATTATTATTATTATTATTATTATTATTATTATTATTATTATTATTATTATTATTATTATTATTATTATTATTATTATTATTATTATTATTATTATTATTATTATTATTATTATTATTATTATTATTATTATTATTATTATTATTATTATTATTATTATTATTATTATTATTATTATTATTATTATTATTATTATTATTATTATTATTATTATTATTATTATTATTATTATTATTATTATTATTATTATTATTATTATTATTATTATTATTTTTTCACGCTTTGAACGGATTTTAAGGAATGTCGGCTTACGGTATGTAAAGCAAGACAAACCCTAAGTGTTACGGATCTCTGTTTAAAACTCTCCTTACAATGCTACAAGTTGCCAGGATGACAGCTTTCTGCATCTCCAAATAGTGTTTTTCATTAATATTCAATGACTTTAACCCATGCAATAATTTTTTAGGTATTTCGCCAGTCACACCCAGGATGATCGGGACTATCTCGACCTTTTTGACCTTCCATATTTTTTGCAACTCATGACTTAGAGGTAGGTATTTTTCAACTTTCTCAGTATGTTTTTTGTGCATATTTGCTGATGCTGGTATAGCGATGTCAACAAGTAAAATTCTATTGGTTTGTTTGTCTAGGACAAAAATGTCTGGTCGATTGTGTTGAATGGGGTTATCTGTTTGCAATCCTCTGTCCCAGTAGATTGTAGCTTGATTATTTTCTAAAACATTGGCTGGTTTGTACTTGTAATATGGTTCGTGAGTTGTAACAAGTCCATATTTCATACCTAATTCTCTATGAATTATTTTTGCAGCATCATTATGCCTGTCTGTATATTCCCTTGGTGCTAAACTTGTGCAGCCACTCATTATGTGTTCGATATTTTCATGTCCTTGTTTACACATTCTGCACATTGTATTTTGAGTTGCTGGATCCTTTATGATATACTTCTTATATGACTTAGTTGGAATAACTTGATCTTGAATAGCACAAAGAAAACCCTCAGTTTCAGGAAATATATTGCCATTTGTTAACCAGCTCAGTGAAGCTTTCTTGTCAATTTCTTCATGTTCTAAAGAATGAGGATATCTGCCGTGAAGTTCTTTTTGATGCCAATTTTCAATTTTCTTAATTGTGCTATATTCCGTATCACAAGCAAAGTCTGGGTTTCCGAGGTTCAGTGGTGTAAGATTTTTGTCAGTGTGTTTTATTGCCTTGTGTAACGGGGAGGTAGTTGCAGTCTCATAGAAGTAGCGTCTTAAGTTATTTATTTGTTTTTTGTGGAGCAGGCGAAAATCCATAACTCCTCTTCCCCCTACATTCCTCGGCAAATGGAACCTTTCCTTGCATGCTCTCGGATGGTGGGAGCGATATTTAGTATATGTTTTCCTAATCGTTCTGTTAAGGTCTTCTAGTTCATGCTCACTCCATTTTACTACGCCAAAGCTGTATGATACAATTGGTATTGCTAGAGTGTTTGTGGCGCTTATTTTGTTTCTGGCAGATAGATGGCTTTTTGAGATAACCCTAAGACGTTCTGCAAGTTTCTCTATAAGTTGTTTTTTGACAGTTCTATCCTCAATCCCTGTTGATTGCACAAATCCCAAGTATTTATACTTTTCGTTTTTATCCATGGCTTGTATATGTCCTTCTCCAGATCTTTGTAGCAGTTTAAAATCTTCGTTTTGTTTCCACTTTCCCTTCTCGATACTGTTTGTTTTGCATTTGTCTAAACCAAAATTCATTGCGATGTCATTGGAGAAAATTTCGGTTTGTCTAAGTAGCTTTTTTAGTCCTATTTGTGTCTGAGAACAGTTTAAGATCGTCCATATAGACAAGATGGCTTAACTGCTGGGTGCCGTTTGGAATTCTATAGCCAACATTTTTATTGTTTAAAGCATTGGATAATGGATTTAGTGCAATGCAAAACCAAAGTGCACTTAAGGCGTCTCCCTGATATATGCCTCTTTTGATTTTCATTTGAATGGGTTCGACGTTTGAGTTTTCGATTTTTATTTGAGTTTCCCATGATGACATTACGTATTCGAGGAAATTAACAATTTGAGGGCTAACTTTGTAGAGAGTGAGGCTACTAATTAGCCATGTATGTGGAACACTATCAAAAGCTTTTTGGTAGTCAATAAAAGCAATGTGTAAGTTTTTCTTATTTTTAATAATGTCCCTTGTAACAACAGTGTCAATTAGCAGTTGTTCCTTGCAGCCTTGAGATTTCTTTCTGCATCCTTTTTGCTCCTCTGCGAACAGTTGGTTTTCTGTCATATGTTTGTACAGTTTTTCTGATATAATGCCCGTTAAAAATTTATATAATGTTGGTAAGCATGTTATGAGTCGATATTTAGAAGGGTCTGGTTGAGGCTGAATTGATTTTGGTAGTAGAGAGGTAATTCCTTGCGTCATAAATTTAGGCAAGCTTTCAGGGTTATTTAGGATTTTATTTAGCTGATCTGCAATACATTGGTGCGTGGACGTGAATCTTTTGTACCAATAGTTATGCAAACCATCTGGACCTGGTGACTTCCAGTTTTGTGCTCTTGCCAATATATTCTTAAGATCTTGTTTAGTTATTGTTGCGGGTAGCATCGCTGGCACTTTCTCTACTCTTTTCTTTTCAAGCTCGATCCATTCCGCTCCAGAATTATGTTTGGCAGGTTTTTCCCATATTTGACTCCAAAACTCCTTGATTTCTTTACTTTTTGGGTATTCTCCTTCTTGTTCATTGTTGCTGGGATTAAGGATTTGTCGGTAGAACAATCTTTGATTGGTTTCATATTTTCGATTGTCAATTCTTCTGTTATATGCTATTTTGTATTTCCTTAGTCTAAGTGTGTAGACTTGTAGCCTTTGTTTTAGGAAGTCGAGTATCTCCACTGAGGTGGGATTGGTAGCATTTTTGTATCGCGTGATGATATTTTTCGACTTAGTATTCACTTTTTTGCTGATATTTCCTTTATTCAACTGTGTAAGAAGGCCAATCTCTCCGCGGATATTATTGATTTTTTGTGCGAGTCTTTTTTCCCACATTGGCGTCGGCTGTATTTTTTCTGCCGATTTTTTATGAGATACTTGTTGATGGAGCTCTATAGTTGTGATTGCTGCTGCATAGACTAAATCATGGAGTGACTGGAGATCCTCACACTGTTGAATTTTTTTCTCTATAGCTAAGTTGATATTTTTAAGAATATTTTTTGTATCTTTGTTTGTCTTAAGTTTAGGTAGGTTTTTTCTTAGCAGAGGGTTAAGTCCTTGAAATCGTTCCAGGTTAGTTTGAAGAGTGTCATATTATTATTATTATTATTATTATTATTATTATTATTATTATTATTATTATTATTATTATTATTATTATTATTATTATTATTATTATTATTATTATTATTATTATTATTATTATTATTATTATTATTATTATTATTATTATTATTATTATTATTATTATTATTATTATTATTATTATTATTATTATTATTATTATTATTATTATTATTATTATTATTATTATTATTATTATTATTATTATTATTATTATTATTATTATTATTATTATTATTATTATTATTATTATTATTATTATTATTATTATTATTTTTTTTTTTTTTTTTTTTGTGGTGGCCTTACTTGCGGTCCCGCGGCTCCGACTCACACGGGTGCAAGTAGGCCAGATGGTCCGTTACCGTTTCTACTCCCCACCAACCGCGGGGTTAGTAGAAACGGTGTTCCGCATCGTGTGCCCTGAGTAGACGCAATGATCCGAGGATGACTGCTTTCTGCATGTTGCCTGCAAGTTGCTCTGCCCTGTCACGGCAGGCCGGCAAGGTCTTGAGAGCTGAGAGCAGTGTCTGCCGTGCGCCTCCGAGAGCTCCAATTACCAAAACCACTAGCTTGACTGTATAGCCCCGGTACACTCGGCGAAGGTCAAAGAGAAGATCCTGATATTTCGTCCGTTTCTCTTCTTCCTTGGCAATGATGTTCGTCTCGGCGGGAGCCGAGAACTCAATGACATACATAATTTTGTCATTTTTGTCAAGGAGTACTATATCCGGCTTGTTAGCGTTTACAAGCCGGAGTGTGGGGAATGCGAAATTCCAGTATATTCTGGTTCTGTCATTCTCCACGACGGACGGAATATCATATGGCAGCACTGGAGCATCATCAACACCGTACGAGTGCCTTAGATGGTAATACAGCACCCGTAACGCTGCGTTGTGTCGATGGATGGATGGATAAATGATATAAGGTCTCCGGCCTTATTATTATTATTATTATTATTATTATTTTTATTATTATTATTATTATTATTATTATTATTATTATTATTATTATTATTATTATTATTATTATTATTATTATTATTATTATTATTATTATTATTATTATTATTATTATTATTATTATTATTATTATTATTATTATTATTATTATTATTATTATTATTATTATTATTATTATTATTATTATTATTATTATTATTATTATTATTATTATTATTATTATTATTATTATTATTATTATTATTTATTTATTTTTTTTTTAATGTCACGTTAACCGGAGAGATGACACTGGAACCGGCAGGGTGAGTTGCAAGGTTCACAGTGCTTTCTATTGTTTGTTTAATACTTTTCGAATTATATTGCAGGTGCTCAGAATGACAGCTTTCTGCAGTTCAAAGAAGAGGCTTGTATGAAGTCCAAGGCTATTGAGATGGTTCTTGAGGTCTTTTGGAATTTCCCCTGTTGCGCCGATGACGATCGGAATGGTTCTGACACTGCTGGCCTGCCACGTTTCCCTTAGATCTTCGCTAAGTGGTATGTACTTTTCTATCTTTTCTTTTTCTTTCTTGTGGATGTTTGCGGGAGCTGGAACAGCGACGTCTATTAAGGTGATTTGTTTATTTTCTTTGTTGAATATGACAATGTCGGGTCTATTGTGTTGAACGGCCCTGTCTGTTTGTATGTCTCTGTCCCAGTATAGTAAGTACTTTTCGTTTTCTAGTACCTGTTGTGGCAAGTACTTGTAGTATGGAGTTTTTTGCTCTGCTAGTTGCAGTTTGTAGCAAAGCTCAGTATGAATATGGCCACGTTATTGTGTCGGGTAGTATATTCCCGAGGAGCTAATGTTTTGCATCCACTGAGTAAGTGTTCTATGTTCTCGTGCTTTTCTCCACACATTCTACATTCTGTCTTTGTAATGTTTTGGTCTTTGACTATATATTTTAGGTATGATCGTGTTGGTATTACCTGGTCCTGAATCGCACATATGAAGCCCTCAGTCTCTGGGAAGATGTTTCCTCTGTTCAGCCATCCAATCGATGCAGTTTTATCTAGGTACGTATTATCAAGCATGTTTGGATACCGGCCGTGCAGCTCCTTCTCTTTCCATTGGTTGTTTGTTGTGGAGAGAGAGTACTGTGGGTCGTGTATGTCTTGTTTATCGTGTAGTTTAAGTGGTGTTAAGTTTTTATCCATGCTAATGACTGCTCGGTGAAGGGGAGAATTTGGAGCGCGATCATAGAAGTATGTCCGCAATAGTTCGATTTGTTTTTTGTGTCTAATTCGCATGTCCGCAATACCCCTACCTCCCTGGTTGCGTGGTATGTGAAACCTTTCCTTGCATGCTTTAGGATGATGCTTCCTGTATTTAGTGAAGCAGACTCTAATTGTTCTATTGAGGTCATCCAGTTCTGTGGAAGTCCAGTTTACCACTCCGAAACTGTATGCTGCAGCAGGAATTGCGTAAGTATTTATGGCTGTTGTTGTGTTCAAGGCTGAAAGTTTTGTTCTTAATGTCTCTGGTACGCTTCTTTAGTTTTTCTTTCAGTTGTTGCTTCACTTCTGATTCTAGTATGCCTAGCGCCTGACAGAAACCTAGATATTTATAAGTGTCTTCTTTTTGCATATGTAGGATTGTTCCACCACCTGTCGCCATTGTTAGTTTGTGGCCCTCCGTTTCTTGCCACTTTCCTTTTCGTATGCTGTTGGTTCTGCACTTATCCAAACCAAATTTCATCCTTATATCATTTGAGAAATTCTCGATGCATCTTAGTGTTTTTTTGAGACCGATTTGAGTTGTTGAGTAGGTCTTGATGTCATCCATGTACATCAAGTGTGACAATTTGCTTTCATCGTCAAGTTCGTACCCCTGGTGTAGCTCATTGAGGGCCGTTGACAGCGGATTTATGGCAATACAGAACCACAGTGCACTCAGCGCATCGCCCTGGAAAATTCCACGCATGATTTTGACGTTGGTTCCTTCGCTGTGTGTTCCGATTGTTACTTCAGTCTCCCAATGTGCCATCATTATTTTAAGTAACGCAATTATATCTGAGTTCACCTTGGACATGGAAAGACATTGTAAGAGCCAGGAGTGAGGGACACTGTCGAACGCTTTCTGGTAATCGATGAAAGCTGTGTATAGGTTGTTCTTCTTTGTGATAGCATGTTTCGTTACCGTGTTGTCGATCACGAGTTGCTCCCTACATCCCTGTGCTTTTTTCCTACACCCTTTCTGTTTCTCTGCTAGGAGGTTGTGGTCTATCATGTGCTTATATATTTTGTTGCATATAACTCCACTGAGTAGTTTGTACAGAGTCGGGAGTTCAGATGGCTGGTCCGTTTTTGGGAGTAGATAGGTCACACCCTTCATAAGAAAGCTTGGAATTTTTGTGGGGTCAGTGATTAGATCATTAAGGAGTTCTAGAAGTTTGGGTCTTATGTTGGTGAGTCGCTTGTACCAGAAGTTTTGGATCTTGTCAGGTCCTGGTGCTTTCCAGTTTGAGATGTTACTTAGTACTTCGTTAAGTTCCTCACTGGTAATCTCTTGTGATGTCATGACTGGTACTTTGTCCCTTATTCTGTCTTCCTTTCTGATCCAGTTGGCTGAAGATTTGTGTCTAACTGGGTTCTCCCATATGCCACCCCAGAAAGATCTTATGTCTTGGGAGGAGGGATATTTTGCGCTTTGTTGAGCGGTTTTATTGTTGTCGAGGTTCCTATAGAACGTTCTTTGACTGTGAGTGAAGTTTCTGTTGTCTGTTCTTCTTTGATATGACTCTTTGTATCTATTTAATCTACAGGAAATGATTTTAAGGCGTTGTTTGAGGAGGTCTAAGATTTCTATCTGTGTTTTATTGTTTTCATTTTTGTGTGTGTTAATAATTATTTGTGCTTTGTCTCTTAGACGTTTTTTCTCTTTGTTAAATTTTAAATCTTCGGTTAATATTCCTATTTCTCTTCGTATGTTGTTGAGCTTATTTGTTAGTCTTATTTCCCATCCCGGTTTTCTGTTATTCTTATCTTTCTTGTTGTTTTGGATTTGCATTGTTGAGTAGCCACATAATTTGGCGGTTGCTTGTGCTGCGCAGTAAATAAGATTGTGTAGTTCAGTAATGTTGTCGATTTCGTTTATTTTTATTTTTATTATATTATTTACTAGTTCTATTTTGGCCTTCGAATCTTTGTTTGTGCGAATTTTACTTATGGGGGGTCTAGCTGAGGTACTCATTCCTGTATATTTTTCTAAGCATTCTTGAACGGCATCGTAGGCCTCTTGGTTGGCAGGTGGTATAATAATTTGATCCTGCTCTGTTTCCTGTTCTTCTTCATTTGGCTGCAGAGCCGGCATGAGTCCTAGTTCTCTGGCTACTTCTTGTCGGATCTTTCGGATTGTTCGTTGTGGAAGTCTGTTTTTTGTAAATAGCTGTCTTCTCTGATCTAAAAAGTTCTGAGGAGTTTTGTTCTCTAGTTGTGGAAACGATCTGACCATTTCCTCCCTTAGAAGTTGAGCATATGGTCTTGAATTGGTTTCCATTTCTGTGATTAGTAGGTAGGTTCGATAAAGGTGACTGTTAATGTCTTCTGACCATTTAAATCGGACCTTTCTACCCTCAATTCGGTCCACCGGGATGGGAGGATCTTCACGTTCCTCAACATCTTCCGTGGGTGGAATAGTTGGTTCCATGTTTGCAGTCCTATTCCGGGTTCTAGCTTTGGTGGATTCCATACGCAGGTTAGCCCCACCTGTTTGGCTAGGTCCTGCGCCAGCCTGGGGGTCTTCAGGACGGTTCCGAATAGGAGAAGGCTGGTCTCCTACCCCGCCCGAGTAGCGGTGCCGTCGTGTTCGCACAGCGGTGTTGTCACATTCTAGGGTTGCTAGCCCATTGAATGGTTTGCTGGGGTCTGCGGGGTTGCATCCCGTGGTCCGACGACCCCCCATGCAGGCGAAATGGAAAATTATTATTATTATTATTTTTATTTTTTTTTTGTGGTGGCCTTACTTGCGGTCCCGCGGCTCCGACTCACACGGGTGCAAGTAGGCCAGATGGTCCGTTACCGTTTCTACTCCCCACCAACCGCGGGGTTAGTAGAAACGGTGTTCCGCATCGTGTGCCCTGAGTAGACGCAATGATCCGAGGATGACTGCTTTCTGCATGTTGCCTGCAAGTTGCTCTGCCCTGTCACGGCAGGCCGGCAAGGTCTTGAGAGCTGAGAGCAGTCTCTGCCGTGCGCCTCCGAGAGCTCCAATTACCAAAACCACTAGCTTGACTGTATAGCCCCGGTACACTCGGCGAAGGTCAAAGAGAAGATCCTGATATTTCGTCCGTTTCTCTTCTTCCTTGGCAATGATGTTCGTCTCGGCAGGAGCCGAGAACTCAATGACATACATAATTTTGTCATTTTTGTCAAGGAGTACTATATCCGGCTTGTTAGCGTTTACAAGCCGGAGTGTGGGGAATGCGAAATTCCAGTATATTCTGGTTCTGTCATTCTCCACGACGGACGGAATATCAGAGGGGACATATGGCAGCACTGGAGCATCATCAACACCGTACGAGTGCCTTAGATGGTAATACAGCACCCGTAACGCTGCGTTGTGTCGATGGATATACGCCGAGACCGCATAGCGCCCGCAAGCGGACAGCAAATGATATAAGTTCTCCGGCGCCCTATGGCAGGCCCTACAACTTGTATCAGGAACCTGTATACCCATCACGCGACTTCGGTGTTCCAAGGTGTTGATGACTCCGTCTTGGCAAGCAATGATAAACCCCTCAGTTTCCGACTTTAATGCACCTGACCTTAAGAATGCAAAGCTTAGCTTTTTGGATAAGCCAGTGTTTTCAATGGTTTTATAGAAAACACTGTGCAATGGCTTATCCATATGTAGACGTAATAAATAGTCTACCTCTGCATTCTTTAAGGTGGTTTTAAGTCTTTGGCAGGTCAACTGTGTAATGGAGTTTTCCTGCCGCCGACTTATGTCGAAAACTATTTGGAGCTCATCTGCTGCTCTTTGTGCTGCTTTAAAAAGAAATGCCCCCACCCCAAATGTTTCATGGTTACGCACCATGCATAGCAGGGGATCCTCGTCTCTGATTACTTCGCACGCGGTACTTAGGACTATTCGTCTGTGTAAACACTCCAAACTTAAGAGTCCACGGCCTCCCTGATAACGTGGGAAGTAAAGCCGTTGGACAGACGCCTTAGGATGATGGCTTCGGTATCGAGTCATCATCTTGCGGGTTTTCACGTCAATTTCACGCAACTCGTTCACGTTCCACTTAATGACTCCAAAGGAGTAAGTGATTATAGGGACGGCAAGCATATTTGTAGCAGCGACTTTGTTCTTTCCAGACAACTCTGAATTCCAGATTTGTCTTAGTCGTTGCTGATACTTGTCGCGAAGAGACCCTTTTATTGCTACACTATCATGGATGTGTCCCTGGGGAACACCCAGATAGGTATAGGTCTCTCCGGCATCCAGATGTCGTAGGATGCTCCCATCTACAAGTTGCGCGTCCTCGGCGTGATCCGCATGGCGTCCTTTCTTAAGTTGAACCGTCGCACACTTATCCAACCCAAACTCCATCCCGATCGCATGAGTATACTCCTGTACTACCCGAAGTATTATTATTATTATTATTATTATTATTATTATTATTATTATTATTATTATTATTATTATTATTATTATTATTTTTATTATTATTATTATTATTATTATTATTATTATTATTATTATTATTATTATTATTATTATTATTATTATTATTATTATTATTATTATTATTATTATTATTATTATTATTATTATTATTATTATTATTATTATTATTATTATTATTATTATTATTATTATTATTATTATTATTATTATTATTATTATTATTATTATTATTATTATTATTATTATTATTATTATTATTATTATTATTATTATTATTATTATTATTATTATTATTATTATTATTATTATTATTATTATTATTATTATTATTATTATTATTATTATTATTATTATTATTATTATTATTATTTTTTTTTTTCACGCGCAGGGTTTTGACGTGCCTCGCCGGGTTCGAACACCAAGGCTTCGGCTTACGTTCGTACTCAGGGAGAGAGCGTACGACGGACAATTGCGGTTGTAGCCAATATGACCGCTTTTTGCATGTTGACTATCAATGTGGCTTGTAATTCAAGTTCTTGTAAATGTTTTATTACGTTTTTGTGGACAACGCCATTACAAGAAATCACCATGGGCTTTATTTCAATTTTATCCAATTTCCACATTTGTTTGAGCTCGTCCGCTAGTGGTAGGTACTTCTGTCGCTTTTCGCTATACGCCTTACCTATGTTATCATCAAGAGGTACAGAAAAATCGATGATGACTACTTTTTTCCGATTTTTATACCAAATTATTACATCCGGTTTGTTGTTTACGATTTGCCGGTCGGTTTGTATCGCAACATCCCAGTAAACTTTTGATGCTTCATTCTCCACCACAGGCTGCGGTTCGTATTTGTACGCTGAAATTGAATCCGATTTTAGATTAATTAGCTGGAGAATTGCCAGGTGAACAGGTTTTCCCATAGCATTATGTCGACTTAAGTACGCAGATGGGGCCAATTTGGTGCAACCTGAGGTTATGTGTTGAATTGACTCCTGCTCAGTATTACATAGCCGGCATTTAGTATTTTCTATTTGGGATTTTAAGATATGCCTTTGATAATATCTTGTAGGTACAACTTGGTCTTGTATTGCATGCAGCGCACCTTCAGTCTCAGGGAAAAGATATCCTTGCGTCAGGTAAGTGGTTGATGTTACAGGGTCTGCATCATCCTGGTTCAAACTATTATAGAATCGCCCATGCATAGGTTTCCTTTTCCATGTGTCTTTCATCTTACTAATCAAATTTTCTTTTTCAGGTCGCTGCTCCGCAAGATTCAGGACAGAATAGTTCGCGTCAAGTTGTACCAGACTACGAAAGAATGGTAAGGTTTTGCCTGTAAAGTATTTGTGTAGCTTTGATGTTTCGTTGGTGCATAGTTGTTCCAAGCAGATGAGTCCCCTGCCCCCCTCCTTTCGCGGCAAATACAGCCTATCTAGTGCTGAATTAGGGTGATGCATTCGGTGTTTTGTAAGAGTGGTACGTAGAAGCCGGTCCAGCGCCTGCATATCTGTCTGTGTCCAACCAATCACCCCAAACGTATATGCTGCAACTGGGATTGCCCAAGTGTTAATTGCCTGAATTTTGTTTTTTGAGTTCAGTTTCGTTTTCAGCACAATGTTTAATCTTTTAAGAAAGGTTTGTTTTGCTTTATCTTGATTCGTTTTTTGATCAATGTTTGCACCTTGCTGAAAACCGAGATATTTGTATGTCTCTTCTGGTCCCAGATTTGGGATTGTTGTAATGTTGTCCATAAGTGTTATGTCATTTTGCTCTTTAGTTTTGCCTTTTTCCATGTGGATGGTCGCACATTTATCGATACCCATCTCCATTTTTATTGCATTACTAAATGCTCGAACAAGTTCTAAAGAGCTTTGGAGTTGCTGTGTGTTCTTAGCATACAACTTAAGGTCGTCCATATAGAACAGATGAGATAGTTTTGTCTGTTTGTCAAAAGCATAGCCATTTCCACTGCTTCTAAGCATTGTACTTAAAGGATTAAGAGCCAAACAGAACCAGATTGGACTTAGGCTGTCACCCTGAAAGATACCTCGTCGGATTTTTATTTCATCTGTTCTATATACGCTGACGTTGAGTGATGTTCTCCAGTTCCTCATACTTATCCTCAGGAAGCGCGTTATAATTGGGTCCACCTTATATATATCAAGTACTCTAAGTAGCCATGAGTGCGGGACCGAATCAAAGGCCTTTTTGTAGTCAATCCACGCCATAGAAAGGTTTCTCTTTTTCACTTTAGCTTGCTTTGTTGCGATAGAGTCGACTACAAGCAGTTCTTTACAGCCTTTTGCTCGTTTCCTACAACCGTTCTGCTCCCACGCTAAAATTTCACTTTGTTTTAAGTGTGCTGCTATTTTGGTGCTTATAATAGACGTAAGGATTTTGTAGATTGCAGGCAGGCACGTGATTGGCCTATAGTTTTTGGGATCTTTTTGATTTCCAGACTTTGGTAGCATATAGGTTGTGCCTAAGGTAAAATATAAGGGCATATTCTTTGGATTCTGTATAACCGATTGGAAACATTGCGCTAATTTATGGTGCATACTGGTAATATTCTTCCACCAAAAGTTATAAAGAGTGTCCACACCAGGTGCCGTCCAGTTTTTCAATTTGCGTACGGCAGCTTCTACATCTGTTACAGAAACGGCCGAATCCGTCATTCCGTCTAGATTGGCATGAGTTTTTTCTTCATTCTCAATCCAGTACGCACTTTCGTCGTGCCGTAATTCGTTTTCCCATATATTAGCCCAGAATGCATGCATATCTAGTTTTGTTGGCGGATCCCCTGCAACTGACTCCTGACTTTCCTGCAATCTTCTGTAGAACTGCTTTTGATTACGACTAAAGAGCGCATTCTGTTGGTACCTTCTGCTCCTTAGACGGTATCGCCTAAGTCGATTTCCCAGTGCCTTAGTCTTTTGTTTTAGTTGGTCAAGGTGTACGGTGAGCTGCTGCCGGTAAAATGGGTTTGATGTTTTAATTTTTGAGCATTTGGCATACCTTTTTACAGCTTTTCGGACCTTACTGGTAGTATTTTCTGCTGTCAAGTATGTGTGTAGTACACCAATCTCCTTTCGGATAGCATTGATTTTTGTCAGTATCCGGTTCTCCCATGGTGGCATTTTATCTGTTTTGGTTCTAGACTTATCTGCTTTGTTTGGTTTAACAAAGGTAAAGCTGACAGCGTGCGCAACACAGTATACAGCGTGGCAGATGTCTTCTAGGTTACTTGTTGGAATAACTTCTTGACGTAAGCACATGTCAAGTTTTTGTGTCATGGCTTTAACGGCTTTAGTTACTGTGATTTTTGGCAGTTTTGGTCTATCAGTCATGGAGATTCCTTTGAAGTTCAAATCTGTTTCCTTAAGCAGGTCCACTAAGGTGAGGAGATCTAGCTCGTTTTGGTCTCGGGCTTCGGACGCTTCCTGCTCGTTATTCAATTCATTATTAAGTTCATCTTGTTGCACTATACTTATGCGATGGATACTTTGCCTTACAGATCTTCGTCGCCATTCAGATTTGAGTTCAGCAAGTTCGGCTTCACTGAGAGCCTTCCGGTTTTGAATTGAACGAGCTTGGTCTGCCAGCCTCTGTGCTGTTAAATGTAATTGTGGGTGTTCTGAGTTCCAGAGATCTTGTAGTTTTGAACGGTAGAGTATCATATCGCTCTCCCCCCTTGTAACACGGTAGTATGTGCTCATTAGCTCAATATTTAAAGCTCTAGTCCAGCGCATACGCCTTCCCTCTCCCCGTCGGGGCTGTCGAGCGGGATTCGCTCTGTTTGGCGAATCCAAGCTTTCTAACGAGGGTTGTTCTTCGGGGGTTGCAGGCCTTGTGGTTCCGGTTCGCGGGTGCGTGCCACTCGCTTCACGCATTCCCGCTAGCGACTGTACAGTCCCAGCCGCTGGCGCAGTCACATCACCAGCAGCTTCCGAGGCTTGTTTTCTTGTAACAACAGGAGCGGTAACATTTTCACGGTATTCAGGGTTGCTGACCCTTGATACCGGTTTATTATTATTATTATTATTATTATTATTATTATTATTATTATTATTATTATTATTATTATTATTATTATTATTATTATTATTATTATTATTATTATTATTATTATTATTATTATTATTATTATTATTATTATTATTATTATTATTATTATTATTATTATTATTATTATTATTATTATTATTATTATTATTATTATTATTATTATTATTATTATTATTATTATTATTATTATTATTATTATTATTATTATTATTATTATTATTATTATTATTATTATTATTATTATTATTATTATTATTATTATTATTATTATTATTATTATTATTATTATTATTATTATTATTATTATTATTATTATTATTATTATTATTATTATTATTATTATTATTATTATTATTATTATTATTATTATTATTATTATTATTATTATTATTATTATTATTATTATTATTATTATTATTATTATTATTATTATTATTATTATTATTATTATTATTATTATTATTATTATTATTATTATTATTATTATTATTATTATTATTATTATTATTATTATTATTATTATTATTATTATTATTATTATTATTATTATTATTATTATTATTATTATTATTATTATTATTATTATTATTATTATTATTATTATTATTATTATTATTATTATTATTATTATTATTATTATTATTATTATTATTATTATTATTATTATTTTCAGGTTCCACAGACGTATCTGGATATGGCTTCTTACCTTTTTCGGCATTAGATGCAAGAAAACAGGTAAGTTTTATTTAATGACTTGTGGTGTTGTCGTTCAGTACTCGTCTGACAATTCCACTAGTTTCAATGAGTACTATTTTTTGCAACTGATGATAAATTTTTTCTTTTAGGTTCAGCGTCTTAAGACTGTCTAAGAGGGTATGCGGGATTTCTCCAGTTGCTCCTATTATGATTGGTACAATGGTGACTCTTTCCTGGTTCCACATGTCCTTTATTTCATTTGCGAGAGGTAGGTATTTATTAATTTTTTCTGTGTGTTTCTTTTGCAGGTTTGTAGCTAGTGGAACGGAGAAGTCTATCAGGTAAGTATGCTTGGATTTTTTGTCTGTAAACACCATGTCTGGTTTGTTGTGCTGTATGGGTATATCTGTTACTATCTCTCTGTTCCAGTATATCTTATAGTTTTCAGTTTCGATAACGCTTTCTGGATTGTACTTATAATAGGGAGTTGTTTCTGTTAGTTCAGTGTTTAGCTTTAGGAGTTCTTGGTGGATCACTTTCCCAACGTTGTCGTGTCTTTTCGTATATTCTTTTGGAGCCATTGTTTGGCAACCGCTTATTATATGGTCGATGGACTCGGTTTGATTCCCGCACATTCGACATTTATCCGTTGGGATGTGTTCTTTCATTATGTATTTTTTATAGTTTCGTGTTGCAACAACCTGATCTTGGATTGCTATAATAAATGCTTCTGTTTCGGGAAATAGGTATCCTAGTTTCAGCCACATAAAAGAAGCATGTTTGTTGATATGTTGTTGCGCCAGTATTGCTGGGTAGCGTCCGTGTAGCTCTTTTCTTTTCCATCTCTCTTCTATGTTATCTTCTGCAGGTTCCTCGATATTGTTATCTGCTAGGTTCAGTGGAGTTAGTTTGTTGTCTAGTTTTCTTAGAGCCTGGTATGTTTGGTTATTTGAGTTTTCATCAATAAAGTATTTTCTTAGATTTTTTATTTGTTTTTCATTGTGTTTTGCTATGTCTGTGATACCTTGTCCTCCATTTTCTCGTGGTATGTTTACTCTTTCTATTGAGCTGCGAGGGTGATGTTTGCAAAATTTTGTGCCTAGAGTGCGGATGTCTCTGTTGAGCTCTTCAAGTTCTGTGTCTGTCCAATTAAGTACTCCAAAGCTGTATGTGAGGATTGATATCGCGTACGTGTTTATCGCTTTTGATGTGTTTTTGCTGTTGAGTTTCGTTTTCAATATTTTCCGTACTCTTTCTTTAAATTGGTTTCTTAGTGTCGCTTTGCTCTCTTTTTGATCTATTCCTCTAGCTTGTTGGTATCCTAGGTATTTATAAAGTTCGTCTATTTCCATTCCTTCTATTTGTCCCTTTTCTGCACCTATGTCATATCCTTCATGTTTTTTCCATTTACCTCTTTCCATTGCGTTTATTCGACATTTATCTAGTCCGAATTCCATATGGATGTCTTCGCTAAACGTTTTGGTGGTTTTGATAAGCATTTCAATGTTTTCTTTGTTGTCTGCATACATTTTAAGGTCATCCATATAGAGAAGGTGACTAATGATGGTGTTTCCTATGGTTGTGCCTTTCTTTGTTTTATTCAGCATGTTTGATAGTGGGTTTATTGACATACAAAACCATAGTGCGCTAAGCGCGTCGCCTTGAAAGATACCTCGTTTTATTTCAATGTTATCGATTGTGAATTTGGATTTAGTTGTGTTTATACTTAGTGTTGTTTTCCATTTTTCCATTGATACTTTGAGGGTGTTTAAGATATACGGGTCAATTTTGTAGATTTCTAAGACTTCAAGTAGCCAGGTGTGTGGGACGCTGTCAAAAGCTTTTTTGTAATCTATGTATGCGGTATATAGCGACTTTTTGTCTTTCTTTTTGTGTTGTGTTATGATGGTGTCTATGATCAGTTGTTCTTTACACCCTTTGGTTTTTCGTCTGCATCCTTTTTGTTCTATAGCTAGCATGTTATTTTCGATCAGGTGACCATATATCTTTTCTGTAAGGATAGATGTGAATATTTTATAAATAGTTGGTAGACAGGTTATTGGTCTGTATTTATCTGGGCTTTTGCTTGTGGGTGTTGTTTTGGGCAGTAGATACGTAATGCCTTCGGTCATGAATTCTGGAGTCTCCGCTTCTCCTTGTAAAGTTTTAGAAAATAGTGCTGCTATTCTGTTGTATGTATGTGTGAATTGTTTCCACCAGAAATTGTGTATTCCATCTTTTCCTGGTGATTTCCAACTGTGTGTTTTTTTGATGGCTTTCTTTACATCTTCAGTTGTTACGGTGTGATTGTTCATTTGTTTTTTGTTTTGCATCTTCGTTTTTTCTTCTTTAATCCATTTCGATGTTTGTTTGTGTTGTTTTTCTTGTGACCATATATTGCTCCAGTAAGTTTTAGTTTCTTCTTTATCCGGGTCTTCGTTTTGCTGTTTGTTTTCCTTTTGTTCGTTCAGACCCCTGTAGAATTTTCTTTCATCTTCGTTGAATTGCTTATTGTGTTGTCTGCGTTGGTTGCTTTCCTTTAGTCGTCTTAGTCTTTTTGACTTCGCAGCAAGTTTCTGTTTGAGCAAGTCTAAGATCTCAATGATATTTTTGTTTTCTTCATTTTGATGTTCTTTTATAATGTTTTGGGCTTTGTTTTTTAGTTTCTTACTTGCTGTTGGTTCTTGTGTTTTTATTAGCCTTCCTATTTTTGCGCGTAGCTCATCTATTTGGTTGCTGATTCTCCGTTCCCATGGTGGCATTGTCTGGCTTTCTGAGATTTCTTTGTTTTGTTGTTTTTTTGGTGTTTTCTGTTGTATAAGACCTGACGCGGTTGCTGCTCCTATATAAACAAGGTTGTGGATCGTTGTGATGTCGTCGTTCTGTTTTGATTTATTTCTAATTATATTGTTGATTTGGTTAATAATAATTTTCGCCTTCGGCGTAATCTTTGTTTTCAATTTTGGGAGCTTCGGTCTTAGGTTTGGTGTCGTTCCGTAGTACTTCATATAGGTTTCCTCAAAACAGTTCTCGATGTGTCGTTCTTCATCAGAGGGTTCTTCTTGAGCTTCTTGGACATGGATTGGGTTTCTCGGCGGTGTTGTAGGATTTATCCCAAGTTCTCTTCTAGCTTCGTTTTTTATTCTGTCCATTGCTTCAGGTGATATCTTGTTCGTTGCTAGGATTGCACGTTTTTGGTCTAGAATGTTTTGGACAGTTTTTTGTCGTAGTTCTGGGAATTGATTCGTTTATTATTAAAGTAGTAAGTTATTATTATTATTATTATTATTATTATTATTATTATTATTATTATTATTATTATTATTATTATTATTATTATTATTATTATTATTATTATTATTATTATTATTATTATTATTATTATTATTATTATTATTATTATTATTATTATTATTATTATTATTATTATTATTATTATTATTATTATTATTATTATTATTATTATTATTATTATTATTATTATTATTATTATTATTATTATTATTTCGATAATCACTGCAAGCAGGTAAGTAGATCGGGTACGGCTCATTTCTGAGCAAGTAGTCCAAATCTTCACTAATTTCCCTTTTCTTTATGTAGAACAGTTAAGTGTTTTGCGCGCAATATGACAGCTTCCCAGAATAGCTATTTTTTGGAGAGTGATATAGAGTTTGACAGGTAAGTTGAGCTGTTTGAGGTAAGTGTGTAACTTTATAGGTATTTCTCCAGTTGCCCCTACTACAATTGGTATAATTGTCACTTTTTCCTGATTCCAGAGTGTTTTAACTTCTGCGGCCAAAGGTAGGTATTTTCGGACCTTTTCTCTTTGTTTTTCAGATACGTTGTGGCCAGCCGGTACTGCAATGTCAATAAGGTAGGTATTTCTATTATGTTTGTCTTGAAATATAATGTCTGGTCTGTTGTTTTCAATTGTATGGTCTGTCTGGATTGGTCTGTTCCAGTATACTTTGTGACTTTCACTTTCCAATACTGACTTTGGTCGGTATTTATAGTAAGGTTGCATTTCAGTGAGAATACCAGCATCAATGCAGAGTTTTTGATGTACTACTTTTGCAAGGTTGTCATGTCTTTTCAGGTATTCAGATGGTGCTAGGATTGAGCAGCCTGTTAAAATGTGTTCTATGGTTTCAGATTTGGTATGACAGAGCCTGCATTTGTCGTCAGTTACAGTTGGATCTTGGATTATAAACTTTCTGTAGTTTAGGGTTGGTATTACTTGATCTTGTATGCCCATTATGAATCCCTCAGTTTCTGCAAACAGGTCGCTGTGTTCTAACCATGCGATTGATGCTACCTCGTCGATCCCTTCAGTGTAGAGAAGTGCTGGGAACCTTCCATGCAATGCCTTTGATTTCCATTGCTGTATTCTTTCTTCAGCGCTCATCGTCAGACGGAGAGGTTTGTAATTATTGTCAGCCAAATTGAGTGGAGTGTAACCTTTGTCAGCTTTTGATATTTTTTCATGATAAGGTGATGTTATACTTTTATCAAAGAAAAATTTTCTAAGGCCTTCAATTTGCTTCAAAAGAGCATCGTGTAAATCTACAACTCCCCTTCCTCCTCTTGCTCGTGGTAGATAGAACCTTTCAACTGCACTTTTTGGATGGCGTGCTTTGTGCTTTGTAAACTGAACCCTTATAAGTCTGTTCAGATTCTCGATATCGGTATTGGACCATTTGATTATACCGAAGCTGTAGGTTATGACAGGTATGGCATATGTATTAATCGCTTTAACTTTATTCTTTGCGGAGAGTTGAGTTTTTAATACTGATTTTAGTCTTTCAATCATTTTCGTTCTCAGTGCATCTTTCATAATGGAGTGTTTAATTCCTCTTGCTTGGTCTAGTCCTAGGTATCGGTAATTTTCATCTTTCGACATATTTTCCACGAGTTGATCTTGAGTTAGGTTAAATCCAGCGTGATCTTCCCATACTCCTCGTTTCATAGCACTGATCTTACATTTATCTAAGCCAAATTCCATTGCTGTGTCTTCACTATATTTGTGGATAGTCTTAAGTAGTATATCTAATCCCTCCTTAGACGAGGATGTAAGCTTAATGTCGTCCATGTAGGCTAGATGATCAATTTTATGGCCATTTTGTAACTTATATCCCCGATCTTTTTTGTTTAGTGCGTTTGAGAGAGGAGTGAGAGTCATACAGAACCAGAGAGCACTCAGAGCGTCACCTTGAAATATACCTCTTCGGATACTCACACTGCCCATACTGTTTGTTTTGTCATTGCACTTCATCTGTAGGTTGGTTTTCCATTTCGGTAATATGCTGTGCAAAAGGTTTACAATCGATGGGCTGATTTTGTATAATTGAAGTATTTCAATGAGCAGTGTATGAGGGACGCTATCAAATGCCTTTTTGTAGTCTATATAAGCTACATATAGGTTCTTTTTTTTCTGTTTTGCTTCTTCAGCCATTAATGTGTCTATCGCCAGTTGTTCTTTACATCCTCTGCTTCCCTTTCTGCATCCTTTTTGTTCTTCCGGTAGTAAGTTGGTTTTATCTAGATGAAGGTATATTTGATTGCAAATTATTGACGTCAGTATTTTGTATATAGTTGGTAAGCAGGTGATAGGTCGATACTTGGCAGGATCTTTTACTGATGGGCTAGTCTTTGGAAGGAGATGGGTAGTTCCCGTTACCATAAATGATGGAATTATGTTGGGATTTTTAAGGCTCTCTGTCAGAAGCTGGGCTAGGCTTCTATGTGTTGTGTGGAATTTCTTTAGCCAGAAGTTATGGATTCCATCTGGCCCAGGAGCTTTCCAATTCATCGTATTGTTGATAGCTTTCTTGACGTCGTCTTCGGTAACGCTGCTAAATACCATAGTTGGAATCTTGTCCACTCTTTTTCTTTCATCGTCCAACCATTTAGCTTTTCTGTTATGTACCTTTGGATTTTCCCAAATATTAGCCCAGAATTTTTGGGTCTCTTCTGGGTTAGGTGTTTCGTCATTGTCACTTTGTTTATTTTGTGTAAGTGATCGATAGAATTGCTTTTGATTGGCGCGGAAGGCCTTATTGTGTATTCGCCTATTGTAAGCGTTTTTGTGGCGTCTTAGTCGAGTGGAATACACTAGCAGTTTTTGTTTTAGTTTATCCAGAACTTCTATGTTGGTTTGGTTGTCTTTATCTCCATATCTGCTTACGATTTGTTTTGCTTTGTTTTTCAATTTGTTAGTTGGCTGTTTTAAGTTTTTAAGTTGTGTAAGTTGCCCTATTGCTTTTCTGGTTTCCGCTATGTTTTTCTCTAGCCTTATTTCCCATCCTGGCTTTCGATCTTTTTTGTCTTTTGAGGTTTTTGGAAGAGCTTGTTTATGTAGCTGTAATACAGCATGTGCTCCTGAGTATATAAGGTCATGAAAATCGTTAAAGGTATGTATATCATCTACCTTTTCTGACATTGCATGGTTAATTTTGTTAAGTATGTTTTTCGTCTCTTTGTTAGTGTTAAGGTGTGGCAGTTTTGGTCTAGCTAGGGGGTCTAGCCCTTGGTATAGAGCAAGGCATCTTTCAAGGCATGCTTTCTCGTTCTCGGCGTCATTTTCATGTTCCTCTGGTACGAGTTGCTGTTCTTGGGGGTTTACTGAGGGTCTCCTTATACCTATTTCAATAGCAACTTCTTTTCTTAGTTGTTCGATTCTCTGCGGTTTGATCCGGTTTTTCGTGAATAGTTGCCGCCTCTGATCTAATATATTCTGTGTTGTCTTTCTTTGTAGTTCTGGGTATTTATCTGTCATCACTCGGTAGAGATCCGCGCTGTAGGGTTTTTTGGAGGTTTCCATTAAGGTTATTTTGAGGTAAGATCGGTAAAGGAATTCGTTCATTTCGTCTGTCCATTTTAACCGCTTCTTACTCTTTTCTGCCTCCTGGGTGGGTCGAGGAATATCCTCGACATCACTTTCAGAGGTTGGAATTTGTGGTGGGTTTTCTAGTTGTTCCGTTTCCATAGCCGTTGAAGTATAGGGTCCATTCCGCGGGTCAGTGCCACTTCTTTCACTGATGGCCGCGTCAGGCATAACCGCCGGGCGCCTCCGAACAGGGTCAGCCTGATTCCCTGCCACGCCTGAGTACCGCTTGTGTCTAGTGTTTACAGCAAGGGACACTTCTCACACTATATGGGTTGCTAACCCATGCAGTGGTGCTGGTTTTTGTCCACCCCGGGTATTTTATTTCCCCGTTACCCGTCAGCCTTTTTTTTAAAAAGCTAACGAGCGTACCTCATCGCTAGAGGCGGCCCCCGATAGCAGGTCCAGCAACTGCCACGATTATTATTATTATTATTATTATTATTATTATTATTATTATTATTATTATTATTATTATTATTATTATTATTATTATTATTATTATTATTATTATTATTATTATTATTATTATTATTTTTTTTTTTTTTTTTTTTTTTTTTTTTTTTTGTGGTGGCCTTACTTGTGGTCCTGCGGCTCCGACTCACACGGGTGCAAGTAGGCCAGATGGTCCGTTACCGTTTCTACTCCCCACCAACCGCGGGGTTAGTAGAAACGGTGTTCCGCATCGTGTGCCCTGAGTAGACGCAATGATCCGAGGATGACTGCTTTCTGCATGTTGCCTGCAAGTTGCTCTGCCCTGTCACGGCAGGCCGGCAAGGTCTTGAGAGCTGAGAGCAGTGTCTGCCGTGCGCCTCCGAGAGCTCCAATTACCAAAACCACTAGCTTGACTGTATAGCCCCGGTACACTCGGCGAAGGTCAAAGAGAAGATCCTGATATTTCGTCCGTTTCTCTTCTTCCTTGGCAATGATGTTCGTCTCGGCAGGAGCCGAGAACTCAATGACATACATAATTTTGTCATTTTTGTCAAGGAGTACTATATCCGGCTTGTTAGCGTTTACAAGCCGGAGTGTGGGGAATGCGAAATTCCAGTATATTCTGGTTCTGTCATTCTCCACGACGGACGGAATATCAGAGGGGACATATGGCAGCACTGGAGCATCATCAACACCGTACGAGTGCCTTAGATGGTAATACAGCACCCGTAACGCTGCGTTGTGTCGATGGATATACGCCGAGACCGCATAGCGCCCGCAAGCGGACAGCAAATGATATAAGGTCTATTATTATTATTATTATTATTATTATTATTATTATTATTATTATTATTATTATTATTATTATTATTATTATTATTATTATTATTATTATTATTATTATTATTATTATTATTATTATTATTATTATTATTATTATTATTATTATTATTATTATTATTATTATTATTATTATTATTATTATTATTATTATTATTATTATTATTATTATTATTATTATTATTATTTTCAGGTTCCACAGACGTATCTGGATATGGCTTCTTACCTTTTTCGGCATTAGATGCAAGAAAACAGGTAAGTTTTATTTAATGACTTGTGGTGTTGTCGTTCAGTACTCGTCTGACAATTCCACTAGTTTCAATGAGTACTATTTTTTGCAACTGATGATAAATTTTTTCTTTTAGGTTCAGCGTCTTAAGACTGTCTAAGAGGGTATGCGGGATTTCTCCAGTTGCTCCTATTATGATTGGTACAATGGTGACTCTTTCCTGGTTCCACATGTCCTTTATTTCATTTGCGAGAGGTAGGTATTTATTAATTTTTTCTGTGTGTTTCTTTTGCAGGTTTGTAGCTAGCGGAACGGAGAAGTCTATCAGGTAAGTATGCTTGGATTTTTTGTCTGTAAACACCATGTCTGGTTTGTTGTGCTGTATGGGTATATCTGTTACTATCTCTCTGTTCCAGTATATCTTATAGTTTTCAGTTTCGATAACGCTTTCTGGATTGTACTTATAATAGGGAGTTGTTTCTGTTAGTTCAGTGTTTAGCTTTAGGAGTTCTTGGTGGATCACTTTCCCAACGTTGTCGTGTCTTTTCGTATATTCTTTTGGAGCCATTGTTTGGCAACCGCTTATTATATGGTCGATGGACTCGGTTTGATTCCCGCACATTCGACATTTATCCGTTGGGATGTGTTCTTTCATTATGTATTTTTTATAGTTTCGTGTTGCAACAACCTGATCTTGGATTGCTATAATAAATGCTTCTGTTTCGGGAAATAGGTATCCTAGTTTCAGCCACATAAAAGAAGCATGTTTGTTGATATGTTGTTGCGCCAGTATTGCTGGGTAGCGTCCGTGTAGCTCTTTTCTTTTCCATCTCTCTTCTATGTTATCTTCTGCAGGTTCCTCGATATTGTTATCTGCTAGGTTCAGTGGAGTTAGTTTGTTGTCTAGTTTTCTTAGAGCCTGGTATGTTTGGTTATTTGAGTTTTCATCAATAAAGTATTTTCTTAGATTTTTTATTTGTTTTTCATTGTGTTTTGCTATGTCTGTGATACCTTGTCCTCCATTTTCTCGTGGTATGTTTACTCTTTCTATTGAGCTGCGAGGGTGATGTTTGCAAAATTTTGTGCCTAGAGTGCGGATGTCTCTGTTGAGCTCTTCAAGTTCTGTGTCTGTCCAATTAAGTACTCCAAAGCTGTATGTGAGGATTGATATCGCGTACGTGTTTATCGCTTTTGATGTGTTTTTGCTGTTGAGTTTCGTTTTCAATATTTTCCGTACTCTTTCTTTAAATTGGTTTCTTAGTGTCGCTTTGCTCTCTTTTTGATCTATTCCTCTAGCTTGTTGGTATCCTAGGTATTTATAAAGTTCGTCTATTTCCATTCCTTCTATTTGTCCCTTTTCTGCACCTATGTCATATCCTTCATGTTTTTTCCATTTACCTCTTTCCATTGCGTTTATTCGACATTTATCTAGTCCGAATTCCATATGGATGTCTTCGCTAAACGTTTTGGTGGTTTTGATAAGCTTTTCAATGTTTTCTTTGTTGTCTGCATACATTTTAAGGTCATCCATATAGAGAAGGTGACTAATGATGGTGTTTCCTATGGTTGTGCCTTTCTTTGTTTTATTCAGCATGTTTGATAGTGGGTTTATTGACATACAAAACCATAGTGCGCTAAGCGCGTCGCCTTGAAAGATACCTCGTTTTATTTCAATGTTATCGATTGTGAATTTGGATTTAGTTGTGTTTATACTTAGTGTTGTTTTCCATTTTTCCATTGATACTTTGAGGGTGTTTAAGATATATATTATTATTATTATTATTATTATTATTATTATTATTATTATTATTATTATTATTATTATTATTATTATTATTATTATTATTATTATTATTATTATTATTATTATTATTATTATTATTATTATTATTATTATTATTATTATTATTATTATTATTATTATTATTATTATTATTATTATTATTATTATTATTATTATTATTATTATTATTATTATTATTATTATTATTATTATTATTATTATTATTATTATTATTATTATTATTATTATTATTATTATTATTATTATTATTATTATTATTATTATTATTATTATTATTATTATTATTATTATTATTATTATTATTATTATTATTATTATTATTATTATTATTATTATTATTATTATTATTATTATTATTATTATTATTATTATTATTATTATTATTATTATTATTATTATTATTATTATTATTATTATTATTATTATTATTATTATTATTATTATTATTATTATTATTATTATTATTATTATTATTATTATTATTATTATTATTATTTTTTTTTTTTTTTTTTTTTTTTTTCACGCCTGAGCGGTAAGGTTTTTCTAAGGAATTTGTCACCGGACCTATAGTCAAGGTTACAAATCCCGCAACAAGTATCTTCGGACGATATGGCACGTCCCCAGTATGACAGCTTTTTGTGCGGAAGCTGTGATGTTTCCTACATTTACATCTATGGTAAGGCTTTTAAGGTTTTTAAGAAAGTTTTTTTCCACTAATCCGTTGGCAGAAATTATAAATGGCAGGATATCCACATTTTTCAGATTATAAAGATGTTTCAGCTCGTGACGAAGGTCTTGGTATTTAATCACTTTTTCGGTGTATGATTTGCTAATATTTTCGTCAAGAGGAATGGCGACGTCGATTACTTGGGCAGTTTTAGCAGCTTTATCAATGACAATTATATCAGGTTTGTTATGAAGCACAGTTCTATCAGTAACTATTGATGTATCCCAATAGATTTTAACATTTTGATTCTCTGCCACTGGTTCTGGATTATATTTGTAATAGGGCTGGTTAGTGTTCTTTAGCTTATACTTGCTACAAAGGTTACTGTGTATAATCTTCGCGACGTCGTTGTGTCTATTAAGGTACTCCTTGGGAGCGATAACACTGCATCCGCTGATTATATGTTGTATTGTCTCTTGTTTTTGACCACATACTCTGCATGTTTCATTTTGGATGTTTTCTTTTAGTATATGTTTTCTGTATGACCGTGTTCCCATCACTTGATCTTGGATCGCTAACATTAGACCTTCGGTTTCCCTGGTTAGACCGCTTTGTTTTAAGAACAGACAGGACGAGTTCGAATCGGCAGCTTCTTGTCTGAGTCCTGCTGCATATCTAGCATGTAATACCTTGGAGTTCCATTGTTCTTCCCAAGGTGTGGCCGTCTCATTTTGTTCCCTTTCAGAGAGGTTAAGTGGTGTATAGCCTTTGTCCTCTCTTGCGATTGCTATGTGCAGTGCATCAGTGCTTTCCATAAAAAATTTCCTTAATGATTTTTTTTGTCTTAGGTGCCCATCTCGGAGCGAGATCAGCCCCCTTCCTCCGCGGTTTCTGGAGATGTACAATCTGGCGACAGAAGAATTTGGATGCAGTGCACGGAACGAGGTAAGTGTTGTTCTTATAGAACGGTCCAAAGCTTGTAGGTCGGTTTCACTCCATTTTAGCACTCCAAAAGTAGCTGTAACGACAGGGATTGCCCATGTGTTTATAGCAATGATGGAGTTTCGGGCGTTAAGTTCTGTTTTTAGCAGCAGCTTGAGTCTTCGCTGTAGCTCCTTTTTCACCCTGTCTTTCATTTCTGCAGCATCTATATTTAAAGCTTGTTGGAACCCCAGGTACTTGTATGTTGCTCTTCCTGTGTTGTTTATTAGAGTGCCATCCATTAGTTCTGTACTCTCACCTTCTTGAATTTTCCCTTTCTCTACATGTAGTACTGCGCATTTATCAAGCCCGAACTCCATTCTGATTGATCGACTGAACAACGCCACAAGCTCCAGCTGTCCTTGGAGCTGACTTTTTCCTTTTGCGTAGCATTTAAAGTCATCCATGTATAGTGAATGTGAGAGCCTCACTCCATTTGGTCTGCCGATATTATAACCGTACGTGCTGTTGTTAATAATATGACTTAGTGGGTTCAGTGCTAGGCAGAACCATAACGGACTGAGGCGATCACCCTGAAATATTCCCCGTTGGATACTTAGTATATATATATATATATATATATATATATATATATAGTATATTCGACATCACCTGCCTTTACCCTTAAGCATGTTCTCCATTGTGCCATCGCGTGCTCAAGGACTCTGAAGGTATTAGCGCTTATCTTGTAGATCTGTAGAACCTTTAGGAGCCAACTATGCGGAACGGAATCAAATGCTTTCTGATAATCGATCCATGCTACTGATAAGTTACGTTGTTTTACTCTGGCTTGGTTGGTAGCAATGGCGTCGATTACAAGTAGTTCTCTGGTTCTTGAGATCCTCGCTTACAGCCTTTTTGTTCCATTCCCATAAGGTTATGTCTTTTTATGTGAATCTCCATTTTTCTAGCGAGAATCGTCGTAAAGAGCTTATACAGGGTAGGGAGACAGGTTATTGGTCGAAAGTTTTTTGGGTGGGAGATGTCTGGCTTTTTGGGCAGCATTGTTGTTAATCCGGTTGTGAGAAATTCAGGTAGTAGTTCTGGTGTTAAAAGAAAATCATTAAAATATGTCTTTAGTTTTGAATGAGTAGCTGTGAACTGTTTCCACCAATAGTTTTGTATTTTATCCGGCCCAGGAATTTTCCAGTTAGGTGCTGTTTTAATTGCATTCGAAACATCGGCTTCCGTCACTACGATGTCATCCATATTGGGAACATCTTTACACAGTTCTTCAATTTGTTTGATGAAGTACGCACCTGGGTCATGATCGACTGGATAAGTCCAGATTTTTTTCCAGAACTCTAGCATTTCTTCGGCGTCTGGTGGTTTATTTTCGGTCTTCACATTTTCTTGTAGCTGCCTGTAAAATAATCCTTGGCTTTCATTGAACATTTTATTGTCCTTGAATTTTTTTGTTCTTTTATTGTACCTTCGGATTCTGGCGCCCAGCGCTTTTGCTTTCTGCTTTAATGTATCCATGTACTCGGAAAGCTTTCTTTGATAGTCTGGAGCCGATTTTTTTATTTTGGCTTGCTTAAGGATTGGTGTGATTTTCTTTTGAAGCTTTTTTGTCACTTCTTTTGGACTTTTGGTGAAGGCCTCAATTTTCCCTATTACTTTTCTTATGTTGGTTATTTTGTTTTCCAGTCTTTTTTTCCAGGGGGGGGGGTCGTTTCTGTTTCTTTTTGTTTATTTTGTGTAACATTTAATTTTTTATTTTTTGTTTCAGGTCTGACAGTGTCGATTACCGTAGCCGCAGCGCAGTACACAAGCTCGTGAATATCAGTAATGGACTCACATCGTTCAACATAGCGGGTGTGGATATGGTTAATTGAGGTCACAGCGTTTTTATCACAGGTGAGTACCCAAGTTTTCTTAGGACAGGCCTTTGACATGGGTCTGTTCGTTGATAAGTAAACAGAAGTTCATTGAGTTTTTTTTCCAGACTGTCATCATGCATCGGTCCTACAACTGGCTCCTCGAGGGATTCCGGTTCCAGTTGGTTTGCAGTGCCCACTGCTTTTGGGTTGATCGTCGTATTATTTGATGGTATATCGTCTTGTTGTGGTGCCATTAGTGCATCGACCTCGCTTCGCAGGGTCTGAATTTCGGCCTCAGATATTGCTTTCCTGCGCATGATTGATCTTAATTGGTCGGAGAGTCTTTGTGCAGTTATCTGTGGGTTGGGATATATTTCGTGCCATACTCTGTGGAGTCCGTCTCGGTAAAGTGTTTTTTGTGTTTCGTTTTTTGTTGCTTGGAGGTACGCGCGTACGAGGTTAATGTTCATCTCTCTTGTCCAGCGCGTACGCCCTCCTGGTCGAGCCGGGTCGACGGGTCGCTGAGAGTCAGCGTCCAAGTCTTCGGCTTGTTCTTCATTATTCCTAGGACTTCTGGGCCTTACGGTTTCGTTTCGCAGAGTAGTGCCGTTCGCTTCACTTTCATCTGCTAGGGCTTGGTCAGGTCTTCCCCCAGATGTAAGCCCAGCATCGGGGGCGGGTTCCGAGGCTTCTTCATTATCGAGAGCATTTCGAAATCTCATAGCTGAATGGATTGCTAGTCCAGACAGCTAGTTGGGTACCTTTTTAGCATCCCCCTACCACTATAGTGGTCGTACCCGAAGGGTTAAGCTCTGATCCACAGCCGCCCCTAACCTGGAGTACAGTCGCTGTTGGCAGGCCGGTCAATATGACTCAGACGCCTGCTCGCAAGACACAGCTCATATGCCTCGAAGTGTGCAATGAGCCAGTGGCTTTTCTTGCGCCCCTTTAAAGCAGGGACTACTGAGTAGGGTGCACTACCCTTGTGCATGTACATTATTTCTAGGTCTTTTTCTCTTATTCGTGTGGTCCCTGACCTTTTAGGGGTATTGTGGGGGGGCAGGGCTCTCACTACCTGCCGGGAGGATAGTGTAGGTCATTCCCCCCGATGACAACTGGGGAGGCGGTGTCGTCACTCACCGTTCACAAGCATCTGTCACCTGCTTGATACCCCTGCCTTATTATTATTATTATTATTATTATTATTTTTTTTTTTATTATTTTTTTTTTTTTTATTTTTTTTTTTGTGGTGGCCTTACTTGCGGTCTCGCGGCTCCGACTCACACGGGTGCAAGTAGGCCAGATGGTCCGTTACCGTTTCTACTCCCCACCAACCGCGGGGTTAGTAGAAACGGTGTTCCGCATCGTGTGCCCTGAGTAGACGCAATGATCCGAGGATGACTGCTTTCTGCATGTTGCCTGCAAGTTGCTCTGCCCTGTCACGGCAGGCCGGCAAGGTCTTGAGAGCTGAGAGCAGTGTCTGCCGTGCGCCTCCGAAAGCTCCAATTACCAAAACCACTAGCTTGACTGTATAGCCCCGGTACACTCGGCGAAGGTCAAAGAGAAGATCCTGATATTTCGTCCGTTTCTCTTCTTCCTTGGCAATGATGTTCGTCTCGGCAGGAGCCGAGAACTCAATGACATACATAGTTTTGTAATTTTTGTCAAGGAGTACTATATCCGGCTTGTTAGCGTTTACAAGTGTGTGGGGAATGCGAAATTCCAGTATATTCTGGTTCTGTCATTCTCCACGACGGACGGAATATCAGAGGGGACATATGGCAGCACTGGAGCATCATCAACACCGTACGAGTGCCTTAGATGGTAATACAGCACCCGTAACGCTGCGTTGTGTCGATGGATATACGCCGAGACCGCATAGCGCCCGCAAGCGGACAGCAAATGATATAAGGTCTCCGGCGCCCTATGGCAGGCCCTACAACTTGTATCAGGAACCTGTATACCCATCACGCGACTTCGGTGTTCCAAGGTGTTGATGACTCCGTCTTGGCAAGCAATGATAAACCCCTCAGTTTCCGACTTTAATGCACCTGACCTTAAGAATGCAAAGCTTAGCTTTTTGGATAAGCCAGTGTTTTCAATGGTTTTATAGAAAACACTGTGCAATGGCTTATCCATATGTAGACGTAATAAATAGTCTACCTCTGCATTCTTTAAGGTGGTTTTAAGTCTTTGGCAGGTCAACTGTGTAATGGAGTTTTCCTGCCGCCGACTTATGTCGAAAACTATTTGGAGCTCATCTGCTGCTCTTTGTGCTGCTTTAAAAAGAAATGCCCCCACCCCAAATGTTTCATGGTTACGCACCATGCACAGCAGGGGATCCTCGTCTCTGATTACTTCGCACGCGGTACTTAGGACTATTCGTCTGTGTAAACACTCCAAACTTAAGAGTCCACGGCCTCCCTGATAACGTGGGAAGTAAAGCCGTTGGACAGACGCCTTAGGATGATGGCTTCGGTATCGAGTCATCATCTTGCGGGTTTTCACGTCAATTTCACGCAACTCGTTCACGTTCCACTTAATGACTCCAAAGGAGTAAGTGATTATAGGGACGGCAAGCATATTTGTAGCAGCGACTTTGTTCTTTCCAGACAACTCTGAATTCCAGATTTGTCTTAGTCGTTGCTGATACTTGTCGCGAAGAGACCCTTTTATTGCTACACTATCATGGATGTGTCCCTGGGGAACACCCAGATAGGTGTAGGTCTCTCCGGCATCCAGATGTCGTAGGATGCTCCCATCTACAAGTTGCGCGTCCTCGGCGTGATCCGCATGGCGTCCTTTCTTAAGTTGAACCGTCGCACACTTATCCAACCCAAACTCCATCCCGATCGCATGAGTATACTCCTGTACTACCCGAAGAGCTTGGTCGAGGTCTCTCTTCGTCGACGCGTAGAACTTAAGGTCATCCATATAAAAGAGGTGAGTAACCTTATGGGTTCTACGGCCAGGAGCACCGCACATGTATCCCTTTGTGTTCCGCAAAGCAACGGATAACGGAAGTAGCGAGACGCAAAAGAGGAGTGGGCTGAGGGAATCACCCTGAAACACTCCCCGTCGGAATGACACCAATTCAGTCGACACCTTTGCGTTACCCGTACATATGGTAAATCGGGTCTTCCAAAATGGCATCATTCCTGAAATGCATCTCGCTATGGGATCTGGCACCGCAAGGCCTCTCAAAAGGTGAATAATAAGTTCATGAGAAGTTGTGTCAAAGGCCTTACGGTAATCAATCCAGGTCATCAAAAGGTTTCGCTTGTATGGAAGGAGTCCTGTGTGACACATCGGTCTATTAGAAGGTTCTCCTTGCAGCCGGCTACGCCTTTCTTTGACCCTCGCTGCTCGTATACTCCACTAAACACGGGACCCATGGCTTGGAGTATCCGCTGGTACAAGAGTCGCGTAAAAATCTTGTAACAGGCGTTTAAACATGTTATCGGGCGATAGTTCTTTGGGTCGGACAAGTCTCCGTTCTTGGGGAGAAGGACGGTTCGCCCCTCAATAAACCAGGGAGGGATTGGCTGCCCCTCATTAACCCAGGAGTTAAAAATTCGGGCAAGGGCCTCATGGGTTGATGGAAATTTTTTCCACCAGTAGGTGTTAATTCCATCAGGCCCAGGGGCAGCAAAGTTCTTAGCACCCGTAAGAGCACTTCGAACTTCCTCCACGGTTATTGGTGGGCACAGTTGCTCAGGTGGTGGAAACCCCCTCACAAAGGTTTCAAACTGTGCCAGGGCTGGTGTGTTTACGTTGAGCGGCCGAGTTACCTCGTAAATACCCCTCCAGAAGTTTTCCACCCTCTCAGCGGTCGGAGGATCGTTAATAATCCTCGGCGGCGCCTGAAATAGGCGACTGGGGTTTTCGAAAAATAATTTATTTTCCGAAATACCCCTCGCCCGCCGAATTAGATTTTGTTTGGCAGTCACTAACATCCGTATCCTTTCGCAGCACTGCTGCTTGATGGTCTGCAACAGTGCTTCGTTCAGTGTGTGGTGGGTGCGTCGCAGGTTGGCCGCTATGCGGCGCACTTTTGGCGTAAAAGGCCTGCCTGCCAATTTGTATTCCACCACACACTGTATACGGGATGCGTGCTGCCTTGCTGAGAGGATTTTTGCTTCCATCCATTATTATTATTATTATTATTATTATTATTATTATTATTATTATTATTATTATTATTATTATTATTATTATTATTATTATTATTATTATTATTATTATTATTTCGATAATCACTGCAAGCAGGTAAGTAGATCGGGTATGGCTCATTTCTGAGCAAGTAGTCCGAATCTTCACTAATTTCCCTTTTCTTTATGTAGAACAGTTAAGTGTTTTGCGCGCAATATGACAGCTTCCCAGAATAGCTATTTTTTGGAGAGTGATATAGAGTTTGGCAGGTAAGTTGAGCTGTTTGAGGTAAGTGTGTAACTTTATAGGTATTTCTCCAGTTGCCCCTACTACAATTGGTATAATTGTCACTTTTTCCTGATTCCAGAGTGTTTTAACTTCTGCGGCCAAAGGTAGGTATTTTCGGACCTTTTCTCTTTGTTTTTCAGATACGTTGTGGCCAGCCGGTACTGCAATGTCAATAAGGTAGGTATTTCTATTATGTTTGTCTTGAAATATAATGTCTGGTCTGTTGTTTTCAATTGTATGGTCTGTCTGGATTGGTCTGTTCCAGTATACTTTGTGACTTTCACTTTCCAATACTGACTCTGGTCGGTATTTATAGTAAGGTTGCATTTCAGTGAGAATACCAGCATCAATGCAGAGTTTTTGATGTACTACTTTTGCAAGGTTGTCATGTCTTTTCAGGTATTCAGAGGGTGCTAGGATTGAGCAGCCTGTTAAAATGTGTTCTATGGTTTCAGATTTGGTATGACAGAGCCTGCATTTGTCGTCAGTTACAGTTGGATCTTGGATTATAAACTTTCTGTAGTTTAGGGTTGGTATTACTTGATCTTGTATGCCCATTATGAATCCCTCAGTTTCTGCAAACAGGTCGCTGTGTTCTAACCATGCGATTGATGCTACCTCGTCGATCCCTTCGGTGTAGAGAAGTGCTGGGAACCTTCCATGCAATGCCTTTGATTTCCATTGCTGTATTCTTTCTTCAGCGCTCATCGTCAGACGGAGAGGTTTGTAATTATTGTCAGCCAAATTGAGTGGAGTGTAACCTTTGTCAGCTTTTGATATTTTTTCATGATAAGGTGATGTTATACTTTTATCAAAGAAAAATTTTCTAAGGCCTTCAATTTGCTTCAAAAGAGCATCGTGTAAATCTACAACTCCCCTTCCTCCTCTTGCTCGTGGTAGATAGAACCTTTCAACTGCACTTTTTGGATGGCGTGCTTTGTGCTTTGTAAACTGAACCCTTATAAGTCTGTTCAGATTCTCGATATCGGTATTGGACCATTTGATTATACCGAAGCTGTAGGTTATGACAGGTATGGCATATGTATTAATCGCTTTAACTTTATTCTTTGCGGAGAGTTGAGTTTTTAATACTGATTTTAGTCTTTCAATCATTTTCGTTCTCAGTGCATCTTTCATAATGGAGTGTTTAATTCCTCTTGCTTGGTCTAGTCCTAGGTATCGGTAATTTTCATCTTTCGACATATTTTCCACGAGTTGATCTTGAGTTAGGTTAAATCCAGCGTGATCTTCCCATACTCCTCATTTCATAGCACTGATCTTACATTTATCTAAGCCAAATTCCATTGCTGTGTCTTCACTATATTTGTGGATAGTCTTAAGTAGTATATCTAATCCCTCCTTAGACGAGGATGTAAGCTTAATGTCGTCCATGTAGGCTAGATGATCAATTTTATGGCCATTTTGTAACTTATATCCCCGATCTTTTTTGTTTAGTGCGTTTGAGAGAGGAGTGAGAGTCATACAGTACCACAGAGCACTCAGAGCGTCACCTTGAAATATACCTCTTCGGATACTCACACTGCCCATACTGTTTGTTTTGTCATTGCACTTCTTCTGTAGGTTGGTTTTCCATTTCGGTAATATGCTGTGCAAAAGGTTTACAATCGATGGGCTGATTTTGTATAATTGAAGTATTTCAATGAGCAGTGTATGAGGGACGCTATCAAATGCCTTTTTGTAGTCTATATAAGCTACATATAGGTTCTTTTTTTTCTATTTTGCTTCTTCATCCATTAATGTGTCTATCGCCAGTTGTTCTTTACATCCTCTGCTTCCCTTTCTGCATCCTTTTTGTTCTTCCGGTAGTAAGTTGGTTTTATCTAGATGAAGGTATATTTGATTGCAAATTATTGACGTCAGTATTTTGTATATAGTTGGTAAACAGGTGATAGGTCGATACTTGGCAGGATCTTTTACTGATGGGCTAGTCTTTGGAAGGAGATGGGTAGTTCCCGTTACCATAAATGATGGAATTATGTTGGGATTTTTAAGGCTCTCTGTCAGAAGCTGGGCTAGGCTTCTATGTGTTGTGTGGAATTTCTTTAGCCAGAAGTTATGGATTCCATCTGGCCCAGGAGCTTTCCAATTCGTCGTATTGTTGATAGCTTTATTGACGTCGTCTTCGGTAACGCTGCTAAATACCATAGTTGGAATCTTGTCCACTCTTTTTCTTTCATCGTCCAACCATTTAGCTTTTCTGTTATGTACCTTTGGATTTTCCCAAATATTAGCCCAGAATTTTTGGGTCTCTTCTGGGTTAGGTGTTTCGTCATTGTCACTTTGTTTATTTTGTGTAAGTGATCGATAGAATTGCTTTTGATTGGCGCGGAAGGCATTATTGTGTATTCGCCTATTGTAAGCGTTTTTGTGGCGTCTTAGTCGAGTGGAATACACTAGCAGTTTTTGTTTTAGTTTATCCAGAACTTCTATGTTGGTTTGGTTGTCTTTATCTCCATATCTGCTTACGATTTGTTTTGCTTTGTTTTTCAATTTGTTAGTTGGCTCTTTTAAGTTTTTAAGTTGTGTAAGTTGCCCTATTGCTTTTGTGGTTTCCGCTATGTTTTTCTCTAGCCTTATTTCCCATCCTCGCTTTCGATCTTTTTTGTCTTTTGAGGTTTTTGGAAGAGCTTGTTTATGTAGCTGTAATACAGCATGTGCTCCTGAGTATATAAGGTCATGAAAATCGTTAAAGGTATGTATATCATCTACCTTTTCTGACATTGCATGGTTAATTTTGTTAAGTATGTTTGTCGTCTCTTTGTTAGTGTTAAGGTGTGGCAGTTTTGGTCTAGCTAGGGGGTCTAGCCCTTGGTATAGAGCAAGGCATCTTTCAAGGCATGCTTTCTCGTTCTCGGCGTCATTTTCATGTTCCTCTGGTACGAGTTGCTGTTCTTGGGGGTTTACTGAGGGTCTCCTTATACCTATTTCAATAGCAACTTCTTTTCTTAGTTGTTCGATTCTCTGCGGTTTGATCCGGTTTTTCGTGAATAGTTGCCGCCTCTGATCTAATATATTCTGTGTTGTCTTTCTTTGTAGTTCTGGGTATTTATCTGTCATCACTCGGTAGAGATCCGCGCTGTAGGGTTTTTTGGAGGTTTCCATTAAGGTTATTTTGAGGTAAGATCGGTAAAGGAATTCGTTCATTTCGTCTGTCCATTTTAACCGCTTCTTACTCTTTTCTGCCTCCTGGGTGGGTCGAGGAATATCCTCGACATCACTTTCAGAGGTTGGAATTTGTGGTGGGTTTTCTAGTTCCGTTTCCATAGCCGTTGAAGTAGAGGGTCCATTCCGCGGGTCAGTGCCACTTCTTTCACTGATGGCCGCGTCAGGCATAACCGCCGGGCGCCTCCGAACAGGGTCAGCCTGATTCCCTGCCACGCCTGAGTACCGCTTGTGTCTAGTGTTTACAGCAAGGGACACTTCTCACACTATATGGGTTGCTAACCCATGCAGTGGTGCTGGTTTTTGTCCACCCCGGGTATTTTATTTCCCCGTTACCCGTCAGCCTTTTTTTTAAAAAGCTAACGAGCGTACCTCATCGCTAGAGGCGGCCCCCGATAGCAGGTCCAGCAACTGCCACGAGTTATTATTATTATTATTATTATTATTATTATTATTATTATTATTATTATTATTATTATTATTATTATTATTATTATTATTATTATTATTATTATTATTATTATTATTATTATTATTATTATTATTATTATTATTATTATTATTATTATTATTATTATTATTATTATTATTATTATTATTATTATTATTATTATTATTATTATTATTATTATTATTATTATTATTATTATTATTATTATTATTATTATTATTATTATTATTATTATTATTATTTTTTTTTTTTTTTTTTTTCCTCCTTTGCAGGGCTGTTTAACAACGTGGGATTCAGGATCATTCACGTTGCTTTCAATTTGCGATTCTTTTAACAGGATTGTGCCATTACATGTCCTCAGGTAAGTTTAGAGTTTTCCTGACAATTCGGCACGTTTCCAGGATGACAGACTTTTGCATTTCAAGAAACACATCTTTGTAATTTATTTTTAAACTTTCGATGTATTTTTTTAAGTTTTTCGTTGCTAATCCGGTTTCAGATATGACTATTGGCAGAATTTCAACTTTTTTTAAACTGTTGATAATTTTGAATTCTTCTGCCAGTTCAAAGTATTTACTAACTTTGTCCCTTTCTGTTTTATTTGGGTTGTGATCGTTCGGGTGAGCGACATCTATAAAGAATCCAATCTTGTCCTGTTTGTTAAGAAGCACTATATCTGGTCGATTGTTTGCCACAGTTTTGTCGGTTTGTATTGTTGTGTCCCAATATAGGCGGTATTTAGTATTTTCAAGAATGGGAAAGGGTACATATTTGTAATATCGCTGTTTTTCTTCTTTCAGGTTACACATAATTGCCAGCTCTTGATGAATTATATTCGCCGTCAGATTGTGTCGTTGGAGGTATTCTGTTGGCGCAAGGTAAGTGCATCCTGAGATAACGTGCTCTATCGTTTCCGCGTGTCTGTTACACAATCTGCACAAATCATTATCTAGCTGTACTCCATGTACAAACTTAATGTGATTTTTTGTCGCAATTACATTGTCTTGTATTGCTACCATAAATCCTTCCGTTTCTCCAAATAGGTGTCCCTTCCGTAGTCACCCAGTTGAAGAATCAAGATCAGCATCAGAAAGCTTATTGGGAAATCGGCCGTGTAATGGTTTAGAAAGCCAAGCAGTCTTCAGTTCAGCCAAAGTTAGTACAGGAACATCCTCATTGGCAGACAGATTGACTGGTGAGTAGTGATCCAGCTCATAAATTATCTTATGAATCTCTGATTCCTCTGTTTTGATTTTAAAGTACCTTTTTAGTTTATTTATCTGCCTCTGATACAAAGTTCTAAGATCTAGCAGGCCTCGTCCACCCATGCTTCGAGTCATATACAGCCGTTCAGTACAAGCTCTTGAATGGTGTATGTTGTACTTTGTCAGTTGTACTCGGATCGATCTATTTGCAGCTTCAAGTTCAGTTTATGACCACCCAATAACCCCAAAGGAATACGCTATTGCCGGTACTGCCCATGAATTAACAGCCTTTATTTTATTTTTTGCAGTAAGTTCTGTACGAAGAATGCTGGAGACTCTGGTTTCTAGGATTTTATTTAATTTTTCTTTTGCTAGTTTTCGATCTATTATTAGCCTTTGTTCGTATCCTAGGTACTTGTAATTGTCTTTGTTTATATATCGAATATTGTCATTTTCAAGATTATCAAATTCCTGGGGTTTTCCTTTGCGAGCTATTAATTTAGCACATTTATCCAATCCGAATTTCATTTTAATGTCGTTGCTAAATGTTTCCGTAAGGCTAATTAATCGATTTAGATCTTTCTCTGTTGGAGCGTAGAGCTTCAGATCATCTACATAGAACAGATGGGATATGTTATAACTCTGCTCAGCATTTTTGAGTTTATATCCCAGACTTGATTGACAGAGAGCTCTAGATAGCGGATTAAGACTGAGGATAAACCACAGCGGGCTAAGTGAATCTCCCTGGAAAATTCCGCTTTGTATGTTTATCTCCTCGGTTGTTAATTGTTGTTTAGGTGTATTAACAAGCAGCTTTGTTCTCCAGGTTCCCATACATGTTTTAAGAAACTCTACAATCTCTATTATTATTATTATTATTATTATTATTATTATTATTATTATTATTATTATTATTATTATTATTATTATTATTATTATTATTATTATTATTATTATTATTATTATTATTATTATTATTATTATTATTATTATTATTATTATTATTATTATTATTATTATTATTATTATTATTATTATTATTATTATTATTATTTTCAGGTTCCACAGGTCTTCCTGGTTAGAGCTTCTCTCCGGTACTTGCGTACAAGGATTCGAAGTGGGGTCTACGGTATAGGTAAGTATTTTCAAGGTAAGTTCAGAACTTTACGTACGATTCCAGTAGTTTCTATCAGAGTGATTTTTTGCATTTGACTAACTAGATTTTCTTTTATTTCCAGGGTTTTGAGGCCATCGAGTGTTGCTGACGGTACTTCCCCAGTAGCTCCGAAGATTATTGGCACAATGGTGACTCGATCTTGGTTCCACATGTCTTTGATCTCATTTGCTAATGGCAAGTATTTGTTTATTTTTTCTTGGTATTTTCGTTGAGTGTTTGTGGGCAGCGGGATTGCCATGTCTATGATGTACGCTTGTTTTGTTTGTTTGTTCACAAGCACCATATCTGGTTTGTTATGTGGTATATGTACGTCCGTGATTATTTCTCTGTTCCAATATAGCTTGTAGTTCTCATTTTCATTCACAGAGTCGGGTTTTAGCTTATAGTACGGGGTGTGAGGTGCGTCAGGTTTTATTTTTTTTAGAAATTCCTGGTATATGACTTTTCCTACGTTGTCGTGCCTTTTTGTGTATTCGTTGGGGGCTAGTACTGTGCAACCGCTCACTATGTGATCTATCGATTCTGTTTGTTCTCCACACATTCTACATTTATCTGTTTCTATGCGTTGTTTCATTATGTGTTTTTGGTAATTGCGTGTGGCAATTACTTGATCTTGGATAGCCATGACAAACCCTTCTGTTTCTGGGAACAGCTGTCCCTTCTTAAGCCAGTCCAGTGATGCTTTTTCATTGATGTGGGCCTGCTTGAGTAATGCAGGATATCGTCCATGTAATTCTTTGCTAAGCCATTTTTCCCTGTGATTTATGGATTCTTCTTCAGGTAATTGTCTGCTTTGTAGGTTCAGGGGCGTTATTTTATTGTCTTTGTTTACTATTGCTTTGTACAGTCCGGTCTCTTCCGCTTTTTTGTGAAAGTAGGTTCTTAGGTTTTTTATTTGTTTCTTATGTAGTTCTTCAATGTTTAACACTCCCCATCCTCCTTGCTCTCTGGGAAGGTGAAATCTTTCCATAGAGCTTCTTGGGTGGTGGAACCTGTGTTTAGTGGCTACAGTTCATATTGTGCGGTTAAGTTCGGTTAGCTCTGTTTGTGTCCACGATATGATGCCGAGGCTATATGTTAGGATTGGGATTGCATAGGTGTTGATTGCCTTCACCATATTCCTTCCACGTAGCCTCGTCCTCATTATCATTTTGAGCCTTTGTTTGAGATTGCATCTAAGGTGTTCTTTGGTTTGTTTCTGATCTATCCCACGTGCTTGCTGGTATCCCAAATATTTGTACAGCTCGTCCTCTTCCATTCCTTCTATCACTCCAGCATCCTCTCCCATTTCTACTCCTTGATGTTTCCTCCATTTCCCTTTTTCCATGACATTGATGCGACATTTGTCTAGGCCAAATGTCATGTTAATGTCTTCACTGAACTTTTTTATTATTTGGATGTTTTTTTTCAGGTCTTCGTTGGATGACGCATATGTTTTGAGATCGTCCATGTATAGGAGGTGGGTAAGTATTTTGTTGTTTTCTAACTTTACACCTTTATTTTGTTCTTTTAGTGTGGAGGAGAGCGGGTTGAGAGCCAGGCAGAACCATAGCGGGCTTAGAGCGTCTCCCTGGAAAATTCCGCACTGTATAGGTATATCTCCGATTACTTGTTGCTTATTTTTAGCTGTGATTGTTAATGTGGTTTTCCATGTGTTCATTGCCTTTTCTAGGAGTTTTATTATTTGCGGGTCAATCTTATATAGTTCCAGTACCTCCAGCAGCCAAGTGTGTGGTACGCTGTCAAAGGCTTTCTGGTAATCTATATATGCAGTGTAAAGATCTTTTTTCTCTTTCTTTGCGTTTCCTGTTATTATGGCATCGATTACCAGTTGGTCTTTGCATCCTTTTGCTGACTTTGTGCATCCCTTTTGCTCTGTTGCCAAGAGTTCGTTCTCGGTTAGGTGCTTATATATTTTTTCAGCTATAACTCCTGTCAGTAACTTATAGAGTGTTGGGAGACATGTAATTGGGCGATATTTACCAGGGTTCTTGCTCGTAGGTGACGTTTTTGGGAGAAGATAAGTAATTCCTTGTGTCATAAATGTTGGTAGTTCAGTCCGGTTTTCCAGTATGTCTGTGAAGATGTCGGCGATTTTTTTGTGTGTGCTTTTGAATTTTTTGATCCAGAAGTTTTGTATTTTATCAATGCCTGGAGCTTTCCAGTTTTTGCTCTTTTTGATCACCTTCTCGAGTTCTTCCAGTACTACTGTGTGGTTAATCATTCTCCTCTTGTTTGTCATCCTTTCTTTTTCTTTCGTTATCCATTTTGCTTTCTTTTTGTGTTGTTTTGGGACGGCCCATATGTTCTTCCAATAGCCCTTTGTGTCTTCCCTCCCTGGTTGTTCGTCTTCTTTGTTATTTGTTGTGGATTTAAGTTGTCTGTAGAACCTTCCCTCGTTATCCTCGAATTGGTTGTTGTCCTGTCTTCGCTGGCGACTTTCTTTGAATCTTCGGAGTCTTTTAGCTCTGGCCGCTAATTGTTGCTTGAGTAGATCGAGTATTTCTTGGTTGGTGTTGTTACTTTCATTTTTGTATTTGTTTATCAGTTTTTTTGTTTTTCGTTTAAGTTTTTCGCTTGCTGTGTTTCTGCTAGCTTGCTCTATTTGTCCTATATGTTTTCTAAGTTCCTCGATTCGTTTAATGAGTCGTCTTTCCCAAGGTGGTTGAGATTCTGTTGAGGTCGAGGTGTCTTCTTTGGGTTTATTTTTTATTTGTTGGTTTATTTCAATCGTGGTCATTGCGCCAACGTAAATAATTGTGTGGAGGTCAAGGATATTGTGTGCATGGTTGATTTTTTCTGCTATTGTGTTATTTATGAGGGTTATTGTTTGCTTTGTGTTTTTATTTGTCTTTAGCTTAGGTATTCTTGGCCTCATTTCTGGTAGGGTTCCGTTGTATTTCATGTATATCTCATCGAACTTTTCTATTACTTGTGCTTGGCCTTCGTCTATCACATTTACATCCGCGTCTGCTACTGGGGGTTGATTTTCGTTCTGGTCTCGTACTCCTAGTTCAATTTCTGCTTCTCTTTTTATGCGTTGGGCGGTTTCGGGTGTTATTGTTTTTGAGGCCAGTAGTATTCGTCTTTGATCTAGTATATTTTGCACTGTTTTACGCGCAAGTTCAGGGAACTGCTGAGTCATTTGTGCATGCAGTTCTCTGCTGTAACCTGTCTTTTTGGTTTCGAGTTCACTTAGAACAAGGTAGCGTCCGTATAGGAATTCATTCATGGCTGTTGTCCATTTTGTTCGCTGCCTTGGTCTACCCTGTAATGTAGTGGGCTGAGGCGCAGCCTCAGCAACATCTGCATTGTGGATTTCATGTTGCTCTTCATTGAGGGGTTCTTGCGCGTTGGGTATTCGTTGTCCTTGTCCGTTGCCTTGGTCGTTTGCGGTGGGTCTAAGGCGGTTCCGACCCGGGTCCAGCTGCCCCGGCCCGCCTGAGTATCTCTTATTTCTTGTGTTCACAGCAAGAGAGTTTCACGCTAGATGGGTTGCTAACCCATGTAACGGTGCTGGTTTTTGTCCACCCCGGGTATTTTATTTCCCCGGTACTCTCCAGTTTTTAGGCTGGCGAGCATACCCCATCGCCAGGGGCAGCCTCCGATAGCAGACCAGCAACAGCCACGGATTTTTTATTATTATTATTATTATTATTATTATTATTATTATTATTATTATTATTATTATTATTATTATTCTTATTATTATTATTATTATTATTATTATTATTATTATTATTATTATTATTATTATTATTATTATTATTATTATTATTATTATTATTATTATTATTATTATTATTATTATTATTATTATTATTATTATTATTATTATTATTATTATTATTATTATTATTATTATTATTATTATTATTACTATTATTATTATTATTATTATTATTATTATTATTATTATTATTATTATTATTATTATTATTATTATTATTATTATTATTATTATTATTATTATGATTATTATTATTATTATTATTATTATTATTATTATTATTATTATTATTATTATTATTATTATTATTATTATTATTATTATTTTTTTTTTTTTTTTTTTGTCACGTGTTTATACGGTCTTTCCTTCTTACAGCCGGTGAGGTCAGTCACAAGGCTTGTAGAAGTATGTTTAATTTTCCAGATCCTTTGCAGGTTTATTCAACACTTTTCGAATGACGTTGCATGTTCCGAGAATCGCTGCTTTTTGGAGTTCATTGTGGATGCCATATGGCATCTCTAGCATATTTAGGTATTTCTTCAGGTTCTTCGTTATTTCTCCAGTGGCTCCTACAACTATTGGCACAGTTCTCACGGTCTCCGCTTGCCAGGTTTTTCTCATGTCTTCACATAAGGCTCCGTATTTGTCTATTTTTTCTTTCTCTTTTTTAATGATATTCGCGGGAGCAGGAACGGATATGTCTACTAATGTAATTGTTTTGCTTTGTTTGTCGTAAATTACAATATCGGGTCTGTTGTGCGTTACTTCTTTATCCGTTTGAATTTCGCGGTCCCAATATATCATGAACGCATTGTTTTCTGCTTTGCTTATTGGGCTGTATCTGTAGTAAGGTGTCTTTTCTTTGATAAGTTTGAGCTTGAAGCAAAGCTCCGCGTGCAATATTTTTGCAACGTTGTTATGTCGATTTGTGTATTCCTTTGGTGCCAGAACTTCACAAGCGCTTATAAGATGCTCTACATTTTCATGTGCTTTATTACACATGCGGCATTTTGTGGTTTGTACATTCGAGTCTTTAATGATAAACTTAAGATATGATCTGGTGGCTATCACTTGATCTTGGATAGCGAAAAGGAATCCCTCGGTCTCAGGGAAGATTCCTCCTCGTGAGAGCCAACTCAGTGTCGCCGCTTTTTCAGTCTGTTCGTTGTTTAGTGTGTTGTAATATCTTCCATGTAGCTCTTTTCCTTTCCACGCGTCTTCAATTGTTTTGTAAGTATAATTGCAGTCTGGTTGAAAGTCTTGATCGCACAGATTTAGAGGTGTAAGTTTCTTATCTATCTTAGTTATGGCTTTGTGGATTGGTGAATTATTAGTTTTGGAGTAAAAATATTTTCTTAATTGCTCTATTTGCTTTTTACATCTGATTCGAAAATCGGTGATTCCCCTTCCTCCTGCACTTCGCGGTAGGTGAAACCGTTCCTTGCAGGCTTTAGGGTGATGCATGCGATGTTTTGTGAAAGCAACTCGTGATATTCTATTGAGCTCATCTAGCTCTGTGACTGACCACGGGACTACTCCAAAGCTGTAGGCTATGACTGGTACTGCATATGCATTGTAGGCCATTGCTATATTATGGGCTGATAGCTTTGATTTCAAGATCAGATTTGTTCTAATTTTGAATTTCTCAACAAGTTTTTCTTTAACTTCTTTGTTTTCTATTCCTCTTGATTGTGCAAATCCAAGATATTTGTATGTCTCATGGCGTTCCATGCTAGTAACGACTTCGCCTCCGGCTGCCTGTGTGAGTTTGTATCCGTCTGTTTTGTACCATTTCCCATGTCGCAAACTATTGGTTTTGCATTTGTCTATTCCAAACTTCATTCTGATATCGGTCGAGAATGTCTCAATACATCGTAACTGTTGCTTGAGTTCCTGTTCGGATACCGAGTACAGCTTAATGTCATCCATATACATCAAATGTGTTAGTTTTGTGGTATTGTTGAGTTGGTAGCCACATTTAAGGTTGTTAAGAGCTGTAGAAAGCGGGTTAATTGCTAAGCAGAACCATAATGCGCTTAGTGCGTCGCCTTGAAAGATTCCACGTTGGATGCTGACTTGAATGTTGCTTATATCTCTCCCGATACTTAGTTCTGTCTGCCATTGCGTCATCATGTTTCTTAGTAGTTCAACGATTGTGGGGTTAATTTTGTATATATTAAGACATTGTATCAGCCAAGAGTGAGGTACACTATCAAACGCTTTCTGGTAGTCAATAAAAGCAGTATGAAGGTTCTTTTTGTTTTTGATAGCATGCTGTGTTACTGCTGTATCTATGGCTAATTGTTCCCTACATCCTTGTGCTTTCTTTCTACATCCTTTCTGCTCTTCAGCTAGAAGGTCATGGCTAATTAGATGATCGTAGATTTTGTTACAAATTACTCCGCTTAGTATTTTGTACATTGTGGGTAGACAGGTTATTGGTCTGTATTTTGCCGGATCTTTTGTTGGTTGGCCTGTTTTAGGTATCAGATATGTCACGCCTTTTGTAAGTAGATCGGGAACAGTGTTAGGGTTTTCTAGAAAGGCATGGAAGAAACCGGCTAGCTTGGACCATATTGACTTAAACTGCTTTAACCAGAAATTCTGAATCTTATCAGGACCAGGGGCTTTCCAGTTGGCAACTTTTGCTAGGATCTCTTCAATGTCTTTATCTGATATTTCAGGCGGTAACATCAATGGTATTTTTTCTCTTGATTTGTTTTCAATTTTTATCCAATCAGCGGAGACTTTGTGCCTGACAGGGTTCTCCCAGATGTTTCCCCAAAAGTTCTTTGTTTCATGTGTGTCGGGATAATCAGCATGTTCATCAGTTTCCTTTTTGTTGGAAATGTTTCGGTAAAAACCACGCTGATCCTGACTAAACATCTTGTTGTCTCTCCGTCGTTGGTAAGCTTCCCTGTATCTTCGTAGTCTGCTCGAAAATACTTTAAGTCGTTGTTTCAGAAAGTCTAAAATATCCGCAGGCAACCGGTTGTTATCATTTTTGTGATGATTGATTATTCGCAGGGCACCATTTTCTACTCGCTGGCTGTGTTTTGATGGTCTGATAAACTCCGTGAGAAGCCCTATGTCCTTTCTAAGATCATTAATTCTTCGCTCTAGTCTAACCTCCCATTGAGGTTTTCGTGGGCCAACTGTCTCGCAGTTGTTACTTTCTCTGTGTGCAAGCGACTTCCCACAGAGTTTCGCAGTAGCCATCGCTGCTGAGTATACAAGAGTGTGTAGTTCTTCAATACTTTTGCATTCCTGATTTTTGGTTCGAAGTATGCTGTCGATGTTCTTGATTTTTACCCTGGTTTTGCGGTCATTTCTTATTTTTGGAATACTAGGTCTTGAGGCCGGGTCCATTCCCGTGTATTTATCTAATGCCTCTAAAAGTGCATCTAGTGCTTCCTGGTTTTCTCCTATGTTTTCCTCATCTTGTGTAGCTTGTCTTTGTGTCTGTGGTTCATTTTGTTGTGTAGCGATTCCAAGTTCTATTTCTACTTCGATCCTTATATTTTTTATCACGTCCGGATCGAGTCTGTTTTTTACAAAGAGCTGTCTTCTTTGGTCCAAGATGTTCTGAACAGTTTTATTTCTCAGCTCTGGGAATTTTGTTGTCATCTCTCGGTAGAGTCGTTCAGCGTATGGTGTCGAAATCGTCTGCATTTGCGTGATAAACAGATAAGTGCGATAAATATGCTCGTTCATGGCTTGTGTCCATTTAAATCGCCTTGTTCTGTTTCCTCCTGCAGCGGGTGGAACGGCTTGTTCCACAACGCGATTAGGAGGTGAAACCGTTACGTGATTTGGGGTCCGATTTCCTTGCGTGGTGGTTTCCGTCCGCAGGTCAGTGCCACCTGTCTCACTGGGTCCTGCGTCAGCCTGAACATCTTGGCGGTTCCGAATAGGGCCAGTCTGCAACCCTACCCCGCCCGAGTAGCGCTTTCTTCTAGTATTCACAGCGTTCTACGAGTCACGCTAAGTGGGTTGCTAACCCACGTAGCTGTGTTGCTGGGGTCTGCGGGGTTGCGTCCCGTGGTCCTAAAACCCCCCATGCAGGCGAAGCTGGCTGTACGGGTCTTACGTCGTTACTCGTAGCGGGCAAGACACTGCCGATAGCAGTACCTTATCCGGCCAGACATTATTATTATTATTATTATTATTATTATTATTATTATTATTATTATTATTATTATTATTATTATTATTATTATTATTATTATTATTATTATTATTATTATTATTATTATTATTATTATTATTATTATTATTATTATTATTATTATTATTATTATTATTATTATTATTATTATTATTATTATTATTATTATTATTATTATTATTATTATTATTATTATTATTATTATTATTATTATTATTATTATTATTATTATTATTATTATTATTATTATTATTATTATTATTATTATTATTATTATTATTATTATTATTATTATTATTATTATTATTATTATTATTATTATTATTATTATTATTATTATTATTATTATTATTATTATTATTATTATTATTATTATTATTATTATTATTATTATTATTATTATTATTATTATTATTATTATTATTATTATTATTATTATTATTATTATTATTATTATTATTATTATTATTATTATTATTATTATTATTATTATTATTATTATTATTATTATTTTTATTTTTTTTTTCTCACGTTAGTACGGATACAATCCTTATATACCGGCAGTTTGCACCGCAAGGCATATCGGTAGGTAATATTACTGATTGTGTGCTGGGATGTTTAGCACTTTTCGTATAAGATTACAGGTCCCCAGTATGACAGCTTTCTGAATTTCAAAGATCAGTAAAGGAGGTAGTTCAAGTTCCTGCAGCTTTTTCTTCAAGTTCTTTGGGATCTCTGCAGTAGCGCCGACAATGATGGGAATTGTTTGCACTTTGGTAAGTTGCCATGTTTCTTTTAAGTCTTCACAAAGAGGTAAGTACTTTTCGATTTTTTCTGTGTACTTTTTTTGGATGTTAGCAGCAGCAGGGACTGAGACTTCGACTAAGATGAGCTCTTTTTCGTCTTTCCTGTGGATAACTATGCCTGGCCTGTTGTGCTGAACAGTTCTATCAGTTTGCAGCTCTCTATCCCAGTAAATTTTATATCGCTCATCCTCAACGATTGAGTCCGGGTGGTATTGGTAGTACGGCAGCTTGTTTTGTATTAATCCCAGCTTACAACATATTTCCTGATGTACTATTTTAGCAACATTATTGTGTCTTTGTGTATACTCCCTGGGTGCCAATACTTTACATCCGCTAGTTAGATGCTCAACATTCTCATTTCCCTCTCCACACATACGACAGACTGTTGATGCGATGTTCTCATTTTTGGTTATATATTTTAGGTAAGATCGTGTTGGGATTACCTGATCCTGTATTGCAAACATAAACCCTTCAGTTTCCGGGAAGATGTTGCCCTTATTTAGCCACCCTATGGAAGCTGTTTTATCCAGGTAAGTATTATTAAGCATGTTTGCATATCGCCCATGTAACTCTTTCTCTTTCCATTGGGTTTCCAACGTCAAGAGAGAGTAGTGAGGGTCGCAAACATATTCTGCGTCGCCTAGGTTTAGAGGTGTAAATTTTTTATCCATGCTAACAATTATTCTATGTAGTGTGGAGTGTGTTGCTTTTTGATGAAAGTATTTTCGCATCATCTCAATTTGATCTTTATGTCTTAACCGCATGTCTGTTATTCCTCTGCCTCCTTTAATCCGCGGCAAGTGGAACCTCTCTTTGCATGCTTTAGGATGGTGCTTTCGGTGTTTTGTGAAACGGACTCTGATAGTCCTGTTGAGGTCTTCCAGCTCTGTGATAGTCCAGTTTATCACCCCATAGCTGTATGCCAGGACAGGAACTGCATACGAATTTATCGCAACTGTGGTGTTTGGCGCTGATAGTTGTGATTTTAAAATCTGCGTTATACGTTCTTTGAATTTTTCTTTGAGTTGTTGTTTCATTTCTTGTTCCTGGATTCCTCGTGATTGGGAAAATCCCAGGTATTTATATGTGTCCTGTTTTTGCATGTTTAGAATGGTTCCCCCACCTGATGCCATCGTAAGTTTGTGTCCCTCTGTGTCATGCCATTTTCCTTTGCGCATGCTATTGGTTCTACACTTATCCAATCCAAATTTCATGCGTATGTCATTAGAAAACCGCTCGACACATCTGAGTTGTCTTTTTAAACCAATTTCTGTGGATGAAAATAGTTTTATATCATCCATGTACATCAGATGGGAAAGTTTTGCTTTCCCTTCAAGGTCATAGCCGTTGCCCAATTTATTTATAGCAGTAGAAAGCGGGTTGATGGCAATGCAAAACCAAAGCGCGCTGAGTGCATCGCCTTGAAATATTCCTCGTAGGATTTTAATTTTGATGCATTTGTTCTGCATTGCTTCCCCTCCTATGGTTAATTGTGTTTCCCATTTGCCCATCATTGACCTTAGTAGCTCTATTAGAGCTGGGTGGATTTTGTACATGGACAGGCACTGCAACAACCAGGAGTGAGGAACACTATCGAAAGCTTTTTGGTAGTCTATGAACGCAGTGTGCAGATCGTTCTTTTTTTGTATGGCGTGTTTCGTTGCGGTGTTATCTACAATAAGTTGTTCTCTACATCCCTGGGCGTGTCTTTTGCATCCTTTCTGTTCTTCTGCCAGTTGGTTATTTTCTACCATATGTTTGTAGATTTTATCACAGATTGTGCCACTTAAGATTTTGTATAGCGTGGGCAGGCAGGTGATAGGTCGATACTTTGAAGGGTCTTCTGTACTGAGGAGAGACCAACTGTCAATTTGCAGCTTCGGTCAGGGTTGCCTCGGTTTTGAGGCTAATTTTGACATCGCGACGGAGACAGATATAATCTGCTCCCAGAAAACAGCCTGAGCCCTGGATTTTTTTAAATTGGAAGGAAGTTCACGAGGTATAAAGTCTTAACAAAAAAGTTTCACGGGCAAGACCTCAGAGGTAAAGGTAGCTACGGGGACGCGTTTCTGCCTCATTAGGCTTCATTCAGCCCGAGCATAACCATAAAATGCAATGAGATGAAATGATGATGTGGGTAACTGAAAAAGAAATATGAAATATGGTGTTTACTGAGGAGAGACCAACTGTCAATTTGCAGCTTCGGTCAGGGTTGCCTCGGTTTTGAGGCTAATTTTGACATCGCGACAAAGACAGATATAATCTGCTCACAGAAAACAGCCTGAGCCCTGGATTTTTTTAAATTGGAAGGAAGTTCACGAGGTATAAAGTCTTAACAAAAAAGTTTCACGGGCAAGACCTCAGAGGTAAAGGTAGCTACGGGGACGCGTTTCTGCCTCATTAGGCTTCATTCAGCCCGAGCATAACCATAAAATGCAATGAGATGAAATGATGATGTGGGTAACTGAAAAAGAAATATGAAATATGGTGTTTACTGAGGAGAGACCAACTGTCAATTTGCAGCTTCGGTCAGGGTTGCCTCGGTTTTGAGGCTAATTTTGACATCGCGACGGAGACAGATATAAATTGGAAGGAAGTTCACGAGGTATAAAGTCTTAACAAAAAAGTTTCACGGGCAAGACCTCAGAGGTAAAGGTAGCTACGGGGACGCGTTTCTGCCTCATTAGGCTTCATTCAGCCCGAGCATAACCATAAAATGATGATGTGGGTAACTGAAAAAGAAATATGAAATATGGTGTTTACTGAGGAGAGACCAACTGTCAATTTGCAGCTTCGGTCAGGGTTGCCTCGGTTTTGAGGCTAATTTTGACATCGCGACGGAGACAGATATAATCTGCTCCCAGAAAACAGCCTGAGCCCTGGATTTTTTTAAATTGGAAGGAAGTTCACGAGGTATAAAGTCTTAACAAAAAAGTTTCACGGGCAAGACCTCAGAGGTAAAGGTAGCTACGGGGACGCGTTTCTACCTCATTAGGCTTCATTCAGCCCGAGCATAACCATAAAATGCAATGAGATGAAATGATGATGTGGGTAACTGAAAAAGAAATATGAAATATGGTGTTTACTGAGGAGAGACCAACTGTCAATTTGCAGCTTCGGTCAGGGTTGCCTCGGTTTTGAGGCTAATTTTGACATCGCGACGGAGACAGATATAATCTGCTCCCAGAAAACAGCCTGAGCCCTGGATTTTTTTAAATTGGAAGGAAGTTCACGAGGTATAAAGTCTTAACAAAAAAGTTTCACGGGCAAGACCTCAGAGGTAAAGGTAGCTACGGGGACGCGTTTCTGCCTCATTAGGCTTCATTCGGCCCGAGCATAACCATAAAATGCAATGAGATGAAATGATGATGTGGGTAACTGAAAAAGAAATATGAAATATGGTGTTTACTGAGGAGAGACCAACTGTCAATTTGCAGCTTCGGTCAGGGTTGCCTCGGTTTTGAGGCTAATTTTGACATCGCGACGGAGACAGATATAATCTGCTCCCAGAAAACAGCCTGAGCCCTGGATTTTTTTTAAATTGGAAGGAAGTTCACGAGGTATAAAGTCTTAACAAAAAAGTTTCACGGGCAAGACCTCAGAGGTAAAGGTAGCTACGGGGACGCGTTTCTGCTAACCATAAAATGCAATGAGATGAAATGATGATGTGGGTAACTGAAAAAGAAATATGAAATATGGTGTTTACTGATAATAATAATTTTTGTTAAGACTTTAAACCTCGTGAACTTCCTTCCAATTTAAAAAAATCCAGGGCTCAGGCTGTTTTCTGGGAGCAGATTATATCTGTCTCCGTCGGGATGTCAAAATTAGCCTCAAAACCGAGGCAACCCTGACCGAAGCTGCAAATTGACAGTTGGTCTCTCCTCAGTAAACACCATATTTCATATTTCTTTTTCAGTTACCCACATCATCATTTCATCTCATTGCATTTTATGGTAATGCTCGGGCTGAATGAAGCCTAATGAGGCAGAAACGCGTCCCCGTAGCTACCTTTACCTCTAAGGTCTTGCCCGTGAAACTTTTTTGTTAAGACTTTATACCTCGTGAACTTCCTTCCAATTTAAAAAAATCCAGGGCTCAGGCTGTTTTCTGGGAGCAGATTATATCTGTCTCCGTCGCGATGTCAAAATTAGCCTCAAAACCGAGGCAACCCTGACCGAAGCTGCAAATTGACAGTTGGTCTCTCCTCAGTAAACACCATATTTCATATTTCTTTTTCAGTTACCCACATCATCATTTCATCTCATTGCATTTTATGGTTATGCTCGGGCTGAATGAAGCCTAATGAGGCAGAAACGCGTCCCCGTAGCTACCTTTACCTCTGAGGTCTTGCCCGTGAAACTTTTTTGTTAAGACTTTATACCTCGTGAACTTCCTTCCAATTTAAAAAAATCCAGGGCTCAGGCTGTTTTCTGGGAGCAGATTATATCTGTCTCCGTCGCGATGTCAAAATTAGCCTCAAAACCGAGGCAACCCTGACCGAAGCTGCAAATTGACAGTTGGTCTCTCCTCAGTAAACACCATATTTCATATTTCTTTTTCAGTTACCCACATCATCATTTCATCTCATTGCATTTTATGGTTATGCTCGGGCTGAATGAAGCCTAATGAGGCAGAAACGCGTCCCCGTAGCTACCTTTACCTCTGAGGTCTTGCCCGTGAAACTTTTTTGTTAAGACTTTATACCTCGTGAACTTCCTTCCAATTTAAAAAAATCCAGGGCTCAGGCTGTTTTCTGGGAGCAGATTATATCTGTCTCCGTCGCGATGTCAAAATTAGCCTCAAAACCGAGGCAACCCTGACCGAAGCTGCAAATTGACAGTTGGTCTCTCCTCAGTAAACACCATATTTCATATTTCTTTTTCAGTTACCCACATCATCATTTCATCTCATTGCATTTTATGGTTATGCTCGGGCTGAATGAAGCCTAATGAGGCAGAAACGCGTCCCCGTAGCTACCTTTACCTCTGAGGTCTTGCCCGTGAAACTTTTTTGTTAAGACTTTATACCTCGTGAACTTCCTTCCAATTATTATTATTATTATTATTATTATTATTATTATTATTATTATTATTATTATTATTATTATTATTATTATTATTATTATTATTATTATTATTATTATTATTATTATTATTATTATTATTATTATTATTATTATTATTATTATTATTATTATTATTATTATTATTATTATTATTATTATTATTATTATTATTATTATTAATATTATTATTATTATTATTATTATTATTATTATTATTATTATTATTATTATTATTATTATTATTATTATTATTATTATTATTATTATTATTATTATTATTATTATTATTATTATTATTATTATTATTATTATTATTATTATTATTATTATTATTATTATTATTATTATTATTATTATTATTATTATTATTATTATTATTATTATTATTATTATTATTATTATTATTATTATTATTATTATTATTATTATTATTATTATTATTATTATTATTATTATTATTATTATTATTATTATTATTATTATTATTATTATTATTATTATTATTATTATTATTATTATTATTATTATTATTATTATTATTATTATTATTATTATTATTATTATTATTATTATTATTATTATTATTATTATTATTATTATTATTATTATTATTATTATTATTATTATTATTATTATTATTATTATTATTATTATTATTATTATTATTATTATTATTATTATTATTATTATTATTATTATTATTATTATTATTATTATTATTATTATTATTATTATTATTATTATTATTATTATTATTATTATTATTATTATTATTATTATTATTATTATTATTATTATTATTATTATTATTATTATTATTATTATTATTATTATTATTATTATTATTATTATTATTATTATTATTATTATTATTATTATTATTATTATTATTATTATTATTATTATTATTATTATTATTATTATTATTATTATTATTATTATTATTATTATTATTATTATTATTATTATTATTATTATTATTATTATTATTATTATTATTATTATTATTATTATTATTATTATTATTATTATTATTATTATTATTATTATTATTATTATTATTATTATTATTATTATTATTATTATTATTATTATTATTATTATTATTATTATTATTATTATTATTATTATTATTATTATTATTATTATTATTATTATTATTATTATTATTATTATTATTATTATTATTATTATTATTATTATTATTATTATTATTATTTTGTTTTTTCTCCTTTTCAGGGCTTTTGCTAAAGTGGGATTCTCTTGAATCAGTCACTTTAACCGGTTTTATTGAGGTTTCTCAATTTACGTTTGTGAAGGTAAGTTAAGGGTTTTTCTTACAATACGACAGGTTCCAGTATCACTGATTTCTGCATTGTCGTGAATATTTTTTTATCTGTTGTTGTTGTTGTTGTTGTTGTTGTTATTATTGTTATTATTATTATTATTATTATTATTATTATTCTTATTGTTATTGTTGTTGTTGTTGTTGTTGTTGTTGTTGTTGTTGTTGTTGTTGTTGTTGTTGTTGTTGTTGTTGTTGTTGTAGTTGTAGTTGTTGTAGTTGTAGTTGTAGTTGTTGTTGTTGTTGTTGTTGTTGTTGTTGTTGTTGTTGTTGTTGTTGTTGTTGTTGTTGTTGTTGTTGTTGTTGTTGTTGTTGTTGTTGTTGTTGTTGTTGTTGTTGTTGTTGTTGTTGTTGTTGTTGTTGTTGTTGTTGTTGTTGTTGTTGTTGTTGTTGTTGTTGTTGTTGTTGTTGTTGTTGTTGTTGTTGTTGTTGTTGTTGTTGTTGTTGTTGTTGTTGTTGTTGTTGTTGTTGTTGTTGTTGTTGTTGTTGTTGTTGTTGTTGTTGTTGTTGTTGTTGTTGTTGTTGTTGTTGTTGTTGTTGTTGTTGTTGTTGTTGTTGTTGTTGTTGTTGTTGTTGTTGTTGTTGTTGTTGTTGTTGTTGTTGTTGTTGTTGTTGTTGTTGTTGTTGTTGTTGTTGTTGTTGTTGTTGTTGTTGTTGTTGTTGTTGTTGTTGTTGTTGTTGTTGTTGTTGTTGTTGTTGTTGTTGTTGTTGTTGTTGTTGTTGTTGTTGTTGTTGTTGTTGTTGTTGTTGTTGTTGTTGTTGTTGTTGTTGTTGTTGTTGTTGTTGTTGTTGTTGTTGTTGTTGTTGTTGTTGTTGTTGTTGTTGTTGTTGTTGTTGTTGTTGTTGTTGTTGTTGTTGTTGTTGTTGTTGTTGTTGTTGTTGTTGTTGTTGTTGTTGTTGTTGTTGTTGTTGTTGTTGTTGTTGTTGTTGTTGTTGTTGTTGTTGTTGTTGTTGTTGTTGTTGTTGTTGTTGTTGTTGTTGTTGTTGTTGTTGTTGTTGTTGTTGTTGTTGTTGTTGTTGTTGTTGTTGTTGTTGTTGTTGTTGTTGTTGTTGTTGTTGTTGTTGTTGTTGTTGTTGTTGTTGTTGTTGTTGTTGTTGTTGTTGTTGTTGTTGTTGTTGTTGTTGTTGTTGTTGTTGTTGTTGTTGTTGTTGTTGTTGTTGTTGTTGTTGTTGTTGTTGTTGTTGTTGTTGTTGTTGTTGTTGTTGTTGTTGTTGTTGTTGTTGTTGTTGTTGTTGTTGTTGTTGTTGTTGTTGTTGTTGTTGTTGTTGTTGTTGTTGTTGTTGTTGTTGTTGTTGTTGTTGTTGTTGTTGTTGTTGTTGTTGTTGTTGTTGTTGTTGTTGTTGTTGTTGTTGTTGTTGTTGTTGTTGTTGTTGTTGTTGTTGTTGTTGTTGTTGTTGTTGTTGTTGTTGTTGTTGTTGTTGTTGTTGTTGTTGTTGTTGTTGTTGTTGTTGTTGTTGTTGTTGTTGTTGTTGTTGTTGTTGTTGTTGTTGTTGTTGTTGTTGTTGTTGTTGTTGTTGTTGTTGTTGTTGTTGTTGTTGTTGTTGTTGTTGTTGTTGTTGTTGTTGTTGTTGTTGTTGTTGTTGTTGTTGTTGTTGTTGTTGTTGTTGTTGTTGTTGTTGTTGTTGTTGTTGTTGTTGTTGTTGTTGTTGTTGTTGTTGTTGTTGTTGTTGTTGTTGTTGTTGTTGTTGTTGTTGTTGTTGTTGTTGTTGTTGTTGTTGTTGTTGTTGTTGTTGTTGTTGTTGTTGTTGTTGTTGTTGTTGTTGTTGTTGTTGTTGTTGTTGTTGTTGTTGTTGTTGTTGTTGTTGTTGTTGTTGTTGTTGTTGTTGTTGTTGTTGTTGTTGTTGTTGTTGTTGTTGTTGTTGTTGTTGTTGTTGTTGTTGTTGTTGTTGTTGTTGTTGTTGTTGTTGTTGTTGTTGTTGTTGTTGTTGTTGTTGTTGTTGTTGTTGTTGTTGTTGTTGTTGTTGTTGTTGTTGTTGTTGTTGTTGTTGTTGTTGTTGTTGTTGTTGTTGTTGTTGTTGTTGTTGTTGTTGTTGTTGTTGTTGTTGTTGTTGTTGTTGTTGTTGTTGTTGTTGTTGTTGTTGTTGTTGTTGTTGTTGTTGTTGTTGTTGTTGTTGTTGTTGTTGTTGTTGTTGTTGTTGTTGTTGTTGTTGTTGTTGTTGTTGTTGTTGTTGTTGTTGTTGTTGTTGTTGTTGTTGTTGTTGTTGTTGTTGTTGTTGTTGTTGTTGTTGTTGTTGTTGTTGTTGTTGTTGTTGTTGTTGTTGTTGTTGTTGTTGTTGTTGTTGTTGTTGTTGTTGTTGTTGTTGTTGTTGTTGTTGTTGTTGTTGTTGTTGTTGTTGTTGTTGTTGTTGTTGTTGTTGTTGTTGTTGTTGTTGTTGTTGTTGTTGTTGTTGTTGTTGTTGTTGTTGTTGTTGTTGTTGTTGTTGTTGTTGTTGTTGTTGTTGTTGTTGTTGTTGTTGTTGTTGTTGTTGTTGTTGTTGTTGTTGTTGTTGTTGTTGTTGTTGTTGTTGTTGTTGTTGTTGTTGTTGTTGTTGTTGTTGTTGTTGTTGTTGTTGTTGTTGTTGTTGTTGTTGTTGTTGTTGTTGTTGTTGTTGTTGTTGTTGTTGTTGTTGTTGTTGTTGTTGTTGTTGTTGTTGTTGTTGTTGTTGTTGTTGTTGTTGTTGTTGTTGTTGTTGTTGTTGTTGTTGTTGTTGTTGTTGTTGTTGTTGTTGTTGTTGTTGTTGTTGTTGTTGTTGTTGTTGTTGTTGTTGTTGTTGTTGTTGTTGTTGTTGTTGTTGTTGTTGTTGTTGTTGTTGTTGTTGTTGTTGTTGTTGTTGTTGTTGTTGTTGTTGTTGTTGTTGTTGTTGTTGTTGTTGTTGTTGTTGTTGTTGTTGTTGTTGTTGTTGTTGTTGTTGTTGTTGTTGTTGTTGTTGTTGTTGTTGTTGTTGTTGTTGTTGTTGTTGTTGTTGTTGTTGTTGTTGTTGTTGTTGTTGTTGTTGTTGTTGTTGTTGTTGTTGTTGTTGTTGTTGTTGTTGTTGTTGTTGTTGTTGTTGTTGTTGTTGTTGTTGTTGTTGTTGTTGTTGTTGTTGTTGTTGTTGTTGTTGTTGTTGTTGTTGTTGTTGTTGTTGTTGTTGTTGTTGTTGTTGTTGTTGTTGTTGGTACGGCATCCTTTTTGCTCTTCAGTGAGCACATTGTTCGCTGTAAGAAAGCCGTTTATGCTTTGTGAGATTATCGACGTAATTAGTTTATAAACCGTCGGGAGACATGTGATCGGTCTGTAATTTTTTGGGTATTTTGTTTCATTTGTTTTGGGAATCATATAGGTTATGCCTGTAGTGAGAAAGTCTGGTAGTTCTTCTTCATGTTTTATAATTCGGTTTATCTGTGCTGTTAGGGCGTGTACAACATCCAGTTTTTTCCACCAATAATTATGGATATGATCAATGCCAGGGGCTTTCCAATTATGAGCCTTTTTTAGTGCCACTCTGACGTCTTCTCCCCTTATTAGAATTTCTTCCATTTCAGGTAATTCCTTATTTCTATCTTTTTCCATCTTCAGCCATTTTGCGTCATCCTTGTGTTTTCCCTTGAAATCCCATACTCCAGTCCAAAAAGTTGTGACCTCTTCTTGTGTAGGTAGATCTTGGTTTGCTACACTTTTCTCTTCAAGTTGATTATAGAATACCTTTTCATTTTGGCTAAAAGTTTTATTCTGGGATTTCCTCTTATAGCTCTGGTTATATCGCCTCAGTCTTTTTCCAAGCATCTGGATTTTTTGTTTTATGTTATCTATAAGCCTGGCCAACTCCTGAATGAACTATTCACTTCCTTGTCTAACATTCATTTTCCGCAGGATTTTCTTCACATCTTTTTTAAGTTTTTTGCTGCCATTTCCCCGTAGCCAGGTATTTATTTTTGTAAGAATACTTCTATTTTCGTTGATATTATCCTCTAATCTTCTCTTCCATCGCGGTTCCTTCTTCTCCTTATTTTCATTTTTCAGTTTAACTTTCATATATTCTATGGTCGTAAGTGCCCCCACATAGACGATTGTATGGGTATCTGTTATTGACTGGCCCGCGTTAAGTGTTGCTTGTATCTCACTGTTAATTGATTGAATGGCTTCCGCGGTTCTTTTGTTGGGGCGTATCTTCGAGAGTTTTGGTCTCATCACAGGGTTAATGCCAGAATAAAGCGCTAGGTTTTCGCGAAACTTTGCTACCACTTCTTGGTTTCTTTGTTCTTCTTGAGTACCGTTGGGCTCAACTGTTGCATTGGTTTCTACTGTTTGCGTATTGCTCTGTGTCGCTGCGTCATTATTTGACTGCCTTCTTCCTATGCTCTGTCGCTGATCTCTCTGTATCGTTAACCGCCTTTCTATCCTTATATGCTCAATCTCATCTTTTACCTGCTGTATTTCAATATTACTAAGTAGCTCTTTTGTTTTTATCGCATATAGCTGGTTTGCTACTTGAGATTCTGTTAAATTCATGTCCGGTCTTAATTTCCTCCACTCCAACAACATCTTTTTCCTGTACCCCAGTTTGTTTCGTTCGCAGTTGGTAGCTAGAAAGTAGACGCGCATGACGTCGGTATTATCTCTCACCGTCCATTTTCTTCTTCTGCGCGTAGTTAGGTCCTCAACCTCTGGGGGGGGCTCAGCTTCTTGCAGGCCCAATCCCACTTCTTGAGGTTGCGTACTTTCTTGAGCTTTATCCTGATGACTTTGCCTTCTTATGGTGCCATAACCATGAGAGGTGCCACTCGCCTCACCAGTCTCATGGCCAGGCTGTGACTGCTGACGTGTCCGAGCGGACTCAGCCTGAACATCCGCCACGTCCGAGTATCTATTTCTCCTTGTCCTTACAGCAAGTATATCTTCTAGTGATGCGAGGTGCTGACCCACAAAACCGTTGTACCCCCATTTATCCTTAGAGGCGCCAGGATGTGAGCACGTGTAAATAGAGTAAATGTTTGTGTGGTGTACTTGGGTATGAGCATGTGTGTGTGCTAGGTTAGGTAGGTCCGTCCCATCATGGGGTCCGAGCGACCCCTGGCACCCGACCCCAGGATGGCTCGGCATTTCCAGCGCGCGTGTACTTGTGTTTTAAGGTGTGCGTGAAGGTGTGCGTGGGTAAAGAGTGTGGGGGAAGCTATTCTATTCAGAGGTCCCGCTTCCCGTCGGGGTGTGGCTACAGTTTGTACGGCTTGCCCAGCGTGCTCGTAGCTACTAGATTCATGCCTGGGGCCTGATCCAGCAGACCTGACATTATTATTATTATTTCGATAATCACTGCAAGCAGGTAAGTAGATCGGGTACGGCTCATTTCTGAGCAAGTAGTCCAAATCTTCACTAATTTCCCTTTTCTTTATGTAGAACAGTTAAGTGTTTTGCGCGCAATATGACAGCTTCCCAGAATAGCTATTTTTTGGAGAGTGATATAGAGTTTGGCAGGTAAGTTGAGCTGTTTGAGGTAAGTGTGTAACTTTATAGGTATTTCTCCAGTTGCCCCTACTACAATTGGTATAATTGTCACTTTTTCCTGATTCCAGAGTGTTTTAACTTCTGCGGCCAAAGGTAGGTATTTTCGGACCTTTTCTCTTTGTTTTTCAGATACGTTGTGGCCAGCCGGTACTGCAATGTCAATAAGGTAGGTATTTCTATTATGTTTGTCTTGAAATATAATGTCTGGTCTGTTGTTTTCAATTGTATGGTCTGTCTGGATTGGTCTGTTCCAGTATACTTTGTGACTTTCACTTTCCAATACTGACTCTGGTCGGTATTTATAGTAAGGTTGCATTTCAGTGAGAATACCAGCATCAATGCAGAGTTTTTGATGTACTACTTTTGCAAGGTTGTCATGTCTTTTCAGGTGTTCAGATGGTGCTAGGATTGAGCAGCCTGTTAAAATGTGTTCTATGGTTTCAGATTTGGTATGACAGAGCCTGCATTGGTAGTCAGTTACAGTTGGATCTTGGATTATAAACTTTCTGTAGTTTAGGGTTGGTATTACTTGATCTTGTATGCCCATTATGAATCCCTCAGTTTCTGCAAACAGGTCACTGTGTTCTAACCATGCGATTGATGCTACCTCGTCGATCCCTTCGGTGTAGAGAAGTGCTGGGAACCTTCCATGCAATGCCTTTGATTTCCATTGCTGTATTCTTTCTTCAGCGCTCATCGTCAGACGGAGAGGTTTGTAATTATTGTCAGCCAAATTGAGTGGAGTGTAACCTTTGTCAGCTTTTGATATTTTTTCATGATAAGGTGATGTTATACTTTTATCAAAGAAAAATTTTCTAAGGCCTTCAATTTGCTTCAAAAGAGCATCGTGTAAATCTACAACTCCCCTTCCTCCTCTTGCTCGTGGTAGATAGAACCTTTCAACTGCACTTTTTGGATGGCGTGCTTTGTGCTTTGTAAACTGAACCCTTATAAGTCTGTTCAGATTCTCGATATCGGTATTGGACCATTTGATTATACCGAAGCTGTAGGTTATGACAGGTATGACATATGTATTAATCGCTTTAACTTTATTCTTTGCGGAGAGTTGAGTTTTTAATACTGATTTTAGTCTTTCAATCATTTTCGTTCTCAGTGCATCTTTCATAATGGAGTGTTTAATTCCTCTTGCTTGGTCTAGTCCTAGGTATCGGTAATTTTCATCTTTCGACATATTTTCCACGAGTTGATCTTGAGTTAGGTTAAATCCAGCGTGATCTTCCCATACTCCTCGTTTCATAGCACTGATCTTACATTTATCTAAGCCAAATTCCATTGCTGTGTCTTCACTATATTTGTGGATAGTCTTAAGTAGTATATCTAATCCCTCCTTAGACGAGGATGTAAGCTTAATGTCGTCCATGTAGGCTAGATGATCAATTTTATGGCCATTTTGTAACTTATATCCCCGATCTTTTTTGTTTAGTGCGTTTGAGAGAGGAGTGAGAGTCATACATTTCATGAATGAACCACAGAGCACTCAGAGCGTCACCTTGAAATATACCTCTTCGGATACTCACACTGCCCATACTGTTTGTTTTGTCATTGCACTTCATCTGTAGGTTGGTTTTCCATTTCGGTAATATGCTGTGCAAAAGGTTTACAATCGATGGGCTGATTTTGTATAATTGAAGTATTTCAATGAGCAGTGTATGAGGGACGCTATCAAATGCCTTTTTGTAGTCTATATAAGCTACATATAGGTTCTTTTTTTTCTGTTTTGCTTCTTCATCCATTAATGTGTCTATCGCCAGTTGTTCTTTACATCCTCTGCTTCCCTTTCTGCATCCTTTTTGTTCTTCCGGTAGTAAGTTGGTTTTATCTAGATGAAGGTATATTTGATTGCAAATTATTGACGTCAGTATTTTGTATATAGTTGGTAAACAGGTGATAGGTCGATACTTGGCAGGATCTTTTACTGGTGGGCTAGTCTTTGGAAGGAGATGGGTAGTTCCCGTTACCATAAATGATGGAATTATGTTGGGATTTTTAAGGCTCTCTGTCAGAAGCTGGGCTAGGCTTCTATGTGTTGTGTGGAATTTCTTTAGCCAGAAGTTATGGATTCCATCTGGCCCAGGAGCTTTCCAATTCGTCGTATTGTTGATAGCTTTCTTGACGTCGTCTTCGGTAACGCTGCTAAATACCATAGTTGGAATCTTGTCCACTCTTTTTCTTTCATCGTCCAACCATTTAGCTTTTCTGTTATGTACCTTTGGATTTTCCCAAATATTAGCCCAGAATTTTTGGGTCTCTTCTGGGTTAGGTGTTTCGTCATTGTCACTTTGTTTATTTTGTGTAAGTGATCGATAGAATTGCTTTTGATTGGCGCGGAAGGCATTATTGTGTATTCGCCTATTGTAAGCGTTTTTGTGGCGTCTTAGTCGAGTGGAATACACTAGCAGTTTTTGTTTTAGTTTATCCAGAACTTCTATGTTGGTTTGGTTGTCTTTATCTCCATATCTGCTTACGATTTGATTTGCTTTGTTTTTCAATTTGTTAGTTGGCTCTTTAAGTTTTTAAGTTGTGTAAGTTGCCCTATTGCTTTTCTGGTTTCCGCTATGTTTTTCTCTAGCCTTATTTCCCATCCTGGCTTTCGATCTTTTTTGTCTTTTGAGGTTTTTGGAAGAGCTTGTTTATGTAGCTGTAATACAGCATGTGCTCCTGAGTATATAAGGTCATGAAAATCGTTAAAGGTATGTATATCATCTACCTTTTCTGACATTGCATGGTTAATTTTGTTAAGTATGTTTGTCGTCTCTTTGTTAGTGTTAAGGTGTGGCAGTTTTGGTCTAGCTAGGGGGTCTAGCCCTTGGTAGAGAGCAAGGCATCTTTCAAGGCATGCTTTCTCGTTCTCGGCGTCATTTTCATGTTCCTCTGGTACGAGTTGCTGTTCTTGGGGGTTTACTGAGGGTCTCCTTATACCTATTTCAATAGCAACTTCTTTTCTTAGTTGTTCGATTCTCTGCGGTTTGATCCGGTTTTTCGTGAATAGTTGCCGCCTCTGATCTAATATATTCTGTGTTGTCTTTCTTTGTAGTTCTGGGTATTTATCTGTCATCACTCGGTAGAGATCGGCGCTGTAGGGTTTTTTGGAGGTTTCCATTAAGGTTATTTTGAGGTAAGATCGGTAAAGGAATTCGTTCATTTCGTCTGTCCATTTTAACCGCTTCTTACTCTTTTCTGCCTCCTGGGTGGGTCGAGGAATATCCTCGACATCACTTTCAGAGGTTGGAATTTGTGGTGGGTTTTCTAGTTGTTCCGTTTCCATAGCCGTTGAAGTAGAGGGTCCATTCCGCGGGTCAGTGCCACTTCTTTCACTGATGGCCGCGTCAGGCATAACCGCCGGGCGCCTGCGAACAGGGTCAGCCTGATTCCCTGCCACGCCTGAGTACCGCTTGTGTCTAGTGTTTACAGCAAGGGACACTTCTCACACTATATGGGTTGCTAACCCATGCAGTGGTGCTGGTTTTTGTCCACCCCGGGTATTTTATTTCCCCGTTACCCGTCAGCCTTTTTTTTAAAAAGCTAACGAGCGTACCCCATCGCTAGAGGCGGCCCCCGATAGCAGGTCCAGCAACTGCCACGAGTTATTATTATTATTATTATTATTAATATTATTATTATTATTATTATTATTATTATTATTATTATTATTATTATTATTATTATTATTATTATTATTATTATTATTATTATTATTATTATTATTATTATTATTATTATTATTATTATTATTATTATTATTATTATTATTATTATTATTATTATTATTATTATTATTATTATTATTATTATTATTATTATTATTATTATTATTATTATTATTATTATTATTATTATTATTATTATTATTATTATTATTATTATTATTATTATTATTATTATTATTATTATTATTATTATTATTATTATTATTATTATTATTATTATTATTATTATTATTATTATTATTATTATTATTATTATTATTATTATTATTATTATTATTATTATTATTATTATTATTATTATTATTATTATTATTATTATTATTATTATTATTATTATTATTATTATTATTATTATTATTATTATTATTATTATTATTATTTTTTTTTTTTTTTGTGGTGGCCTTACTTGCGGTCTCGCGGCTCCGACTCACACGGGTGCAAGTAGGCCAGATGGTCCGTTACCGTTTCTACTCCCCACCAACCGCGGGGTTAGTAGAAACGGTGTTCCGCATCGTGTGCCTTGAGTAGACGCAATGATCCGAGGATGACTGCTTTCTGCATGTTGCCTGCAAGTTGCTCTGCCCTGTCACGGCAGGCCGGCAAGGTCTTGAGAGCTGAGAGCAGTGTCTGCCGTGCGCCTCCGAGAGCTCCAATTACCAAAACCACTAGCTTGACTGTATAGCCCCGGTACACTCGGCGAAGGTCAAAGAGAAGATCCTGATATTTCGTCCGTTTCTCTTCTTCCTTGGCAATGATGTTCGTCTCGGCAGGAGCCGAGAACTCAATGACATACATAGTTTTGTCATTTTTGTCAAGGAGTACTATATCCGGCTTGTTAGCGTTTACAAGCCGGAGTGTGGGGAATGCGAAATTCCAGTATATTCTGGTTCTGTCATTCTCCACGACAGACGGAATATCAGAGGGGACATATGGCAGCACTGGAGCATCATCAACACCGTACGAGTGCCTTAGATGGTAATACAGCACCCGTAACGCTGCGTTGTGTCGATGGATATACGCCGAGACCGCATAGCGCCCGCAAGCGGACAGCAAATGATATAAGGTCTCCGGCGCCCTATGGCAGGCCCTACAACTTGTATCAGGAACCTGTATACCCATCACGCGACTTCGGTGTTCCAAGGTGTTGATGACTCCGTCTTGGCAAGCAATGATAAACCCCTCAGTTTCCGACTTTAATGCACCTGACCTTAAGAATGCAAAGCTTAGCTTTTTGGATAAGCCAGTGTTTTCAATGGTTTTATAGAAAACACTGTGCAATGGCTTATCCATATGTAGACGTAATAAATAGTCTACCTCTGCATTCTTTAAGGTGGTTTTAAGTCTTTGGCAGGTCAACTGTGTAATGGAGTTTTCCTGCCGCCGACTTATGTCGAAAACTATTTGGAGCTCATCTGCTGCTCTTTGTGCTGCTTTAAAAAGAAATGCCCCCACCCCAAATGTTTCATGGTTACGCACCATGCATAGCAGGGGATCCTCGTCTCTGATTACTTCGCACGCGGTACTTAGGACTATTCGTCTGTGTAAACACTCCAAACTTAAGAGTCCACGGCCTCCCTGATAACGTGGGAAGTAAAGCCGTTGGACAAACGCCTTAGGATGATGGCTTCGGTATCGAGTCATCATCTTGCGGGTTTTCACGTCAATTTCACGCAACTCGTTCACGTTCCACTTAATGACTCCAAAGGAGTAAGTGATTATAGGGACGGCAAGCATATTTGTAGCAGCGACTTTGTTCTTTCCAGACAACTCTGAATTCCAGATTTGTCTTAGTCGTTGCTGATACTTGTCGCGAAGAGACCCTTTTATTGCTACACTATCATGGATGTGTCCCTGGGGAACACCCAGATAGGTATAGGTCTCTCCGGCATCCAGATGTCGTAGGATGCTCCCATCTACAAGTTGCGCGTCCTCGGCGTGATCCGCATGGCGTCCTTTCTTAAGTTGAACCGTCGCACACTTATCCAACCCAAACTCCATCCCGATCGCATGAGTATACTCCTGTATTATTATTATTATTATTATTATTATTATTATTATTATTATTATTATTATTATTATTATTATTATTATTATTATTATTATTATTATTATTATTATTATTATTATTATTATTATTATTATTATTATTATTATTATTATTATTATTATTATTATTATTATTATTATTATTATTAATATTATTATTATTTTTTTTGTGGTGGCCTTACTTGCGGTCCCGCGGCTCCGACTCACACGGGTGCAAGTAGGCCAGATGGTCCGTTACCGTTTCTACTCCCCACCAACCGCGGGGTTAGTAGAAACGGTGTTCCGCATCGTGTGCCCTGAGTAGACGCAATGATCCGAGGATGACTGCTTTCTGCATGTTGCCTGCAAGTTGCTCTGCCCTGTCACGGCAGGCCGGCAAGGTCTTGAGAGCTGAGAGCAGTGTCTGCCGTGCGCCTCCGAGAGCTCCAATTACCAAAACCACTAGCTTGACTGTATAGCCCCGGTACACTCGGCGAAGGTCAAAGAGAAATTATTATTATTATTATTATTATTATTATTATTATTATTATTATTATTATTATTATTATTATTATTATTATTATTATTATTATTATTATTATTATTATTATTATTATTATTATTATTATTATTATTATTATTATTATTATTATTATTATTATTATTATTATTATTATTATTATTATTATTATTATTATTATTATTATTATTATTATTATTATTATTATTATTATTATTATTATTATTATTATTATTATTATTATTATTATTATTATTATTATTATTATTATTATTATTATTATTATTATTATTATTATTATTATTATTATTATTATTATTATTATTATTATTATTATTATTATTATTATTATTATTATTATTATTATTATTATTATTATTATTATTATTATTATTATTATTATTATTATTATTATTATTATTATTATTATTATTATTATTATTATTATTATTATTATTATTATTATTATTATTATTATTATTATTATTATTATTATTATTATTATTATTATTATTATTATTATTATTATTATTATTATTATTATTATTATTATTATTATTATTATTATTATTATTATTATTATTATTATTATTATTATTATTATTATTATTATTATTATTATTATTATTATTATTATTATTATTATTATTATTATTATTATTATTATTATTATTATTATTATTATTATTATTATTATTATTATTATTATTATTATTATTATTATTATTATTATTATTATTATTATTATTATTATTATTTTTTTTTTTTATTCCACGATATTTATCGGATCTTTTGACAGGCATGCATCGGCCTTGACGGCAAGATGCAGACTCTGTGTTTACGTTTCTAGAAACGACCTAACTGTATGCGTAGTATCTATTATCACTGACTTCTGCATTAGATGGTAGGTATTTTCTGGAATATTAAGTTTCTTTAAATTTGTTCTTAGGTTCTTAGGTACCAGTCCCATGGCACTAATAACAAGAGGTATGACTTCAACGCTTTCCAGTTTCCACAGCCCTTTTATTTCTCGACATAATGGTAGATACTTGTTTATTTTTTCTTTTATTTTTGTGTCCATGTTATTGTTGTTGGGTATCGCTATATCAACTAGATATGCTGTTTTGTCTTTTTTGTTCACAATTGTAATGTCTGGTCTGTTGTGTTCTACGGTTCGGTCCGTAAGCAGTGTTTTATCCCAGTATATCTTGACATTGTCATTTTCTACAACTGGTGGGGGTTTTAGTTTATAGTAGGGTGTTTGACTTTCATATGTGATATCATGTTTTTTGAGGAGTTCTTGGTAAACTATGGCTGCAACTTTGTTATGTCTTTCCAGGTACTTATTGTTTGCTAGGCATTGACAGGCAGAGATAATGTGTTCTATTGTTTCAGTGTTATTGCTCCACCTTGGCTCCGTGGGAGATGAAACCGTTCTTTACATGCTCTTGGGTGGTGAGATCTGTATTTAGTGTAGAGTTTCCTTAGGGATCGATTTGCTTCTTCCAGCTCTGTTTCGGTCCATTTTACCACTCCAAAACTGTATGCGACAACCGGTGTTGCGAGTGTATTTGTTGCACTGATTTTGTTTCTAGCTGACAGCTGAGACTTCATAATGGCTTTTATCCGCTCTTTCATTTTGTTTATCAGTTGTTGTTTTACCAACTTTTCATCTATCCCCTGTGACTGCAGAAAACCAAGATATTTGTAGGATTCATTTTTATCCATAGCTGCAATCGTACCTCCTCCAGATCTTTGTAACATTTCAAAGTCGTCACTTCTTTGCCACTTACCTTTCACAAGGCTGTTAATTCTACACTTGTCCAAGCCAAAGTTCATGGATATATCAGCTGAGAAAATTTCTGTTTGTCTAAGGAGCTTTTTTATGCCATTGTTTGTCTCTGAAAAGAGTTTCAGATCATCCATATATACTAGATGACTTACTTGCTGATTGCTCGCTGGTATTTTATATCCGGATTTCTTGCTGTTTATAGCATTGGATAGTGGATTGATAGCAATACAAAACCACAAAGCACTTAGCGCATCGCCTTGGTAAATCCCTCTACTTATTCGCATTTTTAGTGGTTCTATTTTTGAGTTTGATATCAAAAGGTTTGTCTCCCACTTTTCCATCGCTATTTTTAGGAAATTTGTAATTTGGGGGTTTACCTTATATATATTAAGACTCTCAATTAGCCAGGTGTGCGGAACGCTGTCGAATGCTTTCTGATAGTCAATAAATGCTGTGTATAAGGTTCTGTGATTTTTAATTGCATCTTTCGTTATGACTGTATCTATTACTAGTTGTTCTTTACAGCCCTGTGATTTCTTTCTGCAGCCTTTTTGTTCTTCTGCGAGAAGATTGTTTCGCGTCATATGTCTGTAGAGCTTGTCTGCGAGAATGCCTGTCAAAATCTTGTATATGGTGGGCAGACATGTAATCGGTCTGTATTTTGACGGGTCTGGTTGTGGGTGTGTCGATTTGGGGAGCAGGTAGGTATTTCCCATTGTGAAGAATTTAGGTAGATTTTCTGGGTGGTTAAGAATATCTGTAAGAAGATAAGCCAGTTTTTCATGTAAGTGTGTGAATCGTTTATACCAGAAGTTATGAATGCCATCTGGTCCTGGCGCTTTCCAGTTGTGTGCTTTTGACAAGGTGTTTTTTAGGTCTTCCAATGTTATTGTTTCTGGTAGCATAGCTGGTATATGTTCCACTCTTTTTTTCTCGAGTGTCATCCAATCAGCGTTGTGTTTATGACTTGCTGGTTTCTCCCAGATATTTCTCCAAAATTCTCTGACACTTTCTCGCGTTGGGTATTCTCCATTCTCTGCGTCGGTTTTTGGATTTAGAAGTTGTCGGTAGAAGAGCCTCTGATTCGTATTGAACAATCTGTTTTCTATTTTTCGTTGGTAGGATATTCGATAACGTCTGAGTCTATGACTGTATACCTGTAGTCTTTGTTTTAGAAAGTCGATAATTTCGATGATTGTTCCATTGGACTTGTTTGCGTATCTTTGGATAATTTGGTTTGCTTTTGTTTCCGTCTTCCTGTTTTTAATCTTTTTATTTTGCATTTGTGTTAGCTGTCCAATTTCTGCCCTTATTTTCGCGATTTTTGCAGTTAACCTCTTTTCCCATCTTGGTTGTGTCGTTTGTTCTTTGGGCGTTGTTTTTGTCATTGTCTTTTGGTTGTGAAGTTCAATTGTTGTTTTGCTGCTGCATATGTGAGGTCGTGTAAGCCCTGTAGGTTTTCACAAGCAGTCACTCTGTGGATTAGAGCATTGTTGACTTGTACAATTATATTATTTGTGTTTTTGCATGTTTTTAACTTGGGTAGATTTGGTCTTAAAATGGGGTTTAGACCTTGGTATCGTTGTATGTTGTTTTCAAGTTTGTTGTATACTTCTTATTATTATTATGATTATTATTATTATTATTATTATTATTATATTTTTTTTTTCACAGGAATTTTCCTGGGTTAGCATGACTAAACCGGGATGCAGTATCAACGGTTTAGTCATGTGTAAGTGCACGCCGAACAGTTCTACAGGTGCCCAAAATTGCTGCTTTTTGGGCGGTAAGTATTAGTTTTCTTGGGTCTTCTACATCTATTATTTTCAATTCTTGTTTTAGGTGGTTATCAACAAGACCAGTTGCCGAAATGACCAGTGGATGTATGGTGACCTGGTTGAGCTGATAGATGGTTTTTATTTCGTGAGAAAGGTCGATATACTTTGATATTTTTTGATTTCTTGCTTCTAGGAGATTGTGATCATTTGGTATAGTAATATCGATTATTCTGGCTAACTTTATATCTTTTTGTATCACCAGTATATCGGGTCTATTGTGCGCCATTTCCCGATCACTAATAATAGCCTTATCCCAATATATTTTTGTTTTTGCGTCTTCCATGTGATCCTTTGGTGTATATTTGTAGTAAGGTGTTATGTCTTTGACTAGTCCGAATTTTTTACAAAAAGCTTGATGAAATACCTTTGAGACGTTGTCGTGTCTTATTTTATGGTCACGCGGTGCTAGAAATTAGCATCCGGCGATAAGGTGTTGTATGGTTTCGGTTTTTTCTCGGCATAGTCTGCATCGATCGTTTGGTGTGTCCTGATGCAATATAAATTTTTGATAATTTCTTGTACAGATGACCTGATCCTGTATAGCCAGCAGAAATCCCTCTGTTTCCATCATAAGTACACCCCTAGTTAGGTATAGTGTGGATAAATCCTTATCTACGTCTTGACTGTTTAGTGCTGCTGCATAGCGCCCATGTAATTCTTTACCTTTCCAGGTTTCTTCTAACTCTGTATAATAATTTTTATTTTCTTTTACAGGTGGCTCTTGGCTCGACAGTTTCAACGGTGTTAAGGATGTGTCTAGCAATGAAATTGCGGCATATGTTGGATGGCTTCTAGATTTAAGGTAAGTAAAGAGATTTTGGCATTCTTTGTTATGTGCCTCTTTAAGGTTCCTCAGTCCCCTCCCCCCTCTACTCCGTGGCAAATATAACCTGTTCATTGAAGCGTTTGGATGGTGCAATCGGTTTTTTGTGAGCGACGTTCTTATGAATCTATCAAGACTGTCCAGGTCTGTGGAACTCCATTTAATGATTCCAAAGCTGTACGTGACCGCAGGTATTACCCACGCATTTATCGCTGTTATCCTTGCCAAAGAGTAAAGATTGGACTTTAGGACTAGACGAAGTCTCCTTTTAAGTGTTTCCTGTACTAGCTTCTTGCTGTGTGTTTGTTCTATGCTGAGGGTCTGTTGCATTCCAAGGTATTTGTATTTTTGTTCCAGCGATAGTGGTGCAAACTGGCTATGGTCTAGTAGGGTAATGTTTTCAGTTTCCTGGATTTTTCCAGCTTTGACATGAACAAAAGCACACTTTTCCAGCCCGAACTCCATTGAGATAGCTTTACTAAATGATGAAACCAGTTCAAGAAGGGATGTAAGTTGTTCCGGATTCGAGGCATACAGCTTTAAATCATCCATATAGAGTAGATGGGAAAGCTTAATGCTTGGTCTTCTAGCTATTGTGTATCCGTAAGTGCTTCCTTCCAACATATTACTAAGCGGATTAAGTGCAACGCAAAACCACAGAGGACTGAGGCTGTCTCCCTGAAATATTCCCCTTTTTATTTTTATTCCTTCAGTAGTGTAGTTTACATCTCCTAACTTGACATTCAGGTACGTTTCCCAGTTATTCATAGTGCTTTTGAGGAATTCAATTAGGTTTTTGTTTATTTTGTAGATATTTAGTATCTCCAGAAGCCATGAATGCGGCACCAAATCGAATGCCTTGCGGTAATCGATCCAGGCTACTGAGAGGTTCCTCTTTTTATATCTTGCGTGATTTGTCACCACTGAGTCCAGGATCAACCACTCTTTACTTCCCTTTGCTTTGCTTTTACATCCGTTTTGTTGCCAAGCCAATATTTGATGTTCTTTTAGGTGCTGATTAATCTTTTGTTCTATAATTCCAGTTAGAACCTTGTAGACAATAGGTAGACAGGTAATAGGCCTGTAGTTTTGTGGTTTTTCGACAGTTTTGTTTTTTTGCAAAAGGTAAGTGATTCCCTTGGTGAAAAATTTAGGTATCTGCGTTGGGTCAAATATAGCTGAATTGAGTTGATTTGCTAATGTTTCGTGGACAGAGGTGAGGTTTTTCCACCAGTATGCATGGATTTTATCAATCCCTGGGGCTTTCCAGTTGGAAAGATTTTTGGTAGCGTTTTCAACATCTTGTAGCGATATATGGGTCCCTTGCATTTCCGGGATGGCTCTCATTCTTTCTTTCTCTTGATTAATCCAGTATGCCTGTCTATCATGTTCTTTAGGTATTTCCCATAGTTGTGACCAATATTGGTGCATTTGTTTTTGGTCCGCAGGTGCTGTTTCATAATGATTTGGCTCTTTTTCTCCGAGCGAGCGGTAGAAGAGTTTCTGATTTCGTTGAAACAGGTTGTTTTCTTTGTAGCGAATGACACGTTCTTTATACCTTCTTATTCTACTTCCTAACATTTTTATTTTTTGTTTTAGATCTTCCATGTACGCCGACAGCTTTTGTTTTGAATCCGGTAAGTGATATTTGATTTTTTGTTTTATACACGTCTTCTTAATTTGGTTGTTTAGGCGAGCTTTAATGTTAGTAGTATTAAGGTAGGTATGGATTTGTCCTATTTCTCTTCTTATGTTGTTAATTTTATTTTGAATTCTTTTTGCCCACGGTGGTTCATCCTGATTTTGCGTGACAATTCTTTTAGATTGGTTAAGTGGTGTTCCCAGCATTTCCAAGGATGTCAGTGCAGCGCAGTAAACTAGATGACATGTGTTCTCCAAGTCGAAACAGGTGAGCAGATCCTTTTTTAAGATATTATTTATTTGGGTGACTGTTTCTTTGGCTGCCTTTGAGTACCTTATTTTTGGTAAGGAAGGTCTATTTCTGAATGGGATGCTATCGTACTTAAATTTGTTTTCATCAAAAGCATTTTTGATTTCAGTCGGGATTTCTTCCAGCCGAATTTCAAAGATTGTCGATCTTCTAGCTACGGGATTGGGTTCACGTTGTTCAATGTCAAGATTTTCGTCATTTTGAAGTACCTGTGGTTCGTGTCTCGTTTCATTCTTTAATTCTTCTATTTCGGCATCCGAGAAAACTTTCCTTCGAACAATAGATCTTACCTGATCTGAAAGTTGTTGCGGTTCTCGTCTAAAATCAGGTCGTATTGCTTGCCATCTTTCGTAAAGTCTATTTCGGTAGTTAGTTCTATATTGTCCGGCGTTCGTCACAAAAAAGTATGCGCGCATAAGATCAAGATTATCTTGTCTTATTATTATTATTATTATTATTATTATTATTATTATTATTATTATTATTATTATTATTATTATTATTATTATTATTATTATTATTATTATTATTATTATTATTATTATTATTATTATTATTATTATTATTATTATTATTATTATTATTATTATTATTATTATTATTATTATTATTATTATTATTATTATTATTATTATTATTATTATTATTATTATTATTATTATTATTATTATTATTATTATTATTATTATTATTATTATTATTATTATTATTATTATTATTATTATTATTATTATTATTATTATTATTATTATTATTATTATTATTATTATTATTATTATTATTATTATTATTATTATTATTATTATTATTATTATTATTATTTTTTTTTTTTTTTTTTTTTTTTTTTTTTTTTTATTCCACGATATTTATCGGATCTTTTGACAGGCATGCATCGGCCTTGACGGCAAGATGCAGACTCTGTGTTTACGTTTCTAGAAACGACCTAACTGTATGCGTAGTATCTATTATCACTGACTTCTGCATTAGATGGTAGGTATTTTCTGGAATATTAAGTTTCTTTAAATTTGTCCTTAGGTTCTTAGGTACCAGTCCCATGGCACTAATAACAAGAGGTATGACTTCAACGCTTTCCAGTTTCCACAGCCCTTTTATTTCTCGACATAATGGTAGATACTTGTTTATTTTTTCTTTTATTTTTGTGTCCATGTTATTGTTGTTGGGTATCGCTATATCAACTAGATATGCTATTTTGTCTTTTTTGTTCACAATTGTAATGTCTGGTCTGTTGTGTTCTACGGTTCGGTCCGTAAGCAGTGTTTTATCCCAGTATATCTTGACATTGTCATTTTCTACAACTGGTGGGGGTTTTAGTTTATAGTAGGGTGTTTGACTTTCATATGTGATATCATGTTTTTTGAGGAGTTCTTGGTAAACTATGGCTGCAACTTTGTTATGTCTTTCCAGGTACTTATTGTTTGCTAGGCATTGACAGGCAGAGATAATGTGTTCTATTGTTTCAGTGTTATTGCTGCATTTTCTGCATTTATCAGTTTCAATGTTTTCTTTTAATATGTATTTACGGTGGTTTCTCGTACTAACAACATTATCTTGGATGCTAAGCATAAAGCCTTCTGTTTCCGGGAAGATTATACCTTTTCTTAGCCAGTAGAGCGATGCGTTTTTATCAACTGACTCTCTTTGTAGGTCATTTTGAAATCTTCCATGGAGTTCCATACCTAGCAGATCTCTTTTCTTTTGTTCGTTGGTCAGCATATTTGGAAACGGTAAGTATCTTATTTCACTAAGGTTTAGTGGTGTCAGTTTTATGTCGGCATTTATAATAGCTTCAAACAGGTGGTTATTGTTGTTTTCATAGAAGTACTTTCGAAGAGAACCAACTTGTTGTGCACACAGCTGAACCATATCAAATATACCTCTTCCTCCATCTTCGCGAGGGAGCGTTATTCGGTGTTTGGAAGATTGCGGGTGGTGCTTCCTGTGGCCTGTCATTTTGGTTCGTATTTGTCTATTAACATTTTCCAGCTCTGTGTGGGTCCATCTCACAACTCCAAATGAATAAGATAAAGTAGGGATTGCATAGCTGTTAATCGCCTTCGTAAGTCTTGATGAAGTCAGCTCTGTTTTAAGTAGAGAGATCAGTCGGGATTGGAATTTTTTGATAAGCTTTTCTTTTTATTATTATTATTATTATTATTATTATTATTATTATTATTATTATTTTTATTATTATTATTATTATTATTATTATTATTATTATTATTATTATTATTATTATTATTATTATTATTATTATTATTATTATTATTATTATTATTATTATTATTATTATTATTATTATTATTATTATTATTATTATTATTATTATTATTATTATTATTATTATTATTATTATTATTATTATTATTATTATTATTATTATTATTATTATTATTTTTTTATTCCACGATATTTATCGGATCTTTTGACAGGCATGCATCGGCCTTGACGGCAAGATGCAGACTCTGTGTTTACGTTTCTAGAAACGACCTAACTGTATGCGTAGTATCTATTATCACTGACTTCTGCATTAGATGGTAGGTATTTTCTGGAATATTAAGTTTCTTTAAATTTGTCCTTAGGTTCTTAGGTACCAGTCCCATGGCACTAATAACAAGAGGTATGACTTCAACGCTTTCAAGTTTCCACAGCCCTTTTATTTCTCGACATAATGGTAGATACTTGTTTATTTTTTCTTTTATTTTTGTGTCCATGTTATTGTTGTTGGGTATCGCTATATCAACTAGATATGCTGTTTTGTCTTTTTTGTTCACAATTGTAATGTCTGGTCTGTTGTGTTCTACGGTTCGGTCCGTAACCAGTGTTTTATCCCAGTATATCTTGACATTGTCATTTTCTACAACTGGTGGGGGTTTTAGTTTATAGTAGGGTGTTTGACTTTCATATGTGATATCATGTTTTTTGAGGAGTTCTTGGTAAACTATGGCTGCAACTTTGTTATGTCTTTCCAGGTACTTATTGTTTGCTAGGCATTGACAGGCAGAGATAATGTGTTCTATTGTTTCAGTGTTATTGCTGCATTTTCTGCATTTATCAGTTTCAATGTTTTCTTTTAATATGTATTTACGGTGGTTTCTCGTACTAACAACATTATCTAGGATGCTAAGCATAAAGCCTTCTGTTTCCGGGAAGATTATACCTTTTCTTAGCCAGTAGAGCGATGCGTTTTTATCAACTGACTCTTTGTAGGTCATTTTGAAATCTTCCATGGAGTTCCATACCTAGCAGATCTCTTTTCTTTTGTTCGTTGGTCAGCATATTTGGAAACGGTAAGTATCTTATTTCACTAAGGTTTAGTGGTGTCAGTTTTATGTCGGCATTTATAATAGCTTCAAACAGGTGGTTATTGTTGTTTTCATAGAAGTACTTTCGAAGAGAACCAACTTGTTGTGCACACAGCTGAACCCTATCAAATATACCTCTTCCTCCATCTTCGCGAGGGAGCGTTATTCGGTGTTTGGAAGATTGCGGGTGGTGCTTCCTGTGGCCTGTCATTTTGGTTCGTATTTGTCTATTAACATTTTCCAGCTCTGTGTGGGTCCATCTCACAACTCCAAATGAATAAGATAAAGTAGGGATTGCATAGCTGTTAATCGCCTTCGTAAGTCTTGATGAAGTCAGCTCTGTTTTAAGTAGAGAGATCAGTCGGGATTGGAATTTTTTGATAAGTTTTTCTTTGATTATTTTATGTTCAACTCTGTTTGTCTGAAGATAGCCAAGATATTTATATGGGTCCCTTGACATAGTCCCAATAGCTGTTTCTGCGTCAAGCTGCAAATCTTCACTTTCTATAAGTTTTCCTTTATGCACGGTAACCGTTTGGCATTTACTAGCTCCTAGTTTCATACCAATGTCTTTGCTGATTTTGTAATCCAGCTTTATAATTGTCTCTAGTTGCTTCTTTGTGGCAGCATATATCTTTATATCATCCATGTATAAAAGGTGGCTGACTAGCTTTAAATTATTATTGGTTTTGATATTGAAACCGTAGCCCGTGGAGTTTATTGCATTTGATAGGGGATTTAGAGCCAGGCAGAACCATAATGCGCTAAAACTGTCACCCTGGAAGATTCCACGTTTTAGGTCAATATTACCAATTTCGATGTTGCTTTTTACATTTTTTATTTGCAAGCAAGTTGACCAACTCTTCATAGATTCTTTAAAGAAGTCTGTTATTTTGCTGTCTATCCCATATATTTGGAGTGTTTGCAGAAGCCAACTGTGAGGAACTGAGTCAAAGGCCTTCTGATAGTCTATATAGCCCATATGGATATTTCTGCATTTACTTTTTGCTTGCTCTAGTACTATCGAATCTATCACCGCCTGTTCCTTACATCCCATAGCCTTACGTCTGCATCCTTTTTGCTCGAAGGTTAGTATTTCTTTAGCATCTAGGTAAGTATATATTTTGTTACATATTACTGATGAGAAAAGTTTGTAGGTAGTGGGCAGGCAGGTGATAGGTCGGTATTGTGAGGGATCCTGCTTATTTTCATTTTTAGGTAGCAGATGCGTTGTACCTTGTGTCATGAATCTTGGCATATAGGTGGGGTTGACGAGAATATCATTAAAAGCTTTAGCCAGATGTCCGTGTGCATTTGAGAATGATTTCAGCCAGAAATTTTGAATAGCATCAGGACCTGGTGCTTTCCAGTTAGCCATTTTTCTACAGCTTTCTAAAATATCTTTTTTGGTGAATTCAATTGGATTCATTTTCTGTTCTTTGTATCTCTGAGCTTCGCTGGTAATCCAATGTGCATTCTCATTATGTTGAAATGGGACAGACCATATTTCCGACCAAAAGTCTTTAATGGCATCTTTGGTTGGTAGTACAATATTTTGATCAGATTTCTCTTCCAAGCTTCGGTAAAAGTATTTTTCACTTGTTGTAAATAGATTATTTTGTTCTTTTCTTTTGTTGCTTCTTTGATACCTCGCCAGCCTCTGAGACAAGACTGCTAATTTCTGTTTGAGGGTGTCAAGGTGGTCAACTACAATGTTATGCGACTGTATTTCACCTAACATTTTTATTTGTTTTTGTTTTTCAGGTGGTAAGTATTTTGTTAATTTTCGTTTCTTGTTTCCATTTGCAACTTGTTGGACCTTGCCTATTTCTTTCCTGAGATTTTCAATTTTTGTCTCCAGTCGCTTTTTCCATGGTGGATTAGGTTTTGATGGAGCACCTGCTAATAAGTTTTTGACCATTTAGCTCGATAGTTGTTGCTGCGGCGCAGTATATGTAAAAGTGGATTTCATCAAGCTTCTCAGTTCCAATAAGTCGAACAGACAGATATTCATTTGCCTCTTTTACTATATGGCTGGTGGTAGGTTTATAGTGAAGTTTTGGCAGTTTCGGCCGTCGGCACGGCTCTATTCTGTCATATTTGGTTAGGCAAGCTTTAAAGCAGTGGTCGAATTTATTTGGGGCATTCATTATGATTCGTGGTTCCTGTTCCTCTTGTTGCATTTCCATGGCGGGCCTAGCCAGAAAAAGCTCATCAACTTGTGCTTCTGTTTCGTTTTCTAAATCACCTTGTCTATGTAGTTCTAGTCGAATTTCGTCTTTAAGTTCTTCAATTGTTGGCTGAGGAAGAAGATTGCGTACCACTATAGTTCGACGTTGGTCAGCAATTCTTTGCTCTGATATAGTTGCAAGTTCAGGTCTTCTTTGGGTAATGTCTTGGTACAGTTTAGCTCTATACAGAAGAAGGTTGCTTTCTAGGTTTGTAACTCTGAAGTAAGAGCGCATGATGTCCATATTGAGCTCATTGCTCCATTTCATACGTCGCGCTCCTAGTGCTCTTAATCCAGCTTGGGTGGGTGGTGCGTTGCGCTCCACAACACGTCCAGCTGGTGGCCCATTGGTGGGGCCGTTTACTAAATTGAGGGTTGGTCCTTGTTCATTGCGAGGGTGTATTGCAGGTATGTCCTCACGACGGTTCCGACCCGGGTCCTGCGGCCCCGGCCCGCCAGAATATCTTTTGTGTCTCGTATTGACAGCGAAGAAAAATTTTCTCGGTCTATGGGTTGCTAGCCCATCGGCCGGCTCTGGTTTTTGTCCACCACGGGTATTTTATTTCCCCGCTGCCCTCTAGTTTTTTAGGCTAGCGAGCAATCCCCATCGCTAGGGGCGGCCTCCGATAGCTGACCAGCATCAGCCACGGATTATTATTATTATTATTAATATTATTATTATTATTATTATTATTATTATTATTATTATTATTATTATTATTATTATTATTATTATTATTATTATTATTATTATTATTATTTTTTTTTTTTTTTTTTTTTTTTTTTTCCACACTGTTACATGGAGTTCTTCAGTAGCCGGATTTCTCAAGGCAACTAAAGTTAACGCTTAGAGAGCGTTCTTCGGATGATTGCAGTGGTTCCAAGAACGACTGCTTTTTGCATCCATGTTAAGGCTTTTGGTTGGACTTGAAGCTCATCTAAATGTTTTGCTGTATTTTTATGTACTAGCCCATTTGCTAATATAATGAGGGGCTTAATTTCTACTACTTGCATTCTCCACATTTCCTCGATTTCATCTGCAAGTTGTGCGTATTTTTCTTTCTTTGCTCTATAGGTTTTGCTGAGATTGTCATCAAGGGGGATTGCGAAGTCAATTATAATGCATTTTTTCGTTTGTTTATTGACGATGATCATATCTGGTCTATTGTGTAGGACCTGCCTATCAGTATGAATTGTAGTGTCCCAGTAGATCTTAATTTCCGTATTTTCTAGGATGCTTTTTGGCTCGTATTTGTGTGTTGCTGTGTCTTTGTTGGCAAGCCCGACATTCTGTGCTACAAACTGATGGACTACTTTGCCCATGTTATTATGCCTATTTGTGTATACGGTAGGTGCAAGGTAAGTACATGCTGAGATAAGGTGTTGGACCGATTCCTCTTCACGCATGCATAAACGGCATTTGGTGGTTTCAACTGGTTGTTTTAAAATATATTTTTTATAATACCTTGTTGGAACAACTTGGTCCTGAATTGCACACATGGCCCCCTCCGTCTCAGAGAAAAGGTACCCAGCGGTTAGATATCTATTGCTCGCACCAAGATCGGCATCCTGCTGGTGTAAGCTGGTATAGAAACGACCATGCATGGCTTTATTTTTCCACTTGGATTTAAGTATTTCTTAAAATTTTTCTTTTTCGGGTATCGGAGCTGCCAGGTTCAGCGGGGAATAGTTGTGGTCAGCTAAGGATAAACTTTGGTAGAAAAGCAAGTCCTTATCCTTAAAGTACTTGGCTAATTCCAGTTCTTCTTTTTTACAGGTCTCTTCCAGATTTAACATACCTCTGCCGCCCTGATCTCTTGGAAGATATAGCCTTTCGATTGCCGAGTTCGGATGCAACATTTGATGTTTAGTCATAGTGGTTCTTAACTGTCGGTCTAGCGCTTGGAGCTCAGTTAATGAGTAGTTAAGTACACCAAAAGAGTAGCTTATAACAGGTTGTGCCCAGGTATTGAGGGCTGTTATTTTGTTTTTAGCATTTAAGAGTGATTTCATAATTGTATTGACCCTTTTAGAGTATTCACTTTTTATTTTTGTTTTGTTTTCAAGTTGATCCATGTTTAAACTTTGATAAAAACCAAGATATTTATAGTGGTTGGAAAGCCCAGGAATCATAGTATTGTCCATAAGAGCAAGATTTTCTGTTGCTGTAACTTTACCTCGCTTAACATGCAGCACTGCGCATTTGTCGGTGCCAAGTTCCATTTTTATTGTATCACTAAATGTCTTAATAATCTCTAATTGTCCCTTTAGTTGTTCAGGGTTTTTCGCATAGGCTTTAAGGTCATCAACATAAAACAAATGCGTCAGTTTAGTATCTGGATCTATGTAGTATCCTCCTGTGTTGTTGTTCAGCATGTTACTTAGGGGGTTTAAGGATAGACAAAACCAGGTTGGGCTTAGGCTGTCGCCCTGGAAAATTCCTCGTCGGATATCTATGTGCTTCGTTTTGTAAGTTTTTAGGTCCAACATGGTTCTCCAGCTTTCCATTAAATGGTCAAGCAGGTTAATAATTTTGGGGTCAATTTTATATATCCTAAGTGTTTCCTTAAGCCAAGAGTGAGGTACGGAATCAAAGGCTTTGCGATAGTCAATCCATGCTGCGGATAGATTGCGGCTTTTTATTTTAACCTGTTTGGTGACTATAGTGTCTATAATCAAGAGCTCTTTGGTACCTCTCGATCTTTTCTTGCATCCGTTTTGCTCCCACGCCATTATTTGGTTCTGTTTTAGATGGAAATTTATTTTTGTATTTATGATACCTGTTAACAATTTGTATATTGCTGGGAGACAGGTGATTGGGCGGTAGTTTTTAGGATCTCTTTTTTCTTCGCTTTTAGGGACCATATGGGTGATTCCAAGGGTGAAATAGTTCGGTGTTAGGTTTGGATTCTCTATTATTTCTTGGAATTGCTCGGCGATAGTTGAATGAAAGCATTCCATTGCTTTCCACCAGTAATTAAAAATTCCATCGACTCCAGGAGCTGTCCAATTCTTAAGTTTTTTCGTGGCCATTTTCACATCCTGGTCCGTAACTTTCGTGTCCGCCATAACTGGAAGTTGCAAGTGTTTTTGTTTTTCTCTATTTATCCAGTAAGCTGTATTATCGTGTTGGATATTTTTGCTCCAGATGTTGCTCCAGAAATCAGTCATTTCCTGTTCGGATGGCGCATCTTGTTTTGTGTCCTGAGGGGTGTTTTGCTCCAAATTTCTGTAGAAAATCTTGGGTGCCTGTGCGAACAATTTGTTTTGACTGTATCGTTGGGTCCTTTTTTTGTATCTCTTGATACGGTTTCCCCATGCTGCTATTTTTTGCTTTAAGATATCCAGGTGGGCAATGAGCTTTTCTCTGAAAGAAGGATCTCTGGTCTTGATTTTCTCTTTAGCTGCAAGTAGGATTGCTTTCTTTTTTACTTTTTTACTAGGGTTGTGAGAATGCAGGTACACATGAAGGATTCCTATTTTGGATCTAGTAGCATTTATCTTTTGTAGAAGTCGTTTTTCCCATGGTGGGATGTTAAAAGATTTTTCATTGGAAATCCTCTCAGGTTTTGTTTTATAAAAAATACTGCTAAGTGCTGCACCCGTGCAATATATTTTATGGCATGTGTCCAACATATCTGCGCATGTATTTGCTATAGGTCTAAGAGCTATATTCATTCTATCCACCACGTTACTAATTTCTTTGTTTATGTTAAGTTTTGGAAGTTTCGGTCTCGCTTCCAGTGGTATCCCTTGAAATTTAAGGTTATATTCCAAGAAGAGATTGATTAATTCCTCGTTGGCTTCTCTTTGTTCCATCGCTGGCGCGAGGGGTTCATCTTCCTGGGGCTGAATAATACTCACTCTAGCTCTAATTGATCTTCGCCTTATTTCTCCCTTGATGTTTTCTAACTCTGCCTCAGATATAGCTTTACGTTTAAGAATTGATCTTACTTGATCCGATAAGCGTTGAGCAGAAAGCTGCTTGTCTGGATGTTGGTCTTTCCAAATTGCTTCAAGCCTGTCCCTAAAGCCGGTCTTATTGGTCTCTAAGTCAGTAGCTTTATAGTATGCGCGTATGAGGTTTAGGTTCATAGCTCGTGTCCAACGCATACGTCCTTGTACCGTTGTGGGAGCAGCGGGTCGCTCAGTTTGCTGAGCATCCAAGCTGGGTTCCACTGTCATGGTTCTTGCGGACCTTGTGGTTCCTCTTCGTCGAGCCGTGCCACTTGCTCCACGGTCATCAACTAGGCGCTGTGTAGTCCCGCTGGTAGGAGCAGTGCCTCCTCCACCAGCATCCGAGGCTTGGCTACGTGTTACAGGAGCAGTCCATAGCGCGGAATGTCAGATTGCTAGTCTAACACTCCGGGAGTAACTCGGTTAACCCGTGGGGTCGTTAGTCCCCAAGCGGTGCAATTGTACCACTCCGTGCGGGGTACGCGTGTAGTTGTGTATGTATGTGGTTGTGTGTGTCCACTTTGGTCGCCTTTTACGACGGGCAGGACGTACCATAGGCCTATTCTTTCATCTCCGGAACCTACACGGATATTATTATTATTATTATTATTATTATTATTATTATTATTATTATTATTATTATTATTATTATTATTATTATTATTATTATTATTATTATTATTATTATTATTATTATTATTATTATTATTATTATTATTATTATTATTATTATTATTATTATTATTATTATTATTATTATTATTATTATTATTATTATTATTATTATTATTATTATTATTATTATTATTATTATTATTATTATTATTATTATTATTATTATTATTATTATTATTATTATTATTATTATTATTATTATTATTATTATTATTATTATTATTATTATTATTATTATTATTATTATTATTATTATTATTATTATTATTATTATTATTATTATTATTATTATTATTATTATTATTATTATTATTATTATTATTATTATTATTATTATTATTATTATTATTATTATTATTTTTTTTTTTTTTTTTTTTTTTGTGGTGGCCTTACTTGCGGTCCCGCGGCTCCGACTCACACGGGTGCAAGTAGGCCAGATGGTCCGTTACCGTTTCTACTCCCCACCAACCGCGGGGTTAGTAGAAACGGTGTTCCGCATCGTGTGCCCTGAGTAGACGCAATGATCCGAGGATGACTGCTTTCTGCATGTTGCCTGCAAGTTGCTCTGCCCTGTCACGGCAGGCCGGCAAGGTCTTGAGAGCTGAGAGCAGTGTCTGCCGTGCGCCTCCGAGAGCTCCAATTACCAAAACCACTAGCTTGACTTTATAGCCCCGGTACACTCGGCGAAGGTCAAAGAGAAGATCCTGATATTTCGTCCGTTTCTCTTCTTCCTTGGCAATGATGTTCGTCTCGGCAGGAGCCGAGAACTCAATGACATACATAACTTTGTCATTTTTGTCAAGGAGTACTATATCCGGCTTGTTAGCGTTTACAAGCCGGAGTGTGGGGAATGCGAAATTCCAGTATATTCTGGTTCTGTCATTCTCCACGACGGACGGAATATCAGAGGGGACATATGGCAGCACTGGAGCAGAGCTTTTAACATTCCACTGCTCACGCATACGAGCCATATATCCCCTTCGACCTGGGCTACTGCTCTCATAGCATTCCAGCAAGTCATCTCTCAGATCATTGGTCCACTCAAAGCGTCCTTGGTCATCGCGGTCGTCATCGGGCAATCCATCCGGCTGGGCCCCTCCACCTTGCCTTTGACCCCTCATCCGACGGGGTCGGTCGTGGGGGCCCTCTCGATCCTCCGCGTCCTGAACCGAGTCTTAGGGACTGGCAGGAGGTTACCCTGGCCAGCCCCCGGTCGACATTTAGGAGAAGTAGATTTTCGTCCTCGCGGGTCACCTGTTTTGCAGGTTGCCGATCCGATTTGACCCTTGCAGCTGGGGTAAAGGGGAGTGTTGCTAATACCCAGGCGTTGTTCTTGTGTGCCTCCTTGCCCTATTATTATTATTATTATTATTATTATTATTATTATTATTATTATTATTATTATTATTATTATTATTATTATTATTATTATTATTATTATTATTTTTATTATTATTATTATTATTATTATTATTATTATTATTATTATTATTATTATTATTATTATTATTATTATTATTATTATTATTATTATTATTATTATTATTATTATTATTATTATTATTATTATTATTATTATTATTATTATTATTATTATTATTATTATTATTATTATTATTATTATTATTATTATTATTATTATTATTATTATTATTATTATTATTATTATTATTATTATTATTATTATTATTATTATTATTATTATTATTATTATTATTATTATTATTATTATTATTATTATTATTATTATTTTTTTTTTTTTTTTTTAATGTCACGTTAACCGGAGAGATGACACTGGAACCGGCAGGGTGAGTAGCAAGGTGCTTTCTATTGTTTGTTTAATACTTTTCGAATTATATTGCAGGTGCTCAGAATGACAGCTTTCTGCAGTTCAAAGAAGAGGCTTGTATAAAGTCCAAGGCTATTGAGATGGTTCTTCAGGTCTTTTGGAATTTCCCCTGTTGCGCCGATGACGATCGGAATGGTTCTGACACTGCTGGCCTGCCACGTTTCCCTTAGATCTTCGCTAAGTGGTATGTACTTTTCTATCTTTTCTTTTTCTTTCTTGTGGATGTTTGCGGGAGCGACGTCTATTAAGGTGATTTGTTTATTTTCTTTGTTGAATATGACAATGTCGGGTCTATTGTGTTGAACGGCCCTGTCTGTTTGTATGTCTCTGTCCCAGTATAGTAAGTACTTTTCATTTTCTAGTACCTGTTGTGGCAAGTACTTGTAGTATGGAGTTTTTTGCTCTACTAGTTGCAGTTTGTAGCAAAGCTCAGTATGTATTATCTTGGCCACGTTATTGTATCGGGTAGTATATTCCCGAGGAGCTAATGTTTTGCATCCACTGAGTAAGTGTTCTATGTTCTCGTGCTTTTCTCCACACATTCTACATTCTGTCTTTGTAATGTTTTGGTATTTGACTATATATTTTAGGTATGATCGTGTTGGTATTACCTGGTCCTAAATCGCACATATGAAGCCCTCAGTCTCTGGGAAGATGTTTCCTCTGTTCAGCCATCCAATCGATGCAGTTTTATCTATGTACGTATTATCAAGCATGTTTGGATACCGGCCGTGCAGCTCCTTCTCTTTCCATTGGTTGTTTGTTGTGGAGAGAGAGTACTGTGGGTCGTGTATGTGTTGTTTATCGTGTAGTTTAAGTGGTGTTAAGTTTTTATCCATGCTAATGACTGCTCGGTGAAGGGGAGAATTTGGAGCGCGATCATAGAAGTATGTCCGCAATAGTCCGATTTGTTTTTTGTGTCTAATTCGCATGTCCGCAATACCCCTACCTCCCTGGTTGCGTGGTATGTGAAACCTTTCCTTGCATGCTTTAGGATGATGTTTCCTGTATTTAGTGAAGCAGACTCTAATTGTTCTATTGAGGTCATCCAGTTCTGTGGAAGTCCAGTTTACCACTCCGAAACTGTATGCTGCAGCAGGAATTGCGTAAGTATTTATGGCTGTTGTTGTGTTCAAGGCTGAAAGTTTTGTTTTGAGTATGTCTCTGGTACGCTTCTTTAGTTTTTCTTTCAGTTGTTGCTTCACTTCTGATTCTAGTATGCCTAGCGCCTGGCCGAAACCTAGATATTTATAAGTGTCTTCTTTTTGCATATGTAGGATTGTTCCACCACCTGTCGCCATTGTTAGTTTGTGGTCCTCCGATTCTTGCCACTTTCCTTTTCGTATGCTGTTGGTTCTGCACTTATCCAAACCAAATTTCATCCTTATATCATTTGAAAAATTCTCGATGCATCTTAGTGTTTTTTTGCGACCGATTTGAGTTGTTGAGTAGGTCTTGATGTCATCCATGTACATCAAGTGTGACAATTTGCTTTCATCGTCAAGTTCGTACATCATGGTACATGGTTTAGCTCATTGAGGGCCGTTGACAGCGGATTTATGGCAATACAGAACCATAGTGCACTCAGGGCATCGCCCGGGAAAATTCCACGCATGATTTTGACGTTGGTTCCTTCGCTGTGTGTTCCGATTGTTACTTCAGTCTTCCAATGTGCCATCATTATTTTAAGTAACGCAATTATATCTGAGTTCACCTTGTACATGGAAAGACATTGTAAGAGCCAGGAGTGAGGGACACTGTCGAACGCTTTCTGGTAATCGATGAAAGCTGTATATAGGTTGTTCTTCTTTGTGATAGCATGTTTCGTTACCGTGTTGTCGATCACGAGTTGCTCCCTACATCCGTGTGCTTTTTTCCTACACCCTTTCTGTTCCTCTGCTAGGAGGTTTTGGTCTATCATGTGCTTATATATTTTGTTGCATATAACTCCACTGAGTAGTTTGTACAGAGTCGGGAGGCAGGTAATTGGCCTGTATTTTGACGGGTCTTCAGATGGCTGGTCCGTTTTTGGGAGTAGATAGGTTACACCCTTCATAAGAAAGCTTGGAATTTTTATGGGGTCAGTGATTAGATCATTAAGGAGTTCTAGAAGTTTGGGTCTTATGTTGGTGAGTCGCTTGTACCAGAAGTTTTGGATCTTGTCAGGTCCTGGTGCTTTCCAGTTCGAGATGTTACTTAGTACTTCGTTAAGTTCCTCAGTGGTAATCTCTTGTGATGTCATGACTGGTACTTTTTCCCTTATTCTGTCTTCCTTTCTGATCCAGTTGGCTGAAGATTTGTGTCTAACTGGGTTCTCCCATATGCCACCCCAGAAAGATCTTATGTCTTGGGAGGAGGGATATTTTGCGCTTTGTTGAGCGGTTTTATTGTTGTCGAGGTTCCTATAGAACGTTCTTTGACTATGAGTGAAGTTTCTGTTGTCTGTTCTTCTTTGATATGACTCTTTGTATCTATTTAATCTACAGGAAATGATTTTAAGGCGTTGTTTGAGGAGGTCTAAGATTTCTATCTGTGTTTTATTGTTTTCATTTTTATGTGTGTTAATAATTATTTGTGCTTTGTCTCTTAGACGTTTTTTCTCTTTGTTAAATTTTAAATCTTCGGTTAATATTCCTATTTCTTTTCGTATGTTGTTGAGCTTATTTGTTAGTCTTATTTCCCATCCCGGTTTTCTGTTATTCTTATCTTTCTTGTTGTTTTGGATTTGCATTGTTGAGTAGCCACATAATTTGGCGGTTGCTTATGCTGCGCAGTAAATAAGATTGTGTAGTTCAGTAATGTTGTCGATTTCGTTTATTTTTATTTTTATTATATTATTTACTAGTTCTATTTTGGCCTTCGAATCTTTGTTTGTGCGAATTTTACTTATGGGGGGTCTAGCTGAGGTACTCATTCCTGTATATTTTTCTAAGCATTCTTGAACGGCATCGTAGGCCGGCATGAGTCCTAGTTATCTGGCTACTTCTTGTCGGATCTTTCGGATTGTTGGTTGTGGAAGTCTGTTTTTTGTAAATAGCTGTCTTCTCTGATCTAAAAAGTTCTGAGGAGTTTTGTTCTCTAGTTGTGGAAACGATCTGACCATTTCCTCCCTTAGAAGTTGAGCATATGGTCTTGAATTGGTTTCCATTTCTGTGATTAGTAGGTAGGTTCGATAAAGGTGACTGTTAATGTCTTCTGACCATTTAAATCGGACCTTTCTACCCTCAATTCGGTCCACAGGGATGGGAGGATCTTCACGTTCCTCAACATCTTCCGTGGGTGGAATAGTTGGTTCCATGTTTGCAGTCCTATTCCGGGTTCTAGCTTTGGTGGATTCCATACGCAGGTTAGCCCCACCTGTTTGGCTAGGTCCTGCGCCAGCCTGGGGGTCTTCAGGACGGTTCCGAATAGGAGAAGGCTGGTCTCCTACCCCGCCCGAGTAGCGGTGCCGTCGTGTTCGCACAGCGGTGTTGTCACATTCTAGGGTTGCTAGCCCATTGAATGGTTTGCTGGGGTCTGCGGCGTTGCATCCCGTGGTCCGACGACCCCCCATGCAGCCGAAACTGGCTGTACGGGGTTTACGTCGTTACCCGTAGCGAAGAAAGTACTGCTGGGAACAGTACCCGCTTCGGCCAGACATTATTATTTTTTATTATTATTATTATTATTATTATTATTTGGAGATCGCACACCATTTTGGTGGAATAAATAAAGCTTTGATTCATCGGTCTAAGGACAAGATGATCAGCTTTTCAGATGTATTTAAAATACTTTAGTTCATTCCAATCACTCTCCGGACTACACTACACGTATCTAACAGTACTGCCTTTTGCATAGGTATGTATATTTCCCATTCTAATCCTATTTTTAGTAAGCTTTCTTTTAAACTTTTCGGTATTTCCCCTGCAGCTCCGATTATCACTGGCACTACCGTCACTGATTCCATGTGCCACATTTGAATGATCTCATCTCGGAGAGGTAAGTATTTACTAATTTTTTCACCATAGGTTTTTTGGATGTTGTTTCCCAGTGGAACAGCAAAATCAATGTTATAAGTAGTGTTTTCTTTTTTTAAGGTAAGTATTATATCAGGTATATTATTTGGTACTGGCCTGTCTGTTTGTATTTTTCTGTTCCACAGTATTTTAGCTTCATTATTTTCACAGACGGGTGGTGGCTCATACTCATAGTATGGGGTATCGATCTTCTGTCCCATATGCTGCTCTCTAAGTTTCATATGCACTATCCTTCCCATTCTATTATGGCGATCAAGATATGCTTTTGGAGCTAGCATTGAGCATCCTGCAATAATGTGGTCCAGGGTTTCTTCCATTGAGTGACATAAGCGGCATTTTAGGTTTTCAATGTTTTCGTGAAGGATTCGCTTCTTATAAGACTTTGTTCCTACAACTTGGTCCTGAATTGCTGCTATAAACCCCTCTGTTTCAGGAAATATGTTACCGTGTCGCAGATATGATGTTGACGCTGCAGTGTCTATCGTGTTTTGTTCAATACGCGCAAGATATTTTCCATGTAGGGGTTTACTACGCCAGTTTTGAATTTTTTGTTCCAGGGTTTCAATCTCTTCGCTTGGCTCGTATGATCTGTCGGCCAATCTAAGAGGAGTGGAATTTTTATCTGCCTTTACAACTGCATGATGCATGCTGCTAGTTTCTGCTTTTTGATAAAAATATTTGCGTAGGTTTGAAATTTGTTTGAAGTGTCTTATTTTTATGTCTGGAATTCCTCTGCCTCCCAATTTTCGTGGCAAATGTAACCTCTCAATAGCTGATTTAGGGTGATGACATCGGTACTTCCTTAATTCTTTTCTGGTTTGTGTGTTTAGCGCTTCTAGCTCTGTATTTGTCCATTTTATAATGCCAAAGCTGTAAGATATGGCTGATGTTGCGTAGGTATTTATAGCTTTTGCAGTATTTCGGCCATGGAGTTTAGTACGCAGTATCGCACGTAATCTCTGAAGGTAAGTATCTGTAAGCGCTGATTTTGCTTGTTTATGTTGGATATCCCTTGCCTGCAAGTACCCCAGATATTTGTACTGTTCTTCTTCTCCCATGCCTGTTACAATACCTTGTATCTCGTTAACCTCATATACTGTATGTTCAATCCAAAGGCCTTTCTCCATACAGCTTATTTTGCATTTATCCAATCCGAACTTCATTTGGATGTCTGTACTAAAATTTCCCACACAGGTAAGTAATTTTTCCAGATGTTTTTTGGTGTGTGCATATAGCTTTAGGTCATCCATATACCATAGGTGGCTAATAAGTTGGTTAGATTGAGGAAGCTTGTAGCCTTTATTTTCAGCATTAAGAAGGCGTGTTAATGGACGTAAAGCTAAACAAAACCATAATGGGCTGAGAGAATCCCCTTGGAAAATTCCCCGTCTAATCTCTACTACTCCCGCATCTACGATTTTATCTGGTGATCTGATTGTAAGCTGGGTTCGCCATTCAGTCATTGCAGTCGCTAAGAAAAGACATATGTGCTTCTCAACTCCATACAATTCTAGCACCTCTAACAGCCAGGAGTGTGGTATGCTATCAAACGCCTTTTGGTAGTCGATGTATGCTGTATACAGAGATCCCTTTGATTTTTTAGCATTTGACATTATTGTGGCATCTATGACAAGTTGTTCTTTACATCCTCGTGATCCTTTTCTGCACCCTTTCTGTTCTTCGTCCAATAGGATGTTTTTATCCAGGTGAGTATAAATTTTTGTGCTAAGTATGGAGGTAAGTATTTTATATATAGTAGGTAGGCATGTTATTGGTCTATATTTTGCAGGATCATCTGTAAATTGTTTTGTTTTAGGTAACAGATAAGTAGTTCCAGTTGTGAAAAAAGCAGGGGTCATCTCCGGGTGCTCAAGTAGGTAAGTAAAGCATTTTCCCAGCTGCTGGTGCACTGATTTAAACTTTTTGAACCAGAAGTTTTGTAACGAATCCGGGCCCGCAGCTTTCCAATTTTGTGTTTTCGTGATAGCTTCCTTCACTTCTTTCTCTGTGACTTCCCATTCCATCATTGTTCTTATCTTTGCAGCGGCCTTCCTCTCATCGTGTAACCATTTCGTGCGTTTGTGTTTCACTGGTTTACTCCAAATGTTTTCCCAGAACGTTTTTATATCTTTGATTGCTGGTATTTTAGGATCACTGTTTTGTGTTGTAGCAGTTTCACTTAATGTGCGGTAGAATATATGTTCATTTTTAACAAATTGGTTGTTTTGGGTCCTTCTTGTTTGACTTTCGCGACATCTCTTCAATCTTTTTAGCTTTTGCGGAGAGTTTCTGCTTTAAGAAGTCTACAATTTCCACTACTGTAGGATTATCTGTGTTTTTTTCCCTTGTGATGATCTTTGCTGCTTTTCTTATTACGTTTTTGCTGGGGCTGGGTTTTTGTCTTTGAGAAAGTATTCCTATTTCGCGCCTTAGTTATGCTATTTGATTGGTCATTCTGGTTTCCCAAGCTTGTGGCTGTTTTGTTTTGCTGACCACTGGTATTCCACTTATTTTTTGGCCATTGATTTTCAATACAGTCAATGCTCCTGTGTATATTATGCTGTGTAGTTCTTCTATGTTGGTGTTTTCGGTCAATTTTGTGTGTATAATTTCGTCTACTTTTTGTATTATTTTGTTTGTTGTTTGGCCATAAATAAGTTTTGGGAGTTTTGGCTTACTGAGTGGGTTCATTTCATGGTATTGTACATGGTTATTTTCAAATTCATCTTGCTCCTGAGATTGTACTATGAGTTCTTGTGTTCCATCTGCAGTTTCTGGTTCTTCCGTTATAATGTTTATACCCAGCTCGGTACCTACCTCTCGTTTGATTCGCTGCATCGTGTCCGGTGGTATTCTTTTGTTTGTAAAAACTGAACTTCTTTGGTCAATTATGTTCTGTACTGTTTTATTTTTAAGGTTAGGGTATTTTTCGGTGACTCTTTTGTGTAATTCCTTGCTAAATGGAGTTTTGATTGTCTCTAGTTTTGTTAATCTGTAATAGCATCGGACTATAAATTCGTTAATCTCTTCCGTCCACATAGTCCTCTGTCTTTGTCTCCCCTGTGTCGTAGTGGGCTGAAGAGCTTCTTCAGCAACACCTTTGACTTGGGTGTCTTGTGTCTTTGTTACTCGTTGTCCATGTGAATTGCTTGGGTCATTTGCAGGTCCATCCTCCCGACGGGTCCGACCCGGGTCCTGCATACCCGGCCCGCCTGAGTAGCTTTTAGCTTACTAAAACGTTATTATTATTATTATTATTATTATTATTATTAATATTATTATTATTATTATTATTATTATTATTATTATTATTATTATTATTATTATTATTATTATTATTATTATTATTATTATTATTATTATTATTATTATTATTATTATTATTATTATTATTATTATTATTATTATTATTATTATTATTATTATTATTATTATTATTATTATTATTATTATTATTATTATTATTATTATTATTATTATTATTATTATTATTATTATTATTATTATTATTATTATTATTATTATTATTATTATTATTATTATTATTATTATTATTATTATTATTATTATTATTATTATTATTATTATTATTATTATTATTATTATTATTATTATTATTATTATTATTATTATTATTATTATTATTATTATTATTATTATTATTATTATTATTATTATTATTATTATTATTATTATTATTATTATTATTATTATTATTATTATTATTATTATTATTATTATTATTATTATTATTATTATTATTATTATTATTATTATTATTATTATTATTATTATTATTATTATTATTATTATTATTATTATTATTATTATTATTATTATTATTATTATTATTATTATTATTATTATTATTATTATTATTATTATTATTATTATTATTATTATTATTATTATTATTATTATTATTATTATTATTATTATTATTATTATTATTATTATTATTATTATTATTATTATTATTATTATTATTATTATTATTATTATTATTATTATTATTATTATTATTATTATTATTATTATTATTATTATTATTATTATTATTATTATTATTATTATTATTATTATTATTATTATTATTATTATTATTATTATTATTATTATTATTATTATTATTATTATTATTATTATTATTATTATTATTTTATATTTTCTCAACCGAAATATTCGGCGCTCTTTCCACTTATCAAGAACAATCCCTGCTCTTCAGAATAAATGGCTTGTGATTCCTTATCCCAGTGCTCGTCTGATTATATGGGCTGTTTCAAGGAGGGTGCTTTTTTGCAGTGTTGTTATCGTATTTTTATTACCGTTTCCTGGTATTTTATTTAGCGATTCTGCAAGGTTCTTACTAATAGTTCCCGTTGCTCCAATTATTATCGGGATAATACTTGTTTTAAGCCCCCACATTCTCTGCACTTCTATTTGCAAGTCTCGGTATTTTATAGTTTTTTCGGATTCTTTCTCTTTGAGTGTGGCATCTGATGGGATAGCAACATCGATTAACAGACATGTCTTGTTTTTATGGTTTTTGATGATAATATCTGGTTTGTTTGCCATCACAGTTCTATCTGTTTGTACTTGTGTGTCCCAGATTATGGTGATATCTTCTTTTGTTTCGACGCTTTTTGGCTTGTGTTTGTACCATGTGTCCTCAACTTCTATTCCATAGTGTTTACAGATATTGTAGTGTAGTGTTGAGCATACCTTGTTATGTCGGTCCAAGTATTCTTTTCTTGCTAGTAGCGGACATCCAGTGGTAATATGCTTGATTGTTTCATCGTATTGCTTACAGAGTCTGCATCTTGAATCTATACTTTCTTTAAATATCTTCTTTCTTATATAGTTAGTTGTAATGGCCTGGTCTTGGGCCGCTACGATAAGCGATTCAGTTTCTCCCTTTAATATTCCTTTTGTTAGCCACTTAAATGTCTCTTTTTTGTCAACATCATCCCGATCGGTTTCTCTGCCGTATTGCCCGTGCATTTCTTTGTTTTTCCATTTTTGCTCTTTTTCTTTGTTCATTCTTTTTTTGCATTGCTGTTTGAGTTTTTTTACTTTCTGTGTTGTTGTATTTCCTGCCATTTCCATTACAGTCTCATTTGTATATTTTTCTGTCAGTTTTTTGCCCTTCATTGTAAGTGTATTTTTTTCTTTTCTCTCAGTTTCGTTATGGTTTATTACATCTATGAGTCTGTCGTTCTTTTTTTCTTTTAAATAGTTGACAATCCCTATTATTGTTAACTGGTAAGTTTGTTCGTTGCTGATAAGTCCTCTCCCTCCGCTTGATCTTGGAGTGTATAAACGATCTATATCTGCCTTGGGATGATGTAGATTGTAGATGGTCAATAACTTTCGTGTTTTTCGGTCTATGTTTTGTATTTCTTGTTCCTTCCAGTCTAGAATACCGTAACTGTAAGTAAGCACTGGCTGTGCGAGCGCCGTGATAGCAGTAAATTTGTTTTTTCCTGTAAGCTGACTCTGATTGATTTTTCTTACTCTGTTGTAATACTCTTTGGTTACTTTTTCTTTCATTTTTTCATCTTCTACTTCGGTATTTTCCATTATTCCTAGGTACTTATACATTTGTGTTTCTTCCAGATCTATAATTTCGGTTTCGCTGTCAAGTATCATATTTTGAGTTTTTGTGGTTTTTCCGCGTTCTAGTGTTACTTTAGCGCACTTTTCTAGTCCGAATTGCATACTTATGTCATCGCTAAATGCTTTGACACTAATCAAGAGGTCTTCTAGTTCTTTGTCGTTTTTTGCGTATAATTTTAGGTCATCAACGTAGAAGAGATGATTCACTGGTTGCTGTTTTTTATCTAGTACGTATCCTCTTTTCGTGTTGTTCAATTCGTTTGAAAGCGGAAAGAGTGCCATGCAAAAAATTAGAGGTGATAGTGAGTCTCCTTGAAATATACCACTTTTAATTTGTATTGTACCTGCATTCATTATTGCTCCATTTGTGTTGATGGCTAATTGCGTTTTCCATTTTCCCATTGCAATTTGCAGCATTTTTATGACAATTGGGTTTACTTTGTAAATCTCAAGCGTTTTTAAGAGCCAGGAGTGTGGTACACTATCAAAGGCCTTTTGATAGTCTATCCATCCGACACTTAAGTTTTTCTTTTTTCGCTTTGCATCTTCTGTTATTATTTTGTTTAGGATGAGATGGTCTTTACATCCATAACAGTCTTTTACACACCCTTTTTGCTCATTTGGGAAAATATCGTTTGTTTCCAGATGCTGATATAGCCTAAAACTTAATATAGCTGTTAGGTTCTTGTACATGGTGGTTAGGCAGGTGATTGGACGGTAGTTTTTGGCTTCTGTTGTTTTATCATTTTTTGGGAGCAATATTGTCTTTCCTTCTGTTATCCATTCTGGCATAATTTCTGGGTTTTTCATTATTTCATTATATCGGTGTGCAAGTGGTTGGTGTATTGCTGTGAACGATTTTAGCCAGAAATTTTGTATCCCGTCTGGGCCAGGTGCTTTCCAGTTGGCTGCCTTTTTGAGTGATTCCTGGATTTCCTTCACTGTGATGTCTGTCCATTCCATATTTCTGACATTTTTATGTCTTTGCTCCTCTCTCTCTATCCACGGTGCTTCCTTCTTGTGCTGTTTTTCCTTTTGCCAGATACCTTTCCAAAATGTTTGTATCTGCTCTTTTGTCGGTGTTTTTTCTATGTTTATGTTGCTGTGATTTATTGTTCTATAGAAGCTTTTCGGGTTTTCAGCAAACTTTTTGTTTTCGATAAAAAACTTGTATCTTTCATCATATCTCTTTAGTCTTTGAGCTTGTGCTTGAATCTTCTGTTTAAGTACTTCCATAACTTTGTTTTCATCCTCCTTGTTTTTGATTTTGTGTTTCCCAAATAACCCTTGTTTTATTAGTTGCATTCTGTCTGAATTATTTCCGTGGCAGATTTCCTTTATTTGGGAAAGCTCTTTTCTCATCTGTGCAATTCGGTATTCTATTCTCATTTTCCATTTTGGTTTTCTAAATTTTTTGCCCGTGTTTTCTTGTTTTATGTTTAAGTGTGTACATATTACTGCCCCTGCGGCATATACTAGTTTATTAATCTCTGTGACAGTGTGCTGGTGTTCCGCCCAGTTTTCAATTATTTGTCTAATTGCTTTGTTTACCTGTCCTATGAGATGTGACGCTTTTTGGGTTTCATTGATTTTTGGTAGTTTTTCTCTTTTGATTGAATTGTCACCATTTAGTTTTTTTTTAATTTCTCTCACCAGGTTTTCTACATCCTCCATATGGTTATTTTGTACTTGTTGGTTAGTTTGCGTCACTAGATTTTTATCTGCTACGTTTGTGTTTTGTGTTCGTTGACTTTGAGCATTTACTTCTGGACTTTGTGCCTCGATATCTTCAGTTTCGTTTTGTGTTTGTTGGTTTTGTGCTGCGTTTGAGTTTTGTGCATTATCTTTTATGTATTCTCGAACTAGCGCCTTCACTTGGTCAATTTCTATATCAGTTAGCTTTTTATGACTTAGAATAAATCTTCTTTGTGTTGCCAGAGTATTTGCAGAAATGTTGGGGCGGCTATTTTGGTTTCTTCCCCTCCATAAATCGTAATTGGCTTTAATATTTTTTGTTCCTGTTGTCTCCTGAAGGTAGTAATAACACCACAATATTTCTTTGTATTCGTCTTTACTCCATTTTTTTCGTTTATTACCTTCTGATTCCCTTTGATTACATTGGCTTTGTGTCCCTGAAGGGCCTGGCTGAGAATCCTCGGTTAGGTTTTCTTCAGGGTAGTTAGTAGGAGTTTGATGTTCTTGTTCATTTTCGCGTGTACCATTTTCGTTGCCTTGGGTCATTGCAGGTAAATCCTCATGACGGTTCCGATCCAAGTCCTGCTGCCTTGGCCCGCCCGAATATCTTTTTCGTCGCGTATTGAAAGCTTCATATTCACGCAAAGTAGGTAGCTAACCTTCTCAGCGGTTTCTGGTTTTTGTCCACCCCAGGTATTTTATTTCCCCGGTGTCCTCCCGGCTTTGAAGCTGGTGAACGTACCCCATCGCTAGGGGCGGCTTCCGATAGCTGACCAGAAAACAGCCACGGATTATTATTATTATTATTATTATTATTATTATTATTATTATTATTATTATTATTATTATTATTATTATTATTATTATTATTATTATTATTATTATTATTATTATTATTATTATTATTATTATTATTATTATTATTATTATTATTATTATTATTATTATTATTATTATTATTATTATTATTATTATTATTATTATTATTATTATTATTATTATTATTATTATTATTATTATTATTATTATTATTATTATTATTATTATTATTATTATTATTATTTTTTTTTCCCCCTATATATAGGGTTTGTTTTCCTAGTGGGGTGTTTACACACCAGTCACTAGTAATGCTATTGCTTATTATTCTGATATGTTCAGGGTTTTACGCACTATTCGACAGGTTACCAACAGAACTGATTTTTGCATATCTTGTATAACTTTTTTGTCGTTAATTTTTATTTTATTTAGGTGTGCCGTAAGTTCATTTGAGATCAAGCCGTTAGATGTGATGATGATGGGCACGACAACAACAGATTTCAAATTAAGTATTTTTTTGTATTCTTCACATAAGTCGTAGTATTTATTAATTTTTTCTTGTTCTTTTTGCTTTAGGTTGTGGTCATTAGGGTGTGAGACGTCGATAAAGAAGGCAGATTTTTCTTTTTTGTCAACAAGCACAATGTCAGGTCGGTTGTTTGACACAGGTTTGTCGGTTACTATTGTGGTATCCCAATAGATCCTGTAATTTTCATTCTCAAGAACTGGAAATGGTACGTATTTAAAATAAGGTGTATATTCTTTTTGCTCAAATCGACAGGCTAGAACTAATTTCTGATGGATGATATTAGCCGTAAGGTTATGTCTTTTTAGATACTCACTGCCTGCCATACCAGAACACCCCGCTGCTATGTGTTCTATCGTTTCGGGACATCTATGACACATCCTACATAGATCGGATGGCATTTGTATCTTTTGTATATATTTTTTATAATTCTTCGTAGGTATCACGCCGTCTTGAATTGCAGTTGCAAAACCTTCCGTTTCAGCAAATAGATTTCCCTGTTGCAACCATTGCGTCGATAGCTCCATGGAAGCTTCTCCCAGTGTATGGTGGTACCTTCCATGCAATGGCTTAGCCGCCCATTCCTCTCTACTCTGATTTACTTCCGGGATGCTGATTAAATTAGTTTCTATAAGTTTTACGGCTGAGTATTTATCCACCTTGCATATTAGGTCATGCAGCCGTGCTGTCTCTCGTCTTTTAAAAAAGTATTTTTTGAGGTTATTTAATTGTTTCTTGTGGAGAATATTCAGGCTTACAAGTCCTCTGCCCCCTAATTTGCGTGGTATGTAGAGTCTTTCTACGCATGCACGAGGGTGGTGTGCTCGGCATTCAGTCAGCAAGACCCTTATTCTCCATTCAATTGTCTCGATATCAGTTTGAGACCATCGAAGCACCCCAAAGGTATAAGATAAGACCGGAATGGCCCAGGTGTTAATTGCTTTAATCTTGTTTTTGCCTGTTAGTTCAGTTTTACATATTTGTTTTACTCTCTTTGTGAGCCTCTCTGTGATGGTCTTTTTCATTCCTCCCTGATCTATTGTCAGCCTCTGTTCGGTACCTAAGTATTTGTAATTGACACCATTTTCCAAGTATTTGATCTCATTCTTATTCTCGAGTTGTACGTATGTCTCTGGTATTCCTTTTCTTGCAACTAACTTTGCACACTTATCCAAACCAAATCTCATTTTGATGTCCTTGCTAAAATCATCTGTCAGCTTTATTAGTCTGTCTAGTTCTACCCTACTGCTTGCAATTAGTTTAATATCGTCAACATAAGCAAGGTGGTTAACAATATGCTTATCACCTGCAGTAGTAATTTTGTATCCCATTTTAGTTGCGTTCAGAGTGCTTGATAGTGGGTTAAGGCTGATGATAAACCAAAGAGGGCTCAACGCATCTCCCTGAAATATTCCACTTTCTATTAGTAATTCTTTAGTTTCTACCTTACTTTTGCCAGAGTTAACTATTAACTTCGTTTTCCAATTAGACATACTCCGTTTTAGGAAGTTTATGATATTTTCATCAATTTTATATAAGCGAAGACATTCCAGGAGCCACGAATGTGGTACCGAATCAAATGCTTTTTGATAATCGATCCAGCACACAGCAATGTTCTTTTGTCTATGCTTTGCGTCTTGTGTAATTACTGAGTCAATTATCAATTGTTCCCTGCATCCTTGTGTTTTGTTGCGGCATCCTTTCTGCTCTTCTGTGAGAATATTATTCACTGTTAGAAATACATTAACTTTGTCAGAGATAATTGAAGTTAATATTTTGTAGAGAGTTGGAAGACACGTGATTGGTCTGTAACTTTTAGGGTTTTTCATATCCCCAGATTTAGGTATCATATACGTAATTCCGGTGGTGAGGAATTCAGGTAAATTCTCTGTTCCTCTAAGTATTCGAGTGAACTGTTTTGTTAATGCAGGGGTTACGTCAAACTTTTTCCACCAGTAGTTATGTATGTGGTCGATTCCAGCTGCTTTCCAATTGTGAGCCTTTTTTAGGGCAACTATAACGTCATAATCCTCAATTTGTATTTCGTTCATTTTGGGAACAGCCACGTTTTTATTTCTTTCTAGTTTTAACCATTCAGCATTATCCCTATGGTCTCCTTTACTGCTCCACATCTCTCCCCAAAATTCTTCGAGTTCTTCTTTTGTTGGTACTTCACTACTTTTATTGTGCTTCGTTTCAAGTTGATTATAGAACACTTTTTCACCCGTTTCAAACGTGGAATTTTGCGTCTTTCTTTTATGGCTTAGATTATATCTTCTCAGTCGTTTTCCAAGCATCTGTATTTTTTGTTTTATTTGGTCTTTTAGGGAAGCTAGTTTTCTTTCATATTGCTCGCTTTCTAGTTTGATTCCGTTTTTCCCCAGAATTTGTTTTACTTCTTTCTTAAGCTTTTTGCTATTGTTTCCTCTTTGCCAAGTATTTATTTTTGTTAGCATGCTGCGATTTTTATTGATATTTATCTCTATTCTTCTTTTCCATTTAGGCTCTCTGGTTTGGTCTGTATTTTTCTTGCATAGTTTCAGGTTCATGTGCTCTATAACTGTAAGCGCTCCGGCATACACAATCGCATGTGTTTCTGTTATGGGGTTTTCGACGTCCAGTATTTCTTTTATATTAAAATTTAATGCTGCTATTGCCTCTGTTGTTTTCTTGTTAGGGCGTATCTTCGGGAGGCTTGGTCTCAACTTGGGCTCTATTCCAGCATAAAGTGTCAGATTTCTATGAAACGCATTTTTTATTTCTTCTCCTTCTTGTTCTTCTAGATTTTCGATATCTACGCTATTTGTTTCTTGTCCGAGCTCTTGTTCATCCGCAAACGAGTTATTTACCCTTAACGATCTTCTTACCTGCGACTCTCTCCTTTCCGTGTGTGTCGTCCCTCTTCTTTCAGCTCTTGCTCTTTCAGTTGCATGTTTTAACTGCTCAATCTCGATATTGCTTAGCAAGTTTCTTGTTTTAATGGCGTAAAGTTGATTTGCTAACTGACTCTCTGTTAAATTCATTTCTGGTCTCAATTTTCTCCATTCTACAACCATTCTTTTTCTATATCCCTGTTTGTTTCGATCGCAGTTGGTGGCATGGAAGTACGCACTAATAATGTCGGCATTGTCTTTGCCCGTCCATTTTCTTCTTCTGTGCCTTGATGGCTCCTCAACTTCTGGGAGGGGCTGAGCTTCTTGCTCTCCCATTTCCACTTCTTGAAATTGAATGCTTCCATGTGGCATGTCCTCGTGGCTTTGACTTCTTGTGGTGCCGTTCCCGCCAGAAGTGCCACTCGCCTCACTTACCTCGCGGACAAACTGGTCCTCTTGACGTGTCCGAGCAGAGTCAGTCTGAACCTCCGCCACGCCCGAATATCTATTTCTTCTTGTCCTTATAGCAAGAATAGCTTCTGGTATTGTGGGCTGCTAACCCACTATACCGCTCAACCCCCATTTAACCTTAGGGGCGCCAGGTTATAAAGTGTGAGTCTATGTGGGAGTGCATATATGTATGTGTGTATGTGTCTTTGCGTGAAAGTGTGTGTCCGCTTTGGTCGCCTTTTACGACGGGCAGGACGAACCGTAGGGCTATTCTTTCATCTCCGAACCCTACACGGATTAATTATTATTATTATTATTATTATTATTATTATTTTTTTTTTCTTTTTTTTTTTTTTGTGGTGGCCTTACTTGCGGTCCCGCGGCTCCGACTCACACGGGTGCAAGTAGGCCAGATGGTCCGTTACCGTTTCTACTCCCCACCAACCGCGGGGTTAGTAGAAACGGTGTTCCGCATCGTGTGCCCTGAGTAGACGCAATGATCCGAGGATGACTGCTTTCTGCATGTTGCCTGCAAGTTGCTCTGCCCTGTCACGGCAGGCCGGCAAGGTCTTGAGAGCTGAGAGCAGTGTCTGCCGTGCGCCTCCGAGAGCTCCAATTACCAAAACCACTAGCTTGACTGTATAGCCCCGGTACACTCGGCGAAGGTCAAAGAGAAGATCCTGATATTTCGTCCGTTTCTCTTCTTCCTTGGCAATGATGTTCGTCTCGGCAGGAGCCGAGAACTCAATGACATACATAATTTTGTCATTTTTGTCAAGGAGTACTATATCCGGCTTGTTAGCGTTTACAAGCCGGAGTGTGGGGAATGCGAAATTCCAGTATATTCTGGTTCTGTCATTCTCCACGACGGACGGAATATCAGAGGGGACATATGGCAGCACTGGAGCATCATCAACACCGTACGAGTGCCTTAGATGGTAATACAGCACCCGTAACGCTGCGTTGTGTCGATGGATATACGCCGAGACCGCATAGCGCCCGCAAGCGGACAGCAAATGATATAAGGTCTCCGGCGCCCTATGGCAGGCCCTACAACTTGTATCAGGAACCTGTATACCCATCACGCGACTTCGGTGTTCCAAGGTGTTGATGACTCCGTCTTGGCAAGCAATGATAAACCCCTCAGTTTCCGACTTTAATGCACCTGACCTTAAGAATGCAAAGCTTAGCTTTTTGGATAAGCCAGTGTTTTCAATGGTTTTATAGAAAACACTGTGCAATGGCTTATCCATATGTAGACGTAATAAATAGTCTACCTCTGCATTCTTTAAGGTGGTTTTAAGTCTTTGGCAGGTCAACTGTGTAATGGAGTTTTCCTGCCGCCGACATATATCGAAAACTATTTGGAGCTCATCTGCTGCTCTTTGTGCTGCTTTAAAAAGAAATGCCCCCACCCCAAATGTTTCATGGTTACGCACCATGCATAGCAGGGGATCCTCGTCTCTGATTACTTCGCACGCGGTACTTAGGACTATTCGTCTGTGTAAACACTCCAAACTTAAGAGTCCACGGCCTCCCTGATAACGTGGGAAGTAAAGCCGTTGGACAGACGCCTTAGGATGATGGCTTCGGTATCGAGTCATCATCTTGCGGGTTTTCACGTCAATTTCACGCAACTCGTTCACGTTCCACTTAATGACTCCAAAGGAGTAAGTGATTATAGGGACGGCAAGCATATTTGTAGCAGCGACTTTGTTCTTTCCAGACAACTCTGAATTCCAGATTTGTCTTAGTCGTTGCTGATACTTGTCGCGAAGAGACCCTTTTATTGCTACACTATCATGGATGTGTCCCTGGGGAACACCCAGATAGGTATAGGTCTCTCCGGCATCCAGATGTCGTAGGATGCTCCCATCTACAAGTTGCGCGTCCTCGGCGTGATCCGCATGGCGTCCTTTCTTAAGTTGAACCGTCGCACACTTATCCAACCCAAACTCCATCCCGATCGCATGAGTATACTCCTGTACTACCCGAAGAGCTTGGTCGAGGTCTCTCTTCGTCGACGCGTAGAACTTAAGGTCATCCATATAAAAGAGGTGAGTAACCTTATGGGTTCTACGGCCAGGAGCACCGCACATGTATCCCTTTGTGTTCCGCAAAGCAACGGATAACGGAAGTAGCGAGACGCAAAAGAGGAGTGGGCTGAGGGAATCACCCTGAAACACTCCCCGTCGGAATGACACCAATTCAGTCGACACCTTTGCGTTACCCGTACATATGGTAAATCGGGTCTTCCAAAATGGCATCATTCCTGAAATGCATCTCGCTATGGGATCTGGCACCGCAAGGCCTCTCAAAAGGTGAATAATAAGTTCATGAGAAGTTGTGTCAAAGGCCTTACGGTAATCAATCCAGGTCATCAAAAGGTTTCGCTTGTACTGGAAGGAGTCCTGTGTGACACATCGGTCTATTAGAAGGTTCTCCTTACAGCCGGCTACGCCTTTCTTTGACCCTCGCTGCTCGTATACTCCACTAAACACGGGACCCATGGCTTGGAGTATCCGCTGGTACAAGAGTCGCGTAAAAATCTTGTAACAGGCGTTTAAACATGTTATCGGGCGATAGTTCTTTGGGTCGGACAAGTCTCCGTTTTTGGGGAGAAGGACGGTTCGCCCCTCAATAAACCAGGGAGGGATTGGCTGCCCCTCATTAACCCAAGAGTTAAAAATTCGGGCAAGGGCCTCATGGGTTGATGGAAATTTTTTCCACCAGTAGGTGTTAATTCCATCAGGCCCAGGGGCAGCAAAGTTCTTAGCACCCGTAAGAGCACTTCGAACTTCCTCCACGGTTATTGGTGGGCACAGTTGCTCAGGTGGTGGAAACCCCCTCACAAAGGTTTGCCAGGGCTGGTGTGTTTACGTTGAGCGGCCGAGTTACCTCGTAAATACCCCTCCAGAAGTTTTCCACCCTCTCAGCGGTCGGAGGATCGTTAATAATCCTCGACGGCGCCTGAAATAGGCGACTGGGGTTTTCGAAAAATAATTTATTTTCCGAAATACCCCTCGCCCGCCGAATTAGATTTTGTTTGGCAGTCACTAACATCCGTATCCTTTCGCAGCACTGCTGCTTGATGGTCTGCAACAGTGCTTCGTTCAGTGTGTGGTGGGTGCGTCGCAGGTTGGCCGCTATGCGGCGCACTTTTGGCGTAAAAGGCCTGCCTGCCAATTTGTATTCCACCACACACTGTATACGGGATGCGTGCTGCCTTGCTGAGAGGATTTTTGCTTCCATCTTCTTCACTCGGCGTTGCGCCCTGTCGCCGCAGGGGTCCCTATTGGGCGCCCTGGGCGACACGGAGCAAGCTGCCTCGTAGACGAGGCAATTAATGCGCCAGATGTCAGCTTCTTCTGTTAGAGTATTCAATAGCTCTGCGTCCGCTCTAGCTAGGTCTTGTGGCTTCGGGCGCTTTATCTTGTGTAGCGCCCTGCGGTCTTGAAGACTCTCTTCTGGTGCAATGGGAAGTACCTCCTGCAATTCCTGTACCCCAGGTACTGCCGGCTGTTGAGGTCTTCTTACATATCCCCTTCGCCGAAGGTAGGATACATAGTCTCGCAGGCTCTGAGCAGTAAATGTATTATGCTCAGGATGCATAACATTCCACTGCTCACGCATACGAGCCATATATCCCCTTCGACCTGGGCTATTGCTCTCATAGCATTCCAGCAAGTCATCTCTCAGATCATTGGTCCACTCAAAGCGTCCTTGGTCATCGCGGTCGTCATCGGGCAATCCATCCGGCTGGGCCCCTCCACCTTGCCTTTGACCCCTCATCCGACGGGGTCGACGTTATTATTATTATTATTATTATTATTATTATTATTATTATTATTATTATTATTATTATTATTATTATTATTATTATTATTATTATTATTATTATTAATATTATTATTATTATTATTATTATTATTATTATTATTATTATTATTATTATTATTATTATTATTATTATTATTATTATTATTATTATTATTATTATTATTATTATTATTATTATTATTATTATTATTATTATTATTATTATTATTATTATTATTATTATTATTATTATTATTATTATTATTATTATTATTATTATTATTATTATTATTATTATTATTATTATTATTATTATTATTATTATTATTATTATTATTATTATTATTATTATTATTATTATTATTATTATTATTATTATTATTATTATTATTATTATTATTATTATTATTATTATTATTATTATTATTATTATTATTATTATTATTATTATTATTATTATTATTATTATTATTATTATTATTATTATTATTATTATTATTATTATTATTATTATTATTATTATTATTATTATTATTATTATTATTATTATTATTATTATTATTATTATTATTATTATTATTATTATTATTATTATTATTATTATTATTATTATTATTATTATTATTATTATTATTATTATTATTATTATTATTATTATTATTATTATTATTATTATTATTATTATTATTATTATTATTATTATTATTTTTTTTTTTTATTCCACGATATTTATCGGATCTTTTGACAGGCATGCATCGGCCTTGACGGCAAGATGCAGACTCTGTGTTTACGTTTCTAGAAACGACCTAACTGTATGCGTAGTATCTATTATCACTGACTTCTGCATTAGATGGTAGGTATTTTCTGGAATATTAAGTTTCTTTAAATTTGTTCTTAGGTTCTTAGGTACCAGTCCCATGGCACTAATAACAAGAGGTATGACTTCAACGCTTTCCAGTTTCCACAGCCCTTTTATTTCTCGACATAATGGTAGATACTTGTTTATTTTTTCTTTTATTTTTGTGTCCATGTTATTGTTGTTGGGTATCGCTATATCAACTAGATATGCTGTTTTGTCTTTTTTGTTCACAATTGTAATGTCTGGTCTGTTGTGTTCTACGGTTCGGTCCGTAAGCAGTGTTTTATCCCAGTATATCTTGACATTGTCATTTTCTACAACTGGTGGGGGTTTTAGTTTATAGTAGGGTGTTTGACTTTCATATGTGATATCATGTTTTTTGAGGAGTTCTTGGTAAACTATGGCTGCAACTTTGTTATGTCTTTCCAGGTACTTATTGTTTGCTAGGCATTGACAGGCAGAGATAATGTGTTCTATTGTTTCAGTGTTATTGCTCCACCTTGGCTCCGTGGGAGATGAAACCGTTCTTTACATGCTCTTGGGTGGTGAGATCTGTATTTAGTGTAGAGTTTCCTTAGGGATCGATTTGCTTCTTCCAGCTCTGTTTCGGTCCATTTTACCACTCCAAAACTGTATGCGACAACCGGTGTTGCGAGTGTATTTGTTGCACTGATTTTGTTTCTAGCTGACAGCTGAGCCTTCATAATGGCTTTTATCCGCTCTTTCATTTTGTTTATCAGTTGTTGTTTTACCAACTTTTCATCTATCCCCTGTGACTGCAGAAAACCAAGATATTTGTAGGATTCATTTTTATCCATAGCTGCAATCGTACCTCCTCCAGATCTTTGTAACATTTCAAAGTCGTCACTTCTTTGCCACTTACCTTTCACAAGGCTGTTAATTCTACACTTGTCCAAGCCAAAGTTCATGGATATATCAGCTGAGAAAATTTCTGTTTGTCTAAGGAGCTTTTTTATGCCATTGTTTGTCTCTGAAAAGAGTTTCAGATCATCCATATATACTGGATGACTTACTTGCTGATTGCTCGCTGGTATTTTATATCCGGATTTCTTGCTGTTTATAGCATTGGATAGTGGATTGATAGCAATACAAAACCACAAAGCACTTAGCGCATCGCCTTGGTAAATCCCTCTACTTATTCGCATTTTTAGTGGTTCTATTTTTGAGTTTGATATCAAAAGGTTTGTCTCCCACTTTTCCATCGCTATTTTTAGGAAATTTGTAATTTGGGGGTTTACCTTATATATATTAAGACTCTCAATTAGCCAGGTGTGCGGAACGCTGTCGAATGCTTTCTGATAGTCAATAAATGCTGTGTATAAGGTTCTGTGATTTTTAATTGCATCTTTCGTTATGACTGTATCTATTACTAGTTGTTCTTTACAGCCCTGTGATTTCTTTCTGCAGCCTTTTTGTTCTTCTGCGAGAAGATTGTTTCGCGTCATATGTCTGTAGAGCTTGTCTGCGAGAATGCCTGTCAAAATCTTGTATATGGTGGGCAGACATGTAATCGGTCTGTATTTTGACGGGTCTGGTTGTGGGTGTGTCGATTTGGGGAGCAGGTAGGTATTTCCCATTGTGAAGAATTTAGGTAGATTTTCTGGGTGGTTAAGAATATCTGTAAGAAGATAAGCCAGTTTTTCATGTAAGTGTGTGAATCGTTTATACCAGAAGTTATGAATGCCATCTGGTCCTGGCGCTTTCCAGTTGTGTGCTTTTGACAAGGTGTTTTTTAGGTCTTCCAATGTTATTGTTTCTGGTAGCATAGCTGGTATATGTTCCACTCTTTTTTTCTCGAGTGTCATCCAATCAGCGTTGTGTTTATGACTTGCTGGTTTCTCCCAGATATTTCTCCAAAATTCTCTGACACTTTCTCGCGTTGGGTATTCTCCATTCTCTGCGTCGGTTTTTGGATTTAGAAGTTGTCGGTAGAAGAGCCTCTGATTCGTATTGAACAATCTGTTTTCTATTTTTCGTTGGTAGGATATTCGATAACGTCTGAGTCTATGACTGTATACCTGTAGTCTTTGTTTTAGAAAGTCGATAATTTCGATGATTGTTCCATTGGACTTGTTTGCGTATCTTTGGATAATTTGGTTTGCTTTTGTTTCCGTCTTCCTGTTTTTAATCTTTTTATTTTGCATTTGTGTTAGCTGTCCAATTTCTGCCCTTATTTTCGCGATTTTTGCAGTTAACCTCTTTTCCCATCTTGGTTGTGTCGTTTGTTCTTTGGGCGTTGTTTTTGTCATTGTCTTTTGGTTGTGAAGTTCAATTGTTGTTTTGCTGCTGCATATGTGAGGTCGTGTAAGCCCTGTAGGTTTTCACAAGCAGTCACTCTGTGGATTAGAGCATTGTTGACTTGTACAATTATATTATTTGTGTCTTTGCATGTTTTTAACTTGGGTAGATTTGGTCTTAAAATGGGGTTTAGACCTTGGTATCGTTGTATGTTGTTTTCAAGTTTGTTGTATACTTCTTATTATTATTATGATTATTATTATTATTATTATTATTATTATTATTATATTTTTTTTTTCACAGGAATTTTCCTGGGTTAGCATGACTAAACCGGGATGCGGTATCAACGGTTTAGTCATGTGTAAGTGCACGCCGAACAGTTCTACAGGTGCCCAAAATTGCTGCTTTTTGGGCGGTAAGTATTAGTTTTCTTGGGTCTTCTACATCTATTATTTTCAATTCTTGTTTTAGGTGGTTATCAACAAGACCAGTTGCCGAAATGACCAGTGGATGTATGGTGACCTGGTTGAGCTGATAGATGGTTTTTATTTCGTGAGAAAGGTCGATATACTTTGATATTTTTTGATTTCTTGCTTCTAGGAGATTGTGATCATTTGGTATAGTAATATCGATTATTCTGGCTAACTTTATATCTTTTTGTATCACCAGTATATCGGGTCTATTGTGCGCCATTTCCCGATCACTAATAATAGCCTTATCCCAATATATTTTTGTTTTTGCGTCTTCCATGTGATCCTTTGGTGTATATTTGTAGTAAGGTGTTATGTCTTTGACTAGTCCGAATTTTTTACAAAAAGCTTGATGAAATACCTTTGAGACGTTGTCGTGTCTTATTTTATGGTCACGCGGTGCTAGAAATTAGCATCCGGCGATAAGGTGTTGTATGGTTTCGGTTTTTTCTCGGCATAGTCTGCATCGATCGTTTGGTGTGTCCTGATGCAATATAAATTTTTGATAATTTCTTGTACAGATGACCTGATCCTGTATAGCCAGCAGAAATCCCTCTGTTTCCATCATAAGTACACCCCTAGTTAGGTATAGTGTGGATAAATCCTTATCTACGTCTTGACTGTTTAGTGCTGCTGCATAGCGCCCATGTAATTCTTTACCTTTCCAGGTTTCTTCTAACTCTGTATAATAATTTTTATTTTCTTTTACAGGTGGCTCTTGGCTCGACAGTTTCAACGGTGTTAAGGATGTGTCTAGCAATGAAATTGCGGCATATGTTGGATGGCTTCTAGATTTAAGGTAAGTAAAGAGATTTTGGCATTCTTTGTTATGTGCCTCTTTAAGGTTCCTCAGTCCCCTCCCCCCTCTACTCCGTGGCAAATATAACCTGTTCATTGAAGCGTTTGGATGGTGCAATCGGTTTTTTGTGAGCGACGTTCTTATGAATCTATCAAGACTGTCCAGGTCTGTGGAACTCCATTTAATGATTCCAAAGCTGTACGTGACCGCAGGTATTACCCACGCATTTATCGCTGTTATCCTTGCCAAAGAGTAAAGATTGGACTTTAGGACTAGACGAAGTCTCCTTTTAAGTGTTTCCTGTACTAGCTTCTTGCTGTGTGTTTGTTCTATGCTGAGGGTCTGTTGCATTCCAAGGTATTTGTATTTTTGTTCCAGCGATAGTGGTGCAAACTGGCTATGGTCTAGTAGGGTAATGTTTTCAGTTTCCTGGATTTTTCCAGCTTTGACATGAACAAAAGCACACTTTTCCAGCCCGAACTCCATTGAGATAGCTTTACTAAATGATGAAACCAGTTCAAGAAGGGATGTAAGTTGTTCCGGATTCGAGGCATACAGCTTTAAATCATCCATATAGAGTAGATGGGAAAGCTTAATGCTTGGTCTTCTAGCTATTGTGTATCCGTAAGTGCTTCCTTCCAACATATTACTAAGCGGATTAAGTGCAACGCAAAACCACAGAGGACTGAGGCTGTCTCCCTGAAATATTCCCCTTTTTATTTTTATTCCTTCAGTAGTGTAGTTTACATCTCCTAACTTGACATTCAGGTACGTTTCCCAGTTATTCATAGTGCTTTTGAGGAATTCAATTAGGTTTTTGTTTATTTTGTAGATATTTAGTATCTCCAGAAGCCATGAATGCGGCACCAAATCGAATGCCTTGCGGTAATCGATCCAGGCTACTGAGAGGTTCCTCTTTTTATATCTTGCGTGATTTGTCACCACTGAGTCCAGGATCAACCACTCTTTACTTCCCTTTGCTTTGCTTTTACATCCGTTTTGTTGCCAAGCCAATATTTGATGTTCTTTTAGGTGCTGATTAATCTTTTGTTCTATAATTCCAGTTAGAACCTTGTAGACAATAGGTAGACAGGTAATAGGCCTGTAGTTTTGTGGTTTTTCGACAGTTTTGTTTTTTTGCAAAAGGTAAGTGATTCCCTTGGTGAAAAATTTAGGTATCTGCGTTGGGTCAAATATAGCTGAATTGAGCTGATTTGCTAATGTTTCGTGGACAGAGGTGAGGTTTTTCCACCAGTATGCATGGATTTTATCAATCCCTGGGGCTTTCCAGTTGGAAAGATTTTTGGTAGCGTTTTCAACATCTTGTAGCGATATATGGGTCCCTTGCATTTCCGGGATGGCTCTCATTCTTTCTTTCTCTTGATTAATCCAGTATGCCTGTCTATCATGTTCTTTAGGTATTTCCCATAGTTGTGACCAATATTGGTGCATTTGTTTTTGGTCCGCAGGTGCTGTTTCATAATGATTTGGCTCTTTTTCTCCGAGCGAGCGGTAGAAGAGTTTCTGATTTCGTTGAAACAGGTTGTTTTCTTTGTAGCGAATGACACGTTCTTTATACCTTCTTATTCTACTTCCTAACATTTTTATTTTTTGTTTTAGATCTTCCATGTACGCCGACAGCTTTTGTTTTGAATCCGGTAAGTGATATTTGATTTTTTGTTTTATACACGTCTTCTTAATTTGGTTGTTTAGGCGAGCTTTAATGTTAGTAGTATTAAGGTAGGTATGGATTTGTCCTATTTCTCTTCTTATGTTGTTAATTTTATTTTGAATTCTTTTTGCCCACGGTGGTTCATCCTGATTTTGCGTGACAATTCTTTTAGATTGGTTAAGTGGTGTTCCCAGCATTTCCAAGGATGTCAGTGCAGCGCAGTAAACTAGATGACATGTGTTCTCCAAGTCGAAACAGGTGAGCAGATCCTTTTTTAAGATATTATTTATTTGGGTGACTGTTTCTTTGGCTGCCTTTGAGTACCTTATTTTTGGTAAGGAAGGTCTATTTCTGAATGGGATGCTATCGTACTTAAATTTGTTTTCATCAAAAGCATTTTTGATTTCAGTCGGGATTTCTTCCAGCCGAATTTCAAAGATTGTCGATCTTCTAGCTACGGGATTGGGTTCACGTTGTTCAATGTCAAGATTTTCGTCATTTTGAAGTACCTGTGGTTCGTGTCTCGTTTCATTCTTTAATTCTTCTATTTCGGCATCCGAGAAAACTTTCCTTCGAACAATAGATCTTACCTGATCTGAAAGTTGTTGCGGTTCTCGTCTAAAATCAGGTCGTATTGCTTGCCATCTTTCGTAAAGTCTATTTCGGTAGTTAGTTCTATATTGTCCGGCGTTCGTCACAAAAAAGTATGCGCGCATAAGATCAAGATTATCTTGTCTTATTATTATTATTATTATTATTATTATTATTATTATTATTATTATTATTATTATTATTATTATTATTATTATTATTATTATTATTATTATTATTTTCAGGTTCCACAGACGTATCTGGATATGGCTTCTTACCTTTTTCGGCATTAGATGCAAGAAAACAGGTAAGTTTTATTTAATGACTTGTGGTGTTGTCGTTCAGTACTCGTCTGACAATTCCACTAGTTTCAATGAGTACTATTTTTTGCAACTGATGATAAATTTTTTCTTTTAGATTCAGCGTCTTAAGACTGTCTAAGAGGGTATGCGGGATTTCTCCAGTTGCTCCTATTATGATTGGTACAATGGTGACTCTTTCCTGGTTCCACATGTCCTTTATTTCATTTGCGAGAGGTAAGTATTTATTAATTTTTTCTGTGTGTTTCTTTTGCAGGTTTGTAGCTAGTGGAACGGAGAAGTCTATCAGGTAAGTATGCTTGGATTTTTTGTCTGTAAACACCATGTCTGGTTTGTTGTGCTGTATGGGTATATCTGTTACTATCTCTCTGTTCCAGTATATCTTATAGTTTTCAGTTTCGATAACGCTTTCTGGATTGTACTTATAATAGGGAGTTGTTTCTGTTAGTTCAGTGTTTAGCTTTAGGAGTTCTTGGTGGATCACTTTCCCAACGTTGTCGTGTCTTTTCGTATATTCTTTTGGAGCCATTGTTTGGCAACCGCTTATTATATGGTCGATGGACTCGGTTTGATTCCCGCACATTCGACATTTATCCGTTGGGATGTGTTCTTTCATTATGTATTTTTTATAGTTTCGTGTTGCAATAACCTGATCTTGGATTGCTATAATGAATGCTTCTGTTTCGGGAAATAGGTATCCTAGTTTCAGCCACATAAAAGAAGCATGTTTGTTGATATGTTGTTGCGCCAATATTGCTGGGTAGCGTCCGTGTAGCTCTTTTCTTTTCCATCTCTCTTCTATGTTATCTTCTGCAGGTTCCTCGATATTGTTATCTGCTAAGTTCAGTGGAGTTAGTTTGTTGTCTAGTTTTCTTAGAGCCTGGTATGTTTGGTTATTTGAGTTTTCATCAATAAAGTATTTTCTTAGACTTTTTATTTGTTTTTCATTGTGTTTTGCTATGTCTGTGATACCTTGTCCTCCATTTTCTCGTGGTATGTTTACTCTTTCTATTGAGCTGCGAGGGTGATGTTTGCAAAATTTTGAGCCTAGAGTGCGGATGTCTCTGTTGAGCTCTTCAAGTTCTGTGTCTGTCCAATTAAGTACCCCAAAGCTGTATGTGAGGATTGATATCGCGTACGTGTTTATCGCTTTTGATGTGTTTTTGCTGTTGAGTTTCGTTTTCAATATTTTCCGTACTCTTTCTTTAAATTGGTTTCTTAGTGTCGCTTTGCTCTCTTTTTGATCTATTCCTCTAGCTTGTTGGTATCCTAGGTATTTATAAAGTTCGTCTATTTCCATTCCTTCTATTTGTCCCTTTTCTGCACCTATGTCATATCCTTCATGTTTTTTCCATTTACCTCTTTCCATTGCGTTTATTCGACATTTATCTAGTCCGAATTCCATATGGATGTCTTCGCTAAACGTTTTGGTGGTTTTGATAAGCTTTTCAATGTTTTCTTTGTTGTCTGCATACATTTTAAGGTCATCCATATAGAGAAGGTGACTAATGATGGTGTTTCCTATGGTTGTGCCTTTCTTTGTTTTCTTCAGCATGTTTGATAGTGGGTTTATTGACATACAAAACCATAGTGCGCTAAGCGCGTCGCCTTGAAAGATACCTCGTTTTATTTCAATGTTATCGATTGTGAATTTGGATTTAGTTGTGTTTATACTTAGTGTTGTTTTCCATTTTTCCATTGATACTTTGAGGGTGTTTAAGATATACGGGTCAATTTTGTAGATTTCTAAGACTTCAAGTAGCCAGGTGTGTGGGACGCTGTCAAAAGCTTTTTTGTAATCTATGTATACGGTATATAGCGACTTTTTGTCTTTCTTTTTGTGTTGTGTTATGATGGTGTCTATGATCAGTTGTTCTTTACACCCTTTGGTTTTTCGTCTGCATCCTTTTTGTTCTATAGCTAGCATGTTATTTTCGATCAGGTGACCATATATCTTTTCTGTAAGGATAGATGTGAATATTTTATAAATAGTTGGTAGACATGTTATTGGTCTGTATTTATCTGGGCTTTTGCTTGTGGGTGTTGTTTTGGGCAGTAGATACGTAATGCCTTCGGTCATGAATTCTGGAGTCTCCGCTTCTCCTTGTAAAGTTTTAGAAAATAGTGCTGCTATTCTGTTGTGTGTATGTGTGAATTGTTTCCACCAGAAATTGTGTATTCCATCTTTTCCTGGTGATTTCCAACTGTGTGTTTTTTTGATGGCTTTCTTTACATCTTCAGTTGTTACGGTGTGATTGTTCATTTGTTTTTTGTTTTGCATCTTCGTTTTTTCTTCTTTAATCCATTTCGATGTTTGTTTGTGTTTTTTTTCTTGTGACCATATATTGCTCCAGTAAGTTTTAGTTTCTTCTTTATCCGGGTCTTCGTTTTGCTGTTTGTATTCCTTTTGTTCGTTCAGACCTCTGTAGAATTTTCTTTCATCTTCGTTGAATTGCTTATTGTGTTGTCTGCGTTGGTTGCTTTCCTTTAGTCGTCTTAGTCTTTTTGACTTCGCAGCAAGTTTCTGTTTGAGCAAGTCTAAGATCTCAATGATATTTTTGTTTTCGTCATTTTGATGTTCTTTTATAATGTTTTGGGCTTTGTTTTTTAGTTTCTTACTTGCTGTTGGTTCTTGTGTTTTTATTAGCCTTCCTATTTTTGCGCGTAGCTCATCTATTTGGTTGCTGATTCTCCGTTCCCATGGTGGCATTATCTGGCTTTCTGAGGTTTCTTTGTTTTGTTGTTTTTTTGGTGTTTTCTGTTGTATAAGACCTGACGCGGTTGCTGCTCCTATATAAACAAGGTTGTGGATCGTTGTGATGTCGTCGTTTTGTTTTGATTTATTTCTAATTATATTGTTGATTTGGTTAATAATGATTTTCGCCTTCGGCGTAATCTTTGTTTTCAATTTTGGGAGCTTCGGTCTTAGGTTTGGTGTCGTTCCGTAGTACTTCATATAGGTTTCCTCAAAACAGTTCTCGATGTGTCGTTCTTCATCAGAGGGTTCTTCTTGGGCTTCTTGGACATGGATTGGGTTTCTCGGCGGTGTTGTAGGATTTATCCCAAGTTCTCTTCTAGCTTCGTTTTTTATTCTGTCCATTGCTTCAGGTGATATCTTGTTCGTTGCTAGGATTGCACGTTTTTGGTCTAGAATGTTTTGGACAGTTTTTTGTCGTAGTTCTGGGAATTGCCTCGTAACAAGTGCATGTAGTTCTTTACTGTATTTGGTTGGTTTTGTCTCTAACTCAGTTAAGACAAGGAAGCTACGGTATATAAACTCATTCATTTCATCCGTCCATTTTGTTCTCTGTCGTAGCTTGCCCTGTAGGGTGGTTGGATGTCTTCGACCTTCCAAAGCATCTCTACGGGGTGATGTTTCTTGATTCCTGTTCATTGCTTCGGTGTTTGCCATTTGCAGGTCAGCAGCACCGATTCCACTGATTCCTGCAACAGGCTGATCATCGGGGCGGTTCCGAACGGGGTCAGCCTGAGCCCCCGCCACGCCCGAGTAGCGATTTCGTCGAGTCCTTATAGCGACAATTTTGACTCGTTGTTCGGGGTGCTATCCCGGACAGCGGTTGTCCTTTTAGGGGCCTTTTACGCCAGGCAGGACATACCGAGGTGGTATTCTTTTCCAACCCGCCACCACACGGGTTATTATTATTATTATTATTATTATTATTATTATTATTATTATTATTATTATTATTATTATTATTATTATTATTATTATTATTATTATTATTATTATTATTATTATTATTATTATTATTATTATTATTATTATTATTATTATTATTATTATTATTATTATTATTATTATTATTATTATTATTATTATTATTATTATTATTATTATTATTATTATTATTATTATTATTATTATTATTATTATTATTATTATTATTATTATTATTATTATTTTTTTTTTTTTTCACAGGTTTGCCCTGGGGCGTCCCAGCGAGTCGGAAGATCAATTTCTTCAAGACCCATTGGTGTCGTGGTTTAGAAATGATCGAGCAATCGACAGAGTCTGCAAGACGACAGCCCTTTGCAAATGTCCAATCATGGTCACAGGTAGGTCTAGTGTTGTAAGGTTTTCTTTTAGAGATTTTGGAATGATTCCGGTAACAGATATGATTATGGGTATGACGTAAACTTTCTTCATAGACCATAACCTTTTTACTTCCTCTTTTAGAAGTTCGTACTTCTCAATTTTTTCCCGGTATTTCGCCTGGATGTTATGGTTTCCCGGAACAGAAATATCAATTAGATAAGTGTTTTTTTCTTTTTTGTCCACAAACACAATATCAGGTCTGTTATGTGCAACAGTACGGTCTGTATGTATTGTCTTATCCCACAGTAATCTCCAATTTTCATTTTCTTCAACTTCATTGGGTTGATACTGATAATATGGTGTTTTATCTGTCTTCATATTTGTTTTGATAAGTAGTTCTTGATGAACTATTCCCGCAGCCAAGTTATGCCTTTTTATATAGGCCGTTGGAGCTAAGATTGCGCAGGCACCAAGGATATGATCAATCGTTTCGGTTGCAGCGTTGCATTTTCTGCATCGGTCGTTGGGTATGTCTTCTTTTAGGATAAATTTTGCATAATTTCTGGTTTTAATTACTTGATCCTGAATCGCAATAAGAAAGCCCTCTGACTCTGGGTGAAGGTATCCTTGGTCTGCCCATCTAATTGATTCCTTATGATCTATTAGTTCATTATGTAGGTGGTTGTAGTATCTGCCATGAAGCTCTTTTTGACCCCATTGAGTCAACTTTTGCGCTAACGTTGTCACAGTGGGTTGAAAGTTTTGGTCCGCTAGATTCAATGGAGTTAGGCTTTTATCAGCGTCAGAAATTATACGGTGGAGTTGGCTATTTGTTTTACTGTAGAAAAAATTTCTTATGCTTGATATCTGCCCTGCCCATTGCTCCCTTAGGTCCAAGAATCCTCTTCCTCCCAGATGTCTTGGAATTGTAATTCTTTCCTTACAGGACTTAGGATGATGCATTCTGATTCGTGTTAGGCTCGTTCTGATTTTTCGATTTAGGTTTTCTAGATCAGTATCAGACCATTTTATGATACCAAAAGAATAAGTAAGGACAGGAATGGCATAGGTGTTTATGGCTTTTGTAAGGTTTTTAGAGTTAAGTCGAGTTTTTGTTAGATGGTTTACTCTATCTAAAAATTCCTTCGTTAGTTTTTGTTTGACTTCGGTATGCTCTATTTTGTGCGTTTGTGCTATTCCAAGATATTTATAGGGTTGTGAGATTAAAGATATGTAAACCTGGTTGCATAGCTCAACGTTTGGCATTTCTTTAAGCTGTCCCTTTATAACCTTGATTGTTGCACACTTGTCCATCCCGAATGTCATGCCTATGTCCTGACTCATTCCGTGAATTAGGTTTAAAAGAGTTTTCAGTTGTTTTTCGTTCGCAGCGTATCCCTTGAAATCATCCATGTATAATAGATGTGCCAGAGTCATTTCCTCACCCGCTCTACCTTTAATTTTAATTCCATATTTTGTGGATTTAATGGCACTGGATAAGGGGTTTAGTGCCAAACAAAACCACAGAGCGCTTAGTGAATCGCCCTGAAATATTCCTCGTTTAAGCGGTATTTTATCAGTTTGTAACTCGTCTTTCAAAGTTTTTATCTTCAAGGTAGTTTTCCAATTCTGCATGGTATGCTCAAGAAAACGAGTGACTATTGGGTGTATTTTATAGAGTCTTAGGACATGTATCAGCCATGAATGGGGAACGGAGTCAAACGCCTTCTTATAATCGATGTATGCCATAAAAGCATTGCGTTGATTTTTGCGAATTTGCTCGGTTAGCACTGAATCTATAATAAGTTGCTCCTTACATCCCAGAACACGCCTTCTAGCTCCTTTTTGTTCTTCATTAATAATTCCTTTTTCTTCTAGGTGTTCGTCGATCTTCCTGCACATCACAGCTGAGAAGATTTTATACAACGTCGGCAGACAAGTGATCGGTCGGTACTGCGATGGATCTTCAGTGGAGTCACTTTTGGGGATCAGGTAGGTTGTACCCTCCGTGAGAAAAACTGGATTTTTCAAAGCATCATTGAAAGCCACAATAAGATGTGAGTGGACTGCGGTAAGACGTTTGTACCAGAAGTTTTGGATACCGTCTGGGCCGGGTGCTTTCCAATTAGCTGAGTTCTGAAGGGCATTTGTGAGGTCTTTTTTCGTGATCCTAACCTCCAGCATCTGCTCAAGATTTCCACATCTATCTTCTTCTTGTCTAATCCAGGAGGCTTGTCGATGAATGTGTTCTTGCGACCATATGTTAGACCAGAAAGTTTCAACTTCCTGTGGTATAGGTGGTTTAAAATCTGAGATTTGCTTTAGTTTTAGTGAAGAATAGAAAGCTTTCTCATTTCGCGCAAAGAGGTTGTTGTCCTTTTTCCTTTCATAGCTCTCCTTATACCTTTTTAATCGACCAGCGCTGACTGCGAGTTTTTGTTTAAGCGTATCGAGGTAGGACAGTATGAGTGCATTTTGGTGTTCTTGATCTTTTTCCTGAAGTGAAGTTTTAAGATCTTTTGGGATCTCCCTAAGGTCCCGTCTTGATCGATTACCCATCCGAAGCTGCTCCACTCTTCCAATGTCTTTTCGAAAATGTTCTATTTTTTTCTCCAGACGTTGTTGCCATGCCGGCTTAAAGGGGACTGGATGTAAAGAGGCCCTTTTGTTTGGTTGTTTTTGATTTAGGGACAAAATAGTAGCAGCTGCACAGTAGACCAAAGAATGAAGCTGTTCAAGCGTTTTATTGCTATCTATCACTTCACTGAGAATCTCGTTCATTTTTCGAATAAGGGTCATAGTTTTATTATTAAAGTTGACTCTAGGTAGAGGTGGTCTGAGGCAGGGATTCATTTCATTGAATTTCACTAGATTTGTCTCAAAGGTATCACGCACTATATTATTTGGAGATATGTCATTTGCAGGTATGGGTTCTGGGACAGTATTTTCATTATCGTTAAGGATCAACTCATTTTGTATTCCTGGTGCATCAGCTACCACCTCCTGTAACCCAAGTTCTCTTCTAACTTCGTCGGCGATTTGCTGAATTTCCAACTGGGTTATCAGATTATTTCTTCTGATGACTCTACACTGATCGGACAGTCTTTGGGCTGTAATAGTTGAGTGTTCAGGGTGAGTTTCCATAAAGATGTTCTTTAGCCTCTGCCTGTATTGTATCATTTCAGTTTTCATTCTCGTTACTAGGAAATATAGCCGCATAACGGATTTGTTTAATTCATGTGTCCAGCGCATGCGTCTAATTGCTCCTTCCGCTATGGGAGCGACTTCTTGCCGCTCAACATTGGCATCAGGGGGTGGAAGATTTTGGTTTAAGGGTTCCACATTGTTATTTTGAGTATTCCTAGGTCCTTGTTCATTGCCATTGTCAGTTGCAGGTCGTAAGCCAGGGCGGTTCCGATCCGGTGCCTGCAAGCCCGGCCCGCCCGAGTATCTATTTCGTCTAGTATTGAATGCGATAATATCACGGTCAAATGGAAAGAGGGTTGCAAGCCCAACCTCCCTAACCGGGGATCCTCCTTTCTCCTTACAGGAAAGGCAAGAGGTGCCTCTAAGTGTCTAGGTGTGTATGTGTGTTTAGGTGTAGGGGAAGATAGTCGCCTTTTGTGGCCCGCTCCCGTCGGGGAATGGCTACAGGATAGTACGACTCGCCCAGCATATCGTAGCAATCGGATTCATGCTTCTCGCCTGATCCGATCGACCTGACAATTTTATTATTATTATTATTATTATTATTATTATTATTATTATTATTATTATTATTATTATTATTATTATTATTATTATTATTATTATTATTATTATTATTATTATTATTATTATTATTATTATTATTATTATTATTATTATTATTATTTTTTTTTTTTTTTTTTTTTTTTTTTTTTATTCCACGATATTTATCGGATCTTTTGACAGGCATGCATCGGCCTTGACGGCAAGATGCAGACTCTGTGTTTACGTTTCTAGAAACGACCTAACTGTATGCGTAGTATCTATTATCACTGACTTCTGCATTAGATGGTAGGTATTTTCTGGAATATTAAGTTTCTTTAAATTTGTCCTTAGGTTCTTAGGTACCAGTCCCATGGCACTAATAACAAGAGGTATGACTTCAACGCTTTCCAGTTTCCACAGCCCTTTTATTTCTCGACATAATGGTAGATACTTGTTTATTTTTTCTTTTATTTTTGTGTCCATGTTATTGTTGTTGGGTATCGCTATATCAACTAGATATGCTGTTTTGTCTTTTTTGTTCACAATTGTAATGTCTGGTCTGTTGTGTTCTACGGTTCGGTCCGTAAGCAGTGTTTTATCCCAGTATATCTTGACATTGTCATTTTCTACAACTGGTGGGGGTTTTAGTTTATAGTAGGGTGTTTGACTTTCATATGTGATATCATGTTTTTTGAGGAGTTCTTGGTAAACTATGGCTGCAACTTTGTTATGTCTTTCCAGGTACTTATTGTTTGCTAGGCATTGACAGGCAGAGATAATGTGTTCTATTGTTTCAGTGTTATTGCTGCATTTTCTGCATTTATCAGTTTCAATGTTTTCTTTTAATATGTATTTACGGTGGTTTCTCGTACTAACAACATTATCTTGGATGCTAAGCATAAAGCCTTCTGTTTCCGGGAAGATTATACCTTTTCTTAGCCAGTAGAGCGATGCGTTTTTATCAACTGACTCTCTTTGTAGGTCATTTTGAAATCTTCCATGGAGTTCCATACCTAGCAGATCTCTTTTCTTTTGTTCGTTGGTCAGCATATTTGGAAACGGTAAGTATCTTATTTCACTAAGGTTTAGTGGTGTCAGTTTTATGTCGGCATTTATAATAGCTTCAAACAGGTGGTTATTGTTGTTTTCATAGAAGTACTTTCGAAGAGAACCAACTTGTTGTGCACACAGCTGAACCATATCAAATATACCTCTTCCTCCATCTTCGCGAGGGAGCGTTATTCGGTGTTTGGAAGATTGCGGGTGGTGCTTCCTGTGGCCTGTCATTTTGGTTCGTATTTGTCTATTAACATTTTCCAGCTCTGTGTGGGTCCATCTCACAACTCCAAATGAATAAGATAAAGTAGGGATTGCATAGCTGTTAATCGCCTTCGTAAGTCTTGATGAAGTCAGCTCTGTTTTAAGTAGAGAGATCAGTCGGGATTGGAATTTTTTGATAAGCTTTTCTTTGATTATTTTATGTTCAACTCTGTTTGTCTGAAGATAGCCAAGATATTTATATGGGTCCCTTGACATAGCCCCAATAGCTGTTTCTGCGTCAAGCTGCAAATCTTCACTTTCTATAAGTTTTCCTTTATGCACGGTAACCGTTTGGCATTTACTAGCTCCTAGTTTCATACCAATGTCTTTGCTGATTTTGTAAACCAGCTTTATAATTGTCTCTAGTTGCTTCTTTGTGGCAGCATATATCTTTATATCATCCATGTATAAAAGGTGGCTGACCAGCTTTAAATTATTATTGGTTTTGATATTGAAACCGTAGCCCGTGGAGCTTATTGCATTTGATAGGGGATTTAGAGCCAGGCAGAACCATAATGCGCTAAAACTGTCACCCTGGAAGATTCCACGTTTTAGGTCAATATTACCAATTTCGATGTTGCTTTTTACATTTTTTATTTGCAAGCAAGTTGACCAACTCTTCATAGATTCTTTAAAGAAGTCTGTTATTTTGCTGTCTATCCCATATATTTGGAGTGTTTGCAGAAGCCAACTGTGAGGAACTGAGTCAAAGGCCTTCTGATAGTCTATATAGCCCATATGGATATTTCTGCACTTACTTTTTGCTTGCTCTAGTACTATCGAATCTATCACCGCCTGTTCCTTACATCCCATAGCCTTACGTCTGCATCCTTTTTGCTCGAAGGTTAGTATTTCTTTAGCATCTAGGTAAGTATATATTTTGTTACATATTACTGATGAGAAAAGTTTGTAGGTAGTGGGCAGGCAGGTGATAGGTCGGTATTGTGAGGGATCCTGCGTATTTTCATTTTTAGGTAGCAGATGCGTTGTACCTTGTGTCATGAATCTTGGCATATGGGTGGGGTTGACGAGAATATCATTAAAAGCTTTTGCCAGATGTCCGTGTGCATTTGAGAATGACTTCAGCCAGAAATTTTGAATAGCATCAGGACCTGGTGCTTTCCAGTTAGCCATTTTTCTACAGCTTTCTAAAATATCTTTTTTGGTGAATTCAATTGGATTCATTTTCTGTTCTTTGTATCTCTGAGCTTCGCTGGTAATCCAATGTGCATTCTCATTATGTTGAAATGGGACAGACCATATTTCCGACCAAAAGTCTTTAATGGCATCTTTGGTTGGTAGTACAATATTTTGATCAGATTTCTCTTCCAAGCTTCGGTAAAAGTATTTTTCACTTGTTGTAAATAGATTATTTTGTTCTTTTCTTTTGTTGCTTTTTTGATACCTCGCCAGCCTCTGAGACAAGACTGCTAATTTCTGTTTGAGGGTGTCAAGGTGGTCAACTACAATGTTATGTGACTGTATTTCACCTAACATTTTTATTTGTTTTTGTTTTTCAGGTGGTAAGTATTTTGTTAATTTTCGTTTCTTGTTTCCATTTGCAACTTGTTGGACCTTGCCTATTTCTTTCCTGAGATTTTCAATTTTTGTCTCCAGTCGCTTTTTCCATGGTGGATTAGGTTTGGATGGAGCACCTGCTAAGGCTGTGTTGGGCTTAAGTTTTTGACCATTTAGCTCGATAGTTGTTGCTGCGGCGCAGTATATGTAAAAGTGGATTTCATCAAGCTTCTCAGTTCCAATAAGTCGAACAGACAGATATTCATTTGCCTCTTTTACTATATGCCTGGTGGTAGGTTTATAGTGAAGTTTTGGCAGTTTCGGCCGTCGGCACGGCTCTATTCTGTCATATTTGGTTAGGCAAGCTTTAAAGCAGTGGTCAAATTTATTTGGGGCATTCATTATGATTCGTGGTTCCTGTTCCTCTTGTTGCATTTCCATGGCGGGCCTAGCCAGAAAAAGCTCATCAACTTGTGCTTCTGTTTCGTTTTCTAAATCACCTTGTCTATGTAGTTCTAGTCGAATTTCGTCTTTAAGTTCTTCAATTGTTGGCTGAGGAAGAAGATTGCGTACCACTATAGTTCGACGTTGGTCAGCAATTCTTTGCTCTGATATAGTTGCAAGTTCAGGTCTTCTTTGGGTAATGTCTTGGTACAGTTTAGCTCTATACAGAAGAAGGTTGCTTTATTATTTTTTTATTATTATTATTATTATTATTATTATTATTATTATTATTATTATTATTATTATTATTATTATTATTATTATTATTATTATTATTATTATTATTATTATTATTATTATTATTATTATTATTATTATTATTATTATTATTATTATTATTATTATTATTATTATTATTATTATTATTATTATTATTATTATTATTATTATTATTATTATTATTATTATTATTATTATTATTATTATTATTATTATTATTATTATTATTATTATTATTATTATTATTATTATTATTATTATTATTATTATTATTATTATTATTATTATTATTATTATTATTATTATTATTATTATTATTATTATTATTATTATTATTATTATTTTTTTATTCCACGATATTTATCGGATCTTTTGACAGGCATGCATCGGCCTTGACGGCAAGATGCAGACTCTGTGTTTACGTTTCTAGAAACGACCTAACTGTATGCGTAGTATCTATTATCACTGACTTCTGCATTAGATGGTAGGTATTTTCTGGAATATTAAGTTTCTTTAAATTTGTCCTTAGGTTCTTAGGTACCAGTCCCATGGCACTAATAACAAGAGGTATGACTTCAACGCTTTCAAGTTTCCACAGCCCTTTTATTTCTCGACATAATGGTAGATACTTGTTTATTTTTTCTTTTATTTTTGTGTCCATGTTATTGTTGTTGGGTATCGCTATATCAACTAGATATGCTGTTTTGTCTTTTTTGTTCACAATTGTAATGTCTGGTCTGTTGTGTTCTACGGTTCGGTCCGTAACCAGTGTTTTATCCCAGTATATCTTGACATTGTCATTTTCTACAACTGGTGGGGGTTTTAGTTTATAGTAGGGTGTTTGACTTTCATATGTGATATCATGTTTTTTGAGGAGTTCTTGGTAAACTATGGCTGCAACTTTGTTATGTCTTTCCAGGTACTTATTGTTTGCTAGGCATTGACAGGCAGAGATAATGTGTTCTATTGTTTCAGTGTTATTGCTGCATTTTCTGCATTTATCAGTTTCAATGTTTTCTTTTAATATGTATTTACGGTGGTTTCTCGTACTAACAACATTATCTAGGATGCTAAGCATAAAGCCTTCTGTTTCCGGGAAGATTATACCTTTTCTTAGCCAGTAGAGCGATGCGTTTTTATCAACTGACTCTTTGTAGGTCATTTTGAAATCTTCCATGGAGTTCCATACCTAGCAGATCTCTTTTCTTTTGTTCGTTGGTCAGCATATTTGGAAACGGTAAGTATCTTATTTCACTAAGGTTTAGTGGTGTCAGTTTTATGTCGGCATTTATAATAGCTTCAAACAGGTGGTTATTGTTGTTTTCATAGAAGTACTTTCGAAGAGAACCAACTTGTTGTGCACACAGCTGAACCCTATCAAATATACCTCTTCCTCCATCTTCGCGAGGGAGCGTTATTCGGTGTTTGGAAGATTGCGGGTGGTGCTTCCTGTGGCCTGTCATTTTGGTTCGTATTTGTCTATTAACATTTTCCAGCTCTGTGTGGGTCCATCTCACAACTCCAAATGAATAAGATAAAGTAGGGATTGCATAGCTGTTAATCGCCTTCGTAAGTCTTGATGAAGTCAGCTCTGTTTTAAGTAGAGAGATCAGTCGGGATTGGAATTTTTTGATAAGTTTTTCTTTGATTATTTTATGTTCAACTCTGTTTGTCTGAAGATAGCCAAGATATTTATATGGGTCCCTTGACATAGCCCCAATAGCTGTTTCTGCGTCAAGCTGCAAATCTTCACTTTCTATAAGTTTTCCTTTATGCACGGTAACCGTTTGGCATTTACTAGCTCCTAGTTTCATACCAATGTCTTTGCTGATTTTGTAATCCAGCTTTATAATTGTCTCTAGTTGCTTCTTTGTGGCAGCATATATCTTTATATCATCCATGTATAAAAGGTGGCTGACTAGCTTTAAATTATTATTGGTTTTGATATTGAAACCGTAGCCCGTGGAGTTTATTGCATTTGATAGGGGATTTAGAGCCAGGCAGAACCATAATGCGCTAAAACTGTCACCCTGGAAGATTCCACGTTTTAGGTCAATATTACCAATTTCGATGTTGCTTTTTACATTTTTTATTTGCAAGCAAGTTGACCAACTCTTCATAGATTCTTTAAAGAAGTCTGTTATTTTGCTGTCTATCCCATATATTTGGAGTGTTTGCAGAAGCCAACTGTAAGGAACTGAGTCAAAGGCCTTCTGATAGTCTATATAGCCCATATGGATATTTCTGCATTTACTTTTTGCTTGCTCTAGTACTATCGAATCTATCACCGCCTGTTCCTTACATCCCATAGCCTTACGTCTGCATCCTTTTTGCTCGAAGGTTAGTATTTCTTTAGCATCTAGGTAAGTATATATTTTGTTACATATTACTGATGAGAAAAGTTTGTAGGTAGTGGGCAGGCAGGTGATAGGTCGGTATTGTGAGGGATCCTGCTTATTTTCATTTTTAGGTAGCAGATGCGTTGTACCTTGTGTCATGAATCTTGGCATATGGGTGGGGTTGACGAGAATATCATTAAAAGCTTTAGCCAGATGTCCGTGTGCATTTGAGAATGATTTCAGCCAGAAATTTTGAATAGCATCAGGACCTGGTGCTTTCCAGTTAGCCATTTTTCTACAGCTTTCTAAAATATCTTTTTTGGTGAATTCAATTGGATTCATTTTCTGTTCTTTGTATCTCTGAGCTTCGCTGGTAATCCAATGTGCATTCTCATTATGTTGAAATGGGACAGACCATATTTCCGACCAAAAGTCTTTAATGGCATCTTTGGTTGGTAGTACAATATTTTGATCAGATTTCTCTTCCAAGCTTCGGTAAAAGTATTTTTCACTTGTTGTAAATAGATTATTTTGTTCTTTTCTTTTGTTGCTTCTTTGATACCTCGCCAGCCTCTGAGACAAGACTGCTAATTTCTGTTTGAGGGTGTCAAGGTGGTCAACTACAATGTTATGCGACTGTATTTCACCTAACATTTTTATTTGTTTTTGTTTTTCAGGTGGTAAGTATTTTGTTAATTTTCGTTTCTTGTTTCCATTTGCAACTTGTTGGACCTTGCCTATTTCTTTCCTGAGATTTTCAATTTTTGTCTCCAGTCGCTTTTTCCATGGTGGATTAGGTTTTGATGGAGCACCTGCTAAGGCTGGGTTGGGCTTAAGTTTTTGACCATTTAGCTCGATAGTTGTTGCTGCGGCGCAGTATATGTAAAAGTGGATTTCATCAAGCTTCTCAGTTCCAATAAGTCGAACAGACAGATATTCATTTGCCTCTTTTACTATATGGCTGGTGGTAGGTTTATAGTGAAGTTTTGGCAGTTTCGGCCGTCGGCACGGCTCTATTCTGTCATATTTGGTTAGGCAAGCTTTAAAGCAGTGGTCGAATTTATTTGGGGCATTCATTATGATTCGTGGTTCCTGTTCCTCTTGTTGCATTTCCATGGCGGGCCTAGCCAGAAAAAGCTCATCAACTTGTGCTTCTGTTTCGTTTTCTAAATCACCTTGTCTATGTAGTTCTAGTCGAATTTCGTCTTTAAGTTCTTCAATTGTTGGCTGAGGAAGAAGATTGCGTACCACTATAGTTCGACGTTGGTCAGCAATTCTTTGCTCTGATATAGTTGCAAGTTCAGGTCTTCTTTGGGTAATGTCTTGGTACAGTTTAGCTCTATACAGAAGAAGGTTGCTTTCTAGGTTTGTAACTCTGAAGTAAGAGCGCATGATGTCCATATTGAGCTCATTGCTCCATTTCATACGTCGCGCTCCTAGTGCTCTTAATCCAGCTTGGGTGGGTGGTGCGTTGCGCTCCACAACACGTCCAGCTGGTGGCCCATTGGTGGGGCCGTTTACTAAATTGAGGGTTGGTCCTTGTTCATTGCGAGGGTGTATTGCAGGTATGTCCTCACGACGGTTCCGACCCGGGTCCTGCGGCCCCGGCCCGCCAGAATATCTTTTGTGTCTCGTATTGACAGCGAAGAAAAATTTTCTCGGTCTATGGGTTGCTAGCCCATCGGCCGGCTCTGGTTTTTGTCCACCACGGGTATTTTATTTCCCCGCTGCCCTCTAGTTTTTTAGGCTAGCGAGCAATCCCCATCGCTAGGGGCGGCCTCCGATAGCTGACCAGCATCAGCCACGGATTATTATTATTATTATTAATATTATTATTATTATTATTATTATTATTATTATTATTATTATTATTATTATTATTATTATTATTATTATTATTATTATTATTATTATTATTATTATTATTATTATTATTATTATTATTATTATTATTATTATTATTATTATTATTATTATTATTATTATTATTATTATTATTATTATTATTATTTTTTTTTTTTTTTCCACACTGTTACATGGAGTTCTTCAGTAGCCGGATTTCTCAAGGCAACTAAAGTTAACGCTTAGAGAGCGTTCTTCGGGTGGTTCCAAGAACGACTGCTTTTTGCATCCATGTTAAGGCTTTTGGTTGGACTTGAAGCTCATCTAAATGTTTTGCTGTATTTTTATGTACTAGCCCATTTGCTAATATAATGAGGGGCTTAGTTTCTACTACTTGCATTCTCCACATTTCCTCGATTTCATCTGCAAGTTGTGCGTATTTTTCTTTCTTTGCTCTATAGGTTTTGCTGAGATTGTCATCAAGGGGGATTGCGAAGTCAATTATAATGCATTTTTTCGTTTGTTTATTGACGATGATCATATCTGGTCTATTGTGTAGGACCTGCCTATCAGTATGAATTGTAGTGTCCCAGTAGATCTTAATTTCCGTATTTTCTAGGATGCTTTTTGGCTCGTATTTGTGTGTTGCTGTGTCTTTGTTGGCAAGCCCGACATTCTGTGCTACAAACTGATGGACTACTTTGCCCATGTTATTATGCCTATTTGTGTATACGGTAGGTGCAAGGTAAGTACATGCTGAGATAAGGTGTTGGACCGATTCCTCTTCACGCATGCATAAACGGCATTTGGTGGTTTCAACTGGTTGTTTTAAAATATATTTTTTATAATACCTTGTTGGAACAACTTGGTCCTGAATTGCACACATGGCCCCCTCCGTCTCAGAGAAAAGGTACCCAGCGGTTAGATATCTATTGCTCGCACCAAGATCGGCATCCTGCTGGTGTAAGCTGGTATAGAAACGACCATGCATGGCTTTATTTTTCCACTTGGATTTAAGTATTTCTTTAAATTTTTCTTTTTCGGGTATCGGAGCTGCCAGGTTCAGCGGGGAATAGTTGTGGTCAGCTAAGGATAAACTTTGGTAGAAAAGCAAGTCCTTATCCTTAAAGTACTTGGCTAATTCCAGTTCTTCTTTTTTACAGGTCTCTTCCAGATTTAACATACCTCTGCCGCCCTGATCTCTTGGAAGATATAGCCTTTCGATTGCCGAGTTCGGATGCAACATTTGATGTTTAGTCATAGTGGTTCTTAACTGTCGGTCTAGCGCTTGGAGCTCAGTTAATGAGTAGTTAAGTACACCAAAAGAGTAGCTTATAACAGGTTGTGCCCAGGTATTGAGGGCTGTTATTTTGTTTTTAGCATTTAAGAGTGATTTCATAATTGTATTGACCCTTTTAGAGTATTCACTTTTTATTTTTGTTTTGTTTTCAAGTTGATCCATGTTTAAACTTTGATAAAAACCAAGATATTTATAGTGGTTGGAAAGCCCAGGAATCATAGTATTGTCCATAAGAGCAAGATTTTCTGTTGCTGTAACTTTACCTCGCTTAACATGCAGCACTGCGCATTTGTCGGTGCCAAGTTCCATTTTTATTGTATCACTAAATGTCTTAATAATCTCTAATTGTCCCTTTAGTTGTTCAGGGTTTTTCGCATAGGCTTTAAGGTCATCAACATAAAACAAATGCGTCAGTTTAGTATCTGGATCTATGTAGTATCCTCCTGTGTTGTTGTTCAGCATGTTACTTAGGGGGTTTAAGGATAGACAAAACCAGGTTGGGCTTAGGCTGTCGCCCTGGAAAATTCCTCGTCGGATATCTATGTGCTTCGTTTTGTAAGTTTTTAGGTCCAACATGGTTCTCCAGCTTTCCATTAAATGGTCAAGCAGGTTAATAATTTTGGGGTCAATTTTATATATCCTAAGTGTTTCCTTAAGCCAAGAGTGAGGTACGGAATCAAAGGCTTTGCGATAGTCAATCCATGCTGCGGATAGATTGCGGCTTTTTATTTTAACCTGTTTGGTGACTATAGTGTCTATAATCAAGAGCTCTTTGGTACCTCTCGATCTTTTCTTGCATCCGTTTTGCTCCCACGCCATTATTTGGTTCTGTTTTAGATGGAAATTTATTTTTGTATTTATGATACCTGTTAACAATTTGTATATTGCTGGGAGACAGGTGATTGGGCGGTAGTTTTTAGGATCTCTTTTTTCTTCGCTTTTAGGGACCATATGGGTGATTCCAAGGGTGAAATAGTTCGGTGTTAGGTTTGGATTCTCTATTATTTCTTGGAATTGCTCGGCGATAGTTGAATGAAAGCATTCCATTGCTTTCCACCAGTAATTAAAAATTCCATCGACTCCAGGAGCTGTCCAATTCTTAAGTTTTTTCGTGGCCATTTTCACATCCTGGTCCGTAACTTTCGTGTCCGCCATAACTGGAAGTTGCAAGTGTTTTTGTTTTTCTCTATTTATCCAGTAAGCTGTATTATCGTGTTGGATATTTTTGCTCCAGATGTTGCTCCAGAAATCAGTCATTTCCTGTTCGGATGGCGCATCTTGTTTTGTGTCCTGAGGGGTGTTTTGCTCCAAATTTCTGTAGAAAATCTTGGGTGCCTGTGCGAACAATTTGTTTTGACTGTATCGTTGGGTCCTTTTTTTGTATCTCTTGATACGGTTTCCCCATGCTGCTATTTTTTGCTTTAAGATATCCAGGTGGGCAATGAGCTTTTCTCTGAAAGAAGGATCTCTGGTCTTGATTTTCTCTTTAGCTGCAAGTAGGATTGCTTTCTTTTTTACTTTTTTACTAGGGTTGTGAGAATGCAGGTACACATGAAGGATTCCTATTTTGGATCTAGTAGCATTTATCTTTTGTAGAAGTCGTTTTTCCCATGGTGGGATGTTAAAAGATTTTTCATTGGAAATCCTCTCAGGTTTTGTTTTATAAAAAATACTGCTAAGTGCTGCACCCGTGCAATATATTTTATGGCATGTGTCCAACATATCTGCGCATGTATTTGCTATAGGTCTAAGAGCTATATTCATTCTATCCACCACGTTACTAATTTCTTTGTTTATGTTAAGTTTTGGAAGTTTCGGTCTCGCTTCCAGTGGTATCCCTTGAAATTTAAGGTTATATTCCAAGAAGAGATTGATTAATTCCTCGTTGGCTTCTCTTTGTTCCATCGCTGGCGCGAGGGGTTCATCTTCCTGGGGCTGAATAATACTCACTCTAGCTCTAATTGATCTTCGCCTTATTTCTCCCTTGATGTTTTCTAACTCTGCCTCAGATATAGCTTTACGTTTAAGAATTGATCTTACTTGATCCGATAAGCGTTGAGCAGAAAGCTGCTTGTCTGGATGTTGGTCTTTCCAAATTGCTTCAAGCCTGTCCCTAAAGCCGGTCTTATTGGTCTCTAAGTCAGTAGCTTTATAGTATGCGCGTATGAGGTTTAGGTTCATAGCTCGTGTCCAACGCATACGTCCTTGTACCGTTGTGGGAGCAGCGGGTCGCTCAGTTTGCTGAGCATCCAAGCTGGGTTCCACTGTCATGGTTCTTGCGGACCTTGTGGTTCCTCTTCGTCGAGCCGTGCCACTTGCTCCACGGTCATCAACTAGGCGCTGTGTAGTCCCGCTGGTAGGAGCAGTGCCTCCTCCACCAGCATCCGAGGCTTGGCTACGTGTTACAGGAGCAGTCCATAGCGCGGAATGTCAGATTGCTAGTCTAACACTCCGGGAGTAACTCGGTTAACCCGTGGGGTCGTTAGTCCCCAAGCGGTGCAATTGTACCACTCCGTGCGGGGTACGCGTGTAGTTGTGTATGTATGTGGTTGTGTGTGTCCACTTTGGTCGCCTTTTACGACGGGCAGGACGTACCATAGGCCTATTCTTTCATCTCCGGAACCTACACGGATATTATTATTATTATTATTATTATTATTATTATTATTATTATTATTATTATTATTATTATTATTATTATTATTATTATTATTATTATTATTATTATTATTATTATTATTATTATTATTATTATTATTATTATTATTATTATTATTATTATTATTATTATTATTATTATTATTATTATTATTATTATTATTATTATTATTATTATTATTATTATTATTATTATTATTATTATTATTATTATTATTATTATTATTATTATTATTATTATTATTATTATTATTATTATTATTATTATTATTATTATTATTATTATTATTATTATTATTATTATTATTATTATTATTATTATTATTATTATTATTATTATTATTATTATTATTATTATTATTATTATTATTATTATTATTATTATTATTATTATTATTATTATTATTATTATTATTATTATTATTATTATTATTATTATTATTATTATTATTATTATTATTATTATTATTATTATTATTATTATTATTATTATTATTATTTTTTTTTTTTTTTTTTTTTTTTGTGGTGGCCTTACTTGCGGTCCCGCGGCTCCGACTCACACGGGTGCAAGTAGGCCAGATGGTCCGTTACCGTTTCTACTCCCCACCAACCGCGGGGTTAGTAGAAACGGTGTTCCGCATCGTGTGCCCTGAGTAGACGCAATGATCCGAGGATGACTGCTTTCTGCATGTTGCCTGCAAGTTGCTCTGCCCTGTCACGGCAGGCCGGCAAGGTCTTGAGAGCTGAGAGCAGTGTCTGCCGTGCGCCTCCGAGAGCTCCAATTACCAAAACCACTAGCTTGACTTTATAGCCCCGGTACACTCGGCGAAGGTCAAAGAGAAGATCCTGATATTTCGTCCGTTTCTCTTCTTCCTTGGCAATGATGTTCGTCTCGGCAGGAGCCGAGAACTCAATGACATACATAACTTTGTCATTTTTGTCAAGGAGTACTATATCCGGCTTGTTAGCGTTTACAAGCCGGAGTGTGGGGAATGCGAAATTCCAGTATATTCTGGTTCTGTCATTCTCCACGACGGACGGAATATCAGAGGGGACATATGGCAGCACTGGAGCAGAGCTTTTAACATTCCACTGCTCACGCATACGAGCCATATATCCCCTTCGACCTGGGCTACTGCTCTCATAGCATTCCAGCAAGTCATCTCTCAGATCATTGGTCCACTCAAAGCGTCCTTGGTCATCGCGGTCGTCATCGGGCAATCCATCCGGCTGGGCCCCTCCACCTTGCCTTTGACCCCTCATCCGACGGGGTCGGTCGTGGGGGCCCTCTCGATCCTCCGCGTCCTGAACCGAGTCTTAGGGACTGGCAGGAGGTTACCCTGGCCAGCCCCCGGTCGACATTTAGGAGAAGTAGATTTTCGTCCTCGCGGGTCACCTGTTTTGCAGGTTGCCGATCCGATTTGACCCTTGCAGCTGGGGTAAAGGGGAGTGTTGCTAATACCCAGGCGTTGTTCTTGTGTGCCTCCTTGCCCTATTATTATTATTATTATTATTATTATTATTATTATTATTATTATTATTATTATTATTATTATTATTATTATTATTATTATTATTATTATTATTATTATTATTATTATTATTATTATTATTATTATTATTATTATTATTATTATTATTATTATTATTATTATTATTATTATTATTATTATTATTATTATTATTATTATTATTATTATTATTATTATTATTATTATTATTATTATTATTATTATTATTATTATTATTATTATTATTATTATTATTATTATTATTATTATTATTATTATTATTATTATTATTATTATTATTATTATTATTATTATTATTATTATTATTATTATTATTATTATTATTATTATTATTATTATTATTATTATTATTATTATTATTATTATTATTATTATTATTATTATTATTATTATTATTATTATTATTATTATTATTATTATTATTATTATTATTATTATTATTATTATTATTATTATTATTATTATTATTATTATTATTATTATTATTATTATTATTATTATTATTATTATTATTATTATTATTATTATTATTATTATTATTATTATTATTATTATTATTATTATTATTATTATTATTATTATTATTATTATTATTATTATTATTATTATTATTATTATTATTATTATTATTATTATTATTATTATTATTATTATTATTATTATTATTATTATTATTATTATTATTATTATTATTATTATTATTATTATTATTATTATTATTATTATTTTTTTTTTAATGTCACGTTAACCGGAGAGATGACACTGGAACCGGCAGGGTGAGTAGCAAGGTGCTTTCTATTGTTTGTTTAATACTTTTCGAATTATATTGCAGGTGCTCAGAATGACAGCTTTCTGCAGTTCAAAGAAGAGGCTTGTATAAAGTCCAAGGCTATTGAGATGGTTCTTCAGGTCTTTTGGAATTTCCCCTGTTGCGCCGATGACGATCGGAATGGTTCTGACACTGCTGGCCTGCCACGTTTCCCTTAGATCTTCGCTAAGTGGTATGTACTTTTCTATCTTTTCTTTTTCTTTCTTGTGGATGTTTGCGGGAGCGACGTCTATTAAGGTGATTTGTTTATTTTCTTTGTTGAATATGACAATGTCGGGTCTATTGTGTTGAACGGCCCTGTCTGTTTGTATGTCTCTGTCCCAGTATAGTAAGTACTTTTCATTTTCTAGTACCTGTTGTGGCAAGTACTTGTAGTATGGAGTTTTTTGCTCTACTAGTTGCAGTTTGTAGCAAAGCTCAGTATGTATTATCTTGGCCACGTTATTGTATCGGGTAGTATATTCCCGAGGAGCTAATGTTTTGCATCCACTGAGTAAGTGTTCTATGTTCTCGTGCTTTTCTCCACACATTCTACATTCTGTCTTTGTAATGTTTTGGTATTTGACTATATATTTTAGGTATGATCGTGTTGGTATTACCTGGTCCTAAATCGCACATATGAAGCCCTCAGTCTCTGGGAAGATGTTTCCTCTGTTCAGCCATCCAATCGATGCAGTTTTATCTATGTACGTATTATCAAGCATGTTTGGATACCGGCCGTGCAGCTCCTTCTCTTTCCATTGGTTGTTTGTTGTGGAGAGAGAGTACTGTGGGTCGTGTATGTGTTGTTTATCGTGTAGTTTAAGTGGTGTTAAGTTTTTATCCATGCTAATGACTGCTCGGTGAAGGGGAGAATTTGGAGCGCGATCATAGAAGTATGTCCGCAATAGTCCGATTTGTTTTTTGTGTCTAATTCGCATGTCCGCAATACCCCTACCTCCCTGGTTGCGTGGTATGTGAAACCTTTCCTTGCATGCTTTAGGATGATGTTTCCTGTATTTAGTGAAGCAGACTCTAATTGTTCTATTGAGGTCATCCAGTTCTGTGGAAGTCCAGTTTACCACTCCGAAACTGTATGCTGCAGCAGGAATTGCGTAAGTATTTATGGCTGTTGTTGTGTTCAAGGCTGAAAGTTTTGTTTTGAGTATGTCTCTGGTACGCTTCTTTAGTTTTTCTTTCAGTTGTTGCTTCACTTCTGATTCTAGTATGCCTAGCGCCTGGCCGAAACCTAGATATTTATAAGTGTCTTCTTTTTGCATATGTAGGATTGTTCCACCACCTGTCGCCATTGTTAGTTTGTGGTCCTCCGATTCTTGCCACTTTCCTTTTCGTATGCTGTTGGTTCTGCACTTATCCAAACCAAATTTCATCCTTATATCATTTGAAAAATTCTCGATGCATCTTAGTGTTTTTTTGCGACCGATTTGAGTTGTTGAGTAGGTCTTGATGTCATCCATGTACATCAAGTGTGACAATTTGCTTTCATCGTCAAGTTCGTACCCCTGGTTTAGCTCATTGAGGGCCGTTGACAGCGGATTTATGGCAATACAGAACCATAGTGCACTCAGGGCATCGCCCGGGAAAATTCCACGCATGATTTTGACGTTGGTTCCTTCGCTGTGTGTTCCGATTGTTACTTCAGTCTTCCAATGTGCCATCATTATTTTAAGTAACGCAATTATATCTGAGTTCACCTTGTACATGGAAAGACATTGTAAGAGCCAGGAGTGAGGGACACTGTCGAACGCTTTCTGGTAATCGATGAAAGCTGTATATAGGTTGTTCTTCTTTGTGATAGCATGTTTCGTTACCGTGTTGTCGATCACGAGTTGCTCCCTACATCCGTGTGCTTTTTTCCTACACCCTTTCTGTTCCTCTGCTAGGAGGTTTTGGTCTATCATGTGCTTATATATTTTGTTGCATATAACTCCACTGAGTAGTTTGTACAGAGTCGGGAGGCAGGTAATTGGCCTGTATTTTGACGGGTCTTCAGATGGCTGGTCCGTTTTTGGGAGTAGATAGGTTACACCCTTCATAAGAAAGCTTGGAATTTTTGTGGGGTCAGTGATTAGATCATTAAGGAGTTCTAGAAGTTTGGGTCTTATGTTGGTGAGTCGCTTGTACCAGAAGTTTTGGATCTTGTCAGGTCCTGGTGCTTTCCAGTTCGAGATGTTACTTAGTACTTCGTTAAGTTCCTCAGTGGTAATCTCTTGTGATGTCATGACTGGTACTTTTTCCCTTATTCTGTCTTCCTTTCTGATCCAGTTGGCTGAAGATTTGTGTCTAACTGGGTTCTCCCATATGCCACCCCAGAAAGATCTTATGTCTTGGGAGGAGGGATATTTTGCGCTTTGTTGAGCGGTTTTATTGTTGTCGAGGTTCCTATAGAACGTTCTTTGACTATGAGTGAAGTTTCTGTTGTCTGTTCTTCTTTGATATGACTCTTTGTATCTATTTAATCTACAGGAAATGATTTTAAGGCGTTGTTTGAGGAGGTCTAAGATTTCTATCTGTGTTTTATTGTTTTCATTTTTATGTGTGTTAATAATTATTTGTGCTTTGTCTCTTAGACGTTTTTTCTCTTTGTTAAATTTTAAATCTTCGGTTAATATTCCTATTTCTTTTCGTATGTTGTTGAGCTTATTTGTTAGTCTTATTTCCCATCCCGGTTTTCTGTTATTCTTATCTTTCTTGTTGTTTTGGATTTGCATTGTTGAGTAGCCACATAATTTGGCGGTTGCTTATGCTGCGCAGTAAATAAGATTGTGTAGTTCAGTAATGTTGTCGATTTCGTTTATTTTTATTTTTATTATATTATTTACTAGTTCTATTTTGGCCTTCGAATCTTTGTTTGTGCGAATTTTACTTATGGGGGGTCTAGCTGAGGTACTCATTCCTGTATATTTTTCTAAGCATTCTTGAACGGCATCGTAGGCCTCTTGGTTGGCAGGTGGTATAATAATTTGATGCTGCTCTGTTTCCTGTTCTTCTTCATTTGGCTGCAGAGCCGGCATGAGTCCTAGTTATCTGGCTACTTCTTGTCGGATCTTTCGGATTGTTGGTTGTGGAAGTCTGTTTTTTGTAAATAGCTGTCTTCTCTGATCTAAAAAGTTCTGAGGAGTTTTGTTCTCTAGTTGTGGAAACGATCTGACCATTTCCTCCCTTAGAAGTTGAGCATATGGTCTTGAATTGGTTTCCATTTCTGTGATTAGTAGGTAGGTTCGATAAAGGTGACTGTTAATGTCTTCTGACCATTTAAATCGGACCTTTCTACCCTCAATTCGGTCCACAGGGATGGGAGGATCTTCACGTTCCTCAACATCTTCCGTGGGTGGAATAGTTGGTTCCATGTTTGCAGTCCTATTCCGGGTTCTAGCTTTGGTGGATTCCATACGCAGGTTAGCCCCACCTGTTTGGCTAGGTCCTGCGCCAGCCTGGGGGTCTTCAGGACGGTTCCGAATAGGAGAAGGCTGGTCTCCTACCCCGCCCGAGTAGCGGTGCCGTCGTGTTCGCACAGCGGTGTTGTCACATTCTAGGGTTGCTAGCCCATTGAATGGTTTGCTGGGGTCTGCGGCGTTGCATCCCGTGGTCCGACGACCCCCCATGCAGCCGAAACTGGCTGTACGGGGTTTACGTCGTTACCCGTAGCGAAGAAAGTACTGCTGGGAACAGTACCCGCTTCGGCCAGACATTATTATTTTTTATTATTATTATTATTATTATTATTATTTGGAGATCGCACACCATTTTGGTGGAATAAATAAAGCTTTGATTCATCGGTCTAAGGACAAGATGATCAGCTTTTCAGATGTATTTAAAATACTTTAGTTCATTCCAATCACTCTCCGGACTACACTACACGTATCTAACAGTACTGCCTTTTGCATAGGTATGTATATTTCCCATTCTAATCCTATTTTTAGTAAGCTTTCTTTTAAACTTTTCGGTATTTCCCCTGCAGCTCCGATTATCACTGGCACTACCGTCACTGATTCCATGTGCCACATTTGAATGATCTCATCTCGGAGAGGTAAGTATTTACTAATTTTTTCACCATAGGTTTTTTGGATGTTGTTTCCCAGTGGAACAGCAAAATCAATGATATAAGTAGTGTTTTCTTTTTTTAAGGTAAGTATTATATCAGGTATATTATTTGGTACTGGCCTGTCTGTTTGTATTTTTCTGTTCCACAGTATTTTAGCTTCATTATTTTCACAGACGGGTGGTGGCTCATACTCATAGTATGGGGTATCGATCTTCTGTCCCATATGCTGCTCTCTAAGTTTCATATGCACTATCCTTCCCATTCTATTATGGCGATCAAGATATGCTTTTGGAGCTAGCATTGAGCATCCTGCAATAATGTGGTCCAGGGTTTCTTCCATTGAGTGACATAAGCGGCATTTTAGGTTTTCAATGTTTTCGTGAAGGATTCGCTTCTTATAAGACTTTGTTCCTACAACTTGGTCCTGAATTGCTGCTATAAACCCCTCTGTTTCAGGAAATATGTTACCGTGTCGCAGATATGATGTTGACGCTGCAGTGTCTATCGTGTTTTGTTCAATACGCGCAAGATATTTTCTATGTAGGGGTTTACTACGCCAGTTTTGAATTTTTTGTTCCAGGGTTTCAATCTCTTCGCTTGGCTCGTATGATCTGTCGGCCAATCTAAGAGGAGTGGAATTTTTATCTGCCTTTACAACTGCATGATGCATGCTGCTAGTTTCTGCTTTTTGATAAAAATATTTGCGTAGGTTTGAAATTTGTTTGAAGTGTCTTATTTTTATGTCTGGAATTCCTCTGCCTCCCAATTTTCGTGGCAAATGTAACCTCTCAATAGCTGATTTAGGGTGATGACATCGGTACTTCCTTAATTCTTTTCTGGTTTGTGTGTTTAGCGCTTCTAGCTCTGTATTTGTCCATTTTATAATGCCAAAGCTGTAAGATATGGCTGATGTTGCGTAGGTATTTATAGCTTTTGCAGTATTTCGGCCATGGAGTTTAGTACGCAGTATCGCACGTAATCTCTGAAGGTAAGTATCTGTAAGCGCTGATTTTGCTTGTTTATGTTGGATATCCCTTGCCTGCAAGTACCCCAGATATTTGTACTGTTCTTCTTCTCCCATGCCTGTTACAATACCTTGTATCTCGTTAACCTCATATACTGTATGTTCAATCCAAAGGCCTTTCTCCATACAGCTTATTTTGCATTTATCCAATCCGAACTTCATTTGGATGTCTGTACTAAAATTTCCCACACAGGTAAGTAATTTTTCCAGATGTTTTTTGGTGTGTGCATATAGCTTTAGGTCATCCATATACCATAGGTGGCTAATAAGTTGGTTAGATTGAGGAAGCTTGTAGCCTTTATTTTCAGCATTAAGAAGGCGTGTTAATGGACGTAAAGCTAAACAAAACCATAATGGGCTGAGAGAATCCCCTTGGAAAATTCCCCGTCTAATCTCTACTACTCCCGCATCTACGATTTTATCTGGTGATCTGATTGTAAGCTGGGTTCGCCATTCAGTCATTGCAGTCGCTAAGAAAAGACATATGTGCTTCTCAACTCCATACAATTCTAGCACCTCTAACAGCCAGGAGTGTGGTATGCTATCAAACGCCTTTTGGTAGTCGATGTATGCTGTATACAGAGATCCCTTTGATTTTTTAGCATTTGACATTATTGTGGCATCTATGACAAGTTGTTCTTTACATCCTCGTGATCCTTTTCTGCACCCTTTCTGTTCTTCGTCCAATAGGATGTTTTTATCCAGGTGAGTATAAATTTTTGTGCTAAGTATGGAGGTAAGTATTTTATATATAGTAGGTAGGCATGTTATTGGTCTATATTTTGCAGGATCATCTGTAAATTGTTTTGTTTTAGGTAACAGATAAGTAGTTCCAGTTGTGAAAAAAGCAGGGGTCATCTCCGGGTGCTCAAGTAGGTAAGTAAAGCATTTTCCCAGCTGCTGGTGCACTGATTTAAACTTTTTGAACCAGAAGTTTTGTAACGAATCCGGGCCCGCAGCTTTCCAATTTTGTGTTTTCGTGATAGCTTCCTTCACTTCTTTCTCTGTGACTTCCCATTCCATCATTGTTCTTATCTTTGCAGCGGCCTTCCTCTCATCGTGTAACCATTTCGTGCGTTTGTGTTTCACTGGTTTACTCCAAATGTTTTCCCAGAACGTTTTTATATCTTTGATTGCTGGTATTTTAGGATCACTGTTTTGTGTTGTAGCAGTTTCACTTAATGTGCGGTAGAATATATGTTCATTTTTAACAAATTGGTTGTTTTGGGTCCTTCTTGTTTGACTTTCGCGACATCTCTTCAATCTTTTTAGCTTTTGCGGAGAGTTTCTGCTTTAAGAAGTCTACAATTTCCACTACTGTAGGATTATCTGTGTTTTTTTCCCTTGTGATGATCTTTGCTGCTTTTCTTATTACGTTTTTGCTGGGGCTGGGTTTTTGTCTTTGAGAAAGTATTCCTATTTCGCGCCTTAGTTATGCTATTTGATTGGTCATTCTGGTTTCCCAAGCTTGTGGCTGTTTTGTTTTGCTGACCACTGGTATTCCACTTATTTTTTGGCCATTGATTTTCAATACAGTCAATGCTCCTGTGTATATTATGCTGTGTAGTTCTTCTATGTTGGTGTTTTCGGTCAATTTTGTGTGTATAATTTCGTCTACTTTTTGTATTATTTTGTTTGTTGTTTGGCCATAAATAAGTTTTGGGAGTTTTGGCTTACTGAGTGGGTTCATTTCATGGTATTGTACATGGTTATTTTCAAATTCATCTTGCTCCTGAGATTGTACTATGAGTTCTTGTGTTCCATCTGCAGTTTCTGGTTCTTCCGTTATAATGTTTATACCCAGCTCGGTACCTACCTCTCGTTTGATTCGCTGCATCGTGTCCGGTGGTATTCTTTTGTTTGTAAAAACTGAACTTCTTTGGTCAATTATGTTCTGTACTGTTTTATTTTTAAGGTTAGGGTATTTTTCGGTGACTCTTTTGTGTAATTCCTTGCTAAATGGAGTTTTGATTGTCTCTAGTTTTGTTAATCTGTAATAGCATCGGACTATAAATTCGTTAATCTCTTCCGTCCACATAGTCCTCTGTCTTTGTCTCCCCTGTGTCGTAGTGGGCTGAAGAGCTTCTTCAGCAACACCTTTGACTTGGGTGTCTTGTGTCTTTGTTACTCGTTGTCCATGTGAATTGCTTGGGTCATTTGCAGGTCCATCCTCCCGACGGGTCCGACCCGGGTCCTGCATACCCGGCCCGCCTGAGTAGCTTTTAGCTTACTAAAACGTTATTATTATTATTATTATTATTATTATTATTAATATTATTATTATTATTATTATTATTATTATTATTATTATTATTATTATTATTATTATTATTATTATTATTATTATTATTATTATTATTATTATTATTATTATTATTATTATTATTATTATTATTATTATTATTATTATTATTATTATTTTCAGGTTCCACAGACGTATCTGGATATGGCTTCTTACCTTTTTCGGCATTAGATGCAAGAAAACAGGTAAGTTTTATTTAATGACTTGTGGTGTTGTCGTTCAGTACTCGTCTGACAATTCCACTAGTTTCAATGAGTACTATTTTTTGCAACTGATGATAAATTTTTTCTTTTAGATTCAGCGTCTTAAGACTGTCTAAGAGGGTATGCGGGATTTCTCCAGTTGCTCCTATTATGATTGGTACAATGGTGACTCTTTCCTGGTTCCACATGTCCTTTATTTCATTTGCGAGAGGTAAGTATTTATTAATTTTTTCTGTGTGTTTCTTTTGCAGGTTTGTAGCTAGTGGAACGGAGAAGTCTATCAGGTAAGTATGCTTGGATTTTTTGTCTGTAAACACCATGTCTGGTTTGTTGTGCTGTATGGGTATATCTGTTACTATCTCTCTGTTCCAGTATATCTTATAGTTTTCAGTTTCGATAACGCTTTCTGGATTGTACTTATAATAGGGAGTTGTTTCTGTTAGTTCAGTGTTTAGCTTTAGGAGTTCTTGGTGGATCACTTTCCCAACGTTGTCGTGTCTTTTCGTATATTCTTTTGGAGCCATTGTTTGGCAACCGCTTATTATATGGTCGATGGACTCGGTTTGATTCCCGCACATTCGACATTTATCCGTTGGGATGTGTTCTTTCATTATGTATTTTTTATAGTTTCGTGTTGCAATAACCTGATCTTGGATTGCTATAATGAATGCTTCTGTTTCGGGAAATAGGTATCCTAGTTTCAGCCACATAAAAGAAGCATGTTTGTTGATATGTTGTTGCGCCAATATTGCTGGGTAGCGTCCGTGTAGCTCTTTTCTTTTCCATATGTTATCTTCTGCAGGTTCCTCGATATTGTTATCTGCTAAGTTCAGTGGAGTTAGTTTGTTGTCTAGTTTTCTTAGAGCCTGGTATGTTTGGTTATTTGAGTTTTCATCAATAAAGTATTTTCTTAGACTTTTTATTTGTTTTTCATTGTGTTTTGCTATGTCTGTGATACCTTGTCCTCCATTTTCTCGTGGTATGTTTACTCTTTCTATTGAGCTGCGAGGGTGATGTTTGCAAAATTTTGAGCCTAGAGTGCGGATGTCTCTGTTGAGCTCTTCAAGTTCTGTGTCTGTCCAATTAAGTACCCCAAAGCTGTATGTGAGGATTGATATCGCGTACGTGTTTATCGCTTTTGATGTGTTTTTGCTGTTGAGTTTCGTTTTCAATATTTTCCGTACTCTTTCTTTAAATTGGTTTCTTAGTGTCGCTTTGCTCTCTTTTTGATCTATTCCTCTAGCTTGTTGGTATCCTAGGTATTTATAAAGTTCGTCTATTTCCATTCCTTCTATTTGTCCCTTTTCTGCACCTATGTCATATCCTTCATGTTTTTTCCATTTACCTCTTTCCATTGCGTTTATTCGACATTTATCTAGTCCGAATTCCATATGGATGTCTTCGCTAAACGTTTTGGTGGTTTTGATAAGCTTTTCAATGTTTTCTTTGTTGTCTGCATACATTTTAAGGTCATCCATATAGAGAAGGTGACTAATGATGGTGTTTCCTATGGTTGTGCCTTTCTTTGTTTTCTTCAGCATGTTTGATAGTGGGTTTATTGACATACAAAACCATAGTGCGCTAAGCGCGTCGCCTTGAAAGATACCTCGTTTTATTTCAATGTTATCGATTGTGAATTTGGATTTAGTTGTGTTTATACTTAGTGTTGTTTTCCATTTTTCCATTGATACTTTGAGGGTGTTTAAGATATACGGGTCAATTTTGTAGATTTCTAAGACTTCAAGTAGCCAGGTGTGTGGGACGCTGTCAAAAGCTTTTTTGTAATCTATGTATACGGTATATAGCGACTTTTTGTCTTTCTTTTTGTGTTGTGTTATGATGGTGTCTATGATCAGTTGTTCTTTACACCCTTTGGTTTTTCGTCTGCATCCTTTTTGTTCTATAGCTAGCATGTTATTTTCGATCAGGTGACCATATATCTTTTCTGTAAGGATAGATGTGAATATTTTATAAATAGTTGGTAGACATGTTATTGGTCTGTATTTATCTGGGCTTTTGCTTGTGGGTGTTGTTTTGGGCAGTAGATACGTAATGCCTTCGGTCATGAATTCTGGAGTCTCCGCTTCTCCTTGTAAAGTTTTAGAAAATAGTGCTGCTATTCTGTTGTGTGTATGTGTGAATTGTTTCCACCAGAAATTGTGTATTCCATCTTTTCCTGGTGATTTCCAACTGTGTGTTTTTTTGATGGCTTTCTTTACATCTTCAGTTGTTACGGTGTGATTGTTCATTTGTTTTTTGTTTTGCATCTTCGTTTTTTCTTCTTTAATCCATTTCGATGTTTGTTTGTGTTTTTTTTCTTGTGACCATATATTGCTCCAGTAAGTTTTAGTTTCTTCTTTATCCGGGTCTTCGTTTTGCTGTTTGTATTCCTTTTGTTCGTTCAGACCTCTGTAGAATTTTCTTTCATCTTCGTTGAATTGCTTATTGTGTTGTCTGCGTTGGTTGCTTTCCTTTAGTCGTCTTAGTCTTTTTGACTTCGCAGCAAGTTTCTGTTTGAGCAAGTCTAAGATCTCAATGATATTTTTGTTTTCGTCATTTTGATGTTCTTTTATAATGTTTTGGGCTTTGTTTTTTAGTTTCTTACTTGCTGTTGGTTCTTGTGTTTTTATTAGCCTTCCTATTTTTGCGCGTAGCTCATCTATTTGGTTGCTGATTCTCCGTTCCCATGGTGGCATTATCTGGCTTTCTGAGGTTTCTTTGTTTTGTTGTTTTTTTGGTGTTTTCTGTTGTATAAGACCTGACGCGGTTGCTGCTCCTATATTATTATTATTATTATTATTATTATTATTATTATTATTATTATTATTATTATTATTATTATTATTATTATTATTATTATTATTATTATTATTATTATTATTATTATTATTATTATTATTATTATTATTATTATTATTATTATTATTATTATTATTATTATTATTATTATTATTATTATTATTATTATTATTATTATTATTATTATTATTATTATTATTATTATTATTATTATTATTATTATTATTATTATTATTATTATTATTATTATTATTATTATTATTATTATTATTATTATTATTATTATTATTATTATTATTATTATTATTATTATTATTATTATTATTATTATTATTATTATTATTATTATTATTATTATTATTATTATTATTATTATTATTATTATTATTATTATTATTATTATTATTATTATTATTATTATTATTATTATTATTATTATTATTATTATTATTATTATTATTATTATTATTATTTTTTTTTTTTTTTTTTTTTTTTTTTTTGGATGGCCTTACTTGCGGTCCCGCGGCTCCGACTCACACGGGTGCAAGTAGGCCAGATGTTCCGTTACCGTTTCTACTCCCCACCAACCGCGGGGTTAGTAGAAACGGTGTTCCGCATCGTGTGCCCTGAGTAGACGCAATGATCCGAGGATGACTGCTTTCTGCATGTTGCCTGCAAGTTGCTCTGCCCTGTCACGGCAGGCCGGCAAGGTCTTGAGAGCTGAGAGCAGTGTCTGCCGTGCGCCTCCGAGAGCTCCAATTACCAAAACCACTAGCTTGACTGTATAGCCCCGGTACACTCGGCGAAGGTCAAAGAGAAGATCCTGATATTTCGTCCGTTTCTCTTCCTCCTTGGCAATGATGTTCGTCTCGGCAGGAGCCGAGAACTCAATGACATACATAATTTTGTCATTTTTGTCAAGGAGTACTATATCCGGCTTGTTAGCGTTTACAAGCCGGAGTGTGGGGAAAGCGAAATTCCAGTATATTCTGGTTCTGTCATTCTCCACTACGGACGGAATATCAGAGGGGACATATGGCAGCACTGGAGCATCATCAACACCGTACGAGTGCCTTAGATGGTAATACAGCACCCGTAACGCTGCGTTGTGTCGATGGATATACGCCGAGACCGCATAGCGCCCGCAAGCGGACAGCAAATGATATAAGGTCTCCGGCGCCCTATGGCAGGCCCTACAACTTGTATCAGGAACCTGTATACCCATCACGCGACTTCGGTGTTCCAAGGTGTTGATGACTCCGTCTTGGCAAGCAATAATAAACCCCTCAGTTTCCGACTTTAATGCACCTGACCTTAAGAATGCAAAGCTTAGCTTTTTGGATAAGCCAGTGTTTTCAATGGTTTTATAGAAAACACTGTGCAATGGCTTATCCATATGTAGACGTATTAAATAGTCTACCTCTGCATTCTTTAAGGTGGTTTTAAGTCTTTGGCAGGTCAACTCTGTAATGGAGTTTTCCTGCCGCCGACTTATGTCGAAAACTATTTGGAGCTCATCTGCTGCTCTTTGTGCTGCTTTAAAAAGAAATGCCCCCACCCCAAATGTTTCATGGTTACGCACCATGCATAACAGGGGATCCTCGTCTCTGATTACTTCGCACGCGGTACTTAGGACTATCCGTCTATGTAAACACTCCAAACTTAAGAGTCCACGGCCTCCCTGATAACGTGGGAAGTAAAGCCGTTGGACAGACGCCTTAGGATGATGGCTTCGGTATCGAGTCATCATCTTGCGGGTTTTCACGTCAATTTCACGCAACTCGTTCACGTTCCACTTAATGACTCCAAAGGAGTAAGTGATTATAGGAACGGCAAGCATATTTGTAGCAGCGACTTTGTTCTTTCCAGACAACTCTGAATTCCAGATTTGTCTTAGTCGCTGCTGATACTTGTCGCGAAGAGACCCTTTTATTGCTACACTATCATGGATGTGTCCCTGGGGAACACCCAGATAGGTATAGGTCTCTCCGGCATCCAGATGTCGTAGGATGCTCCCATCTACAAGTTGCGCGTCCTCGGCGTGATCCGCATGGCGTCCTTTCTTAAGTTGAACCGTCGCACACTTATCTAACCCAAACTCCATCCCGATCGCATGAGTATACTCCTGTACTACCCGAAGAGCTTGCTCGAGGTCTCTCTTCGTCGACGCGTAGAACTTAAGGTCATCCATATAAAAGAGGTGAGTAACCTTATGGGTTCTACGGCCGGGAGCACCGCACATGTATCCCTTTGTGTTCCGCAAAGCAACGGATAACGGAAGTAGCGAGACGCAAAAGAGGAGTGGGCTGAGGGAATCACCCTGAAACACTCCCCGGCGGAATGACACCAATTCAGTCGACACCTTTGCGTTACCCGTACATATGGTAAATCGGGTCTTCCAAAATGGCATCATTCCTGAAATGCATCTCGCTATGGGATCTGGCACCGCAAGGCCTCTCAAAAGGTGAATAATAAGTTCATGAGAAGTTGTGTCAAAGGCCTTACGGTAATCAATCCAGGTCATCAAAAGGTTTCGCTTGTACTGGAAGGAGTCCTGTGTGACACATCGGTCTATTAGAAGGTTCTCCTTGCAGCCGGCTACGCCTTTCTTTGACCCTCGCTGCTCGTATACTCCACTAAACACGGGACCCATGGCTTGGAGTATCCGCTGGTACAAGAGTCGCGTAAAAATCTTGTAACATGCGTTTAAACATGTTATCGGGCGATAGTTCTTTGGGTCGGACAAGTCTCCGTTCTTGGGGAGAAGGACGGTTCGCCCCTCAATAAACCAGGAAGGGATTGGCTGCCCCTCATTAACCCAGGAGTTAAAAATTCGGGCAAGGGCCTCATGGGTTGATGGAAATTTTTTCCACCAGTAGGTGTTAATTCCATCAGGCCCAGGGGCAGCAAAGTTCTTAGCACCCGTAAGAGCACTTCGAACTTCCTCCACGGTTATTGGTGGGCACAGTTGCTCAGGTGGTGGAAACCCCCTCACGAAGGTTTCAAACTGTGCCAGGGCTGGTGTGTTTACGTTGAGCGGCCGAGTTACCTCGTAAATACCCCTCCAGAAGTTTTCCACCCTCTCAGCGGTCGGAGGATCGTTAATAATCCTCGGCGGCGTCTGAAATAGGCGACTGGGGTTTTCGAAAAATAGTTTGTTTTCCGAAATACACCTCGCCCGCCGAATTAGATTTTGTTTGGCAGTCACTAACATCCGTATCCTTTCGCAGCACTGCTGCTTGATGGTCTGCAACAGTGCTTCGTTCAGTGTGTGGTGGGTGCGTCGCAGGTTGGCCGCTATGCGGCGCACTTTTGGCGTAAAAGGCCTGCCTGCCAATTTGTATTCCACCACACACTGTATACGGGATGCGTGCTGCCTTGCTGAGAGGATTTTTGCTTCCATCTTCTTCACTCGGCGTTGCGCCCTGTCGCCGCAGGGGTCCCTATTGGGCGCCCTGGGCGACACGGAGCAAGCTGCCTCGTAGACGAGACAATTAATGCGCCAGATGTCAGCTTCTTCTGTTAGAGTATTTAACAGCTCTGCGTCCGCTCTAGCTAGGTCTTGTGGCTTTGGGCGCTTAGTTTTGTGCAGCGCCCTGCGGTCTCGGAGTCTCTCTACTGGCGCTACGGGAAGTACCTCTTCAACCAACCGTACCCGCGGTTCCTGTACCTCAGGTACTGCGGGCTGTTGAGGCCCTCTAACATAACCCCTTCGCCGAAGATAAGACACATAGTCTCGCAGGCCCTGAGCAGTAAATGTATTATGCTCAGGATGCATAACATTCCACTGCTCACGCATACGAGCCATATATCCCCTTCGACCTGGGCTACTGCTCTCATAGCATTCCAGCAGGTCATCTCTCAGATCATTGGTCCACTCAAAGCGTCCTTGTTCGTTGCGGTCATCATCGGGCAATCCATCCGGCTGGGCTGGGCCCCTCCACCTTGCCTCTGATCCCTCATCCGACGGGGTCGGTTGTGGGGGCCCTCTCGATCCTCTGCGTTTTGAACCGAGTCGTAGGGACCGGCAGGAGGTTACCCTAGCCAGCCCCCGGTCGACATTTAGGAGAAATAGGCTTTCGTCCTCGTGGGTCACCTGTGTTGCAGGTTGCCGATCCGATTTGACCCTTGCAGCTGGGGTAAAGGGGAGTGTTGCTAATACCCAGGCGTTGTTCTTGTGTGCCTCCTTGCCCTTTTATTTTTATTTTATTATTATTATTATTATTATTATTATTATTATTATTATTATTATTATTATTATTATTATTATTATTATTATTATTATTATTATTATTATTATTATTATTATTATTATTATTATTATTATTATTATTATTATTATTATTATTATTATTATTATTATTATTATTATTATTATTATTATTATTATTATTATTATTATTATTATTATTATTATTTTTTTTTTTTTCCCCCTATATATAGGGTTTGTTTTCCTAGTGGGGTGTTTACACACCAGTCACTAGTAATGCTATTGCTTATTATTCTGATATGTTCAGGGTTTTACGCACTATTCGACAGGTTACCAACAGAACTGATTTTTGCATATCTTGTATAACTTTTTTGTCGTTAATTTTTATTTTATTTAGGTGTGCCGTAAGTTCATTTGAGATCAAGCCGTTAGATGTGATGATGATGGGCACGACAACAACAGATTTCAAATTAAGTATTTTTTTGTATTCTTCACATAAGTCGTAGTATTTATTAATTTTTTCTTGTTCTTTTTGCTTTAGGTTGTGGTCATTAGGGTGTGAGACGTCGATAAAGAAGGCAGATTTTTCTTTTTTGTCAACAAGCACAATGTCAGGTCGGTTGTTTGACACAGGTTTGTCGGTTACTATTGTGGTATCCCAATAGATCCTGTAATTTTCATTCTCAAGAACTGGAAATGGTACGTATTTAAAATAAGGTGTATATTCTTTTTGCTCAAATCGACAGGCTAGAACTAATTTCTGATGGATGATATTAGCCGTAAGGTTATGTCTTTTTAGATACTCACTGCCTGCCATACCAGAACACCCCGCTGCTATGTGTTCTATCGTTTCGGGACATCTATGACACATCCTACATAGATCGGATGGCATTTGTATCTTTTGTATATATTTTTTATAATTCTTCGTAGGTATCACGCCGTCTTGAATTGCAGTTGCAAAACCTTCCGTTTCAGCAAATAGATTTCCCTGTTGCAACCATTGCGTCGATAGCTCCATGGAAGCTTCTCCCAGTGTATGGTGGTACCTTCCATGCAATGGCTTAGCCGCCCATTCCTCTCTACTCTGATTTACTTCCGGGATGCTGATTAAATTAGTTTCTATAAGTTTTACGGCTGAGTATTTATCCACCTTGCATATTAGGTCATGCAGCCGTGCTGTCTCTCGTCTTTTAAAAAAGTATTTTTTGAGGTTATTTAATTGTTTCTTGTGGAGAATATTCAGGCTTACAAGTCCTCTGCCCCCTAATTTGCGTGGTATGTAGAGTCTTTCTACGCATGCACGAGGGTGGTGTGCTCGGCATTCAGTCAGCAAGACCCTTATTCTCCATTCAATTGTCTCGATATCAGTTTGAGACCATCGAAGCACCCCAAAGGTATAAGATAAGACCGGAATGGCCCAGGTGTTAATTGCTTTAATCTTGTTTTTGCCTGTTAGTTCAGTTTTACATATTTGTTTTACTCTCTTTGTGAGCCTCTCTGTGATGGTCTTTTTCATTCCTCCCTGATCTATTGTCAGCCTCTGTTCGGTACCTAAGTATTTGTAATTGACACCATTTTCCAAGTATTTGATCTCATTCTTATTCTCGAGTTGTACGTATGTCTCTGGTATTCCTTTTCTTGCAACTAACTTTGCACACTTATCCAAACCAAATCTCATTTTGATGTCCTTGCTAAAATCATCTGTCAGCTTTATTAGTCTGTCTAGTTCTACCCTACTGCTTGCAATTAGTTTAATATCGTCAACATAAGCAAGGTGGTTAACAATATGCTTATCACCTGCAGTAGTAATTTTGTATCCCATTTTAGTTGCGTTCAGAGTGCTTGATAGTGGGTTAAGGCTGATGATAAACCAAAGAGGGCTCAACGCATCTCCCTGAAATATTCCACTTTCTATTAGTAATTCTTTAGTTTCTACCTTACTTTTGCCAGAGTTAACTATTAACTTCGTTTTCCAATTAGACATACTCCGTTTTAGGAAGTTTATGATATTTTCATCAATTTTATATAAGCGAAGACATTCCAGGAGCCACGAATGTGGTACCGAATCAAATGCTTTTTGATAATCGATCCAGCACACAGCAATGTTCTTTTGTCTATGCTTTGCGTCTTGTGTAATTACTGAGTCAATTATCAATTGTTCCCTGCATCCTTGTGTTTTGTTGCGGCATCCTTTCTGCTCTTCTGTGAGAATATTATTCACTGTTAGAAATACATTAACTTTGTCAGAGATAATTGAAGTTAATATTTTGTAGAGAGTTGGAAGACACGTGATTGGTCTGTAACTTTTAGGGTTTTTCATATCCCCAGATTTAGGTATCATATACGTAATTCCGGTGGTGAGGAATTCAGGTAAATTCTCTGTTCCTCTAAGTATTCGAGTGAACTGTTTTGTTAATGCAGGGGTTACGTCAAACTTTTTCCACCAGTAGTTATGTATGTGGTCGATTCCAGCTGCTTTCCAATTGTGAGCCTTTTTTAGGGCAACTATAACGTCATAATCCTCAATTTGTATTTCGTTCATTTTGGGAACAGCCACGTTTTTATTTCTTTCTAGTTTTAACCATTCAGCATTATCCCTATGGTCTCCTTTACTGCTCCACATCTCTCCCCAAAATTCTTCGAGTTCTTCTTTTGTTGGTACTTCACTACTTTTATTGTGCTTCGTTTCAAGTTGATTATAGAACACTTTTTCACCCGTTTCAAACGTGGAATTTTGCGTCTTTCTTTTATGGCTTAGATTATATCTTCTCAGTCGTTTTCCAAGCATCTGTATTTTTTGTTTTATTTGGTCTTTTAGGGAAGCTAGTTTTCTTTCATATTGCTCGCTTTCTAGTTTGATTCCGTTTTTCCCCAGAATTTGTTTTACTTCTTTCTTAAGCTTTTTGCTATTGTTTCCTCTTTGCCAAGTATTTATTTTTGTTAGCATGCTGCGATTTTTATTGATATTTATCTCTATTCTTCTTTTCCATTTAGGCTCTCTGGTTTGGTCTGTATTTTTCTTGCATAGTTTCAGGTTCATGTGCTCTATAACTGTAAGCGCTCCGGCATACACAATCGCATGTGTTTCTGTTATGGGGTTTTCGACGTCCAGTATTTCTTTTATATTAAAATTTAATGCTGCTATTGCCTCTGTTGTTTTCTTGTTAGGGCGTATCTTCGGGAGGCTTGGTCTCAACTTGGGCTCTATTCCAGCATAAAGTGTCAGATTTCTATGAAACGCATTTTTTATTTCTTCTCCTTCTTGTTCTTCTAGATTTTCGATATCTACGCTATTTGTTTCTTGTCCGAGCTCTTGTTCATCCGCAAACGAGTTATTTACCCTTAACGATCTTCTTACCTGCGACTCTCTCCTTTCCGTGTGTGTCGTCCCTCTTCTTTCAGCTCTTGCTCTTTCAGTTGCATGTTTTAACTGCTCAATCTCGATATTGCTTAGCAAGTTTCTTGTTTTAATGGCGTAAAGTTGATTTGCTAACTGACTCTCTGTTAAATTCATTTCTGGTCTCAATTTTCTCCATTCTACAACCATTCTTTTTCTATATCCCTGTTTGTTTCGATCGCAGTTGGTGGCATGGAAGTACGCACTAATAATGTCGGCATTGTCTTTGCCCGTCCATTTTCTTCTTCTGTGCCTTGATGGCTCCTCAACTTCTGGGAGGGGCTGAGCTTCTTGCTCTCCCATTTCCACTTCTTGAAATTGAATGCTTCCATGTGGCATGTCCTCGTGGCTTTGCCTTCTTGTGGTGCCGTTCCCGCCAGAAGTGCCACTCGCCTCACTTACCTCGCGGACAAACTGGTCCTCTTGACGTGTCCGAGCAGAGTCAGTCTGAACCTCCGCCACGCCCGAATATCTATTTCTTCTTGTCCTTATAGCAAGAATAGCTTCTGGTATTGTGGGCTGCTAACCCACTATACCGCTCAACCCCCATTTAACCTTAGGGGCGCCAGGTTATAAAGTGTGAGTCTATGTGGGAGTGCATATATGTATGTGTGTATGTGTCTTTGCGTGAAAGTGTGTGTCCGCTTTGGTCGCCTTTTACGACGGGCAGGACGAACCGTAGGGCTATTCTTTCATCTCCGAACCCTACACGGATTAATTATTATTATTATTATTATTATTATTATTATTTTTTTTTTCTTTTTTTTTTTTTTGTGGTGGCCTTACTTGCGGTCCCGCGGCTCCGACTCACACGGGTGCAAGTAGGCCAGATGGTCCGTTACCGTTTCAACTCCCCACCAACCGCGGGGTTAGTAGAAACGGTGTTCCGCATCGTGTGCCCTGAGTAGACGCAATGATCCGAGGATGACTGCTTTCTGCATGTTGCCTGCAAGTTGCTCTGCCCTGTCACGGCAGGCCGGCAAGGTCTTGAGAGCTGAGAGCAGTGTCTGCCGTGCGCCTCCGAGAGCTCCAATTACCAAAACCACTAGCTTGACTGTATAGCCCCGGTACACTCGGCGAAGGTCAAAGAGAAGATCCTGATATTTCGTCCGTTTCTCTTCTTCCTTGGCAATGATGTTCGTCTCGGCAGGAGCCGAGAACTCAATGACATACATAATTTTGTCATTTTTGTCAAGGAGTACTATATCCGGCTTGTTAGCGTTTACAAGCCGGAGTGTGGGGAATGCGAAATTCCAGTATATTCTGGTTCTGTCATTCTCCACGACGGACGGAATATCAGAGGGGACATATGGCAGCACTGGAGCATCATCAACACCGTACGAGTGCCTTAGATGGTAATACAGCACCCGTAACGCTGCGTTGTGTCGATGGATATACGCCGAGACCGCATAGCGCCCGCAAGCGGACAGCAAATGATATAAGGTCTCCGGCGCCCTATGGCAGGCCCTACAACTTGTATCAGGAACCTGTATACCCATCACGCGACTTCGGTGTTCCAAGGTGTTGATGACTCCGTCTTGGCAAGCAATGATAAACCCCTCAGTTTCCGACTTTAATGCACCTGACCTTAAGAATGCAAAGCTTAGCTTTTTGGATAAGCCAGTGTTTTCAATGGTTTTATAGAAAACACTGTGCAATGGCTTATCCATATGTAGACGTAATAAATAGTCTACCTCTGCATTCTTTAAGGTGGTTTTAAGTCTTTGGCAGGTCAACTGTGTAATGGAGTTTTCCTGCCGCCGACTTATATCGAAAACTATTTGGAGCTCATCTGCTGCTCTTTGTGCTGCTTTAAAAAGAAATGCCCCCACCCCAAATGTTTCATGGTTACGCACCATGCATAGCAGGGGATCCTCGTCTCTGATTACTTCGCACGCGGTACTTAGGACTATTCGTCTGTGTAAACACTCCAAACTTAAGAGTCCACGGCCTCCCTGATAACGTGGGAAGTAAAGCCGTTGGACAGACGCCTTAGGATGATGGCTTCGGTATCGAGTCATCATCTTGCGGGTTTTCACGTCAATTTCACGCAACTCGTTCACGTTCCACTTAATGACTCCAAAGGAGTAAGTGATTATAGGGACGGCAAGCATATTTGTAGCAGCGACTTTGTTCTTTCCAGACAACTCTGAATTCCAGATTTGTCTTAGTCGTTGCTGATACTTGTCGCGAAGAGACCCTTTTATTGCTACACTATCATGGATGTGTCCCTGGGGAACACCCAGATAGGTATAGGTCTCTCCGGCATCCAGATGTCGTAGGATGCTCCCATCTACAAGTTGCGCGTCCTCGGCGTGATCCGCATGGCGTCCTTTCTTAAGTTGAACCGTCGCACACTTATCCAACCCAAACTCCATCCCGATCGCATGAGTATACTCCTGTACTACCCGAAGTGCTTGGTCGAGGTCTCTCTTCGTCGACGCGTAGAACTTAAGGTCATCCATATAAAAGAGGTGAGTAACCTTATGGGTTCTACGGCCAGGAGCACCGCACATGTATCCCTTTGTGTTCCGCAAAGCAACGGATAACGGAAGTAGCGAGACGCAAAAGAGGAGTGGGCTGAGGGAATCACCCTGAAACACTCCCCGTCGGAATGACACCAATTCAGTCGACACCTTTGCGTTACCCGTACATATGGTAAATCGGGTCTTCCAAAATGGCATCATTCCTGAAATGCATCTCGCTATGGGATCTGGCACCGCAAGGCCTCTCAAAAGGTGAATAATAAGTTCATGAGAAGTTGTGTCAAAGGCCTTACGGTAATCAATCCAGGTCATCAAAAGGTTTCGCTTGTACTGGAAGGAGTCCTGTGTGACACATCGGTCTATTAGAAGGTTCTCCTTACAGCCGGCTACGCCTTTCTTTGACCCTCGCTGCTCGTATACTCCACTAAACACGGGACCCATGGCTTGGAGTATCCGCTGGTACAAGAGTCGCGTAAAAATCTTGTAACAGGCGTTTAAACATGTTATCGGGCGATAGTTCTTTGGGTCGGACAAGTCTCCGTTTTTGGGGAGAAGGACGGTTCGCCCCTCAATAAACCAGGGAGGGATTGGCTGCCCCTCATTAACCCAAGAGTTAAAAATTCGGGCAAGGGCCTCATGGGTTGATGGAAATTTTTTCCACCAGTAGGTGTTAATTCCATCAGGCCCAGGGGCAGCAAAGTTCTTAGCACCCGTAAGAGCACTTCGAACTTCCTCCACGGTTATTGGTGGGCACAGTTGCTCAGGTGGTGGAAACCCCCTCACAAAGGTTTGCCAGGGCTGGTGTGTTTACGTTGAGCGGCCGAGTTACCTCGTAAATACCCCTCCAGAAGTTTTCCACCCTCTCAGCGGTCGGAGGATCGTTAATAATCCTCGACGGCGCCTGAAATAGGCGACTGGGGTTTTCGAAAAATAATTTATTTTCCGAAATACCCCTCGCCCGCCGAATTAGATTTTGTTTGGCAGTCACTAACATCCGTATCCTTTCGCAGCACTGCTGCTTGATGGTCTGCAACAGTGCTTCGTTCAGTGTGTGGTGGGTGCGTCGCAGGTTGGCCGCTATGCGGCGCACTTTTGGCGTAAAAGGCCTGCCTGCCAATTTGTATTCCACCACACACTGTATACGGGATGCGTGCTGCCTTGCTGAGAGGATTTTTGCTTCCATCTTCTTCACTCGGCGTTGCGCCCTGTCGCCGCAGGGGTCCCTATTGGGCGCCCTGGGCGACACGGAGCAAGCTGCCTCGTAGACGAGGCAATTAATGCGCCAGATGTCAGCTTCTTCTGTTAGAGTATTCAATAGCTCTGCGTCCGCTCTAGCTAGGTCTTGTGGCTTCGGGCGCTTTATCTTGTGTAGCGCCCTGCGGTCTTGAAGACTCTCTTCTGGTGCAATGGGAAGTACCTCTTCAGCCACATGTACCTGCAATTCCTGTACCCCAGGTACTGCCGGCTGTTGAGGTCTTCTTACATATCCCCTTCGCCGAAGGTAGGATACATAGTCTCGCAGGCTCTGAGCAGTAAATGTATTATGCTCAGGATGCATAACATTCCACTGCTCACGCATACGAGCCATATATCCCCTTCGACCTGGGCTATTGCTCTCATAGCATTCCAGCAAGTCATCTCTCAGATCATTGGTCCACTCAAAGCGTCCTTGGTCATCGCGGTCGTCATCGGGCAATCCATCCGGCTGGGCCCCTCCACCTTGCCTTTGACCCCTCATCCGACGGGGTCGACGTTATTATTATTATTATTATTATTATTATTATTATTATTATTATTATTATTATTATTATTATTATTATTATTATTATTATTATTATTATTATTATTATTATTATTATTATTATTATTAATATTATTATTATTATTATTATTATTATTATTATTATTATTATTATTATTATTATTATTATTATTATTATTATTATTATTATTATTATTATTATTATTATTATTATTATTATTATTATTATTATTATTATTATTATTATTATTATTATTATTATTATTATTATTATTATTATTATTATTATTATTATTATTATTATTATTATTATTATTATTATTATTATTATTATTATTATTATTATTATTATTATTATTATTATTATTATTATTATTATTATTATTATTATTATTATTATTATTATTATTATTATTATTATTATTATTATTATTATTATTATTATTATTATTATTATTATTATTATTATTATTATTATTATTATTATTATTATTATTATTATTATTATTATTATTATTATTATTATTATTATTATTATTATTATTATTATTATTATTATTATTATTATTATTATTATTATTATTATTATTATTATTATTATTATTATTATTATTATTATTATTATTATTATTATTATTATTATTATTATTATTATTATTATTATTATTATTATTATTATTATTATTATTATTATTATTATTATTATTATTATTATTATTATTATTATTATTATTATTATTATTATTCTTATTATTATTATTATTATTATTATTATTATTATTATTATTATTATTATTATTATTATTATTATTATTATTATTATTATTATTATTATTATTATTATTATTATTATTATTATTATTATTATTATTATTATTATTATTATTATTATTATTTTTTTTTTTTTTTATTCCACGATATTTATCGGATCTTTTGACAGGCATGCATCGGCCTTGACGGCAAGATGCAGACTCTGTGTTTACGTTTCTAGAAACGACCTAACTGTATGCGTAGTATCTATTATCACTGACTTCTGCATTAGATGGTAGGTATTTTCTGGAATATTAAGTTTCTTTAAATTTGTTCTTAGGTTCTTAGGTACCAGTCCCATGGCACTAATAACAAGAGGTATGACTTCAACGCTTTCCAGTTTCCACAGCCCTTTTATTTCTCGACATAATGGTAGATACTTGTTTATTTTTTCTTTTATTTTTGTGTCCATGTTATTGTTGTTGGGTATCGCTATATCAACTAGATATGCTGTTTTGTCTTTTTTGTTCACAATTGTAATGTCTGGTCTGTTGTGTTCTACGGTTCGGTCCGTAAGCAGTGTTTTATCCCAGTATATCTTGACATTGTCATTTTCTACAACTGGTGGGGGTTTTAGTTTATAGTAGGGTGTTTGACTTTCATATGTGATATCATGTTTTTTGAGGAGTTCTTGGTAAACTATGGCTGCAACTTTGTTATGTCTTTCCAGGTACTTATTGTTTGCTAGGCATTGACAGGCAGAGATAATGTGTTCTATTGTTTCAGTGTTATTGCTCCACCTTGGCTCCGTGGGAGATGAAACCGTATTTTACATGCTCTTGGGTGGTGAGATCTGTATTTAGTGTAGAGTTTCCTTAGGGATCGATTTGCTTCTTCCAGCTCTGTTTCGGTCCATTTTACCACTCCAAAACTGTATGCGACAACCGGTGTTGCGAGTGTATTTGTTGCACTGATTTTGTTTCTAGCTGACAGCTGAGCCTTCATAATGGCTTTTATCCGCTCTTTCATTTTGTTTATCAGTTGTTGTTTTACCAACTTTTCATCTATCCCCTGTGACTGCAGAAAACCAAGATATTTGTAGGATTCATTTTTATCCATAGCTGCAATCGTACCTCCTCCAGATCTTTGTAACATTTCAAAGTCGTCACTTCTTTGCCACTTACCTTTCACAAGGCTGTTAATTCTACACTTGTCCAAGCCAAAGTTCATGGATATATCAGCTGAGAAAATTTCTGTTTGTCTAAGGAGCTTTTTTATGCCATTGTTTGTCTCTGAAAAGAGTTTCAGATCATCCATATATACTAGATGACTTACTTGCTGATTGCTCGCTGGTATTTTATATCCGGATTTCTTGCTGTTTATAGCATTGGATAGTGGATTGATAGCAATACAAAACCACAAAGCACTTAGCGCATCGCCTTGGTAAATCCCTCTACTTATTCGCATTTTTAGTGGTTCTATTTTTGAGTTTGATATCAAAAGGTTTGTCTCCCACTTTTCCATCGCTATTTTTAGGAAATTTGTAATTTGGGGGTTTACCTTATATATATTAAGACTCTCAATTAGCCAGGTGTGCGGAACGCTGTCGAATGCTTTCTGATAGTCAATAAATGCTGTGTATAAGGTTCTGTGATTTTTAATTGCATCTTTCGTTATGACTGTATCTATTACTAGTTGTTCTTTACAGCCCTGTGATTTCTTTCTGCAGCCTTTTTGTTCTTCTGCGAGAAGATTGTTTCGCGTCATATGTCTGTAGAGCTTGTCTGCGAGAATGCCTGTCAAAATCTTGTATATGGTGGGCAGACATGTAATCGGTCTGTATTTTGACGGGTCTGGTTGTGGGTGTGTCGATTTGGGGAGCAGGTAGGTATTTCCCATTGTGAAGAATTTAGGTAGATTTTCTGGGTGGTTAAGAATATCTGTAAGAAGATAAGCCAGTTTTTCATGTAAGTGTGTGAATCGTTTATACCAGAAGTTATGAATGCCATCTGGTCCTGGCGCTTTCCAGTTGTGTGCTTTTGACAAGGTGTTTTTTAGGTCTTCCAATGTTATTGTTTCTGGTAGCATAGCTGGTATATGTTCCACTCTTTTTTTCTCGAGTGTCATCCAATCAGCGTTGTGTTTATGACTTGCTGGTTTCTCCCAGATATTTCTCCAAAATTCTCTGACACTTTCTCGCGTTGGGTATTCTCCATTCTCTGCGTCGGTTTTTGGATTTAGAAGTTGTCGGTAGAAGAGCCTCTGATTCGTATTGAACAATCTGTTTTCTATTTTTCGTTGGTAGGATATTCGATAACGTCTGAGTCTATGACTGTATACCTGTAGTCTTTGTTTTAGAAAGTCGATAATTTCGATGATTGTTCCATTGGACTTGTTTGCGTATCTTTGGATAATTTGGTTTGCTTTTGTTTCCGTCTTCCTGTTTTTAATCTTTTTATTTTGCATTTGTGTTAGCTGTCCAATTTCTGCCCTTATTTTCGCGATTTTTGCAGTTAACCTCTTTTCCCATCTTGGTTGTGTCGTTTGTTCTTTGGGCGTTGTTTTTGTCATTGTCTTTTGGTTGTGAAGTTCAATTGTTGTTTTGCTGCTGCATATGTGAGGTCGTGTAAGCCCTGTAGGTTTTCACAAGCAGTCACTCTGTGGATTAGAGCATTGTTGACTTGTACAATTATATTATTTGTGTTTTTGCATGTTTTTAACTTGGGTAGATTTGGTCTTAAAATGGGGTTTAGACCTTGGTATCGTTGTATGTTGTTTTCAAGTTTGTTGTATACTTCTTATTATTATTATGATTATTATTATTATTATTATTATTATTATTATTATTATTATTATTATTATTATTATTATTATTATTATTATTATTATTATTATTATTATTATTATTATTATTATTATTATTATTATTATTATTATTATTATTATTATTATTATATTTTTTTTTCACAGGAATTTTCCTGGGTTAGCATGACTAAACCGGGATGCGGTATCAACGGTTTAGTCATGTGTAAGTGCACGCCGAACAGTTCTACAGGTGCCCAAAATTGCTGCTTTTTGGGCGGTAAGTATTAGTTTTCTTGGGTCTTCTACATCTATTATTTTCAATTCTTGTTTTAGGTGGTTATCAACAAGACCAGTTGCCGAAATGACCAGTGGATGTATGGTGACCTGGTTGAGCTGATAGATGGTTTTTATTTCGTGAGAAAGGTCGATATACTTTGATATTTTTTGATTTCTTGCTTCTAGGAGATTGTGATCATTTGGTATAGTAATATCGATTATTCTGGCTAACTTTATATCTTTTTGTATCACCAGTATATCGGGTCTATTGTGCGCCATTTCCCGATCACTAATAATAGCCTTATCCCAATATATTTTTGTTTTTGCGTCTTCCATGTGATCCTTTGGTGTATATTTGTAGTAAGGTGTTATGTCTTTGACTAGTCCGAATTTTTTACAAAAAGCTTGATGAAATACCTTTGAGACGTTGTCGTGTCTTATTTTATGGTCACGCGGTGCTAGAAATTAGCATCCGGCGATAAGGTGTTGTATGGTTTCGGTTTTTTCTCGGCATAGTCTGCATCGATCGTTTGGTGTGTCCTGATGCAATATAAATTTTTGATAATTTCTTGTACAGATGACCTGATCCTGTATAGCCAGCAGAAATCCCTCTGTTTCCATCATAAGTACACCCCTAGTTAGGTATAGTGTGGATAAATCCTTATCTACGTCTTGACTGTTTAGTGCTGCTGCATAGCGCCCATGTAATTCTTTACCTTTCCAGGTTTCTTCTAACTCTGTATAATAATTTTTATTTTCTTTTACAGGTGGCTCTTGGCTCGACAGTTTCAACGGTGTTAAGGATGTGTCTAGCAATGAAATTGCGGCATATGTTGGATGGCTTCTAGATTTAAGGTAAGTAAAGAGATTTTGGCATTCTTTGTTATGTGCCTCTTTAAGGTTCCTCAGTCCCCTCCCCCCTCTACTCCGTGGCAAATATAACCTGTTCATTGAAGCGTTTGGATGGTGCAATCGGTTTTTTGTGAGCGACGTTCTTATGAATCTATCAAGACTGTCCAGGTCTGTGGAACTCCATTTAATGATTCCAAAGCTGTACGTGACCGCAGGTATTACCCACGCATTTATCGCTGTTATCCTTGCCAAAGAGTAAAGATTGGACTTTAGGACTAGACGAAGTCTCCTTTTAAGTGTTTCCTGTACTAGCTTCTTGCTGTGTGTTTGTTCTATGCTGAGGGTCTGTTGCATTCCAAGGTATTTGTATTTTTGTTCCAGCGATAGTGGTGCAAACTGGCTATGGTCTAGTAGGGTAATGTTTTCAGTTTCCTGGATTTTTCCAGCTTTGACATGAACAAAAGCACACTTTTCCAGCCCGAACTCCATTGAGATAGCTTTACTAAATGATGAAACCAGTTCAAGAAGGGATGTAAGTTGTTCCGGATTCGAGGCATACAGCTTTAAATCATCCATATAGAGTAGATGGGAAAGCTTAATGCTTGGTCTTCTAGCTATTGTGTATCCGTAAGTGCTTCCTTCCAACATATTACTAAGCGGATTAAGTGCAACGCAAAACCACAGAGGACTGAGGCTGTCTCCCTGAAATATTCCCCTTTTTATTTTTATTCCTTCAGTAGTGTAGTTTACATCTCCTAACTTGACATTCAGGTACGTTTCCCAGTTATTCATAGTGCTTTTGAGGAATTCAATTAGGTTTTTGTTTATTTTGTAGATATTTAGTATCTCCAGAAGCCATGAATGCGGCACCAAATCGAATGCCTTGCGGTAATCGATCCAGGCTACTGAGAGGTTCCTCTTTTTATATCTTGCGTGATTTGTCACCACTGAGTCCAGGATCAACCACTCTTTACTTCCCTTTGCTTTGCTTTTACATCCGTTTTGTTGCCAAGCCAATATTTGATGTTCTTTTAGGTGCTGATTAATCTTTTGTTCTATAATTCCAGTTAGAACCTTGTAGACAATAGGTAGACAGGTAATAGGTCTGTAGTTTTGTGGTTTTTCGACAGTTTTGTTTTTTTGCAAAAGGTAAGTGATTCCCTTGGTGAAAAATTTAGGTATCTGCGTTGGGTCAAATATAGCTGAATTGAGTTGATTTGCTAATGTTTCGTGGACAGAGGTGAGGTTTTTCCACCAGTATGCATGGATTTTATCAATCCCTGGGGCTTTCCAGTTGGAAAGATTTTTGGTAGCGTTTTCAACATCTTGTAGCGATATATGGGTCCCTTGCATTTCCGGGATGGCCCTCATTCTTTCTTTCTCTTGATTAATCCAGTATGCCTGTCTATCATGTTCTTTAGGTATTTCCCATAGTTGTGACCAATATTGGTGCATTTGTTTTTGGTCCGCAGGTGCTGTTTCATAATGATTTGGCTCTTTTTCTCCGAGCGAGCGGTAGAAGAGTTTCTGATTTCGTTGAAACAGGTTGTTTTCTTTGTAGCGAATGACACGTTCTTTATACCTTCTTATTCTACTTCCTAACATTTTTATTTTTTGTTTTAGATCTTCCATGTACGCCGACAGCTTTTGTTTTGAATCCGGTAAGTGATATTTGATTTTTTGTTTTATACACGTCTTCTTAATTTGGTTGTTTAGGCGAGCTTTAATGTTAGTAGTATTAAGGTAGGTATGGATTTGTCCTATTTCTCTTCTTATGTTGTTAATTTTATTTTGAATTCTTTTTGCCCACGGTGGTTCATCCTGATTTTGCGTGACAATTCTTTTAGATTGGTTAAGTGGTGTTCCCAGCATTTCCAAGGATGTCAGTGCAGCGCAGTAAACTAGATGACATGTGTTCTCCAAGTCGAAACAGGTGAGCAGATCCTTTTTTAAGATATTATTTATTTGGGTGACTGTTTCTTTGGCTGCCTTTGAGTACCTTATTTTTGGTAAGGAAGGTCTATTTCTGAATGGGATGCTATCGTACTTAAATTTGTTTTCATCAAAAGCATTTTTGATTTCAGTCGGGATTTCTTCCAGCCGAATTTCAAAGATTGTCGATCTTCTAGCTACGGGATTGGGTTCACGTTGTTCAATGTCAAGATTTTCGTCATTTTGAAGTACCTGTGGTTCGTGTCTCGTTTCATTCTTTAATTCTTCTATTTCGGCATCCGAGAAAACTTTCCTTCGAACAATAGATCTTACCTGATCTGAAAGTTGTTGCGGTTCTCGTCTAAAATCAGGTCGTATTGCTTGCCATCTTTCGTAAAGTCTATTTCGGTAGTTAGTTCTATATTGTCCGGCGTTCGTCACAAAAAAGTATGCGCGCATAAGATCAAGATTATCTTGTCTTATTATTATTATTATTATTATTATTATTATTATTATTATTATTATTATTATTATTATTATTATTATTATTATTATTATTATTATTATTATTATTATTATTATTATTATTATTATTATTATTATTATTATTATTATTATTATTATTATTATTATTATTATTATTATTATTATTATTATTATTATTATTATTATTATTATTATTATTATTATTATTATTATTATTATTATTATTATTATTATTATTATTATTATTATTATTATTATTATTATTATTATTATTATTATTATTATTATTATTATTATTATTATTATTATTATTATTATTATTATTATTATTATTATTATTATTATTATTATTATTATTATTATTATTATTATTATTATTATTATTATTATTATTATTATTATTATTATTATTATTATTATTATTATTATTATTATTATTATTATTATTATTATTATTATTATTATTATTATTATTATTATTATTATTATTATTATTATTATTATTATTATTATTATTATTATTATTATTATTATTATTATTATTTTTTTTTTTTTATTCCACGATATTTATCGGATCTTTTGACAGGCATGCATCGGCCTTGACGGCAAGATGCAGACTCTGTGTTTACGTTTCTAGAAACGACCTAACTGTATGCGTAGTATCTATTATCACTGACTTCTGCATTAGATGGTAGGTATTTTCTGGAATATTAAGTTTCTTTAAATTTGTCCTTAGGTTCTTAGGTACCAGTCCCATGGCACTAATAACAAGAGGTATGACTTCAACGCTTTCAAGTTTCCACAGCCCTTTTATTTCTCGACATAATGGTAGATACTTGTTTATTTTTTCTTTTATTTTTGTGTCCATGTTATTGTTGTTGGGTATCGCTATATCAACTAGATATGCTGTTTTGTCTTTTTTGTTCACAATTGTAATGTCTGGTCTGTTGTGTTCTACGGTTCGGTCCGTAACCAGTGTTTTATCCCAGTATATCTTGACATTGTCATTTTCTACAACTGGTGGGGGTTTTAGTTTATAGTAGGGTGTTTGACTTTCATATGTGATATCATGTTTTTTGAGGAGTTCTTGGTAAACTATGGCTGCAACTTTGTTATGTCTTTCCAGGTACTTATTGTTTGCTAGGCATTGACAGGCAGAGATAATGTGTTCTATTGTTTCAGTGTTATTGCTGCATTTTCTGCATTTATCAGTTTCAATGTTTTCTTTTAATATGTATTTACGGTGGTTTCTCGTACTAACAACATTATCTAGGATGCTAAGCATAAAGCCTTCTGTTTCCGGGAAGATTATACCTTTTCTTAGCCAGTAGAGCGATGCGTTTTTATCAACTGACTCTTTGTAGGTCATTTTGAAATCTTCCATGGAGTTCCATACCTAGCAGATCTCTTTTCTTTTGTTCGTTGGTCAGCATATTTGGAAACGGTAAGTATCTTATTTCACTAAGGTTTAGTGGTGTCAGTTTTATGTCGGCATTTATAATAGCTTCAAACAGGTGGTTATTGTTGTTTTCATAGAAGTACTTTCGAAGAGAACCAACTTGTTGTGCACACAGCTGAACCCTATCAAATATACCTCTTCCTCCATCTTCGCGAGGGAGCGTTATTCGGTGTTTGGAAGATTGCGGGTGGTGCTTCCTGTGGCCTGTCATTTTGGTTCGTATTTGTCTATTAACATTTTCCAGCTCTGTGTGGGTCCATCTCACAACTCCAAATGAATAAGATAAAGTAGGGATTGCATAGCTGTTAATCGCCTTCGTAAGTCTTGATGAAGTCAGCTCTGTTTTAAGTAGAGAGATCAGTCGGGATTGGAATTTTTTGATAAGTTTTTCTTTGATTATTTTATGTTCAACTCTGTTTGTCTGAAGATAGCCAAGATATTTATATGGGTCCCTTGACATAGCCCCAATAGCTGTTTCTGCGTCAAGCTGCAAATCTTCACTTTCTATAAGTTTTCCTTTATGCACGGTAACCGTTTGGCATTTACTAGCTCCTAGTTTCATACCAATGTCTTTGCTGATTTTGTAATCCAGCTTTATAATTGTCTCTAGTTGCTTCTTTGTGGCAGCATATATCTTTATATCATCCATGTATAAAAGGTGGCTGACTAGCTTTAAATTATTATTGGTTTTGATATTGAAACCGTAGCCCGTGGAGTTTATTGCATTTGATAGGGGATTTAGAGCCAGGCAGAACCATAATGCGCTAAAACTGTCACCCTGGAAGATTCCACGTTTTAGGTCAATATTACCAATTTCGATGTTGCTTTTTACATTTTTTATTTGCAAGCAAGTTGACCAACTCTTCATAGATTCTTTAAAGAAGTCTGTTATTTTGCTGTCTATCCCATATATTTGGAGTGTTTGCAGAAGCCAACTGTGAGGAACTGAGTCAAAGGCCTTCTGATAGTCTATATAGCCCATATGGATATTTCTGCATTTACTTTTTGCTTGCTCTAGTACTATCGAATCTATCACCGCCTGTTCCTTACATCCCATAGCCTTACGTCTGCATCCTTTTTGCTCGAAGGTTAGTATTTCTTTAGCATCTAGGTAAGTATATATTTTGTTACATATTACTGATGAGAAAAGTTTGTAGGTAGTGGGCAGGCAGGTGATAGGTCGGTATTGTGAGGGATCCTGCTTATTTTCATTTTTAGGTAGCAGATGCGTTGTACCTTGTGTCATGAATCTTGGCATATGGGTGGGGTTGACGAGAATATCATTAAAAGCTTTAGCCAGATGTCCGTGTGCATTTGAGAATGATTTCAGCCAGAAATTTTGAATAGCATCAGGACCTGGTGCTTTCCAGTTAGCCATTTTTCTACAGTTTTCTAAAATATCTTTTTTGGTGAATTCAATTGGATTCATTTTCTGTTCTTTGTATCTCTGAGCTTCGCTGGTAATCCAATGTGCATTCTCATTATGTTGAAATGGGACAGACCATATTTCCGACCAAAAGTCTTTAATGGCATCTTTGGTTGGTAGTACAATATTTTGATCAGATTTCTCTTCCAAGCTTCGGTAAAAGTATTTTTCACTTGTTGTAAATAGATTATTTTGTTCTTTTCTTTTGTTGCTTCTTTGATACCTCGCCAGCCTCTGAGACAAGACTGCTAATTTCTGTTTGAGGGTGTCAAGGTGGTCAACTACAATGTTATGCGACTGTATTTCACCTAACATTTTTATTTGTTTTTGTTTTTCAGGTGGTAAGTATTTTGTTAATTTTCGTTTCTTGTTTCCATTTGCAACTTGTTGGACCTTGCCTATTTCTTTCCTGAGATTTTCAATTTTTGTCTCCAGTCGCTTTTTCCATGGTGGATTAGGTTTTGATGGAGCACCTGCTAAGGCTGGGTTGGGCTTAAGTTTTTGACCATTTAGCTCGATAGTTGTTGCTGCGGCGCAGTATATGTAAAAGTGGATTTCATCAAGCTTCTCAGTTCCAATAAGTCGAACAGACAGATATTCATTTGCCTCTTTTACTATATGGCTGGTGGTAGGTTTATAGTGAAGTTTTGGCAGTTTCGGCCGTCGGCACGGCTCTATTCTGTCATATTTGGTTAGGCAAGCTTTAAAGCAGTGGTCGAATTTATTTGGGGCATTCATTATGATTCGTGGTTCCTGTTCCTCTTGTTGCATTTCCATGGCGGGCCTAGCCAGAAAAAGCTCATCAACTTGTGCTTCTGTTTCGTTTTCTAAATCACCTTGTCTATGTAGTTCTAGTCGAATTTCGTCTTTAAGTTCTTCAATTGTTGGCTGAGGAAGAAGATTGCGTACCACTATAGTTCGACGTTGGTCAGCAATTCTTTGCTCTGATATAGTTGCAAGTTCAGGTCTTCTTTGGGTAATGTCTTGGTACAGTTTAGCTCTATACAGAAGAAGGTTGCTTTCTAGGTTTGTAACTCTGAAGTAAGAGCGCATGATGTCCATATTGAGCTCATTGCTCCATTTCATACGTCGCGCTCCTAGTGCTCTTAATCCAGCTTGGGTGGGTGGTGCGTTGCGCTCCACAACACGTCCAGCTGGTGGCCCATTGGTGGGGCCGTTTACTAAATTGAGGGTTGGTCCTTGTTCATTGCGAGGGTGTATTGCAGGTATGTCCTCACGACGGTTCCGACCCGGGTCCTGCGGCCCCGGCCCGCCAGAATATCTTTTGTGTCTCGTATTGACAGCGAAGAAAAATTTTCTCGGTCTATGGGTTGCTAGCCCATCGGCCGGCTCTGGTTTTTGTCCACCACGGGTATTTTATTTCCCCGCTGCCCTCTAGTTTTTTAGGCTAGCGAGCAATCCCCATCGCTAGGGGCGGCCTCCGATAGCTGACCAGCATCAGCCACGGATTATTATTATTATTATTAATATTATTATTATTATTATTATTATTATTATTATTATTATTATTATTATTATTATTATTATTATTATTATTATTATTAATATTATTATTATTATTATTATTATTATTATTATTATTATTATTATTATTATTATTATTATTATTATTATTATTATTATTATTATTATTATTATTATTATTATTATTATTATTATTATTAATATTATTATTATTATTATTATTATTATTATTATTATTATTATTATTATTATTATTATTATTATTATTATTATTATTATTATTATTATTATTATTATTATTATTATTATTATTATTATTATTATTATTATTATTATTATTATTATTATTATTATTATTATTATTATTATTATTATTATTATTATTATTATTATTATTATTATTATTATTATTATTATTATTATTATTATTATTATTATTATTATTATTATTATTATTATTATTATTATTATTATTATTATTATTATTATTATTATTATTATTATTATTATTATTATTATTATTATTATTATTATTATTTTTTTTTTTTTTTTTTTTGTGGTGGCCTTACTTGCGGTCCCGCGGCTCCGACTCACACGGGTGCAAGTAGGCCAGATGGTCCGTTACCGTTTCTACTCCCCACCAACCGCGGGGTTAGTAGAAACGGTGTTCCGCATCGTGTGCCCTGAGTAGACGCAATGATCCGAGGATGACTGCTTTCTGCATGTTGCCTGCAAGTTGCTCTGCCCTGTCACGGCAGGCCGGCAAGGTCTTGAGAGCTGAGAGCAGTGTCTGCCGTGCGCCTCCGAGAGCTCCAATTACCAAAACCACTAGCTTGACTTTATAGCCCCGGTACACTCGGCGAAGGTCAAAGAGAAGATCCTGATATTTCGTCCGTTTCTCTTCTTCCTTGGCAATGATGTTCGTCTCGGCAGGAGCCGAGAACTCAATGACATACATAATTTTGTCATTTTTGTCAAGGAGTACTATATCCGGCTTGTTAGCGTTTACAAGCCGGAGTGTGGGGAATGCGAAATTCCAGTATATTCTGGTTCTGTCATTCTCCACGACGGACGGAATATCAGAGGGGACATATGGCAGCACTGGAGCAGAGCTTTTAACATTCCACTGCTCACGCATACGAGCCATATATCCCCTTCGACCTGGGCTACTGCTCTCATAGCATTCCAGCAAGTCATCTCTCAGATCATTGGTCCACTCAAAGCGTCCTTGGTCATCGCGGTCGTCATCGGGCAATCCATCCGGCTGGGCCCCTCCACCTTGCCTTTGACCCCTCATCCGACGGGGTCGGTCGTGGGGGCCCTCTCGATCCTCCGCGTCCTGAACCGAGTCTTAGGGACTGGCAGGAGGTTACCCTGGCCAGCCCCCGGTCGACATTTAGGAGAAGTAGATTTTCGTCCTCGCGGGTCACCTGTTTTGCAGGTTGCCGATCCGATTTGACCCTTGCAGCTGGGGTAAAGGGGAGTGTTGCTAATACCCAGGCGTTGTTCTTGTGTGCCTCCTTGCCCTATTATTATTATTATTATTATTATTATTATTATTATTATTATTATTATTATTATTATTATTATTATTATTATTATTATTATTATTATTATTATTATTATTATTATTATTATTATTATTATTATTATTATTATTATTATTATTATTATTATTATTATTATTATTATTATTATTATTATTATTATTATTATTATTATTATTATTATTATTATTATTATTATTATTATTATTATTATTATTATTATTATTATTATTATTATTATTATTATTATTATTATTATTATTATTATTATTATTATTATTATTATTATTATTATTATTATTATTATTATTATTATTATTATTATTATTATTATTATTATTATTATTATTATTATTATTATTATTATTATTATTATTATTATTATTATTATTATTATTATTATTATTATTATTATTATTATTATTATTATTGTTGTTGTTGTTATTATTATTATTATTATTATTATTATTATTATTATTATTATTATTATTATTATTATTATTATTATTATTATTATTATTATTATTATTATTATTATTATTATTATTATTATTATTATTATTATTATTATTATTATTATTATTATTATTATTATTATTATTATTATTATTATTATTATTATTATTATTATTATTATTATTATTATTATTATTATTATTATTATTATTATTATTATTATTATTATTATTATTTTTTTTTTAATGTCACGTTAACCGGAGAGATGACACTGGAACCGGCAGGGTGAGTAGCAAGGTGCTTTCTATTGTTTGTTTAATACTTTTCGAATTATATTGCAGGTGCTCAGAATGACAGCTTTCTGCAGTTCAAAGAAGAGGCTTGTATAAAGTCCAAGGCTATTGAGATGGTTCTTCAGGTCTTTTGGAATTTCCCCTGTTGCGCCGATGACGATCGGAATGGTTCTGACACTGCTGGCCTGCCACGTTTCCCTTAGATCTTCGCTAAGTGGTATGTACTTTTCTATCTTTTCTTTTTCTTTCTTGTGGATGTTTGCGGGAGCGACGTCTATTAAGGTGATTTGTTTATTTTCTTTGTTGAATATGACAATGTCGGGTCTATTGTGTTGAACGGCCCTGTCTGTTTGTATGTCTCTGTCCCAGTATAGTAAGTACTTTTCATTTTCTAGTACCTGTTGTGGCAAGTACTTGTAGTATGGAGTTTTTTGCTCTACTAGTTGCAGTTTGTAGCAAAGCTCAGTATGTATTATCTTGGCCACGTTATTGTATCGGGTAGTATATTCCCGAGGAGCTAATGTTTTGCATCCACTGAGTAAGTGTTCTATGTTCTCGTGCTTTTCTCCACACATTCTACATTCTGTCTTTGTAATGTTTTGGTATTTGACTATATATTTTAGGTATGATCGTGTTGGTATTACCTGGTCCTAAATCGCACATATGAAGCCCTCAGTCTCTGGGAAGATGTTTCCTCTGTTCAGCCATCCAATCGATGCAGTTTTATCTATGTACGTATTATCAAGCATGTTTGGATACCGGCCGTGCAGCTCCTTCTCTTTCCATTGGTTGTTTGTTGTGGAGAGAGAGTACTGTGGGTCGTGTATGTGTTGTTTATCGTGTAGTTTAAGTGGTGTTAAGTTTTTATCCATGCTAATGACTGCTCGGTGAAGGGGAGAATTTGGAGCGCGATCATAGAAGTATGTCCGCAATAGTCCGATTTGTTTTTTGTGTCTAATTCGCATGTCCGCAATACCCCTACCTCCCTGGTTGCGTGGTATGTGAAACCTTTCCTTGCATGCTTTAGGATGATGTTTCCTGTATTTAGTGAAGCAGACTCTAATTGTTCTATTGAGGTCATCCAGTTCTGTGGAAGTCCAGTTTACCACTCCGAAACTGTATGCTGCAGCAGGAATTGCGTAAGTATTTATGGCTGTTGTTGTGTTCAAGGCTGAAAGTTTTGTTTTGAGTATGTCTCTGGTACGCTTCTTTAGTTTTTCTTTCAGTTGTTGCTTCACTTCTGATTCTAGTATGCCTAGCGCCTGGCCGAAACCTAGATATTTATAAGTGTCTTCTTTTTGCATATGTAGGATTGTTCCACCACCTGTCGCCATTGTTAGTTTGTGGTCCTCCGATTCTTGCCACTTTCCTTTTCGTATGCTGTTGGTTCTGCACTTATCCAAACCAAATTTCATCCTTATATCATTTGAAAAATTCTCGATGCATCTTAGTGTTTTTTTGCGACCGATTTGAGTTGTTGAGTAGGTCTTGATGTCATCCATGTACATCAAGTGTGACAATTTGCTTTCATCGTCAAGTTCGTACCCCTGGTTTAGCTCATTGAGGGCCGTTGACAGCGGATTTATGGCAATACAGAACCATAGTGCACTCAGGGCATCGCCCGGGAAAATTCCACGCATGATTTTGACGTTGGTTCCTTCGCTGTGTGTTCCGATTGTTACTTCAGTCTTCCAATGTGCCATCATTATTTTAAGTAACGCAATTATATCTGAGTTCACCTTGTACATGGAAAGACATTGTAAGAGCCAGGAGTGAGGGACACTGTCGAACGCTTTCTGGTAATCGATGAAAGCTGTATATAGGTTGTTCTTCTTTGTGATAGCATGTTTCGTTACCGTGTTGTCGATCACGAGTTGCTCCCTACATCCGTGTGCTTTTTTCCTACACCCTTTCTGTTCCTCTGCTAGGAGGTTTTGGTCTATCATGTGCTTATATATTTTGTTGCATATAACTCCACTGAGTAGTTTGTACAGAGTCGGGAGGCAGGTAATTGGCCTGTATTTTGACGGGTCTTCAGATGGCTGGTCCGTTTTTGGGAGTAGATAGGTTACACCCTGCATAAGAAAGCTTGGAATTTTTGTGGGGTCAGTGATTAGATCATTAAGGAGTTCTAGAAGTTTGGGTCTTATGTTGGTGAGTCGCTTGTACCAGAAGTTTTGGATCTTGTCAGGTCCTGGTGCTTTCCAGTTCGAGATGTTACTTAGTACTTCGTTAAGTTCCTCAGTGGTAATCTCTTGTGATGTCATGACTGGTACTTTTTCCCTTATTCTGTCTTCCTTTCTGATCCAGTTGGCTGAAGATTTGTGTCTAACTGGGTTCTCCCATATGCCACCCCAGAAAGATCTTATGTCTTGGGAGGAGGGATATTTTGCGCTTTGTTGAGCGGTTTTATTGTTGTCGAGGTTCCTATAGAACGTTCTTTGACTATGAGTGAAGTTTCTGTTGTCTGTTCTTCTTTGATATGACTCTTTGTATCTATTTAATCTACAGGAAATGATTTTAAGGCGTTGTTTGAGGAGGTCTAAGATTTCTATCTGTGTTTTATTGTTTTCATTTTTATGTGTGTTAATAATTATTTGTGCTTTGTCTCTTAGACGTTTTTTCTCTTTGTTAAATTTTAAATCTTCGGTTAATATTCCTATTTCTTTTCGTATGTTGTTGAGCTTATTTGTTAGTCTTATTTCCCATCCCGGTTTTCTGTTATTCTTATCTTTCTTGTTGTTTTGGATTTGCATTGTTGAGTAGCCACATAATTTGGCGGTTGCTTATGCTGCGCAGTAAATAAGATTGTGTAGTTCAGTAATGTTGTCGATTTCGTTTATTTTTATTTTTATTATATTATTTACTAGTTCTATTTTGGCCTTCGAATCTTTGTTTGTGCGAATTTTACTTATGGGGGGTCTAGCTGAGGTACTCATTCCTGTATATTTTTCTAAGCATTCTTGAACGGCATCGTAGGCCTCTTGGTTGGCAGGTGGTATAATAATTTGATGCTGCTCTGTTTCCTGTTCTTCTTCATTTGGCTGCAGAGCCGGCATGAGTCCTAGTTATCTGGCTACTTCTTGTCGGATCTTTCGGATTGTTGGTTGTGGAAGTCTGTTTTTTGTAAATAGCTGTCTTCTCTGATCTAAAAAGTTCTGAGGAGTTTTGTTCTCTAGTTGTGGAAACGATCTGACCATTTCCTCCCTTAGAAGTTGAGCATATGGTCTTGAATTGGTTTCCATTTCTGTGATTAGTAGGTAGGTTCGATAAAGGTGACTGTTAATGTCTTCTGACCATTTAAATCGGACCTTTCTACCCTCAATTCGGTCCACAGGGATGGGAGGATCTTCACGTTCCTCAACATCTTCCGTGGGTGGAATAGTTGGTTCCATGTTTGCAGTCCTATTCCGGGTTCTAGCTTTGGTGGATTCCATACGCAGGTTAGCCCCACCTGTTTGGCTAGGTCCTGCGCCAGCCTGGGGGTCTTCAGGACGGTTCCGAATAGGAGAAGGCTGGTCTCCTACCCCGCCCGAGTAGCGGTGCCGTCGTGTTCGCACAGCGGTGTTGTCACATTCTAGGGTTGCTAGCCCATTGAATGGTTTGCTGGGGTCTGCGGCGTTGCATCCCGTGGTCCGACGACCCCCCATGCAGCCGAAACTGGCTGTACGGGGTTTACGTCGTTACCCGTAGCGAAGAAAGTACTGCTGGGAACAGTACCCGCTTCGGCCAGACATTATTATTTTTTATTATTATTATTATTATTATTATTATTATTTGGAGATCGCACACCATTTTGGTGGAATAAATAAAGCTTTGATTCATCGGTCTAAGGACAAGATGATCAGCTTTTCAGATGTATTTAAAATACTTTAGTTCATTCCAATCACTCTCCGGACTACACTACACGTATCTAACAGTACTGCCTTTTGCATAGGTATGTATATTTCCCATTCTAATCCTATTTTTAGTAAGCTTTCTTTTAAACTTTTCGGTATTTCCCCTGCAGCTCCGATTATCACTGGCACTACCGTCACTGATTCCATGTGCCACATTTGAATGATCTCATCTCGGAGAGGTAAGTATTTACTAATTTTTTCACCATAGGTTTTTTGGATGTTGTTTCCCAGTGGAACAGCAAAATCAATGATATAAGTAGTGTTTTCTTTTTTTAAGGTAAGTATTATATCAGGTATATTATTTGGTACTGGCCTGTCTGTTTGTATTTTTCTGTTCCACAGTATTTTAGCTTCATTATTTTCACAGACGGGTGGTGGCTCATACTCATAGTATGGGGTATCGATCTTCTGTCCCATATGCTGCTCTCTAAGTTTCATATGCACTATCCTTCCCATTCTATTATGGCGATCAAGATATGCTTTTGGAGCTAGCATTGAGCATCCTGCAATAATGTGGTCCAGGGTTTCTTCCATTGAGTGACATAAGCGGCATTTTAGGTTTTCAATGTTTTCGTGAAGGATTCGCTTCTTATAAGACTTTGTTCCTACAACTTGGTCCTGAATTGCTGCTATAAACCCCTCTGTTTCAGGAAATATGTTACCGTGTCGCAGATATGATGTTGACGCTGCAGTGTCTATCGTGTTTTGTTCAATACGCGCAAGATATTTTCCATGTAGGGGTTTACTACGCCAGTTTTGAATTTTTTGTTCCAGGGTTTCAATCTCTTCGCTTGGCTCGTATGATCTGTCGGCCAATCTAAGAGGAGTGGAATTTTTATCTGCCTTTACAACTGCATGATGCATGCTGCTAGTTTCTGCTTTTTGATAAAAATATTTGCGTAGGTTTGAAATTTGTTTGAAGTGTCTTATTTTTATGTCTGGAATTCCTCTGCCTCCCAATTTTCGTGGCAAATGTAACCTCTCAATAGCTGATTTAGGGTGATGACATCGGTACTTCCTTAATTCTTTTCTGGTTTGTGTGTTTAGCGCTTCTAGCTCTGTATTTGTCCATTTTATAATGCCAAAGCTGTAAGATATGGCTGATGTTGCGTAGGTATTTATAGCTTTTGCAGTATTTCGGCCATGGAGTTTAGTACGCAGTATCGCACGTAATCTCTGAAGGTAAGTATCTGTAAGCGCTGATTTTGCTTGTTTATGTTGGATATCCCTTGCCTGCAAGTACCCCAGATATTTGTACTGTTCTTCTTCTCCCATGCCTGTTACAATACCTTGTATCTCGTTAACCTCATATACTGTATGTTCAATCCAAAGGCCTTTCTCCATACAGCTTATTTTGCATTTATCCAATCCGAACTTCATTTGGATGTCTGTACTAAAATTTCCCACACAGGTAAGTAATTTTTCCAGATGTTTTTTGGTGTGTGCATATAGCTTTAGGTCATCCATATACCATAGGTGGCTAATAAGTTGGTTAGATTGAGGAAGCTTGTAGCCTTTATTTTCAGCATTAAGAAGGCGTGTTAATGGACGTAAAGCTAAACAAAACCATAATGGGCTGAGAGAATCCCCTTGGAAAATTCCCCGTCTAATCTCTACTACTCCCGCATCTACGATTTTATCTGGTGATCTGATTGTAAGCTGGGTTCGCCATTCAGTCATTGCAGTCGCTAAGAAAAGACATATGTGCTTCTCAACTCCATACAATTCTAGCACCTCTAACAGCCAGGAGTGTGGTATGCTATCAAACGCCTTTTGGTAGTCGATGTATGCTGTATACAGAGATCCCTTTGATTTTTTAGCATTTGACATTATTGTGGCATCTATGACAAGTTGTTCTTTACATCCTCGTGATCCTTTTCTGCACCCTTTCTGTTCTTCGTCCAATAGGATGTTTTTATCCAGGTGAGTATAAATTTTTGTGCTAAGTATGGAGGTAAGTATTTTATATATAGTAGGTAGGCATGTTATTGGTCTATATTTTGCAGGATCATCTGTAAATTGTTTTGTTTTAGGTAACAGATAAGTAGTTCCAGTTGTGAAAAAAGCAGGGGTCATCTCCGGGTGCTCAAGTAGGTAAGTAAAGCATTTTCCCAGCTGCTGGTGCACTGATTTAAACTTTTTGAACCAGAAGTTTTGTAACGAATCCGGGCCCGCAGCTTTCCAATTTTGTGTTTTCGTGATAGCTTCCTTCACTTCTTTCTCTGTGACTTCCCATTCCATCATTGTTCTTATCTTTGCAGCGGCCTTCCTCTCATCGTGTAACCATTTCGTGCGTTTGTGTTTCACTGGTTTACTCCAAATGTTTTCCCAGAACGTTTTTATATCTTTGATTGCTGGTATTTTAGGATCACTGTTTTGTGTTGTAGCAGTTTCACTTAATGTGCGGTAGAATATATGTTCATTTTTAACAAATTGGTTGTTTTGGGTCCTTCTTGTTTGACTTTCGCGACATCTCTTCAATCTTTTTAGCTTTTGCGGAGAGTTTCTGCTTTAAGAAGTCTACAATTTCCACTACTGTAGGATTATCTGTGTTTTTTTCCCTTGTGATGATCTTTGCTGCTTTTCTTATTACGTTTTTGCTGGGGCTGGGTTTTTGTCTTTGAGAAAGTATTCCTATTTCGCGCCTTAGTTGTGCTATTTGATTGGTCATTCTGGTTTCCCAAGCTTGTGGCTGTTTTGTTTTGCTGACCACTGGTATTCCACTTATTTTTTGGCCATTGATTTTCAATACAGTCAATGCTCCTGTGTATATTATGCTGTGTAGTTCTTCTATGTTGGTGTTTTCGGTCAATTTTGTGTGTATAATTTCGTCTACTTTTTGTATTATTTTGTTTGTTGTTTGGCCATAAATAAGTTTTGGGAGTTTTGGCTTACTGAGTGGGTTCATTTCATGGTATTGTACATGGTTATTTTCAAATTCATCTTGCTCCTGAGATTGTACTATGAGTTCTTGTGTTCCATCTGCAGTTTCTGGTTCTTCCGTTATAATGTTTATACCCAGCTCGGTACCTACCTCTCGTTTGATTCGCTGCATCGTGTCCGGTGGTATTCTTTTGTTTGTAAAAACTGAACTTCTTTGGTCAATTATGTTCTGTACTGTTTTATTTTTAAGGTTAGGGTATTTTTCGGTGACTCTTTTGTGTAATTCCTTGCTAAATGGAGTTTTGATTGTCTCTAGTTTTGTTAATCTGTAATAGCATCGGACTATAAATTCGTTAATCTCTTCCGTCCACATAGTCCTCTGTCTTTGTCTCCCCTGTGTCGTAGTGGGCTGAAGAGCTTCTTCAGCAACACCTTTGACTTGGGTGTCTTGTGTCTTTGTTACTCGTTGTCCATGTGAATTGCTTGGGTCATTTGCAGGTCCATCCTCCCGACGGGTCCGACCCGGGTCCTGCATACCCGGCCCGCCTGAGTAGCTTTTAGCTTACTAAAACGTTATTATTATTATTATTATTATTATTATTATTATTATTATTATTATTATTATTATTATTATTATTATTATTATTATTATTATTATTATTATTATTATTATTATTATTATTATTATTATTATTATTATTATTATTATTATTATTATTATTATTATTATTATTATTATTATTATTATTATTATTATTATTATTATTATTATTATTATTATTATTATTATTATTATTATTATTATTATTATTATTATTATTATTATTATTATTATTATTATTATTATTATTATTATTATTATTATTATTATTATTATTATTATTATTATTATTATTATTATTATTATTATTATTATTATTATTATTATTATTATTATTATTATTATTATTATTATTATTATTATTATTATTATTATTATTATTATTATTATTATTATTATTATTATTATTATTATTATTATTATTATTATTATTATTATTATTATTATTATTATTATTATTATTATTATTATTATTATTATTATTATTATTATTATTATTATTATTATTATTATTATTATTATTATTATTATTATTATTATTATTATTATTATTATTATTATTATTATTATTATTATTATTATTATTATTATTATTATTATTATTATTATTATTATTATTATTATTATTATTATTATTATTATTATTATTATTATTATTATTATTATTATTATTATTATTATTTTTTTTTTTTTTTTCCCCCTATATATAGGGTTTGTTTTCCTAGTGGGGTGTTTACACACCAGTCACTAGTAATGCTATTGCTTATTATTCTGGTATGTTCAGGGTTTTACGCACTATTCGACAGGTTACCAACAGAACTGATTTTTGCATATCTTGTATAACTTTTTTGTCGTTAATTTTTATTTTATTTAGGTGTGCCGTAAGTTCATTTGAGATCAAGCCGTTAGATGTGATGATGATGGGCACGACAACAACAGATTTCAAATTAAGTATTTTTTTGTATTCTTCACATAAGTCGTAGTATTTATTAATTTTTTCTTGTTCTTTTTGCTTTAGGTTGTGGTCATTAGGGTGTGAGACGTCGATAAAGAAGGCAGATTTTTCTTTTTTGTCAACAAGCACAATGTCAGGTCGGTTGTTTGACACAGGTTTGTCGGTTACTATTGTGGTATCCCAATAGATCCTGTAATTTTCATTCTCAAGAACTGGAAATGGTACGTATTTAAAATAAGGTGTATATTCTTTTTGCTCAAATCGACAGGCTAGAACTAATTTCTGATGGATGATATTAGCCGTAAGGTTATGTCTTTTTAGATACTCACTGCCTGCCATACCAGAACACCCCGCTGCTATGTGTTCTATCGTTTCGGGACATCTATGACACATCCTACATAGATCGGATGGCATTTGTATCTTTTGTATATATTTTTTATAATTCTTCGTAGGTATCACGCCGTCTTGAATTGCAGTTGCAAAACCTTCCGTTTCAGCAAATAGATTTCCCTGTTGCAACCATTGCGTCGATAGCTCCATGGAAGCTTCTCCCAGTGTATGGTGGTACCTTCCATGCAATGGCTTAGCCGCCCATTCCTCTCTACTCTGATTTACTTCCGGGATGCTGATTAAATTAGTTTCTATAAGTTTTACGGCTGAGTATTTATCCACCTTGCATATTAGGTCATGCAGCCGTGCTGTCTCTCGTCTTTTAAAAAAGTATTTTTTGAGGTTATTTAATTGTTTCTTGTGGAGAATATTCAGGCTTACAAGTCCTCTGCCCCCTAATTTGCGTGGTATGTAGAGTCTTTCTACGCATGCACGAGGGTGGTGTGCTCGGCATTCAGTCAGCAAGACCCTTATTCTCCATTCAATTGTCTCGATATCAGTTTGAGACCATCGAAGCACCCCAAAGGTATAAGATAAGACCGGAATGGCCCAGGTGTTAATTGCTTTAATCTTGTTTTTGCCTGTTAGTTCAGTTTTACATATTTGTTTTACTCTCTTTATGAGCCTCTCTGTGATGGTCTTTTTCATTCCTCCCTGATCTATTGTCAGCCTCTGTTCGGTACCTAAGTATTTGTAATTGACACCATTTTCCAAGTATTTGATCTCATTCTTATTCTCGAGTTGTACGTATGTCTCTGGTATTCCTTTTCTTGCAACTAACTTTGCACACTTATCCAAACCAAATCTCATTTTGATGTCCTTGCTAAAATCATCTGTCAGCTTTATTAGTCTGTCTAGTTCTACCCTACTGCTTGCAATTAGTTTAATATCGTCAACATAAGCAAGGTGGTTAACAATATGCTTATCACCTGCAGTAGTAATTTTGTATCCCATTTTAGTTGCGTTCAGAGTGCTTAATAGTGGGTTAAGGCTGATGATAAACCAAAGAGGGCTCAACGCATCTCCCTGAAATATTCCACTTTCTATTAGTAATTCTTTAGTTTCTACCTTACTTTTGCCAGAGTTAACTATTAACTTCGTTTTCCAATTAGACATACTCCGTTTTAGGAAGTTTATGATATTTTCATCAATTTTATATAAGCGAAGACATTCCAGGAGCCACGAATGTGGTACCGAATCAAATGCTTTTTGATAATCGATCCAGCACACAGCAATGTTCTTTTGTCTATGCTTTGCGTCTTGTGTAATTACTGAGTCAATTATCAATTGTTCCCTGCATCCTTGTGTTTTGTTGCGGCATCCTTTCTGCTCTTCTGTGAGAATATTATTCACTGTTAGAAATACATTAACTTTGTCAGAGATAATTGAAGTTAATATTTTGTAGAGAGTTGGAAGACACGTGATTGGTCTGTAACTTTTAGGGTTTTTCATATCCCCAGATTTAGGTATCATATACGTAATTCCGGTGGTGAGGAATTCAGGTAAATTCTCTGTTCCTCTAAGTATTCGAGTGAACTGTTTTGTTAATGCAGGGGTTACGTCAAACTTTTTCCACCAGTAGTTATGTATGTGGTCGATTCCAGCTGCTTTCCAATTGTGAGCCTTTTTTAGGGCAACTATAACGTCATAATCCTCAATTTGTATTTCGTTCATTTTGGGAACAGCCACGTTTTTATTTCTTTCTAGTTTTAACCATTCAGCATTATCCCTATGGTCTCCTTTACTGCTCCACATCTCTCCCCAAAATTCTTCGAGTTCTTCTTTTGTTGGTACTTCACTACTTTTATTGTGCTTCGTTTCAAGTTGATTATAGAACACTTTTTCACCCGTTTCAAACGTGGAATTTTGCGTCTTTCTTTTATGGCTTAGATTATATCTTCTCAGTCGTTTTCCAAGCATCTGTATTTTTTGTTTTATTTGGTCTTTTAGGGAAGCTAGTTTTCTTTCATATTGCTCGCTTTCTAGTTTGATTCCGTTTTTCCCCAGAATTTGTTTTACTTCTTTCTTAAGCTTTTTGCTATTGTTTCCTCTTTGCCAAGTATTTATTTTTGTTAGCATGCTGCGATTTTTATTGATATTTATCTCTATTCTTCTTTTCCATTTAGGCTCTCTGGTTTGGTCTGTATTTTTCTTGCATAGTTTCAGGTTCATGTGCTCTATAACTGTAAGCGCTCCGGCATACACAATCGCATGTGTTTCTGTTATGGGGTTTTCGACGTCCAGTATTTCTTTTATATTAAAATTTAATGCTGCTATTGCCTCTGTTGTTTTCTTGTTAGGGCGTATCTTCGGGAGGCTTGGTCTCAACTTGGGCTCTATTCCAGCATAAAGTGTCAGATTTCTATGAAACGCATTTTTTATTTCTTCTCCTTCTTGTTCTTCTAGATTTTCGATATCTACGCTATTTGTTTCTTGTCCGAGCTCTTGTTCATCCGCAAACGAGTTATTTACCCTTAACGATCTTCTTACCTGCGACTCTCTCCTTTCCGTGTGTGTCGTCCCTCTTCTTTCAGCTCTTGCTCTTTCAGTTGCATGTTTTAACTGCTCAATCTCGATATTGCTTAGCAAGTTTCTTGTTTTAATGGCGTAAAGTTGATTTGCTAACTGACTCTCTGTTAAATTCATTTCTGGTCTCAATTTTCTCCATTCTACAACCATTCTTTTTCTATATCCCTGTTTGTTTCGATCGCAGTTGGTGGCATGGAAGTACGCACTAATAATGTCGGCATTGTCTTTGCCCGTCCATTTTCTTCTTCTGTGCCTTGATGGCTCCTCAACTTCTGGGAGGGGCTGAGCTTCTTGCTCTCCCATTTCCACTTCTTGAAATTGAATGCTTCCATGTGGCATGTCCTCGTGGCTTTGCCTTCTTGTGGTGCCGTTCCCGCCAGAAGTGCCACTCGCCTCACTTACCTCGCGGACAAACTGGTCCTCTTGACGTGTCCGAGCAGAGTCAGTCTGAACCTCCGCCACGCCCGAATATCTATTTCTTCTTGTCCTTATAGCAAGAATAGCTTCTGGTATTGTGGGCTGCTAACCCACTATACCGCTCAACCCCCATTTAACCTTAGGGGCGCCAGGTTATAAAGTGTGAGTCTATGTGGGAGTGCATATATGTATGTGTGTATGTGTCTTTGCGTGAAAGTGTGTGTCCGCTTTGGTCGCCTTTTACGACGGGCAGGACGAACCGTAGGGCTATTCTTTCATCTCCGAACCCTACACGGATTAATTATTATTATTATTATTATTATTATTATTATTATTTTTTTTTTTCTTTTTTTTTTTTTTTTTGTGGTGGCCTTACTTGCGGTCCCGCGGCTCCGACTCACACGGGTGCAAGTAGGCCAGATGGTCCGTTACCGTTTCTACTCCCCACCAACCGCGGGGTTAGTAGAAACGGTGTTCCGCATCGTGTGCCCTGAGTAGACGCAATGATCCGAGGATGACTGCTTTCTGCATGTTGCCTGCAAGTTGCTCTGCCCTGTCACGGCAGGCCGGCAAGGTCTTGAGAGCTGAGAGCAGTGTCTGCCGTGCGCCTCCGAGAGCTCCAATTACCAAAACCACTAGCTTGACTGTATAGCCCCGGTACACTCGGCGAAGGTCAAAGAGAAGATCCTGATATTTCGTCCGTTTCTCTTCTTCCTTGGCAATGATGTTCGTCTCGGCAGGAGCCGAGAACTCAATGACATACATAATTTTGTCATTTTTGTCAAGGAGTACTATATCCGGCTTGTTAGCGTTTACAAGCCGGAGTGTGGGGAATGCGAAATTCCAGTATATTCTGGTTCTGTCATTCTCCACGACGGACGGAATATCAGAGGGGACATATGGCAGCACTGGAGCATCATCAACACCGTACGAGTGCCTTAGATGGTAATACAGCACCCGTAACGCTGCGTTGTGTCGATGGATATACGCCGAGACCGCATAGCGCCCGCAAGCGGACAGCAAATGATATAAGGTCTCCGGCGCCCTATGGCAGGCCCTACAACTTGTATCAGGAACCTGTATACCCATCACGCGACTTCGGTGTTCCAAGGTGTTGATGACTCCGTCTTGGCAAGCAATGATAAACCCCTCAGTTTCCGACTTTAATGCACCTGACCTTAAGAATGCAAAGCTTAGCTTTTTGGATAAGCCAGTGTTTTCAATGGTTTTATAGAAAACACTGTGCAATGGCTTATCCATATGTAGACGTAATAAATAGTCTACCTCTGCATTCTTTAAGGTGGTTTTAAGTCTTTGGCAGGTCAACTGTGTAATGGAGTTTTCCTGCCGCCGACATATATCGAAAACTATTTGGAGCTCATCTGCTGCTCTTTGTGCTGCTTTAAAAAGAAATGCCCCCACCCCAAATGTTTCATGGTTACGCACCATGCATAGCAGGGGATCCTCGTCTCTGATTACTTCGCACGCGGTACTTAGGACTATTCGTCTGTGTAAACACTCCAAACTTAAGAGTCCACGGCCTCCCTGATAACGTGGGAAGTAAAGCCGTTGGACAGACGCCTTAGGATGATGGCTTCGGTATCGAGTCATCATCTTGCGGGTTTTCACGTCAATTTCACGCAACTCGTTCACGTTCCACTTAATGACTCCAAAGGAGTAAGTGATTATAGGGACGGCAAGCATATTTGTAGCAGCGACTTTGTTCTTTCCAGACAACTCTGAATTCCAGATTTGTCTTAGTCGTTGCTGATACTTGTCGCGAAGAGACCCTTTTATTGCTACACTATCATGGATGTGTCCCTGGGGAACACCCAGGTAGGTATAGGTCTCTCCGGCATCCAGATGTCGTAGGATGCTCCCATCTACAAGTTGCGCGTCCTCGGCGTGATCCGCATGGCGTCCTTTCTTAAGTTGAACCGTCGCACACTTATCCAACCCAAACTCCATCCCGATCGCATGAGTATACTCCTGTACTACCCGAAGAGCTTGGTCGAGGTCTCTCTTCGTCGACGCGTAGAACTTAAGGTCATCCATATAAAAGAGGTGAGTAACCTTATGGGTTCTACGGCCAGGAGCACCGCACATGTATCCCTTTGTGTTCCGCAAAGCAACGGATAACGGAAGTAGCGAGACGCAAAAGAGGAGTGGGCTGAGGGAATCACCCTGAAACACTCCCCGTCGGAATGACACCAATTCAGTCGACACCTTTGCGTTACCCGTACATATGGTAAATCGGGTCTTCCAAAATGGCATCATTCCTGAAATGCATCTCGCTATGGGATCTGGCACCGCAAGGCCTCTCAAAAGGTGAATAATAAGTTCATGAGAAGTTGTGTCAAAGGCCTTACGGTAATCAATCCAGGTCATCAAAAGGTTTCGCTTGTACTGGAAGGAGTCCTGTGTGACACATCGGTCTATTAGAAGGTTCTCCTTACAGCCGGCTACGCCTTTCTTTGACCCTCGCTGCTCGTATACTCCACTAAACACGGGACCCATGGCTTGGAGTATCCGCTGGTACAAGAGTCGCGTAAAAATCTTGTAACAGGCGTTTAAACATGTTATCGGGCGATAGTTCTTTGGGTCGGACAAGTCTCCGTTTTTGGGGAGAAGGACGGTTCGCCCCTCAATAAACCAGGGAGGGATTGGCTGCCCCTCATTAACCCAAGAGTTAAAAATTCGGGCAAGGGCCTCATGGGTTGATGGAAATTTTTTCCACCAGTAGGTGTTAATTCCATCAGGCCCAGGGGCAGCAAAGTTCTTAGCACCCGTAAGAGCACTTCGAACTTCCTCCACGGTTATTGGTGGGCACAGTTGCTCAGGTGGTGGAAACCCCCTCACAAAGGTTTCAAACTGTGCCAGGGCTGGTGTGTTTACGTTGAGCGGCCGAGTTACCTCGTAAATACCCCTCCAGAAGTTTTCCACCCTCTCAGCGGTCGGAGGATCGTTAATAATCCTCGACGGCGCCTGAAATAGGCGACTGGGGTTTTCGAAAAATAATTTATTTTCCGAAATACCCCTCGCCCGCCGAATTAGATTTTGTTTGGCAGTCACTAACATCCGTATCCTTTCGCAGCACTGCTGCTTGATGGTCTGCAACAGTGCTTCGTTCAGTGTGTGGTGGGTGCGTCGCAGGTTGGCCGCTATGCGGCGCACTTTTGGCGTAAAAGGCCTGCCTGCCAATTTGTATTCCACCACACACTGTATACGGGATGCGTGCTGCCTTGCTGAGAGGATTTTTGCTTCCATCTTCTTCACTCGGCGTTGCGCCCTGTCGCCGCAGGGGTCCCTATTGGGCGCCCTGGGCGACACGGAGCAAGCTGCCTCGTAGACGAGGCAATTAATGCGCCAGATGTCAGCTTCTTCTGTTAGAGTATTCAATAGCTCTGCGTCCGCTCTAGCTAGGTCTTGTGGCTTCGGGCGCTTTATCTTGTGTAGCGCCCTGCGGTCTTGAAGACTCTCTTCTGGTGCAATGGGAAGTACCTCTTCAGCCACATGTACCTGCAATTCCTGTACCCCAGGTACTGCCGGCTGTTGAGGTCTTCTTACATATCCCCTTCGCCGAAGGTAGGATACATAGTCTCGCAGGCTCTGAGCAGTAAATGTATTATGCTCAGGATGCATAACATTCCACTGCTCACGCATACGAGCCATATATCCCCTTCGACCTGGGCTATTGCTCTCATAGCATTCCAGCAAGTCATCTCTCAGATCATTGGTCCACTCAAAGCGTCCTTGGTCATCGCGGTCGTCATCGGGCAATCCATCCGGCTGGGCCCCTCCACCTTGCCTTTGACCCCTCATCCGACGGGGTCGACGTTATTATTATTATTATTATTATTATTATTATTATTATTATTATTATTATTATTATTATTATTATTATTATTATTATTATTATTATTATTATTATTATTATAATTATTATTATTATTATTATTATTATTATTATTATTATTATTATTATTATTATTATTATTATTATTATTATTATTATTATTATTATTATTATTATTATTATTATTATTATTATTATTATTATTATTATTATTATTATTATTATTATTATTATTATTATTATTATTATTATTATTATTATTATTATTATTATTATTATTATTATTATTATTATTATTATTATTATTATTATTATTATTATTATTATTATTATTATTATTATTATTATTATTATTATTATTATTATTATTATTATTATTATTATTATTATTATTATTATTATTATTATTATTATTATTATTATTATTATTATTATTATTATTATTATTATTATTATTATTATTATTATTATTATTATTATTATTATTATTATTATTATTATTATTATTATTATTATTATTATTATTATTATTATTATTATTATTATTATTATTATTATTATTATTATTATTATTATTATTATTATTATTATTATTATTATTATTATTATTATTATTATTATTATTATTATTATTATTATTATTATTATTATTATTATTATTATTATTATTATTATTATTATTATTATTATTATTATTATTATTTTAGGTCTTCGCGGCTATTGCCGGGCTTTGCGTTTATCTCACGGCCATTTCTGGCAAGCGAGTACCGTGTTATTTTCTTCAGGTTGAGGCGGATGCATCTTTTTGTAATACTTCTCTGACTATGCGGCATGTGTCAAGGATGACGGCTTTTTGTGCAGGTATGTATAGTTTTTCGTCTAGGTTAAGTTTGGTTAGGCTTGTTTTTAATGTTACAGGGATCTCCCCCGTAGCTCCGATAACAATTGGAATAGTTTGACAGACTTTCATTTTCCAGATCCTTCGGATTTCCTCGCATAGAGGTAGGTATTTCGTGACCTTCTCATTGTATTTCTTTTGTATGTTTGCTGCATTAGGTATTGTTATATCAATGAGGTACGTTTCTTTTGTTGTTTTGTTTGTGAGTGTTATATCTGGCGTATTGTGATCGATTGTCTTATCTGTTTTAATTGACCAGTTCCACAGCATTTTAAATAGGTTATTTTCCAGGATCTTTTTTGGTTCGTAGAGGTAGTATGGCGTTTCGTCTTGTACGAGCTCGTGGAGTCTTCCCAGTTTTTGATGTATGATTTTAGCCACGTTGTTGTGTCTCTCTGTATATTGTTTAGGTGCTAATACTGTGCAGCCACTGATGACATGGTCTATGGTTTCAGGTCTCTCTCTGCACACTCTACATATATCATTATCTGTGGTTTTTTGAATGTGTTTTCTATAGTATCTTGTTGGTGTTACTTGGTTTTGTATTGCAAACATCGTACCTTCTGTTTCTGCTTACAGTTGTCCATTCCTTATCTATGTTAGTGATGCTTCTTTGTCGATTTCTCTATTGTCCAGGTTATTCGGGAATCTCCCGTGAAGTGCCATGCTTTTCCACTCCGTGATTTTTTCAGCTGTTGACTTCGGTGAACGCGTCTCTTGTCTTTTTCTTAGGTTAAGTGGTGTTATCCTGTTATCTTTTTCAACTACTTTTTTGTGTAATATGCTTGTAATTGCTTTGTCATAGAAGTATCTCCTAATTTTATTTTCTTCTGTTGCCTTTCTTTGTGCAAGGTCTGCAACTCCCCTACCTCCTTCTCTTCGGGGTAAGTGGAATCTTATTTTGGAACTTTTTGGATGGTGTATTCTATTTTTTGTGGCTTTTGTGCGTAATTCTCTTTCTAGTTCTTCAATCTCCGTTTGGTTCCAGTCTACTATTCCGAAGCTATATTGTAATATTGAAATTGCAAACGTGTTAAGTGCTTTAGTTCTATTTCCAGCATTAAGTTCGGTTTTCATAATTGCATTCATCCTCTTTCTGAATTCATCTGTTATTTTTGCTTTTGCCAGTTTCATGTCTATGCCCCTTGCTTGCTGATATCCTAAGTATTTGTAGGTTTCTTCTCTTCGCATTGCTTCAATCCTGTTTTCGTTTGTTCCATATCCCTCGTTTTCTATCCATTTCCCTTTAACCATAGCATTTGTTTTACATTTATCGAGTCCAAATTTCATCCCAATGTCTTTACTGAATTTCTCCGTTGTTTTTATTAAATGGTTTAGGTTCTCTTTATTTTCTGCGTAGAGCTTAATATCATCCATGTATGCGAGGTGACTTATTTGCACTTCATGATCAATGTTGTAGCCTTTTCTCAAGCTGTTCAAGGCCGACGTCAAAGGTTTAAGTGCTAAACAAAACCACAAAGCGCTCAGTGCGTCTCCCTGAAAAATTCCAGTTTTAATTGGTGTGGTTTCTGATAAATCCGTTTCACTGCTTCCAGCTATTGTAAGTTTGGTTTTCCAGTTCTTTATTGTCTTCTTTAGGAACTGTATCAGATTGGTGTTTACCTGGTACATTTGCAGGACTCTAACAAGCCATGAATGGGGTACCGAATCAAATGCTTTTTGATAGCCGATGTATGTACAGTATAGTGATTTTTTCCTGGTTTTTGCATCAGCTGTTATGACGGAGTCTATGATTAACTGTTCTTTGCATCCTTTTGATTTTTTTTTTCGGCACCCTTTCTGCTCTTCGTCAAGTAGGCCATTGTTTTCCATGTGTTTGTAAATTTTGTTAGAGATAATGGATGTTAAGATTTTATATGTTGTGCACAGACAGGTGATGGGTCGGTATTTTGCAGGGTTCTCAGTTGCTGGGCTTTCTTTTGGTATTAGGTAGGTTATGCCTTCTGTGAGGAAAGTAGGAAACGTTTCTGGTTCTTTGATACTTTTATTGAAAAGAATCGTGAGTTTCTTGTGACAGCCATGTAGTTTCTTTAGCCAAAAGTTGTGAATTCTGTCTGGTCCTGGAGACTTCCAGTTCGAGGTTCTTGTAGTGGCTTCTTTTACTTCTTTTTCGCTGATTTCTAGGTCAGTCATTGTAGTTAATTGACCAACTTTATTTTGCGCTTTTTGGGTCCAGGATGATTCTTTATGGGTCGTGTCTTTTCCCCATATTGATTTCCAGAATTCTTCAATGTCTTCTTTACTGGGGTGTTTGTCGTTTCCTGCTCTAGCTTTTTCTGTGAGTTTCTTGTAGAAGCCTTTCTCACTTGTTTGAAATAATCGGTTGTCTCTCTTTCGTTTTAAACTTTTATTGTATCTTTCCAATCTTGCCGCTGTGGCTTTTAGTGTCTGCTTTAGGTTTTCTAGTGTTTCTGTTATTGTTTGTTGTGGGGCCTTCATCATTATCTGGGCTGTTTGTCTTCTTACTTTTCTACTTCTATTGTTACGGCTTGCTTCCGTCAGAATCGCGATTTGTGCTCTCAGGTCAGTTATTTTTCGTTCCAATCTACGCTGCCAACCTAACTTTTCTAATCTCTCTCGTGTTTGCTTGTTCTCTGTGCTTATTTCTTGGCCGCTCTTTTCGATCACGAAGTAGGCTCCCGCATAGATAAGACTGTGAAGTTCTGTTAGTGTGTTCGTGTGTTCTGACAGTTTTTCTAGTTCGATGTTCGTTTTCTTTATTATGTCCCTTGTGTTCTTTTTTGCGTTGAGTTTGGGTAGTTTTGGTTTGAGGCTCGGTGGAATGCCGTCGTACATATGAAGTATTGCTTTAATTCTCTCGCTGTTTGGGTTTACTTGTCCAATATTTTCGTCTTGCTCTGCTTCTTCCTCTACGCTCCCTATTTCTGCTTCTGCAATTTCAATACCTAGCTCTATACGTGCGCTTCTTCTTATCCTATTTATTTTATCTGCTGTGATTCGGTTGTTTTTTGTTAGTGTACGTCTTTGATCTAGGATGTTTTGAACAGATTTTCCTCTTAATTGTGGGTATTTCTCCAGCATTACCCTATGTAATTCTGCACTTTATTTGATGCCTCTCGTCTCGTCTCTGGTGATTAAGTAGTAAGATCGAAGTAGGTATTCGTTCATTTCGGTTGACCATTTTAGTTTACCTCGTCTTACTTCTTGGGCTGGACTAGTTGGTTGGTTTTGCCCATTACTTTCCTCTTCATTGACGGGTGGTAGCCTAGCTGCCACAACGTCTTCTGGAGTAGGGTCGTTGATATTAACGTCCTGTTCGTTGTTGGGTTGTCCTTGTACATTGCGTGGGTCATTTGCAGGTCTATCCTCCTGACGGTTCCGATCCAGGTCCTGCTGCCCTGGCCCGCCCGAGTATCTTTTACGCCTCGTATTTACAGCAGCGCAGCTCTCGACTTAATGACGGACCTTAATGCCGTCATTTGGTTAACGAATTGCTAGTCCATTAACCCGTCGGTTTTTTCCCACTTTTGCGTGATTGCTAGGGCAGGGAAAGTGCCCGCAGCTGATGATGTTATCTAGCCGCTGTGTTTTTTTATCGAGGTTTCTCTCGCACTCCGTTGGGTTTCACAGGACCAACGCCCTTACCTATTTATTATTATTATTATTATTATTATTATTATTATTATTATTATTATTATTATTATTATTATTATTTTCAGGTTCCACAGGTCTTCCTGGTTAGAGCTTCTCTCCGGTACTTGCGTACAAGGATTCGAAGTGGGGTCTACGGTATAGGTAAGTATTTTCAAGGTAAGTTCAGAACTTTACGTACGATTCCAGTAGTTTCTATCAGAGTGATTTTTTGCATTTGACTAACTAGATTTTCTTTTATTTCCAGGGTTTTGAGGCCATCGAGTGTTGCTGACGGTACTTCCCCAGTAGCTCCGAAGATTATTGGCACAATGGTGACACGATCTTGGTTCCACATGTCTTTGATCTCATTTGCTAATGGCAAGTATTTGTTTATTTTTCTTGGTATTTTCGTTGAGTGTTTGTGGGCAGCGGGATTGCCATGTCTATGATGTACGCTTGTTTTGTTTGTTTGTTCACAAGCACCATATCTGGTTTGTTATGTGGTATATGTACGTCCGTGATTATTTCTCTGTTCCAATATAGCTTGTAGTTCTCATTTTCATTCACAGAGTCGGGTTTTAGCTTATAGTACGGGGTGTGAGGTGCGTCAGGTTTTATTTTTTTTAGAAATTCCTGGTATATGACTTTTCCTACGTTGTCGTGCCTTTTTGTGTATTCGTTGGGGGCTAGTACTGTGCAACCGCTCACTATGTGATCTATCGATTCTGTTTGTTCTCCACACATTCTACATTTATCTGTTTCTATGCGTTGTTTCATTATGTGTTTTTGGTAATTGCGTGTGGGAATTACTTGATCTTGGATAGCCATGACAAACCCTTCTGTTTCTGGGAACAGCTGTCCCTTCTTAAGCCAGTCCAGTGATGCTTTTTCATTGATGTGGGCCTGCTTGAGTAATGCAGGATATCGTCCATGTAATTCTTTGCTAAGCCATTTTTCCATGTGATTTATGGATTCTTCTTCAGGTAATTGTCTGCTTTGTAGGTTCAGGGGCGTGATTTTATTGTCTTTGTTTACTATTGCTTTGTACAGTCCGGTCTCTTCCGCTTTTTTGTGAAAGTAGGTTCTTAGGTTTTTTATTTGTTTCTTATGTAGTTCTTCAATGTTTAACACTCCCCATCCTCCTTGCTCTCTGGGAAGGTGAAATCTTTCCATAGAGCTTCTTGGGTGGTGGAACCTGTGTTTAGTGGCTACAGTTCGTATTGTGCGGTTAAGTTCGGTTAGCTCTGTTTGTGTCCACGATATGATGCCGAGGCTATATGTTAGGATTGGGATTGCATAGGTGTTGATTGCCTTCACCATATTCCTTCCACGTAGCTTCGTCCTCATTATCATTTTGAGCCTTTGTTTGAGATTGCATCTAAGGTGTTCTTTGGTTTGTTTCTGATCTATCCCACGTGCTTGCTGGTATCCCAAATATTTGTACAGCTCGTCCTCTTCCATTCCTTCTATCACTCCAGCATCCTCTCCCATTTCTACTCCTTGATGTTTCCTCCATTTCCCTTTTTCCATGACATTGATGCGACATTTGTCTAGGCCAAATGTCATGTTAATGTCTTCACTGAACTTTTTTATTATTTGGATGTTTTTTTCCAGGTCTTCGTTGGATGACGCATATGTTTTGAGATCGTCCATGTATAGGAGGTGGGTAAGTATTTTGTTGTTTTCTAACTTTACACCTTTATTTTGTTCTTTTAGTGTGGAGGAGAGCGGGTTGAGAGCCAGGCAGAACCATAGCGGGCTTAGAGCGTCTCCCTGGAAAATTCCGCACTGTATAGGTATATCTCCGATTACTTGTTGCTTATTTTTAGCTGTGATTGTTAATGTGGTTTTCCATGTGTTCATTGCCTTTTCTAGGAGTTTTATTATTTGCGGGTCAATCTTATATAGTTCCAGTACCTCCAGCAGCCAAGTGTGTGGTACGCTGTCAAAGGCTTTCTGGTAATCTATATATGCAGTGTAAAGATCTTTTTTCTCTTTCTTTGCGTTTCCTGTTATTATGGCATCGATTACCAGTTGGTCTTTGCATCCTTTTGCTGACTTTGTGCATCCCTTTTGCTCTGTTGCCAAGAGTTCGTTCTCGGTTAGGTGCTTATATATTTTTTCAGCTATAACTCCTGTCAGTAACTTATAGAGTGTTGGGAGACATGTAATAGGGCGATATTTACTAGGGTTCTTGCTCGTAGGTGACGTTTTTGGGAGAAGATAAGTAATTCCTTGTGTCATAAATGTTGGTAGTTCAGTCCGGTTTTCCAGTATGTCTGTGAAGATGTCGGCGATTTTTTTGTGTGTGCTTTTGAATTTTTTGATCCAGAAGTTTTGTATTTTATCAATGCCTGGAGCTTTCCAGTTTTTGCTCTTTTTGATCACCTTCTCGAGTTCTTCCAGTACTAATGTGTGGTTAATCATTCTCCTCTTGTTTGTCATCCTTTCTTTTTCTTTCGTTATCCATTTTGCTTTCTTTTTGTGTTGTTTTGGGACGGCCCATATGTTCTTCCAATAGCTTTTTGTGTCTTCTTTCCCTGGTTGTTCGTCTTCTTTGTTATTTGTTGTGGATTTAAGTTGTCTGTAGAACCTTCCCTCGTTATCCTCAAATTGGTTGTTGTCCTGTCTTCGCTGGCGACTTTCTTTGAATCTTCGGAGTCTTTTAGCTCTGGCCGCTAATTGTTGCTTGAGTAGATCGAGTATTTCTTGGTTGGTGTTGTTACTTTCATTTTTGTATTTGTTTATCAGTTTTTTTGTTTTTCGTTTAAGTTTTTCGCTTGCTGTGTTTCTGCTAGCTTGTTCTATTTGTCCTATATGTTTTCTAAGTTCCTCGATTCGTTTAATGAGTCGTCTTTCCCAAGGTGGTTGAGATTCTGTTGAGGTCGAGGTGTCTTCTTTGGGTTTATTTTTTATTTGTTGGTTTATTTCAATCGTGGTCATTGCGCCAACGTAAATAATTGTGTGGAGGTCAAGGATATTGTGTGCATCGTTGATTTTTTCTGCTATTGTGTTATTTATGAGGGTTATTGTTTGCTTTGTGTTTTTATTTGTCTTTAGCTTAGGTATTCTTGGCCTCATTTCTGGTAGGGTTCCGTTGTATTTCATGTATATCTCATCGAACTTTTCTATTACTTGTGCTTGGCCTTCGTCTATCACATTTACATCCGCGTCTGCTACTGGGGGTTGATTTTCGTTCTGGTCTCGTACTCCTAGTTCAATTTCTGCTTCTCTTTTTATGCGTTGGGCGGTTTCGGGTGTTATTGTTTTTGAGGTTATTATTATTATTTTTATTATTATTATTATTATTATTATTATTATTATTATTATTATTATTATTATTATTATTATTATTATTATTATTATTATTATTATTATTATTATTATTATTATTATTATTATTATTATTATTATTATTATTATTATTATTATTATTATTTTTTTTTTTTTTTTTTTTTTTTTTATTCCACGATATTTATCGGATCTTTTGACAGGCATGCATCGGCCTTGACGGCAAGATGCAGACTCTGTGTTTACGTTTCTAGAAACGACCTAACTGTATGCGTAGTATCTATTATCACTGACTTCTGCATTAGATGGTAGGTATTTTCTGGAATATTAAGTTTCTTTAAATTTGTCCTTAGGTTCTTAGGTACCAGTCCCATGGCACTAATAACAAGAGGTATGACTTCAACGCTGTATTATTATTATTATTATTATTATTATTATTATTATTATTATTATTATTATTATTATTATTATTATTATTATTATTATTATTATTATTATTATTATTATTATTATTATTATTATTATTATTATTATTATTATTATTATTATTATTATTATTATTATTATTATTATTATTATTATTATTATTATTATTATTATTATTTTATTTTTTTTTTTTGTGGTGGCTTTACTTGCGGTCTCGCGGCTCCGACTCACACGGGTGCAAGTAGGCCAGATGGTCCGTTACCGTTTCTACTCCCCACCAACCGCGGGGTTAGTAGAAACGGTGTTCCGCATCGTGTGCCCTGAGTAGACGCAATGATCCGAGGATGACTGCTTTCTGCATGTTGCCTGCAAGTTGCTCTGCCCTGTCACGGCAGGCCGGCAAGGTCTTGAGAGCTGAGAGCAGTGTCTGCCGTGCGCCTCCGAGAGCTCCAATTACCAAAACCACTAGCTTGACTGTATAGCCCCGGTACACTCGGCGAAGGTCAAAGAGAAGATCCTGATATTTCGTCCGTTTCTCTTCTTCCTTGGCAATGATGTTCGTCTCGGCAGGAGCCGAGAACTCAATGACATACATAGTTTTGTCATTTTTGTCAAGGAGTACTATATCCGGCTTGTTAGCGTTTACAAGCCGGAGTGTGGGGAATGCGAAATTCCAGTATATTCTGGTTCTGTCATTCTCCACTACGGACGGAATATCAGAGGGGACATATGGCAGCACTGGAGCATCATCAACACCGTACGAGTGCCTTAGATGGTAATACAGCACCCGTAACGCTGCGTTGTGTCGATGGATATACGCCGAGACCGCATAGCGCCCGCAAGCGGACAGCAAATGATATAAGGTCTCCGGCGCCCTATGGCAGGCCCTACAACTTGTATCAGGAACCTGTATACCCATCACGCGACTTCGGTGTTCCAAGGTGTTGATGACTCCGTCTTCGCAAGCAATGATAAACCCCTCAGTTTCCGACTTTAATGCACCTGACCTTAAGAATGCAAAGCTTAGCTTTTTGGATAAGCCAGTGTTTTCAATGGTTTTATAGAAAACACTGTGCAATGGCTTATCCATATGTAGACGTAATAAATAGTCTACCTCTGCATTCTTTAAGGTGGTTTTAAGTCTTTGGCAGGTCAACTGTGTAATGGAGTTTTCCTGCCGCCGACTTATGTCGAAAACTATTTGGAGCTCATCTGCTGCTCTTTGTGCTGCTTTAAAAAGAAATGCCCCCACCCCAAATGTTTCATGGTTACGCACCATGCATAGCAGGGGATCCTCGTCTCTGATTACTTCGCACGCGGTACTTAGGACTATTCGTCTGTGTAAACACTCCAAACTTAAGAGTCCACGGCCTCCCTGATAACGTGGGAAGTAAAGCCGTTGGACAGACGCCTTAGGATGATGGCTTCGGTATCGAGTCATCATCTTGCGGGTTTTCACGTCAATTTCACGCAACTCGTTCACGTTCCACTTAATGACTCCAAAGGAGTAAGTGATTATAGGGACGGCAAGCATATTTGTAGCAGCGACTTTGTTCTTTCCAGACAACTCTGAATTCCAGATTTGTCTTAGTCGTTGCTGATACTTGTCGCGAAGAGACCCTTTTATTGCTACACTATCATGGATGTGTCCCTGGGGAACACCCAGATAGGTATAGGTCTCTCCGGCATCCAGATGTCGTAGGATGCTCCCATCTACAAGTTGCGCGTCCTCGGCGTGATCCGCATGGCGTCCTTTCTTAAGTTGAACCGTCGCACATTATTATTATTATTATTATTATTATTATTATTATTATTATTATTATTATTATTATTATTATTATTATTATTATTATTATTATTATTATTATTATTATTATTATTATTATTATTATTATTATTATTATTATTATTATTATTATTATTATTATTATTATTATTATTATTATTATTATTATTATTATTATTATTATTATTATTATTATTATTATTATTATTATTATTATAGATGGTAATACAGCACCCGTAACGCTGCGCTGCTGCTGAGAAAGGACCTTACAATGCTCGTCGTCTGGAGGATTACTGCTTTTTGCATCTGTACGTAAGTATTTTGTGGAATCTTTATTTTCGGTAGTTCAGTTTTTAAACTTTTAGGTACAATGCCAACACTTGAGATGATCAGCGGGACAATTTCTACCATTTCCATGCCCCATAGTTGCCGGATTTCTTGAGCCAGCAGTTCATATTTCTGGACTTTTTCTTCATATTTCTGCTGGATATTATGGTTATTGGGTATGGAAACGTCGATAAGGTAAGCTTTTTTATGGTTTTTTTCTATAAGTGTGATGTCCGGTCTATTGTGCTGTACGGTATTGTCAGTTAGTATTCCTTTGTCCCAGTATATTTTAAAGTTGGAGTTCTCTTCAACAGGGTTAGGTTTATGTTGGTAATATGGTTTTTTTTTTTTTTTTTTGGATGGCCTTACTTGCGGTCCCGCGGCTCCGACTCACACGGGTGCAAGTAGGCCAGATGTTCCGTTACCGTTTCTACTCCCCACCAACCGCGGGGTTAGTAGAAACGGTGTTCCGCATCGTGTGCCCTGAGTAGACGCAATGATCCGAGGATGACTGCTTTCTGCATGTTGCCTGCAAGTTGCTCTGCCCTGTCACGGCAGGCCGGCAAGGTCTTGAGAGCTGAGAGCAGTGTCTGCCGTGCGCCTCCGAGAGCTCCAATTACCAAAACCACTAGCTTGACTGTATAGCCCCGGTACACTCGGCGAAGGTCAAAGAGAAGATCCTGATATTTCGTCCGTTTCTCTTCCTCCTTGGCAATGATGTTCGTCTCGGCAGGAGCCGAGAACTCAATGACATACATAATTTTGTCATTTTTGTCAAGGAGTACTATATCCGGCTTGTTAGCGTTTACAAGCCGGAGTGTGGGGAAAGCGAAATTCCAGTATATTCTGGTTCTGTCATTCTCCACTACGGACGGAATATCAGAGGGGACATATGGCAGCACTGGAGCATCATCAACACCGTACGAGTGCCTTAGATGGTAATACAGCACCCGTAACGCTGCGTTGTGTCGATGGATATACGCCGAGACCGCATAGCGCCCGCAAGCGGACAGCAAATGATATAAGGTCTCCGGCGCCCTATGGCAGGCCCTACAACTTGTATCAGGAACCTGTATACCCATCACGCGACTTCGGTGTTCCAAGGTGTTGATGACTCCGTCTTGGCAAGCAATAATAAACCCCTCAGTTTCCGACTTTAATGCACCTGACCTTAAGAATGCAAAGCTTAGCTTTTTGGATAAGCCAGTGTTTTCAATGGTTTTATAGAAAACACTGTGCAATGGCTTATCCATATGTAGACGTATTAAATAGTCTACCTCTGCATTCTTTAAGGTGGTTTTAAGTCTTTGGCAGGTCAACTCTGTAATGGAGTTTTCCTGCCGCCGACTTATGTCGAAAACTATTTGGAGCTCATCTGCTGCTCTTTGTGCTGCTTTAAAAAGAAATGCCCCCACCCCAAATGTTTCATGGTTACGCACCATGCATAACAGGGGATCCTCGTCTCTGATTACTTCGCACGCGGTACTTAGGACTATCCGTCTATGTAAACACTCCAAACTTAAGAGTCCACGGCCTCCCTGATAACGTGGGAAGTAAAGCCGTTGGACAGACGCCTTAGGATGATGGCTTCGGTATCGAGTCATCATCTTGCGGGTTTTCACGTCAATTTCACGCAACTCGTTCACGTTCCACTTAATGACTCCAAAGGAGTAAGTGATTATAGGAACGGCAAGCATATTTGTAGCAGCGACTTTGTTCTTTCCAGACAACTCTGAATTCCAGATTTGTCTTAGTCGCTGCTGATACTTGTCGCGAAGAGACCCTTTTATTGCTACACTATCATGGATGTGTCCCTGGGGAACACCCAGATAGGTATAGGTCTCTCCGGCATCCAGATGTCGTAGGATGCTCCCATCTACAAGTTGCGCGTCCTCGGCGTGATCCGCATGGCGTCCTTTCTTAAGTTGAACCGTCGCACACTTATCTAACCCAAACTCCATCCCGATCGCATGAGTATACTCCTGTACTACCCGAAGAGCTTGGTCGAGGTCTCTCTTCGTCGACGCGTAGAACTTAAGGTCATCCATATAAAAGAGGTGAGTAACCTTATGGGTTCTACGGCCGGGAGCACCGCACATGTATCCCTTTGTGTTCCGCAAAGCAACGGATAACGGAAGTAGCGAGACGCAAAAGAGGAGTGGGCTGAGGGAATCACCCTGAAACACTCCCCGGCGGAATGACACCAATTCAGTCGACACCTTTGCGTTACCCGTACATATGGTAAATCGGGTCTTCCAAAATGGCATCATTCCTGAAATGCATCTCGCTATAGGATCTGGCACCGCAAGGCCTCTCAAAAGGTGAATAATAAGTTCATGAGAAGTTGTGTCAAAGGCCTTACGGTAATCAATCCAGGTCATCAAAAGGTTTCGCTTGTACTGGAAGGAGTCCTGTGTGACACATCGGTCTATTAGAAGGTTCTCCTTGCAGCCGGCTACGCCTTTCTTTGACCCTCGCTGCTCGTATACTCCACTAAACACGGGACCCATGGCTTGGAGTATCCGCTGGTACAAGAGTCGCGTAAAAATCTTGTAACATGCGTTTAAACATGTTATCGGGCGATAGTTCTTTGGGTCGGACAAGTCTCCGTTCTTGGGGAGAAGGACGGTTCGCCCCTCAATAAACCAGGAAGGGATTGGCTGCCCCTCATTAACCCAGGAGTTAAAAATTCGGGCAAGGGCCTCATGGGTTGATGGAAATTTTTTCCACCAGTAGGTGTTAATTCCATCAGGCCCAGGGGCAGCAAAGTTCTTAGCACCCGTAAGAGCACTTCGAACTTCCTCCACGGTTATTGGTGGGCACAGTTGCTCAGGTGGTGGAAACCCCCTCACGAAGGTTTCAAACTGTGCCAGGGCTGGTGTGTTTACGTTGAGCGGCCGAGTTACCTCGTAAATACCCCTCCAGAAGTTTTCCACCCTCTCAGCGGTCGGAGGATCGTTAATAATCCTCGGCGGCGTCTGAAATAGGCGACTGGGGTTTTCGAAAAATAGTTTGTTTTCCGAAATACACCTCGCCCGCCGAATTAGATTTTGTTTGGCAGTCACTAACATCCGTATCCTTTCGCAGCACTGCTGCTTGATGGTCTGCAACAGTGCTTCGTTCAGTGTGTGGTGGGTGCGTCGCAGGTTGGCCGCTATGCGGCGCACTTTTGGCGTAAAAGGCCTGCCTGCCAATTTGTATTCCACCACACACTGTATACGGGATGCGTGCTGCCTTGCTGAGAGGATTTTTGCTTCCATCTTCTTCACTCGGCGTTGCGCCCTGTCGCCGCAGGGGTCCCTATTGGGCGCCCTGGGCGACACGGAGCAAGCTGCCTCGTAGACGAGACAATTAATGCGCCAGATGTCAGCTTCTTCTGTTAGAGTATTTAACAGCTCTGCGTCCGCTCTAGCTAGGTCTTGTGGCTTTGGGCGCTTAGTTTTGTGCAGCGCCCTGCGGTCTCGGAGTCTCTCTACTGGCGCTACGGGAAGTACCTCTTCAACCAACCGTACCCGCGGTTCCTGTACCTCAGGTACTGCGGGCTGTTGAGGCCCTCTAACATAACCCCTTCGCCGAAGATAAGACACATAGTCTCGCAGGCCCTGAGCAGTAAATGTATTATGCTCAGGATGCATAACATTCCACTGCTCACGCATACGAGCCATATATCCCCTTCGACCTGGGCTACTGCTCTCATAGCATTCCAGCAGGTCATCTCTCAGATCATTGGTCCACTCAAAGCGTCCTTGTTCGTTGCGGTCATCATCGGGCAATCCATCCGGCTGGGCCCCTCCACCTTGCCTCTGATCCCTCATCCGACGATTATTATTATTATTATTATTATTATTATTATTATTATTATTATTATTATTATTATTATTATTATTATTATTATTATTATTATTATTATTATTATTATTATTATTATTATTATTATTATTATTATTATTATTATTATTATTATTATTATTATTATTATTATTATTATTATTATTTTTTTTTTTTCCACAACTTTATGTTGGTATTGCGTAAACAGAGTCGGGGTCTCTTTGGACCAACGACTATTCACGACCCATAACCCTTCGAATCGTGTTACACGTTGAGAGGATAACAGATTTTTGCATCTCTGCGATAATATGGTTTGCATCTTCGATATCTAGCTCTTGTAAGTAAGTAAACAGCTTTTTGTCCACTATGCCACAGGCCGATATTACTACTGGTATGATCTTCACATCCCGTAGTTCGTAGATGCCCTTTATTTCGTAAGATAATTCTTGGTATTTTGTGATTTTGTCATTTCGAGCTTTTCTGATGTTTGTTTCAAGTGGTATTATGATATCTAAAATAAAAGCTATCTTTCGTTGTTTATAAAGTATAAGTATGTCTGGTCTGTTATGTCTAATTTCACGATCTGTAATGATTTCTGTATCCCAGTAAACCTTAACTTTATTATCTTCCATGATTGATAACGGAGAATACTTGTAGAAGGGGTAAATTTTGTTAATTAAGTTTTCTTTTTTACAGATGGCCTGATGTAAAATTCCTCCTGCTTGGTTGTGTCTATTTAAGTAGTCTTTTGAAGCAAGGTATGTACAAGCGGCAATCAAATGTTGTATGTTTTCCGCTTCTTTATTACATAATCTACATTTGTCATCGCCTATAGTTTGTTTAAGAATGTGCTTTCTATAATTTTTTGTGCAAATGACCTGATCTTGTATGGCGTTTATGAAGCCTTCTGTTTCTGGCATAAGTGATCCATTTTTTAAGTAAGATGTCGATCTTTCTAAATCAGCATCTCCTGATTGAAGAGCTGCAGGATACCGACCATGGAGAGCTTTGGATGTCCATTCATTCGTTTGATTTGAATGTAGTATGATTGGTGTGTTTCCAGATGCAAGGTTCAGAGGAGAGTAATTGCAGTCTGCTTTAACTATAGCAATATGGATGTCTTCTGGACTATTTGTAAAGTACCGATAAAGTTTCAGAATTGTTTTCTCGTGTATTATTTCCAAGTTAAGAATACCCCTACCTCCGACTTTCCTTGGGAGGTAAAGCCGACTTTTGGATGATTTTGGATGGTGACATCTAAATTTAGTTAACGTTGTTCGTACTAATCTATCTAACTCAACAAGATCTGTATTCGTCCAGTGTATAACTCCAAAAGTGTGAGTAACAATTGGCAGTACCCAAGTATTAATAGTGCCAACCAGGGACTTGGAGTACAAGTAGGTTTTTAAAACACTCTTTAGTCTTGTTAGAAGATTCAATTTAATTTCTTCCTTCATTAACCGTTGGTCGTTAGTAAGTCCTTGTTTTACACCCAAGTATTTATATTTTTCTTCTTCAGGCAGTGCCGTAAACTCGGTATTGTCCATCAGCTGAATGTTTTCGGCTTCCTGGACCACACCCCGTCTCGCGCATATAAAGGCACATTTTTCGACACCAAACTCCATCGCTATACCACGACTAAACACAGATACTAGTTCCAGCTGACTTTGGAGCTCTTCTTTTGAAAACGCATAAATTTTTAGATCATCCATATACAGCAGATGACTTAGCTTTACTCGATCTTCTCTACTTATGTTGTAGCCATAATCATGTCCTTTAAGCATATAACTTAAAGGGTTAAGCGCCATGCAAAACAATAGAGGGCTTAGGCTATCGCCTTGAAAAATGCCTCTTGCTATCGGTACACTATCAGTGATGTATCCGTCATTGCCAATATTTACCTTAAGTTTAGTCTGCCACTTTGTCATAATTTGTTTTAGGAAGGCACGGGTGGTAGGATCAATTTTGTATGTTTGAAGAATTTTGTGTATCCATGAGTGAGGCACAGAGTCAAATGATTTGCGGTAATCAATCCACGCTACTGCTATATTTCTACGTTTCTTGACAGCTTGCCTCGTTATTATTGAATCTATTATTAACCACTCAGCACTCCCTTTGCTAGACTTTCGGCATCCGTTTTGTTCTCTTGCCATAATGTTGTTTGCTTTTAAATGGTTACTTATTTTACTCTCTAGCACTGAGGTAAGAATCTTATATACTACGGGCAAGCAAGTTATTGGCCGATAGTTTTTTGGGTGTTCAGTTTCATTGTTCTTTGGTAGCATATGTGTTACTCCTTGAGTAAAATACGGTGGAATCTTGTCTGGGTCCTGAAGGGCTGCGTTAAATTGTGCTGCTAGAATTTTATGGGTGTTGGTTAGATTTTTGTACCAATAGGCTTGAATGTTATCCAAACCTGGAGCTTTCCAATTACCAAGCTTAGATACCGCTTCTTTAATATCGGTCTCCTGCATTTCTATGGGTTTCATGGTTTGCACGGGGGCAACACGTTCAACTTCTTCACCTACCCAGTAAGCATCTTCTTGATGCTGTTGAGGGTTCGCCCATATGTTAGCCCAATACTCCTTCATTATGTCCTTTTCCGGAGCATGTCCTGTTTTATTGGTTTGAGCTGCTAAAGATCGGTAAAATGACTTAGAGTTTTTGTTAAACATTATGTTTTGTTGGTATCGTTTGGTTCTTTCGTTGTACCTGCGAATTCGACATCCTAGTGCAGCAGCTTTTTGTTTTATTTTATCCATATATAATTTTAGTTTGAGTTGATATTGCGGGTCAGTACTTTTTAACCGTGCTTCATGTGCTATTCGTTTTATTTGCTTTTTAACTTTAGCTGAAACTTGTTGTTCATGAAAATAAGTGTGCAGTATTCCAATAGATTTTCGAATACCATCTATTTTCTGTTGGAGTCTACGCTTCCATGGAGGAGTTTCCTTTGTTTTAAAATTTTCTGTTCTTGTAAATTCCCTTATTGGCACTCCAGTGGCCTGACATACTACCAATGCAGCACAGTATATATAATGGCACGTCTCCTCTAGCGTTAGTGCTGGATCAAAATAATCAATTATTATTATTATTATTATTATTATTATTATTATTATTATTATTATTATTATTATTATTATTATTATTATTATTATTATTATTATTATTATTATTATTATTATTATTATTATTAATATTATTATTATTATTATTATTATTATTATTATTATTATTATTATTATTATTATTATTATTATTATTATTATTATTATTATTATTATTATTATTATTATTATTATTATTATTATTATTATTATTATTATTATTATTATTATTATTATTATTATTATTATTATTATTATTATTATTATTATTATTATTATTATTATTATTATTATTATTATTATTATTATTATTATTATTATTATTATTATTATTATTATTATTATTATTATTATTATTATTATTATTATTATTATTATTATTATTATTATTATTATTATTATTATTATTATTATTATTATTATTATTATTATTATTATTATTATTATTATTATTATTATTATTATTATTATTATTATTATTATTATTATTATTATTATTATTATTATTATTATTATTATTATTATTATTATTATTATTATTATTATTATTATTATTATTATTATTTTTTTTTTTTTTTTTTTTTTTTTTTGTTGCTCGTTTTTACGGTAAGTATAAGAGTATGTCGGCTTTTGGTAAGTAGAGCAAGACATACACTTTTTGTTATTGTTACTTGTTAATGTTCAAAACTCTCCTTACTGTGTTACAGGTGGATAAGATCACAGCTTTCTGCATTTCTAGGTAGAACTTTTCCGGGACAGTCAAGATTTTTAGTGCATTGAACATTTTCTTTGGGATTTCTCCGGTTGCTCCAATAATAACTGGGACAATTTGCACTCTGTCCACCCTCCAGATTTTCTTTAGTTCTTCGCTTAAAAGTAAGTACTTTTCAATTTTTTCTTTGTGCTTTTTATGTATATTTGTTGGTGTTGGTATCGCGATGTCAATGATTAGAATCTCGTTATTTTCCTTATCTAACACAAATATGTCTGGTTTGTTGTGTTGGACTGGGTGGTCTGTTTGTAGGCTTCTGTCCCAGTACATTGTTGTTTTTTCGTTCTCAGTGATAGGTGGCGGGTTGTATTTATAGTATGGTTCCCGGTTCTGTAATAAACCATATTTTATTCCTAATTCTCTGTGTATAATTTTTGCCACATCATTATGTCTGTTTGTGTAGTCTTTTGGAGCAAGCGTCGTACAGCTACTTATTATGTGTTCAATGTTTTCGTGCCCTTGTCCACAGAGTCTGCATTTTGTGTTTGTTATATTGGGGTCTTTGACAATGTATTTTTGATATGACTTTGTGGGAATTACTTGATCCTGAATAGCACAGAGAAAGCCTTCAGTTTCTGAAAAGATGTTACCCTTAAGTAGCCAACTTCTTGATGCTTTTTGATCTATGTCATCATGGTTAAGTGTATGAGGGTATCTTCCATGTAGTTCTTTCTGATGCCATTTTTGTGTTTGAGTGTTTATGTTGTATTCAGGATCACAACTATAATTTCCCTTGCAGAGTTGGAGAGGTGTGAGCTGTTTGTCTGTGGTGTTTATTGCAGCATGAAATAAGGAATTCTCACCAGTTTTAAGGAAAAACTCTCTTAGATTGTTGATTTGTTGCTTGTGTAGGAGTCGTAGGTCAGTAATTCCTCTTCCACCTTGGCTCCGTGGGAGATGAAACCGTTCTCTACATGCTCTTGGGTGGTGAGATCTGTACTTAGTGTAGAGTTTCCTTAGGGATCGATTTGCTTCTTCCAGCTCTGTTTCGGTCCATTTTACCACTCCAAAACTGTATGCGACAACCGGTGTTGCGACTGTATTTGTTGCACTGATTTTGTTTCTAGCTGACAGCTGAGTCTTCAGAATGGCTTTTATCCGCTCTTTCATTTTGTTTATCAGTTGTTGTTTTACCAACTTTTCATCTATCCCCTGTGACTGCAGAAAACCAAGATATTTGTAGGATTCATTTTTATCCATAGCTGCAATCGTACCTCCTCCAGATCTTTGTAACATTTCAAAGTCGTCACTTCTTTGCCACTTACCTTTCACAAGGCTGTTAATTCTACACTTGTCCAAGCCAAAGTTCATGGATATATCAGCTGAGAAAATTTCTGTTTGTCTAAGGAGCTTTTTTATGCCATTGTTTGTCTCTGAAAAGAGTTTCAGATCATCCATATATACTAGATGACTTACTTGCTGATTGCTCGCTGGTATTTTATATCCGGATTTCTTGCTGTTTATAGCATTGGATAGTGGATTGATAGCAATACAAAACCACAAAGCACTTAGCGCATCGCCTTGGTAAATCCCTCTACTTATTCGCATTTTTAGTGGTTCTATTTTTGAGTTTGATATCAAAAGGTTTGTCTCCCACTTTTCCATCGCTATTTTTAGGAAATTTGTAATTTGGGGGTTTACCTTATATATATTAAGACTCTCAATTAGCCAGGTGTGCGGAACGCTGTCGAATGCTTTCTGATAGTCAATAAATGCTGTGTATAAGGTTCTGTGATTTTTAATTGCATCTTTCGTTATGACTGTATCTATTACTAGTTGTTCTTTACAGCCCTGTGATTTCTTCCTGCAGCCTTTTTGTTCTTCTGCGAGAAGATTGTTTCGCGTCATATGTCTGTAGAGCTTGTCTGCGAGAATGCCTGTCAAAATCTTGTATATGGTGGGCAGACATGTAATCGGTCTGTATTTTGACGGGTCTGGTTGTGGGTGTGTCGATTTGGGGAGCAGGTATGTATTTCCCATTGTGAAGAATTTAGGTAGATTTTCTGGGTGGTTAAGAATATCTGTAAGAAGATAAGCCAGTTTTTCATGTAAGTGTGTGAATTGTTTATACCAGAAGTTATGAATGCCATCTGGTCCTGGCGCTTTCCAGTTGTGTGCTTTTGACAAGGTGTTTTTTAGGTCTTCCAATGTTATTGTTTCTGGTAGCATAGCTGGTATATGTTCCACTCTTTTTTTCTCGAGTGTCATCCAATCAGCGTTGTGTTTATGACTTGCTGGTTTCTCCCAGATATTTCTCCAAAATTCTCTGACACTTTCTCGCGTTGGGTATTCTCCATTCTCTGCGTCGGTTTTTGGATTTAGAAGTTGTCGGTAGAAGAGCCTCTGATTCGTATTGAACAATCTGTTTTCTATTTTTCGTTGGTAGGATATTCGATAACGTCTGAGTCTATGACTGTATACCTGTAGTCTTTGTTTTAGAAAGTCGATAATTTCGATGATTGTTCCATTGGACTTGTTTGCGTATCTTTGGATAATTTGGTTTGCTTTTGTTTCCGTCTTCCTGTTTTTAATATTTTTATTTTGCATTTGTGTTAGCTGTCCAATTTCTGCCCTTATTTTCGCGATTTTTGCAGTTAACCTCTTTTCCCATCTGGGTTGTGTCGTTTGTTCTTTGGGCGTTGTTTTTCTCATTGTCTTTTGGTTGTGAAGTTCAATTGTTGTTTTTGCTGCTGCATATGTGAGGTCGTGTAAGCCCTGTAGGTTTTCACAAGCAGTCACTCTGTGGATTAGAGCATTGTTGACTTGTACAATTATATTATTTGTGTCTTTGCATGTTTTTAACTTGGGTAGATTTGGTCTTAAAATGGGGTTTAGACCTTGGTATCGTTGTATGTTGTTTTCAAGTTTGTTGTATACTTCTTGTTCTTCCGGGTTGTGCATATCATTTTCATAATTTTCTGTTGTTTGGTCGTAATTTCGATTTTGTTGCTCCTCAACTGGCGGTGCTCGCATCCCAAGTTCCACCTCTACTTCGGTGCGAATTTGTTGCACAATATCATGCGATAGTCTGTGTTTTGTGAACAGCTCTCGTCTTTGACTGAGTATGTTCATCAAGGTTTTACCAGCTAGTTGTGGGAATTTCTGTAGCATATCTTGGTGTAGTCTGTGTCCGTAGGGAGTTTTGTCTGTTTCCATTTTTGTGAGTAGTAGGTATGTACGATAAAGGTATATGTTCATTTCTTCTGTCCATTTAAATCGCACATTGCCTCTTCTTCGGTTTCCAGCTATGGGCTCATCTGCCTGATGAGCAACATTGTCGGGAACTGTTATGGCATTGGGGGTGTCAGGTCCATTTTCATGCGGGTCGGTGGAGTTCCTTCTTAGGGGGATGCCACCTGGTTCATCTTCTCCTAAGACAGGCGGGGGGTCTTCTAGGCGGTTCCGAACAGAGTTAGCCTGATCCTCTGCCACGCCTGAGTATCGCTTTCGCCTCGTCCTTATAGCGACTACATATCACGCCCTTTGGGGTGCTAGCCCACTAGACGGTTTGCTGGTTTTTGTCCACCCCGGGTATTTTATTTCCCCGTTACCCTTCAGCCTTTTTCAAGGGCTGACGAGCGTACCTCATCGCGAGAGGCGGCCCCCGATAGCAGGTCCAGCAACTGCCACGAGTTATTATTATTATTATTATTATTATTATTATTATTATTATTATTATTATTATTATTATTATTATTATTATTATTATTATTATTATTATTATTATTATTATTATTATTATTATTATTATTATTATTATTATTATTATTATTATTATTATTATTATTATTATTATTATTATTATTATTATTATTATTATTATTATTATTATTATTATTATTATTATTATTATTATTATTATTATTATTATTATTATTATTATTATTATTATTATTATTATTATTATTATTATTATTATTATTATTATTATTATTATTATTATTATTATTATTATTATTATTATTATTATTATTATTATTATTATTATTATTATTATTATTATTATTATTATTATTATTATTATTATTATTATTATTATTATTATTATTATTATTATTATTATTATTATTATTATTATTATTATTATTATTATTATTATTATTATTATTATTATTATTATTATTATTATTATTATTATTATTATTATTTTTTTTTTTTTTGTCTCCTTTTTGGGTTTTTAACCATATAGTCGGACTTGCGTCAAGACATATGTTATATGAAAATATTCTGCCTACACTTAGAAGAAACCAGAACCTTCTATGAAACCCGAGAACCTTCCAGATAAGAAGCTTATTCTGCTGACTTGCGTTTCCCATGAAATAAACAACTCGTGCATTCAAGCCGAATCAGCACTTTATTTCTCAGAACCTTTCAAGATAAGAAGACCATTCTGCTGACTTGCGTCTCTCACGGAATAAACAACACGTGCATTCCTGCCGAATTGCACTTTAGTTTAAGTCTAGAATATTAAGGAATTATTCCATTGCTTAATCAGCACATTTTCTTTATATAAACTCAAATCATTGTAATGTTAAGTCATTCTCTTTAGAATCGTTCTTAAGTACACGTTCAATTATAACGTTTAAGTCCTATATTGTATTTAATCAAAATAAAGTTTTTTAAAAAGTTAAAAGTAAACTTTAAAGTATAACATTTGGCGCAGTCGGTAGGATAGTTTAACACACGCGAAAACACGAGTATTCTAATTCGCGAGTGGTGAAGCTCCAGCTCTTTAAGCTATCAAGAATCTACAGCAACCAAGAAGTTACATAAGCAACCAAGTAGTTACATAGGCAACCAAGAAGCTAGACAGCAACGAACCAAGCGTCCTCGCAACCAACGGATACGGAAGGAACACCTAGTGAAGCCCCTGGTAGCCGAACACGTGGAGACAAATGGTCCAGCTAAAGCTTTTGTGAGTAAGACAATTGAATCATCACGTTTTAGTTTTTTTCAAATAAGTTGATATTTTGAAAAATCTGTTCGATTTTCTAACACTGACTTTTACAATTTTGACTTTTTAAGAAAATTTTTCAATTTAAAAGAAGTCAAAAATAAAATTTAGTTTTAAGAAACAAAACCTAAGAAAAGTTTAATTTAAGTTTTAAAATACGAGAAATCAAAAACCATCAAAAATGACTGAACCTCGTAATAACCAACCAGCAAACGTACCAGCAAACCAACCTATAGTTGAGGTTGAACCTTATCGTTTATCGGAAATTTTCTCAATAATCCCTGAATACGATGGAGATCAAATATTTTTATTAACTTTTATCAATGCTTGCGATTGTGCTTATAACATGGCCGTCGGAGATCAACGCGATTTATTGGTCATACACATTAAAAATAAATTAAAAGGAAAAGCCGCACAATTGGTAAACTCTCGAAATCCTCTTTCTTGGATTCAAATTAAACAATTATTAACAACATATTATGGAGATACGCGAGACCTTTCTTCATTAATTCAAGATCTACAAAGACTTAAACAACAAACAAATGAATCACCTTTAATGTTTTTCAATAGATTACAAGTCATGAATTCAAAAATGCACGCTTGTATTCAAAAATCAAATTTAAATATGCTTCAAAAAGATGCACAAATCCAAATTATAGATTCCATGGCATTAAATACGCTTTTAACAGGATTAGAATCGCGCATAGGTCATATTGTCCGTGCTAGCAATCCTAAAGATTTACTTGAAGCACAAGTAAGAATAAGACGCGAACTACAACTTTCATATTTTGAAACACAAAAAACTCCAAACCGACCCAATGTTTCAAATAATCCCATACAAAATAGACAAAATAATTTTCAATCGCGAAGAACAGCTTCTCAACCACAAAAATGTTTTAAATGTAATCGTTTAGGTCATCACGCAAGTGAATGCCGTACTTTTGTACAGAGACCCCCGGTCTACACAAATCAAAATCAACAATTTAACCAAAATTTTCAAAGACCCAATTTTGCCCAAAATCAAAATCAACAATCTAACCAAAATTTTCAAAGACCCAATTTTGCCCAAAATCAACCAAGCACCTCTAGAAATTTTGTACCCCAAAACCAACAAAATAATTTTAGACCATCAGTAATTCAAATAAATCCAAATTACAATTCCCCACAACATAGAGCACATGTAGTGAACTATTCTGATGAATATTTTAATAATTTTGACAACTACGATCTTTATGATCCAAATTTTGAAAATTTTAACAATTTTGACAATTACGAACCTTATGATCCAAATTTTGGAAATTTTCAGTATGAAAATCAGTTTCATTACGAAAATGAAATCTCACAAGAATTTTCGAATAATTTTGAAGAACAATATTTAAATGACATAAGTCAATACAATTTTAATCAACCCGGAATATATCAAAATTTTGAAAACCAAAATCAAATTTTGCCGCCAGAGACCCAAAATTTTCAAATTACTTCCAATCAAAACCATCCACCCCAATCGATTCAAGAAACAGATACCCAATTAGAACAAACTATTGCGAAAATCCAATGTATGTCAATCAATCAAATCTCAGAACAAACATTCGTGTAAATACCAATCTACATAATTTAATCTCAAAAAATCTTTTTTATATTAATGACGCAACAAATAAATTTAAACTTTTAATTGACACCGGCGCAGGAATTTCAGTATTTAAAGAAAAAACAGTCGAAAATTATAATAATCGATTTGCAGAAAATGTAATAGTACAAGGAATAACCGATGAAAAAATTCCAATCACCCAATCAGTTTTAATCCCTTTCGCTAAAGACGATCCACTAAAAGTCTATATTTGTAATTTAGACATAGAATTTGACGGAATATTAGGACTCGATTTTCTTGAACATTACCAGTGCGTAATTGACTTAAATTCGAAACAGCTATGCACCAATTTTAAAACAATACCTTTAATTCAAGTAACAGAAAAAACTTTTGAACAAAATTCCCAAATTAATCAAAATCAAATAAATCAAAAAACACTACAAATACCTAAACCAAGAGTAATTCAAAATCAAAACATACCACCAATACCTAAACCAAGATTAATTCAAAATCAAAAAACGCCACCAATACCAAAACCGCGAATAAATATAAATCAAAATAATTTTCAAAATCAAATATCTCTAGAACCGCGAACCGAACAAATTTTCAAATTAAAATCTAATTTAAAAAACACAGATGCAATTTTAATTGGTCAAGAAATAGAAAAAGTAAGATTACCAAACGCCCTAGTCCACATTAACGAAAATGGTGAATTTTATACATCAGTAATAAATCCCAATGCTATTCCTAAAACAATAAATTTTAATAACTTGTCTTTCGAACCCATACCAAGTGTTCACGATATTTTAAATTTTAATACCAATGAAGACGAACCCATTGATAGAATCGAGCTTATTAAAAATCAATTAAGACTAGAACATTTAAATTACGAAGAAAAAGAACTAATTTCAAATCTTTGTTTTGAATTTTCTGACATTTTCTATATCGAAGGAGATCAATTAACTTTCACTAATGAAATCAAACATACAATTGAAACCAACAATGCTCATCCAATTTTTACTAAATCATATCGGTACCCTCAAATACACAAAGAGGAAGTAAAAACACAAATTAATAAAATGCTCGATCAAAAAATAATCCGACCATCAATTTCCCCGTGGTCATCACCTGTTTGGGTAGTCCCAAAAAAACTTGACGCCTCTAACAAACAAAAATGGAGAGTAGTAATCGATTATAGAAAACTGAATGAAGTAACAGTTGACGATAAATATCCACTTCCAAATATTTCAGATTTATTAGATCAGTTAGGTAAATGTCAATATTTTACAACACTTGATTTAGCATCCGGTTTTCACCAAATTGAAATTGATCAAAAAGATATTAAAAAAACAGCCTTTTCTGTCGAAAATGGACACTACGAATTTGTTCGTATGCCATTTGGTTTAAAAAATGCACCCTCCACATTTCAACGTGTGATGGATAACATTTTATTAGGCATTCTAAATGAACGTTGTTTAGTTTATATGGACGACATTATTGTTTATTCACCAACAATTCATGAACACATTTCACGTCTTTCCGAAGTTTTCCAAAGATTACGAAAATCAAATTTAAAAATTCAACCTGACAAATGCGAGTTTCTACGAAAAGAAGTAGCATACCTCGGACATTTAATTACCGAAAATGGAGTAAAACCAAACCCTGATAAAGTAAAATGTATTCAAAACTTTCCAGAATTAAAAAATCCTCGTGACGTAAAATCATTTCTCGGACTTGCCGGATATTATCGAAGATTCATACCGAACTTCGCGAAAATCTCAAAACCCTTAACAAAACTTCTTCAAAAAGATACAAAATTTATTTTTTCTAAAGAATGTCAAGAAGCTTTTGAAACACTCAAAAATGCATTAATTTCTGATCCAATATTAATTTATCCAAATTTTGAAGAACCTTTCATTTTAACTACAGACGCGAGCGCATTTGCGATAGGAGCCGTACTTTCACAAGGTCCAATTGGTAAAGACCTTCCGATAGCTTTTGCATCGAGAACCCTTTGTAGTGCAGAAACTAAATACTCCACTATTGAAAGAGAACTATTAGCAATAGTATGGTCCGTAAAACACTTTCGACCTTACCTTTTTGGTAGAAAATTCACTATAGTCACCGATCATAGACCTCTAACCTGGCTACTTTCAATTAAAGACCCCGGTAGCAGATTAGCACGTTGGCGATTAAAATTAGAAGAATATAGTTTTAAAATCATTCATAAACCCGGTAAAATCAATAAAAATGCAGACGCTTTATCGCGAATAAAAATCAATCATTTCAAAGACTGTAAAGACTTTAAATCAAACATTAAAATTTTTGCAAACAACGAAAATAACGATCAAGAACCAATTTTTAACGAAGAAGATGATCAAAAAATAACAGATGAATTTAACAGATTTGTTGAACTTTACAAGACGCGATCCCTAATTGATTATTCTAAAATCGAAACCTCGAATGATCAATTATTAGATAAATCAAATAAATTAATAGTAACCTTTTTCCGACAAAATAAAATGGAAGATTTACATTTCAAAATCATTGACGATATTTTTGAAGAAGAATTCCACCTTGAAGAATTAAAAATTAATATTGTTTCTAGCAAAACAGTTAAAGAACGTAAATATTTTATTATAGCCCTACCATTCGATAATGATGATTGTTCACAACACTTATTTTATTGCCTTTTTAAAGACCAAAATGAATTTGAAATTAACAAAACATACTGCATCGAAAACAATCTAGATTTACCAACTTTAGAGATGCTATCTTACATCTTTTCTGATAAAGACATAAAACTAAAAATTTGCCAAAATATAATAACAACCCCCGACGAAGATAAAATCCCAATAATTTTAGAAAATTATCACTTAGGAAAAAGCAACCTACACCGTGGAATAAATGAAACAGTTAGACGCATTAGAGAAAAATATAATTGGCGTGGTTTAACAAAAAATGTAGAAGATTTCATAAAAAAATGTGAAACTTGTCAAAAAGTAAAAATTGTTCGTAAAAATCTAAGCAGACCCTTCGTTGTAACAGAAACACCACGTACCCCTTTTGAACGAATCAATATCGATATTTTCGAATACCCCACTAGAAATTACGCGTTAACAGTACGGGATGAATTAACAAAATTTACACAAGCTTACGCAATGAGTGATAAAAAAGCAAGTACAGTAGTTAGTACTATTTTACTATTTTTCCAACATTTCGGTGTACCCTTACGAATACATTGCGATTATGGCAAAGAATTTGATAATACCCTTTTAAAAGATTTATGTACCCTATACGATGTTAAGTTACCATTTTCTAGCGTAGCACATCCACAGTCAAGCGGTTCACTAGAACGATTTTACGCAACCCTTTGCGAAATGATTAGAATAAATAAACAAGAAAACCCTGAAGATCATTGTTTTAGCGTTCTTCCATACGCAGTAATTTGCTATAATAATACAAAAAACAAAACACACGGATTTACCCCTTACGAACTCGTTTTCGGACATACATCAAGTAGACCCCCCGAAAAACTTTATAATCAAGAACAATTGATATCTAAATATGTACGCGATTTAAATAATAGAATGGACTATTTTTACAAATTAGCTAGAAATAGAACGGATCAATCGAAACAAAAATCGAAAGAACGATTCGACGAACACGTACGAAAGAATCTCCCTGAATTTAATGTAGGAGACAAAGTTTGGCTTAAAGAATCACAAATCAAATCAAAATCAGAAAATTTATTTAATGGTCCTTTTGAAATTTTAGAAATACATCGTAATTCTGCAACACTTAAAAACCCACAAACAAATCAATTAACCAAAGTTAATTTTGATAGGTTAAAACCGTGCTTTGAATAAAATAAAAATCTTTTATTTTAGATTAATGGGAATAATCTCAATCGTTTCCAGTCAATATTCAATATTACCAATAAATAATACACTAGGACTATTTTATCATGAAGAATCCCTTATCAGAATTTCTAATAATGAATGGACACTTGTTGTTTACAAAGATCTTTTACCCTTTAAGAAAGCAATTGAGCATAACAACAAAATTTTAGATACCTTTATGGATCATTTTTCAATCAATAATAATCAAATTGCAAATTTCAAATCGCAAATTAAAACGCATGTTAGCCTTTTAAAACAAATTTCTAATTACGTTAATATTAAATACGAAGAACTTATCTCGGATACAAAAGAAAAATCATATAGGCAAAAACGTGGAATATTTAATGGCATCGGAACTATTTGGAAATCTATTACAGGAAATTTAGATGCATCAGACGGAGAATACTTTAATGATTGTATTAATAAAGTATCGACTGATGAGAAAAATATTGAAAGATTATTGCAAAAACAAATTTCAGTAACAACCTCTGTTATTAAAAGTTTTAATACGACTTTACAAAAATTACAAATTGATGAAGAAACGTTTAATCATGATATTAAATTAATTCAATATTTAGTTACTTCGATTTCTGATAACGCTGCCTATGCAGAAGCACAAATAAAAGCATTAGATTTATGCGAATCGCTTATGGAAAGTTACACCTTTATTAAAGATTCATTAAATGACGCGTTAAACGCAGTAACTTTTGCACGTTTAAAAATATTGCATGGTTCAATAATAAAACCATCGGATTTGGTAGATTCATTGAAAAAGATTTCTCATTCATTACAAAAAAATAATTTGCCTTTACCAATATCAATCTCAACGGTAGCCCAATACACACATAATTTAATTGAACTTAGTGCCTTTCAAACTGAATCAAAAATAGTATTTGTTCTTAAAATACCTCTTATAGACCCTTCGACTTATACTTTATACAGACTTTACCCAATACCAATATTAGATAATCGAACAGGTCTTCACCATACTATATCAACAATTAATAACTTTATTGCGCGTGACGATGATTCAATGTTTTTCGTCACCTTCCACCACGTGGACCACTGCAAGATCATCGAAAGAAGAACGAAGCTCTGTTCCAAAGTACTTTCGTACCCCATCGACAGTGATGCTATTTGTGAAGCTCAACAATTGAAGCAACAAACTCAGCTGCCGAAAACATGTCAAACAACCATTTTCTATGCACAAGGCTACAATGTTCAACCACTTGAAGAAAATCAATGGCTAGTTACTATGTCAGAACCAGTACCTACCAATATTAAATGCAAGAATCAAGAAATCATTACGAAATTAATTGAAACCAATAGTATAGTTCGTTTCAAATCAACATGCAATGCTTTTATTGGAAGTACGAGGATTCATTCTGAAACCATACTTCAAGAAAGTACCTTCGAAGAAATAAATTCACCAATAATCAATATTCCATATACTTGTTGTAAAGATATGCCTGCAATCCCCAAAATTCAAGGCCTAAAACCATTAAAGTTAAGCAAAATAAACGTCGAAGATCTGAATATTGCACAACATAATCTTAACCAATATTCAGAAGAATTAGATAAAATGATCAATCAACCATTCATTCAAAAACACATTGATTGGTTTACTATCATTACAATAACATTGATAGTACTACTAGTAATTCTTTACATTATTAACAAATGTCAAAGACGCCGAAGAACAAGAAATGTTAATAATACCAATAACGATAATGATAATGGTAATGACTTTCCACCATTTCCAAAACCTAATCTACAAAGAATTAGGAATTTATCGAATATCTTACCAAGAAGAAGACCAAGCATACACATCGAAGATCAAATCGAAGAAGAAATCGAACCCAATGCAAAATTAATGATCAATCAATCATCTTAATAAAAGTTGCCGTATAACGCCAACTTTTTCAAAAAGAGGGGAGCTGTTATATGAAAATATTCTGCCTACACTTAGAAGAAACCAGAACCTTCTATGAAACCCGAGAACCTTCCAGATAAGAAGCTTATTCTGCTGACTTGCGTTTCCCATGAAATAAACAACACGTGCATTCCAGCCGAATCAGCACTTTATTTCTCAGAACCTTTCAAGATAAGAAGACCATTCTGCTGACTTGCGTCTCTCACGGAATAAACAACACGTGCATTCCTGCCGAATTGCACTTTAGTTTAAGTCTAGAATATTAAGGAATTATTCCATTGTTTAATCAGCACATTTTCTTTATATAAACTCAAATCATTGTAATGTTAAGTCATTCTCTTTAAAATCGTTCTTAAGTACACGTTCAATTATAACGTTTAAGTCCTATATTGTATTTAATCAAAATAAAGTTTTTTAAAAAGTTAAAAGTAAACTTTAATGTATAACACATATATGTGTGCACTACCGAAGAAAGGATTTCACTATGTTTACGGCATCTATTATCACTGCTTTTTGCATCTCCGCTAATATTTTGTTTTGTAAGCTCTTTTGTAATTTTAGCTTTTCCAAATTAATCTTCAAGCTTTTTGGTATCAGCCCCATGGAAGACACTATTATGGGGACTATTTCCACTTTTTTCAGTTGCCAAATTCGTAGTATTTCTATCGTCAGTTGTTCATATTTCGTTATCTTCTCCAATTCTTTAGTCTTAATGTTTTGATTATTTGGTATTGCTACATCCACAAGTAATGCTGTTTGGTTTGTTTTATTGAGAATTACAATATCAGGTCTGTTGTGAGTTACCTGACGGTCTGTCAGTATCGATTTGTCCCAATATACTTTGTATGTTTCGTTTTCAATAACAGGCTGCGGCTTGTATAGTAGGGCGCTTCATCAGGTATATCTATATTTAGTGTTTTTAAGCATTCTATGTATAAGATTGTCGCTACTTTATTGTGCCGTTCAATGTATCTTGTCTTTGCCAAGTTTGGACATGCCGATAGTATGTGTTCATTTGTTTCGCGTTCTGTATGACATCTTCTACAATTGTCAATGATATTTTCTCGTAGAATGTGTCGTCTGTAATTAGTTGTCATTACCACGCGGTCTTGAATGGAAAGCATAAAGCCTTCGCTTTCCGGATAAAGAGTTCCTCTGACCAGCCATTCCACGGAAGCTTGTTTATCTATATGTTCCTGATGAAGTTCTCCATAAAATCGCCCATGCAATTCTTTTGCAGCCCATTCTTGCGCTCTCCGGTTTACATCATATGTTGTAAAAGGTATGTATTGGGGTTCTTTTAGGTTAAGCGGCGATAGTTTTTGGTCTGCATCAACTACTGTTTTGTGTAATTGTTTGTCTGTTCTTGTAAAATATAGACGTAGTTTGTTTATTTGTTCTTTGCACAAACCTACCAAATCTAGAACGCCCCTTCCTCCCATTTTCCTAGGTAAGTATATGCGGTGTGTGCTGGATCTTGGATGATGTTTTCTTGTGTGCGTCATTATGGTCCTCACCTTTCTGTTCAGGGCTTCAAGTTCTGTTTGGGACCACGTTACGACACCAAAGGAATAGGTGAGTACAGGGAGCGCATAAGTGTTTATTGCAGTGATGCAGTTAATTGAATTTAAGTGACTTTTCAGAACAGCCTGTAACCTTTCTTCAAGTTTTTCTGTAAGTTTTTGTTTAATTTGTTTGTGTTGTATCCTGTTTCTTTGCATCACTCCCAAATACTTGTAGTTTTCGTCAGACATAGCGGGAATGACAAGGCCATCGTCAACTTGTACGCCTTCTCCTTGGACAAGGTTACCTCTCACAATGTTGACGGTTTTGCATTTCTCTATCCCGAATTCCATTCCGATATTGCTGCTTGTACTTTGAACTAGCTTAAGGATTATTTCCAGTTGTTTTTTATTCGCTGAGTACACTTTCAGATCGTCCATAAAGAAAAGATGACTAAGTAGGTATCTGGTCTGTTCTCCCTTTAAAGTGTATCCATACTGTGTGTGTTTCCATGCATTGGATATCGGATTAAGAGCCACACAAAACCAGAGAGCGCTCAGAGCATCTCCTTGGAAGATACCTCGCTTTATTTTAATTTCACCTGTTTCTATTTTCTTTTGATTATCGCTAATAACAAGTTTTGTAATCCATCTTTCGGTGTTGTATTGTAGAAAATTTATGAGAACCGGGTTTATTTTGTAGATTTCTAGAATATGAATGAGCCAGCTATGCGGTACAGAATCGAACGCCTTTTTGTAATCCACATAGCCCATGTAAAGATTTCGTTGTGTGGCTCTTGCTTGTTCCAGAATAACATTGTCTATAGTGAGCTGCTCTTTGCAACCTTGAGCTCTTTTTCTACAGCCTTTTTGTTCTTCAGTCAGAATATCACGTTCTTCCAGATATGTATAGATTTTTGTACACAGGATTGAGGTGAGTATTTTGTACATTGTTGGAAGACATGTGATAGGTCTATACTGAGATGGGTCTGCAGTATTATTGCTCTTTGGAATTAGGTAGGTTATTCCTTTTGTTAAGAAAGGTGGCATCTTTCTTGGATCCAAAATGACTTCCTGATATTGTTTTGCAAGGTAAGTATGAGTAGCTTTTAGTTTTTTGTACCAAAAATTTTGGATAGCATCGTTTCCCGCGGCTTTCCTGTTTGCAGTTTTTAGTATTGCTTGTTCGACGTCAATTTTTGTTATTGTTATTTGTTCCATGGGGTCTATGAGTAAATATCTCATGGTTTCATCCTTTATGAAGGTAGCCTCTCGTTTGTGTTTTACCTCTCTGGACCATATGTTTTTCCGAACTCTTCGGTTTCCTTTTGCGTTGGTATTTCAGTTACTGGGGTTGGTGTATTTGTTATTTTTCGATAGAAAGCTTTCTGGTTTGTACTAAATAGCCGATTTTCTGTTTTTCTTAGGTAGGAGGTTTTATAACGTTTTAGCCTTGCAGCGTACACCGATAATCGTTGTTTAAGAGTATCTTTATAGTCTACAATTTCTGGTGTCGTTTTTAAATCCAATGCGCAAAAGTTTAGTTTTCTCATAAGTTTTTTATTCCTATTTCCATTCAGATATTGTTGCAATCGTCCAATATCTGTTCTAATGGAATCAATTTTTCGCCTAAGCCGTTGTTCCCACTGTGGAGTAGCTTGTCTTTGTACACCTTTGGTATTTATAATTTGTTGTTTGTTTGCAACAAGGATAGTCTTTGCAGCAGAATAAACAAAAGTGTTGATTTCTTCGAGATTCATTAATGGACTTAGTCGACCTTCCAATATGGTATTAATTCTCTCAATAAGATTATTAGTATTAGGATTGAAGTTTAGTTTGGGAAGCCTAGTTCGCTTCTCGGTGATCATGCCTTCCAATTCAATTAGAGTTTTCTCAAACATATCTTTTATTTCGATATCTGCAATTTGGTCATTGGGTGTTTTTTGTTGTGGTACTGGAGTTTGTCTAATTGGCGATGTGATCTGATCTATAGCTTGATCGACTATTTCTTCTTGATGCATTTTCGGATCTGTTTGTATTTAGGGTTGGGTTTCCATTTATTTCTGCTGAAACCTCCTGTTTAATTTGTTGTAATACTATTGGTGGTATAAGATTTCGAGTGACGATTACACGTTTTTGATCCGCTATTCTACCTACTGGCAAAGCAGCAAGATCAGGTCTTAAACTTACAAATTCTTCGTGTAGTTTTTGCCGAAACAGCGCATCACATCACGGTTCATGTCGTTTGACCATTTCATCCGTGAGCCTGAGTTTAAAGGAGCTACTTCAATGGGAGAAACCAGATTGACTGTCTCAACATTTTCAGCCAGAGGCGGGTCTGCTGCCTCTTCAACGACAGTTTGCTCTACAACTGCGTGTCCAGTTTCATTGCGAGGGTCGTTTGCAGGTAAATCATCCCGACGGTTCCGATCCGAGTCCTGCTGCCTCGGTCCCCCCGAGTATCTTTTTCGTCTTGTATTGACAGCGAGTAAGTCTCAATGTACGGGGTGCTGGCCCATACATCGGTAGCTGGGGTCTGCGGGGTTGCGTCCCGAAGCCCTAAGGCTCCCCATGCAGGCGTAGACTGGCTGTACAGGGCTTACGTCGTCTCCTGTAGCGGAAAAATACTGCTGGCAACAGTACCTCGCTCCGGCCAGACATTATTATTATTATTATTATTATTATTATTATTATTATTATTATTATTATTATTATTATTATTATTATTATTATTATTATTATTATTATTATTATTATTATTATTATTATTATTATTATTATTATTATTATTATTATTATTATTATTATTATTATTATTATTATTATTATTATTATTATTATTATTATTATTATTATTATTATTATTATTATTATTATTATTATTATTATTATTATTATTATTATTATTATTATTATTATTATTATTATTATTATTATTATTATTATTATTATTATTATTATTATTATTATTATTATTATTATTATTATTATTATTATTATTATTATTATTATTATTATTATTATTATTATTATTATTATTATTATTATTATTATTATTATTATTATTATTATTATTATTATTATTATTATTATTATTAGTATTATTATTATTATTATTATTATTATTATTATTATTATTATTATTATTATTATTATTATTATTATTATTATTATTATTATTATTTTCAGGTTCCACAGGTCTTCCTGGTTAGAGCTTCTCTCCGGTACTTGCGTACAAGGATTCGAAGTGGGGTCTACGGTATAGGTAAGTATTTTCAAGGTAAGTTCAGAACTTTACGTACGATTCCAGTAGTTTCTATCAGAGTGATTTTTTGCATTTGACTAACTAGATTTTCTTTTATTTCCAGGGTTTTGAGGCCATCGAGTGTTGCTGACGGTACTTCCCCAGTAGCTCCGAAGATTATTGGCACAATGGTGACTCGATCTTGGTTCCACATGTCTTTGATCTCATTTGCTAATGGCAAGTATTTGTTTATTTTTTCTTGGTATTTTCGTTGAGTGTTTGTGGGCAGCGGGATTGCCATGTCTATGATGTACGCTTGTTTTGTTTGTTTGTTCACAAGCACCATATCTGGTTTGTTATGTGATATATGTACGTCCGTGATTATTTCTCTGTTCCAATATAGCTTGTAGTTCTCATTTTCATTCACAGAGTCGGGTTTTAGCTTATAGTACGGGGTGTGAGGTGCGTCAGGTTTTATTTTTTTTAGAAATTCCTGGTATATGACTTTTCCTACGTTGTCGTGCCTTTTTGTGTATTCGTTGGGGGCTAGTACTGTGCAACCGCTGACAGTCCGGTCTCTTCCGCTTTTTTGTGAAAGTAGGTTCTTAGGTTTTTTATTTGTTTCTTATGTAGTTCTTCAATGTTTAACACTCCCCATCCTCCTTGCTCTCTGGGAAGGTGAAATCTTTCCATAGAGCTTCTTGGGTGGTGGAACCTGTGTTTAGTGGCTACAGTTCGTATTGTGCGGTTAAGTTCGGTTAGCTCTCTTTGTGTCCACGATATGATGCCGAGGCTATATGTTAGGATTGGGATTGCATAGGTGTTGATTGCCTTCACCATATTCCTTCCACGTAGCTTCGTCCTCATTATCATTTTGAGCCTTTGTTTGAGATTGCATCTAAGGTGTTCTTTGGTTTGTTTCTGATCTATCCCACGTGCTTGCTGGTATCCCAAATATTTGTACAGCTCGTCCTCTTCCATTCCTTCTATCACTCCAGCATCCTCTCCCATTTCTACTCCTTGATGTTTCCTCCATTTCCCTTTTTCCATGACATTGATGCGACATTTGTCTAGGCCAAATGTCATGTTAATGTCTTCACTGAACTTTCTTATTATTTGGATGTTTTTTTCCAGGTCTTCGTTGGATGACGCATATGTTTTGATATCGTCCATGTATAGGAGGTGGGTAAGTATTTTGTTGTTTTCTAACTTTACACCTTTATTTTGTTCTTTTAGTGTGGAGGAGAGCGGGTTGAGAGCCAGGCAGAACCATAGCGGGCTTAGAGCGTCTCCCTGGAAAATTCCGCACTGTATAGGTATATCTCCGATTACTTGTTGCTTATTTTTAGCTGTGATTGTTAATGTGGTTTTCCATGTGTTCATTGCCTTTTCTAGGAGTTTTATTATTTGCGGGTCAATTTTATATAGTTCCAGTACCTCCAGCAGCCAAGTGTGTGGTACGCTGTCAAAGGCTTTCTGGTAATCTATATATGCAGTGTAAAGATCTTTTTTCTCTTTCTTTGCGTTTCCTGTTATTATGGCATCGATTACCAGTTGGTCTTTGCATCCTTTTGCTGACTTTGTGCATCCTTTTTGCTCTGTGGTCAAGAGTTCGTTCTCGGTTAGGTGCTTATATATTTTTTCAGCTATAACTCCTGTCAGTAACTTATAGAGTGTTGGGAGACATGTAATAGGGCGATATTTACTAGGGTTCTTGCTCGTAGGTGACGTTTTTGGGAGAAGATAAGTAATTCCTTGTGTAATAAATGTTGGTAGTTCAGTCCGGTTTTCCAGTATGTCTGTGAAGATGTCGGCGATTTTTTTGTGTGTGCTTTTGAATTTTTTGATCCAGAAGTTTTGTATTTTATCAATGCCTGGAGCTTTCCAGTTTTTGCTCTTTTTGATCACCTTCTCGAGTTCTTCCAGTACTACTGTGTGGTTAATCATTCTCCTCTTGTTTGTCATCCTTTCTTTTTCTTTCGTTATCCATTTTGCTTTCTTTTTGTGTTGTTTTGGGACGGCCCATATGTTCTTCCAATAGCTTTTTGTGTCTTCTTTCCCTGGTTGTTCGTCTTCTTTGTTATTTGTTGTGGATTTAAGTTGTCTGTAGAACCTTCCCTCGTTATCCTCGAATTGGTTGTTGTCCTGTCTTCGCTGGCGACTTTCTTTGAATCTTCGGAGTCTTTTAGCTCTGGCCGCTAATTGTTGCTTGAGTAGATCGAGTATTTCTTGGTTGGTGTTGTTACTTTCATTTTTGTATTTGTTTATCAGTTTTTTTGTTTTTCGTTTAAGTTTTTCGCTTGCTGTGTTTCTGCTAGCTTGTTCTATTTGTCCTATATGTTTTCTAAGTTCCTCGATTCGTTTAATGAGTCGTCTTTCCCAAGGTGGTTGAGATTCTGTTGAGGTCGAGGTGTCTTCTTTGGGTTTATTTTTTATTTGTTGGTTTATTTCAATCGTGTTCATTGCGCCAACGTAAATAATTGTGTGGAGGTCAAGGATATTGTGTGCATCGTTGATTTTTTCTGCTATTGTGTTATTTATGAGGGTTATTGTTTGCTTTGTGTTTTTATTTGTCTTTAGCTTAGGTATTCTTGGCCTCATTTCTGGTAGGGTTCCGTTGTATTTCATGTATATCTCATCGAACTTTTCTATTACTTGTGCTTGGCCTTCGTCTATCACATTTACATCCGCGTCTGCTACTGGGGGTTGATTTTCGTTCTGGTCTCGTACTCCTAGTTCAATTTCTGCTTCTCTTTTTATGCGTTGGGCGGTTTCGGGTGTTATTGTTTTTGAGGTTAGTAGTACTCGTCTTTGATCTAGTATATTTTGCACTGTTTTACGCGCAAGTTCAGGGAACTGCTGAGTCATTTGTGCATGCAGTTCTCTGCTGTAACCTGTCTTTTTGGTTTCGAGTTCACTTAGAACAAGGTAGCGTCCGTATAGGAATTCATTCATGGCTGTTGTCCATTTTGTTCGCTGCCTTGGTCTACCCTGTAATGTAGTGGGCTGAGGCGCAGCCTCAGCAACATCTGCATTGTGGATTTCATGTTGCTCTTCATTGAGGGGTTCTTGCGCGTTGGGTATTCGTTGTCCTTGTCCGTTGCCTTGGTCGTTTGCGGTGGGTCTAAGGCGGTTCCGACCCGGGTCCAGCTGCCCCGGCCCGCCTGAGTATCTCTTATTTCTTGTGTTCACAGCAAGAGAGTTTCACGCTAGATGGGTTGCTAACCCATGTAACGGTGCTGGTTTTTGTCCACCCCGGGTATTTTATTTCCCCGGTGCCCTCTAGGTTTTAGGCTAGCGAGCGTACCCCATCGCCAGGGGCAGCCTCCGATAGCAGACCAGCAACAGCCACGGATTATTATTATTATTATTATTATTATTATTATTATTATTATTATTATTATTATTATTATTATTATTATTATTATTATTATTATTATTATTATTATTATTATTATTATTATTATTATTATTATTATTATTATTATTATTATTATTATTATTATTATTATTATTATTATTATTATTATTATTATTATTATTATTATTATTATTATTATTATTATTATTATTATTATTATTATTATTATTATTATTATTATTATTATTATTATTATTATTATTTTTTTTTTTTTTTTTTTTTTTTTTTTTTTGTGGTGGCCTTACTTGCGGAATCGCGGCTCCGACTCACACGGGTGCAAGTAGGCCAGATGGTCCGTTACCGTTTCTACTCCCCACCAACCGCGGGGTTAGTAGAAACGGTGTTCCGCATCGTGTGCCCTGAGTAGACGCAATGATCCGAGGATGACTGCTTTCTGCATGTTGCCTGCAAGTTGCTCTGCCCTGTCACGGCAGGCCGGCAAGGTCTTGAGAGCTGAGAGCAGTGTCTGCCGTGCGCCTCCGAGAGCTCCAATTACCAAAACCACTAGCTTGACTGTATAGCCCCGGTACACTCGGCGAAGGTCAAAGAGAAGATCCTGATATTTCGTCCGTTTCTCTTCTTCCTTGGCAATGATGTTCGTCTCGGCAGGAGCCGAGAACTCAATGACATACATAGTTTTGTCATTTTTGTCAAGGAGTACTATATCCGGCTTGTTAGCGTTTACAAGCCGGAGTGTGGGGAATGCGAAATTCCAGTATATTCTGGTTCTGTCATTCTCCACGACGGACGGAATATCAGAGGGGACATATGGCAGCACTGGAGCATCATCAACACCGTACGAGTGCCTTAGATGGTAATACAGCACCCGTAACGCTGCGTTGTGTCGATGGATATACGCCGAGACCGCATAGCGCCCGCAAGCGGACAGCAAATGATATAAGGTCTCCGGCGCCCTATGGCAGGCCCTACAACTTGTATCAGGAACCTGTATACCCATCACGCGACTTCGGTGTTCCAAGGTGTTGATGACTCCGTCTTGGCAAGCAATGATAAACCCCTCAGTTTCCGACTTTAATGCACCTGACCTTAAGAATGCAAAGCTTAGCTTTTTGGATAAGCCAGTGTTTTCAATGGTTTTATAGAAAACACTGTGCAATGGCTTATCCATATGTAGACGTAATAAATAGTCTACCTCTGCATTCTTTAAGGTGGTTTTAAGTCTTTGGCAGGTCAACTGTGTAATGGAGTTTTCCTGCCGCCGACTTATGTCGAAAACTATTTGGAGCTCATCTGCTGCTCTTTGTGCTGCTTTAAAAAGAAATGCCCCCACCCCAAATGTTTCATGGTTACGCACCATGCATAGCAGGGGATCCTCGTCTCTGATTACTTCGCACGCGGTACTTAGGACTATTCGTCTGTGTAAACACTCCAAACTTAAGAGTCCACGGCCTCCCTGATAACGTGGGAAGTAAAGCCGTTGGACAGACGCCTTAGGATGATGGCTTCGGTATCGAGTCATCATCTTGCGGGTTTTCACGTCAATTTCACGCAACTCGTTCACGTTCCACTTAATGACTCCAAAGGAGTAAGTGATTATAGGGACGGCAAGCATATTTGTAGCAGCGACTTTGTTCTTTCCAGACAACTCTGAATTCCAGATTTGTCTTAGTCGTTGCTGATACTTGTCGCGAAGAGACCCTTTTATTGCTACACTATCATGGATGTGTCCCTGGGGAACACCCAGATAGGTATAGGTCTCTCCGGCATCCAGATGTCGTAGGATGCTCCCATCTACAAGTTGCGCGTCCTCGGCGTGATCCGCATGGCGTCCTTTCTTAAGTTGAACCGTCGCACACTTATCCAACCCAAACTCCATCCCGATCGCATGAGTATACTCCTGTACTACCCGAAGAGCTTGGTCGAGGTCTCTCTTCGTCGACGCGTAGAACTTAAGGTCATCCATATAAAAGAGGTGAGTAACCTTATGGGTTCTACGGCCAGGAGCACCGCACATGTATCCCTTTGTGTTCCGCAAAGCAACGGATAACGGAAGTAGCGAGACGCAAAAGAGGAGTGGGCTGAGGGAATCACCCTGAAACACTCCCCGTCGGAATGACACCAATTCAGTCGACACCTTTGCGTTACCCGTACATATGGTAAATCGGGTCTTCCAAAATGGCATCATTCCTGAAATGCATCTCGCTATGGGATCTGGCACCGCAAGGCCTCTCAAAAGGTGAATAATAAGTTCATGAGAAGTTGTGTCAAAGGCCTTACGGTAATCAATCCAGGTCATCAAAAGGTTTCGCTTGTACTGGAAGGAGTCCTGTGTGACACATCGGTCTATTAGAAGGTTCTCCTTGCAGCCGGCTACGCCTTTCTTTGACCCTCGCTGCTCGTATACTCCACTAAACACGGGACCCATGGCTTGGAGTATCCGCTGGTACAAGAGTCGCGTAAAAATCTTGTAACAGGCGTTTAAACATGTTATCGGGCGATAGTTCTTTGGGTCGGACAAGTCTCCGTTCTTGGGGAGAAGGACGGTTCGCCCCTCAATAAACCAGGGAGGGATTGGCTGCCCCTCATTAACCCAGGAGTTAAAAATTCGGGCAAGGGCCTCATGGGTTGATGGAAATTTTTTCCACCAGTAGGTGTTAATTCCATCAGGCCCAGGGGCAGCAAAGTTCTTAGCACCCGTAAGAGCACTTCGAACTTCCTCCACGGTTATTGGTGGGCACAGTTGCTCAGGTGGTGGAAACCCCCTCACAAAGGTTTCAAACTGTGCCAGGGCTGGTGTGTTTACGTTGAGCGGCCGAGTTACCTCGTAAATACCCCTCCAGAAGTTTTCCACCCTCTCAGCGGTCGGAGGATCGTTAATAATCCTCGGCGGCGCCTGAAATAGGCGACTGGGGTTTTCGAAAAATAATTTATTTTCCGAAATACCCCTCGCCCGCCGAATTAGATTTTGTTTGGCAGTCACTAACATCCGTATCCTTTCGCAGCACTGCTGCTTGATGGTCTGCAACAGTGCTTCGTTCAGTGTGTGGTGGGTGCGTCGCAGGTTGGCCGCTATGCGGCGCACTTTTGGCGTAAAAGGCCTGCCTGCCAATTTGTATTCCACCACACACTGTATACGGGATGCGTGCTGCCTTGCTGAGAGGATTTTTGCTTCCATCTTCTTCACTCGGCGTTGCGCCCTGTCGCCGCAGGGGTCCCTATTGGGCGCCCTGGGCGACACGGAGCAAGCTGCCTCGTAGACGAGGCAATTAATGCGCCAGATGTCAGCTTCTTCTGTTAGAGTATTCAATAGCTCTGCGTCCGCTCTAGCTAGGTCTTGTGGCTTCGGGCGCTTTATCTTGTGTAGCGCCCTGCGGTCTTGAAGACTCTCTTCTGGTGCAATGGGAAGTACCTCTTCAGCCACATGTACCTGCAATTCCTGTACCCCAGGTACTGCCGGCTGTTGAGGTCTTCTTACATATCCCCTTCGCCGAAGGTAGGATACATAGTCTCGCAGGCTCTGAGCAGTAAATGTATTATGCTCAGGATGCATAACATTCCACTGCTCACGCATACGAGCCATATATCCCCTTCGACCTGGGCTACTGCTCTCATAGCATTCCAGCAAGTCATCTCTCAGATCATTGGTCCACTCAAAGCGTCCTTGGTCATCGCGGTCGTCATCGGGCAATCCATCCGGCTGGGCCCCTCGGTCGGATGTGGGGGCCCTCTCGATCCTCCGCGTCCTGAACCGAGTCTTAGGGACTGGCAGGAGGTTACCCTGGCCAGCCCCCGGTCGACATTTAGGAGAAGTAGATTTTCGTCCTCGCGGGTCACCTGTTTTGCAGGTTGCCGATCCGATTTGACCCTTGCAACTGGGGTAAAGGGGAGTGTTGCTAATCATTGAGTTGTATAAAGCCCTGAAAGGGCTTTAGAGACGGAAAGACAAGGCATTTTTTATTGACCCTATCGAATTTGGTTTCTAGCGGCGGGTATTTCTTTTACAATAAAAACAGAGATAGACATTATTGAACATGTGAAACGGACAAAGATAGGCTGATTTTGCATGCTAATAATACCCTAGATAATATATGGGTAAGTACCCGAAGGCGAGATAAAAGTTTATCTCTTTCACACTGACGGCATAAGTGCGACAGAAAAGCAGCTGGCTACCTTTAATCCACCTGCCGTATTTTAAATGATTCTACCTGCTAGTGAATTTATACAGGGAAAACTGATAGACAATGTTGTCTAAGTACGGAAATGATTTTTTTTGAATTTTGTGCGGGAATATTACAAAAAGAAATCTTAAAACGTTTAAAAACAAGTTCAGAAGTAACTATTTGAGTTCAAACATGGTCCAAAATTGTTTTTTGTGCAAAAGAAGAAAAAAAAATCCATAAAAAAACAACATTTCATGGGTAAGTCGTCTTGACGGATAGTTTTTGCTAAAACACGAGAAAGTTCAGTAGCGTCACGATAGATAGTTTTTTCTGCGACCGTGCGATTTTACCCTCACACATTTTGATTCAGAAAGTGTCACTTCCCCGCACTTTTTTTTGCATTGCATGAAAATTAACAAAAAGCTTGCTTACATACCGATTTTTATCGTGGTTTTTGTTTTTTCGAACCAAACGTTTGACATGTCACGGTCGAGTTTCATACATCTTGATGAATTGTTACACACACTGATCTATGTTTTTATAAATTTCGATAAATTTACTGTTTTTTGCGGACTTTACAGTAATTTTAAGTTAAATTTTGGTCTTTCATCGCGAAAGTATATATTATATGGCCACCGCGACCGGTCTACAGGCCGGTATCATATGTGTATGTCCTTCTAATGTCATTTGACAATCATGCTGTCTTACTTAATAAGGTCACTTTGTTTAATTAATAAATTTGTCCTACATAATATAAAAGAAGAATAGAAACCAACAAAAAATTTGTGACACTTCGATTACCGATTTTCTTTTATTGCGATGGATTAGGGTGACTAGATTACGGTTTATTCGGGTGCCCAGAGTACGGAAAAAAAGATTTTGAAAAATTTCCCAAAAAAAAATTGAAGACCAAACACTCACGCGCCGCTCAATGTTTATGGTCGCATACACTAATCCTAACTCGATTTCCGACGATTATGGACAATGGTTACCCCCTGGACATAAACCTAACAAATTTTACTATATTTATTAACAACTAGGTAGGTTAGGTTTGGTTAGGTTAGGTTGGGTTAGGTTGCGTTAGGTTGGGTTAGGTTGCGTTAGGTTGGGTTAGGTTGGGTTGGGTTGCGTTAGGTTGGGTTAGGTTGGGTTAGGTTGAGTTCGGTTGGGTTAGGTTGGGTTAGGTGGGTTAGGTTGGTTCAGTTTGATTATGTTCGGTTAGATTCCGCTAGGATTGTTTAGGTTAGGTTTAGCTATATTCGGTTAGGTTCGGTTTAGTTTAACCAATTCGAACCGAACCAAACCGAATATAACGGTTCGGTTTGGTTTGGTTTGGTTGGTTCCACTCGGTTCGGTTCGGTTTGGTTCGGGTGGGTTTGGTTCAGTTTGATTTTGTTTGGTTAGGTTCGGCTAGGTTTAATTTGTTTTGGTTAGGTTCAGCCAGATTCGGTCTGGTTTGGTTCGGTTCGTTTCGAATCGGTTCGGTTAGGTTCAGTTTTCGTCGGCTAGGTTTGGTTCAGTTTTATTATGTTCGGTTAGGTTCCGCTAGGTTCAGTTTGTTTCGGTTAGGTTTAGCTACATTCAGTTAGGTACGGTTTAGTTTAACTAAATCGAACCGAACCAAACCGAACCGTTAGATTCGGTTTGATTTGGTTCATTTCGATACGGATCGGTTCAGTTTGGTTTTATTCGATTAGACCTTATAGATAAATTTAAAAAAAGTAAATAATTATTAATTTTTAGTGTTTTAAAGAATAAAAATTGATATAATGTTCAATTAAACTAATTTTTAATTGTAAAAATGTAGGAATCATAATTTTCTTGATTTTGTTATGAATTTCATGCTTTTTTAATAATTGTGCATTTTCATAAAAGGACCAAAAAAACCGACCCGATTTCGATCAGTGACCTTAGTTACTTCAAGTTTTTGTTAACAGCTGATAGAAGTCAGGGACCGTTTTGTTTCAGTTTGAAATGAGAAAATGCTTCTTTTGTAGCAATTTGTATGGGTTTTAATGGGGTTTTAAGAATTTTTCAATTTCAATTTTTTTAACAAAATTAACGATTTTCCACAATTTTTTTTTTAGAAATCACTATAAAATGGTCTAAAATTATCATTTTTCAAAAAACTTCGTAGTTTTAAGAAAGGTGGTAAAACGTACCAGACCCCTGAAATGTGTTGCAGTCTAGGACAACTGGGCACCGCCAACTCGGCGCCACCAAGTGGGCGGCAGGTTAACTGGGCGCCGGGCCAACTGGACGCCGAGCCAACTGGGCGCCGGACTAAAAAATTTTTTCTTGATAAAATGTGCAGATGAAAAACAAACTTAAAAAAATTAAAATGGCGGTTCCAAAATGGCGGACTTTCTTATTTATGCATCGATATGTATCACACTCGATTTAATAGATGTTGAAATTTTTGTATAAATAACATATTTATTTTGTTTTTTATCTGCACATTTTATCAAAGAAAAAATAGTCCGGCGCTGAGTTGGCCCGGTGCCCATTAGGCCCGGCGTGGCGCCCTGTTGGCGGCGCCGAGTTGGCCCGGCGCCCAGTTGTCCCATTCCGAATTGAAATTTTTAGTTCCGAAATTTTATCTGACTCGAGCATAACTTGTAGTCCACCCAAGAAGAGAAGAGTTGAAGAAGACCCTTGTTCAAAGATAGAAAATATTTTACCTTGAAGGTACAACATTTGTAAAGTTCTAAGATGAAAACAATAATTTTAATACATCCACTGCACTTAGCATGCTTAGAAACTCTTTTTACTGAAGAGAATTTTGAAAACACAGTATACACAAGTAAGTATTCATGAATTATTTATTATTCAAACAGAAAATTGTTGATTAAAAAAATTCTAATGGAATTCAAAATTTCTATTTTGCGCCGCCACTGCCCTTTTTTATCCAAGACAAGCAAATAGAATATTTTTGCGATGTTGCATTTGTCCGGACTCACCAAACCGAAATTCTATTTTCATCCCTATCTTGCTCATTAAATTCATACTTGTATTTGGTCAATTGCGATAAAAGCTTGATATAATGGCAATTTAGGCCCATGCCGGGTCTACCCGTAGGGTATAGAAGTCAATGGTTGCTAATACCCAGGCGTTGTTCTTGTGTGTGCCTCCTTGCCCTTTTATTATTATTATTATTATTATTTTTTTTTTTTTTTTTTTTGTGGTGGCCTTACTTGCGGTCCCGCGGCTCCGACTCACACGGGTGCAAGTAGGCCAGATGGTCCGTTACCGTTTCTACTCCCCACCAACCGCGGGGTTAGTAGAAACGGTGTTCCGCATCGTGTGCCCGTTATTATTATTATTATTATTATTATTATTATTATTATTATTATTATTATTATTATTATTATTATTATTATTATTATTATTATTATTATTATTATTATTATTATTATTATTATTATTATTATTATTATTATTATTATTATTATTATTATTATTATTATTATTATTATTATTATTATTATTATTATTATTATTATTATTATTATTATTATTATTATTATTATTATTATTATTATTATTATTATTATTATTATTATTATTATTATTATTATTATTATTATTATTATTATTATTATTATTATTATTATTATTATTATTATTATTATTATTATTATTATTATTATTATTATTATTATTATTATTATTATTATTATTATTATTATTATTATTATTATTATTATTATTATTATTATTATTATTATTATTATTATTATTATTATTATTATTATTATTATTATTATTATTATTATTATTATTTTCAGGTTCCACAGGTCTTCCTGGTTAGAGCTTCTCTCCGGTACTTGCGTACAAGGATTCGAAGTGGGGTCTACGGTATAGGTAAGTATTTTCAAGGTAAGTTCAGAACTTTACGTACGATTCCAGTAGTTTCTATCAGAGTGATTTTTTGCATTTGACTAACTAGATTTTCTTTTATTTCCAGGGTTTTGAGGCCATCGAGTGTTGCTGACGGTACTTCCCCAGTAGCTCCGAAGATTATTGGCACAATGGTGACTCGATCTTGGTTCCACATGTCTTTGATCTCATTTGCTAATGGCAAGTATTTGTTTATTTTTTCTTGGTATTTTCGTTGAGCGTTTGTGGGCAGCGGGATTGCCATGTCTATGATGTACGCTTGTTTTGTTTGTTTGTTCACAAGCACCATATCTGGTTTGTTATGTGGTATATGTACGTCCGTGATTATTTCTCTGTTCCAATATAGCTTGTAGTTCTCATTTTCATTCACAGAGTCGGGTTTTAGCTTATAGTACGGGGTGTGAGGTGCGTCAGGTTTTATTTTTTTTAGAAATTCCTGGTATATGACTTTTCCTACGTTGTCGTGCCTTTTTGTGTATTCGTTGGGGGCTAGTACTGTGCAACCGCTCACTATGTGATCTATCGATTCTGTTTGTTCTCCACACATTCTACATTTATCTGTTTCTATGCGTTGTTTCATTATGTGTTTTTGGTAATTGCGTGTGGGAATTACTTGATCTTGGATAGCCATGACAAACCCTTCTGTTTCTGGGAACAGCTGTCCCTTCTTAAGCCAGTCCAGTGATGCTTTTTCATTGATGTGGGCCTGCTTGAGTAATGCAGGATATCGTCCATGTAATTCTTTGCTAAGCCATTTTTCCATGTGATTTATGGATTCTTCTTCAGGTAATTGTCTGCTTTGTAGGTTCAGGGGCGTGATTTTATTGTCTTTGTTTACTATTGCTTTGTACAGTCCGGTCTCTTCCGCTTTTTTGTGAAAGTAGGTTCTTAGGTTTTTTATTTGTTTCTTATGTAGTTCTTCAATGTTTAACACTCCCCATCCTCCTTGCTCTCTGGGAAGGTGAAATCTTTCCATAGAGCTTCTTGGGTGGTGGAACCTGTGTTTAGTGACTACAGTTCGTATTGTGCGGTTAAGTTCGGTTAGCTCTGTTTGTGTCCACGATATGATGCCGAGGCTATATGTTAGGATTGGGATTGCATAGGTGTTGATTGCCTTCACCATATTCCTTCCACGTAGCTTCGTCCTCATTATCATTTTGAGCCTTTGTTTGAGATTGCATCTAAGGTGTTCTTTGGTTTGTTTCTGATCTATCCCACGTGCTTGCTGGTATCTCAAATATTTGTACAGCTCGTCCTCTTCCATTCCTTCTATCACTCCAGCATCCTCTCCCATTTCTACTCCTTGATGTTTCCTCCATTTCCCTTTTTCCATGACATTGATGCGACATTTGTCTAGGCCAAATGTCATGTTAATGTCTTCACTGAACTTTTTTATTATTTGGATATTTTTTTCCAGGTCTTCGTTGGATGACGCATATGTTTTGAGATCGTCCATGTATAGGAGGTGGGTAAGTATTTTGTTGTTTTCTAACTTTACACCTTTATTTTGTTCTTTTAGTGTGGAGGAGAGCGGGTTGAGAGCCAGGCAGAACCATAGCGGGCTTAGAGCGTCTCCCTGGAAAATTCCGCACTGTACAGGTATATCTCCGATTACTTGTTGCTTATTTTTAGCTGTGATTGTTAATGTGGTTTTCCATGTGTTCATTGCCTTTTCTAGGAGTTTTATTATTTGCGGGTCAATCTTATATAGTTCCAGTACCTCCAGCAGCCAAGTGTGTGGTACGCTGTCAAAGGCTTTCTGGTAATCTATATATGCAGTGTAAAGATCTTTTTTCTCTTTCTTTGCGTTTCCTGTTATTATGGCATCGATTACCAGTTGGTCTTTGCATCCTTTTGCTGACTTTGTGCATCCCTTTTGCTCTGTTGCCAAGAGTTCGTTCTCGGTTAGGTGCTTATATATTTTTTCAGCTATAACTCCTGTCAGTAACTTATAGAGTGTTGGGAAACATGTAATAGGGCGATATTTACTAGGGTTCTTGCTCGTAGGTGACGTTTTTGGGAGAAGATAAGTAATTCCTTGTGTCATAAATGTTGGTAGTTCAGTCCGGTTTTCCAGTATGTCTGTGAAGATGTCGGCGATTTTTTTGTGTGTGCTTTTGAATTTTTTGATCCAGAAGTTTTGTATTTTATCAATGCCTGGAGCTTTCCAGTTTTTGCTCTTTTTGATCACCTTCTCGAGTTCTTCCAGTACTACTGTGTGGTTAATCATTCTCCTCTTGTTTGTCATCCTTTCTTTTTCTTTCGTTATCCATTTTGCTTTCTTTTTGTGTTGTTTTGGGACGGCCCATATGTTCTTCCAATAGCTTTTTGTGTCTTCTTTCCCTGGTTGTTCGTCTTCTTTGTTATTTGTTGTGGATTTAAGTTGTCTGTAGAACCTTCCCTCGTTATCCTCGAATTGGTTGTTGTCCTGTCTTCGCTGGCGACTTTCTTTAAATCTTCGGAGTCTTTTAGCTCTGGCCGCTAATTGTTGCTTGAGTAGATCGAGTATTTCTTGGTTGGTGTTGTTACTTTCATTTTTGTATTTGTTTATCAGTTTTTTTGTTTTTCGTTTAAGTTTTTCGCTTGCTGTGTTTCTGCTAGCTTGTTCTATTTGTCCTATATGTTTTCTAAGTTCCTCGATTCGTTTAATGAGTCGTCTTTCCCAAGGTGGTTGAGATTCTGTTGAGGTCGAGGTGTCTTCTTTGGGTTTATTTTTTATTTGTTGGTTTATTTCAATCGTGGTCATTGCGCCAACGTAAATAATTGTGTGGAGGTCAAGGATATTGTGTGCATCGTTGATTTTTTCTGCTATTGTGTTATTTATGAGGGTTATTGTTTGCTTTGTGTTTTTATTTGTCTTTAGCTTAGGTATTCTTGGCCTCATTTCTGGTAGGGTTCCGTTGTATTTCATGTATATCTCATCGAACTTTTCTATTACTTGTGCTTGGCCTTCGTCTATCACATTTACATCCGCGTCTGCTACTGGGGGTTGATTTTCGTTCTGGTCTCGTACTCCTAGTTCAATTTCTGCTTCTCTTTTTATGCGTTGGGCGGTTTCGGGTGTTATTGTTTTTGAGGTTAGTAGTATTCGTCTTTGATCTAGTATATTTTGCACTGTTTTACGCGCAAGTTCAGGGAACTGCTGAGTCATTTGTGCATGCAGTTCTCTGCTGTAACCTGTCTTTTTGGTTTCGAGTTCACTTAGAACAAGGTAGCGTCCGTATAGGAATTCATTCATGGCTGTTGTCCATTTTGTTCGCTGCCTTGGTCTACCCTGTAATGTAGTGGGCTGAGGCGCAGCCTCAGCAACATCTGCATTGTGGATTTCATGTTGCTCTTCATTGAGGGGTTCTTGCGCGTTGGGTATTCGTTGTCCTTGTCCGTTGCCTTGGTCGTTTGCGGTGGGTCTAAGGCGGTTCCGACCCGGGTCCAGCTGCCCCGGCCCGCCTGAGTATCTCTTATTTCTTGTGTTCACAGCAAGAGAGTTTCAGGCTAGATGGGTTGCTAACCCATGTAACGGTGCTGGTTTTTGTCCACCCCGGGTATTATTATTATTATTATTATTATTATTATTATTATTATTATTATTATTATTATTATTATTATTATTATTATTATTATTATTATTATTATTATTATTATTATTATTATTATTATTATTATTATTATTATTATTATTATTATTATTATTATTATTATTATTATTATTATTATTATTATTATTATTATTATTATTATTATTATTATTATTATTATTATTATTATTATTATTATTATTATTATTATTATTATTATTATTATTATTATTATTATTATTATTATTATTATTATTATTATTATTATTATTATTATTATTATTATTATTATTATTATTATTATTATTATTATTATTATTATTATTATTATTATTATTATTATTATTATTATTATTATTATTATTATTATTATTATTATTATTATTATTATTATTATTATTATTATTATTATTATTATTATTATTATTATTATTATTATTATTATTATTATTATTATTATTATTATTATTATTATTATTATTATTATTATTATTATTATTATTATTATTATTATTATTATTATTATTATTATTATTATTATTATTATTATTATTATTATTATTATTATTATTATTATTATTATTATTATTATTATTATTATTATTATTATTATTATTATTATTATTATTATTATTATTATTATTATTATTATTATTATTATTATTATTATTATTATTATTATTATTATTATTATTATTATTATTATTATTATTATTATTATTATTATTATTATTATTATTATTATTATTATTATTATTATTATTATTATTATTATTATTATTATTATTATTATTATTATTATTATTATTATTATTATTATTATTATTATTATTATTATTATTATTATTATTATTATTATTATTATTATTATTATTATTATTATTATTATTATTATTATTATTATTATTATTATTATTATTATTATTATTATTATTATTATTATTATTATTATTATTATTATTATTATTATTATTATTATCCCGATTTTGACCTTTCATGGCCATTCGCACTTCCTCTTAGATGAGTAAGGGGAACATTCACTTATCCCAGACACTATGTGTCAGAGGGATTAAGCTCTGTGGGTGCCCTTGTGGGTCCTTTCTGGTTTTCTCCTTTTTGGTTTTGTCCGATAAACTTTCGGACTGTCCTTGCCGTACCGAGCAGTACTGCTTTTTGTAGTTGGATATAGAGATTTTTCGATAGATCTAAGGCTTTTAAGTTTTCTAGTAATTTTTTTGGAATTACGCCAGTAGCAGACATTACTATCGGGATTGTCTCTACGTCATTCATGTTCCATTGCCTTTTTATCCGCATTTCCAGCTCTCTATACTTGGCTATTTTCTCTGCTTGTTTTTCTCGCAGATTATGCGAAGTTGGAATTGCGATATCAATCAAGGTAGTTTTTCTTGTAGTCTTATCAACAACAATAATATCGGGTCTGTTATGAGGAGTGGTTTGGTCAGTTAGCACACTGCGATCCCAATAGAGTCTGTATTTTTCATTTTCCAATACGGGTTCAGGTTTGTATAAGTAGTATGGCTGCTTATCAGAGTTTATCAGTTCAAAATTTTTTCCCAGTTCTTGATGGATAATTTTTGCAACTGAGTCATGGCGCTCTTTATAATCTGTTGATGCATAAACTTGACAACCATTGGTGATATGCTGAATTGTTTCCTGAGCTTGACAACCATATCTACATTTTCCATCCGTCGTAGAGGCATCCTTTATGATGTATTTAAGGTAGTTTCTTGTTGGAATAACCTGGTCTTGAATTGCCAATAGAAAGCCTTCCATTTCTGGAAATAACTGTCCTGAAATCAGCCAGTAGTTCGACGCTTTTTTGTCGACATTTTCCTGATTCAGTTCGTTAAAGTGCCTTCCGTGTAGTGCTTTTTCTTTCCAGGTTTGTAACTTCTCCTCTTTTGATTGATGGTGTTTCAAAACTATTTCTTCTTTAAGGGACAGCGGAGAAAGGTTATCAATCTGACATATAGCTTGATGAAGTCCTGAATGAGCGGCTTTTAAGTGAAAGTACTTTCTGAGATTGGCAACCTGCTTATCCATAACCTCTCCCAAGTCTGCCAGTCCTCTTCCCCCTTCTGAGCGATGCAGTGACATTCTCTCAACCGCACTTTTAGGATGGTGTGCTTGGAACTTGGTGAGAATTACTCGGGTTTTTCTTTGGAGGACTTCTAGTTCGGTCTTTGTCCATTTTATTATTCCGAAGGAATACGACAGGGTTGCGCAAGCGTATGTGTTAAGTGCTTTAAACAAGTTTTTACTACTAAGCTTGGTTTTAAGTACTCTCCGTACCCTCTCTATATAGGATTGTTCGAGTTCCTTCTTTATAGTTTTGTGTTCAATTCTTTGTAACTGTTTCATCCCTAAGTACTTATAGGTATTTCCCTCCAGCATGGCCTCAATTAATTGCCCATTTTGTGTTTCGAAGTCGCCTGGTTGAATATTGCCTTTAATAATGTTGACTGTTTTGCATTTTTCTAGCCCAAACTGCATTTATATGTCATTAGAAAAGTTTTCGACAATATTGAGTAGCTCTTCCAATTGCCTTCTCGTTGTTGTGGTTATTTTAAGGTCATCCATGTACAGCAAATGATTGACTTTAATGATTTCTCTGTTGTTTTCTTTGAGGCCAAATCCGTAACCTGTTGAGTTAAGCCTGTTTGAAAGAGGATTTAGTGCCAGACAAAACCACAGTGGACTAAGCGAATCTCCCTGGAAAATACCTCGTTTAATAGGGATTGAACTGGTTTTTATTTCAGCTTCATTCAGAACTACCGTCGTACGCCAAGATGTTATCGCATGCTCCAGGAATTTCACGATGTGTGCGTTTACCTTATAGATCTTTAAAATTTTAATTAACCAGTCATGAGGGACAGAGTCAAAGGCTTTTTTATAGTCTATATATGCCATATAGAGGTTCCGATGTTTCGAAAATGCCTGGTTGCAAATAACAGAATCTATTGTAAGCTGCTCCTTGCAGCCCATGGCATGTTTTGTGCATCCTTTTTGCTGCTCTGACAGAATTTGGTTTTGAAGAACATGGTCATATAATTGAGTAGCAATGCATGACGTAATCAGTTTGTATATTGTTGGTAAACATGTAATTGGACGGTACTTTGATGGATCATGGGTGTTTTTCTTGTCTTTAGGCAGCAGGTATGTTATGCCTTGTGTCAGGAATAGTGGCATTTTGGTTGGTTGCCTTACAATTTCATTAACGTACTCTGTCAGTTTCTCGTGTACGCAGACAAGCTTTTTCAGCCAAAAGTTTTGTATTCCATCTGGACCAGGAGCCTTCCAGTTATGTGTTCCCTTAATTATTTTGCTGATATCTGTCTTAGTAAGAGGACAATACGCCATATCGTCGTAAAATTGCGAGCGGTTTGCTTCTTCAGATACCCACGAAGCGTTTAATTTAGCGTTGATGGGCGTGGCAAGTTGTTCTCTCCAAAAGGTGTCCATGACTTCTGTGGATGGATATTTGCATTTGGGTTCTTCACCTTTTTCGTTTAAATATTTGTAGAATCCTTTCTCGGATCTAGAAAAAAGCTTGTTGTCCTGTTTTCTTTCATGACTGCACTTATACCTGTTAAGCCTTGCGGCGTATTTTCCTAGTTTTTGACGAAGTGTGTCAAGGCATAGCGGAACTGTACTATTTTCAGCTTCTCTTGTGGTGTGGACTTTGTGTTTACTCATAATGGTGTTAACGCAGTTGGTGAGTTTTTTCGTTCGTATTCCTCTTTGATATTCAGTTAGTTGACCTATTTCTCTTCGCAGCTCATTAATTCTTCGTTGCAGTCGCTTTAACCATGCTGGCTCAATAGATTTCCGATCTGATCTTGTAGAGTTATTTGTTCTAGTTTTGACTCCAAGATATCTGCTGACCGCTGTTGCAGCGCAATAGACAACTGTGTGAAGCGTCTCGAGACATGAGGCTTCTTCAACGAATTGAGGTAAAACTGCTTGATTTAGATTTTTAAGCACTGCAGATAGGCTTTTTGACGTGTTAATCCTTGGCAGAGGTGGCCTTGATGTGGGGTCGCTACCTTCGTATTCCAATACTGCTTTCCGGAATTCATTCTGCAGTTCTTTAACAATTCTTTCTTCTTCATTATCGCTATTCATTTGTTCAGGTTGTTCTTCATTTGTTGGTGGCGGTACGTTTGGGGTTTCGTTTTGCTCAGCTATGGAATACCTTGAGCTTCTTCTGCCTCCTCTTGCGACTTCCGTTTTTATCGTATTTAAAGTGTCTTCTGATATTAGTTTGTTTCTAAGTATTACTCTATATTGATCAACTACTCTCTGCTCGGTAACAGCAAGGTTTGGATATTGCGTTACAAAGGCTAGGTGCATTCTTTGTCTATAGCCTGTCTTATTTCTTCCCAGGTCCGTAACGCTGTAAAATATACGCATTATTGATTGGTTTAATTCTAACGTCCATTTCATGCGTCTCCTGGGTAGTCCTGCTTGAGTGAGCGCTGGATGTAATTCCTGCGCAGCACCTTCAACAGAAGGAGCATTTTGTGGTTCAGGCTGTCTTCCATTGTTTTGTAAGTAGTTTGTTCGTCTACTGCTTCTTGCTCCTATTTCTTGCGTGGTGGTGTTAGTACTCGAGGAGGTGCCACCTGGTTCACCCTGACTCGAGCCAGGTCTTGGATCCTCCTGACGTGTCGGAGCAGATATGACCTGGTTATCTGCCACGCCCGAATATCTTTTTCTTCTTGTATTTATAGCAAGTAAGAGATTTTTCTCGCTTCGTGAGTTGCTAACACACTCCGCGGTTTTCCCTTTTAGTCGCCTTTTACGACAGGCAGGGATTACCGTGGGGCTATTCTTATTGGTAACCCGGACCCCACACGGGTTTTATTATTATTATTATTATTATTATTATTATTATTATTATTATTATTATTATTATTATTATTATTATTATTATTATTATTATTATTATTATTATTATTATTATTATTATTATTATTATTATTATTATTATTATTATTATTATTATTATTATTATTATTATTATTATTATTATTATTATTATTATTATTATTATTATTATTATTATTATTATTATTATTATTATTATTATTATTATTATTATTATTATTATTATTATTATTATTATTATTATTATTATTATTATTATTATTATTATTATTATTATTATTATTATTATTATTATTATTATTATTATTATTATTATTATTATTATTATTATTATTATTATTATTATTATTATTATTATTATTATTATTATTATTATTATTATTATTATTATTATTATCAGATTTTGACCTTTCTTGGCCATTCGCACTCCCTCTTAGATGAGTAAGGGGAACATTCACTTATCCCAGACACTATGTGTCAGAGGGATTAAGCTCTGTGGGTGCCCTTGTGGGTCCTTTCTGGTTTTCTCCTTTTTGATTTTGTCCGATAAACTTTCGGACTGTCCTTGCCGTACCGAGCAGTACTGCTTTTTGTAGTTGGATATAGAGATTTTTCGATAGATCTAAGGCTTTTAAGTTTTCTAGTAATTTTTTTGGAATTACGCCAGTAGCAGACATTACTATCGGGATTGTCTCTACGTCATTCATGTTCCATTGCCTTTTTATCCGCATTTCCAGCTCTCTATACTTGGCTATTTTCTCTGCTTGTTTTTCTCGCAGATTATGCGAAGTTGGAATTGCGATATCAATCAAGGTAGTTTTTCTTGTAGTCTTATCAACAACAATAATATCGGGTCTGTTATGAGGAGTGGTTTGGTCAGTTAGCACACTGCGATCCCAATAGAGTCTGTATTTTTCATTTTCCAATACGGGTTCAGGTTTGTATAAGTAGTATGGCTGCTTATCAGAGTTTATCAGTTCAAAATTTTTTCCCAGTTCTTGATGGATAATTTTTGCAACTGAGTCATGGCGCTCTTTATAATATGTTGATGCATAAACTTGACAACCATTGGTGATATGCTGAATTGTTTCCTGAGCTTGACAACCATATCTACATTTTCCATCCGTCGTAGAGGCATCCTTTATGATGTATTTAAGGTAGTTTCTTGTTGGAATAACCTGGTCTTGAATTGCCAATAGAAAGCTTTCCGTTTCTGGAAATAACTGTCCTGAAATCAGCCAGTAGTTCGACGCTTTTTTGTCGACATTTTCCTGATTCAGTTCGTTAAAGTGCCTTCCGTGTAGTGCTTTTTCTTTCCAGGTTTGTAACTTCTCCTCTCTTGATTGATGGTGTTTCAAAACTATTTCTTCTTTAAGGGACAGCGGAGAAAGGTTATCAATCTGACATATAGCTTGATGAAGTCCTGAATGAGCGGCTTTTAAGTGAAAGTACTTTCTGAGATTGGCAACCTGCTTATCCATAACCTCTCCCAAGTCTGCCAGTCCTCTTCCCCCTTCTGAGCGATGCAGTGACATTCTCTCAACCGCACTTTTAGGATGGTGTGCTTGGCACTTGGTGAGAATTACTCGGGTTTTTCTTTGGAGGGCTTCTAGTTCGGTCTTTGTCCATTTTATTATTCCGAAGGAATACGACAGGGTTGCGCAAGCGTATGTGTTAAGTGCTTTAAACAAGTTTTTACTACTAAGCTTGGTTTTAAGTACTCTCCGTACCCTCTCTATATAGGATTGTTCGAGTTCCTTCTTTATAGTTTTGTGTTCAATTCTTTGTAACTGTTTCATCCCTAAGTACTTATAGGTATTTCCCTCCAGCATGGCCTCAATTAATTGCCCATTTTGTGTTTGGAAGTCGCCTGGTTGAATATTGCCTTTAATAATGTTGACTGTTTTGCACTTTTCTAGCCCAAACTGCATTTTTATGTCATTAGAAAAGTTTTCGACAATATTGAGTAGCTCTTCCAATTGCCTTCTCGTTGTTGTGGTTATTTTAAGGTCATCCATGTACAGCAAATGATTGACTTTAATGATTTCTCTGTTGTTTTCTTTGAGGCCAAATCCGTAACCTGTTGAGTTAAGCCTGTTTGAAAGAGGATTTAGTGCCAGACAAAACCACAGTGGACTAAGCGAATCTCCCTGGAAAATACCTCGTTTAATAGGGATTGAACTGGTTTTTATTTCAGCTTCATTCAGAACTACCGTCGTACGCCAAGATGTAATCGCATGCTCCAGGAATTTCACGATGTGTGCGTTTACCTTATAGATCCTTAAAATTTTAATTAACCAGTCATGAGGGACAGAGTCAAAGGCCTTTTTATAGTCTATATATGCCATATAGAGGTTCCGATGTTTCGAAAATGCCTGGTTGCAAATAACAGAATCTATTGTAAGCTGCTCCTTGCAGCCCATGGCATGTTTTGTGCATCCTTTTTGCTGCTCTGACAGAATTTGGTTTTGAAGAACATGGTCATATAATTGAGTAGCAATGCATGACGTAATCAGTTTGTATATTGTTGGTAAACATGTAATTGGACGGTACTTTGATGGATCATGGGTGTTTTTCTTGTCTTTAGGCAGCAGGTATGTTATGCCTTGTGTCAGAAATAGTGGCATTTTGGTTGGTTGCCTTACAATTTCATTAACGTACTCTGTCAGTTTCTCGTGTACGCAGACAAGCTTTTTCAGCCAAAAGTTTTGTATTCCATCTGGACCAGGAGCCTTCCAGTTATGTGTTCCCTTAATTATTTTGCTGATATCTGTCTTAGTAAGAGGACAATACGCCATATCGTCGTAAAATTGCGAGCGGTTTGCTTCTTCAGATACCCACGAAGCGTTTAATTTAGCGTTGATGGGCGTGGCAAGTTGTTCTCTCCAAAAGGTGTCCATGACTTCTGTGGATGGATATTTGCATTTGGGTTCTTCACCTTTTTCGTTTAAATATTTGTAGAATCCTTTCTCGGATCTAGAAAAAAGCTTGTTGTCCTGTTTTCTTTCATGACTGCACTTATACCTGTTAAGCCTTGCGGCGTATTTTCCTAGTTTTTGACGAAGTGTGTCAAGGCATAGCGGAACTGTACTATTTTCAGCTTCTCTTGTGGTGTGGACTTTGTGTTTACTCATAATGGTGTTAACGCAGTTGGTGAGTTTTTTCGTTCGTATTCCTCTTTGATATTCAGTTAGTTGACCTATTTCTCTTCGCAGCTCATTAATTCTTCGTTGCAGTCGCTTTAACCATGCTGGCTCAATAGATTTCCGATCTGATCTTGTAGAGTTATTTGTTCTAGTTTTGACTCCAAGATATCTGCTGACCGCTGTTGCAGCGCAATAGACAACTGTGTGAAGCGTCTCGAGACATGAGGCTTCTTTAACGAATTGAGGTAAAACTGCTTGATTTAGATTTTTAAGCACTGCAGATAGGCTTTTTGACGTGTTAATCCTTGGCAGAGGTGGCCTTGATGTGGGGTCGCTACCTTCGTATTCCAATACTGCTTTCCGGAATTCATTCTGCAGTTCTTTAACAATTCTTTCTTCTTCATTATCGCTATTCATTTGTTCAGGTTGTTCTTCATTTGTTGGTGGCGGTACGTTTGGGGTTTCGTTTTGCTCAGCTATGGAATACCTTGAGCTTCTTCTGCCTCCTCTTGCGACTTCCGTTTTTATCGTATTTAAAGTGTCTTCTGATATTAGTTTGTTTCTAAGTATTACTCTATATTGATCAACTACTCTCTGCTCGGTAACAGCAAGGTTTGGATATTGCGTTACAAAGGCTAGGTGCATTCTTTGTCTATAGCCTGTCTTATTTCTTCCCAGGTCTGTGACGCTGTAAAATATACGCATTATTGATTGGTTTAATTCTAACGTCCATTTCATGCGTCTCCTGGGTAGTCCTGCTTGAGTGAGCGCTGGATGTAATTCCTGCGCAGCACCTTCAACAGAAGGAGCATTTTGTGGTTCTGGCTGTCTTCCATTGTTTTGTAAGTAGTTTGTTCGTCTACTGCTTCTTGCTCCTATTTCTTGCGTGGTGGTGTTAGTACTCGAGGGGGTGCCACCTGGTTCACCCTGACTCGAGCCAGGTCTTGGATCCTCCTGACGTGTCCGAGCAGATATGACCTGGTTATCTGCCACGCCCGAATATCTTTTTCTTCTTGTATTTATAGCAAGTAAGAGATTTTTCTCGCTTCGTGAGTTGCTAACACACTCGGCGGTTTTCCCTTTTAGTCGCCTTTTACGACAGGCAGGGATTACCGTGGGGCTATTCTTATTGGTAACCCGGACCCCACACGGGTTTTATTATTATTATTATTATTATTATTATTATTATTATTATTATTATTATTATTATTATTATTATTATTATTATTATTATTATTATTATTATTATTATTATTATTATTATTATTATTATTATTATTATTATTATTATTATTATTATTATTATTATTATTATTATTATTATTATTATTATTATTATTATTATTATTATTATTATTATTATTATTATTATTATTATTATTATTATTATTATTATTATTATTATTATTATTATTATTATTATTATTATTATTATTATTATTATTATTATTATAATTATTATTATTATTATTATTATTATTATTATTATTATTATTATTATTATTATTATTATTATTATTATTATTATTATTATTATTATTATTATTATTATTATTATTATTATTATTATTATTATTATTATTATTATTATTATTATTATTATTATTATTATTATTATTATTATTATTATTATTATTATTATTATTATTATTATTATTATTATTATTATTATTATTATTATTATTATTATTATTATTATTATTATTTTTTTTTTTCTTTTTTCACAGGTTTGCCCTGGGGCGTCCCAGCGAGTCGGAAGATCAATTTCTTCAAGACCCATTGGTGTCGTGGTTTAGAAATGATCGAGCAATCGACAGAGTCTGCAAGACGACAGCCCTTTGCAAATTTCCAATCATGTTCACAGGTAGGTCTAGTGTTGTAAGGTTTTCTTTTAGAGATTTTGGAATGATTCCGGTAACAGATATGATTATGGGTATGACGTAAACTTTCTTCATAGACCATAATCTTTTTACTTCCTCTTTTAGAAGTTCGTACTTCTCAATTTTTTCCCGGTATTTCGCCTGGATGTTATGGTTTCCCGGAACAGAAATATCAATTAGATAAGTGTTTTTTTCTTTTTTGTCCACAAACACAATATCAGGTCTGTTATGTGCAACAGTACGGTCTGTATGTATTGTCTTATCCCACAGTAATCTCCAATTTTCATTTTCTTCAACTTCATTGGGTTGATACTGATAATATGGTGTTTTATCTGTCTTCATATTTGTTTTGATAAGTAGTTCTTGATGAACTATTCCCGCAGCCAAGTTATGCCTTTTTATATAGGCCGTTGGAGCTAAGATTGCGCAGGCACCAAGGATATGATCAATCGTTTCGGTTGCAGCGTTGCATTTTCTGCATCGGTCGTTGGGTATGTCTTCTTTTAGGATAAATTTTGCATAATTTCTGGTTTTAATTACTTGATCCTGAATCGCAATAAGAAAGCCCTCTGACTCTGGGTGAAGGTATCCTTGGTCTGCCCATCTAATTGATTCCTTATGATCTATTAGTTCATTATGTAGGTGGTTGTAGTATCTGCCATGAAGCTCTTTTTGACCCCATTGAGTCAACTTTTGCGCTAACGTTGTCACAGTGGGTTGAAAGTTTTGGTCCGCTAGATTCAATGGAGTTAGGCTTTTATCAGCGTCAGAAATTATACGGTGGAGTTGGCTATTTGTTTTACTGTAGAAAACATTTCTTATGCTTGATATCTGCCCTGCCCATTGCTCCCTTAGGTCCAAGAATCCTCTTCCTCCCAGATGTCTTGGAATTGTAATTCTTTCCTTACAGGACTTAGGATGATGCATTCTGATTCGTGTTAGGCTCGTTCTGATTTTTCGATTTAGGTTTTCTAGATCAGTATCAGACCATTTTATGATACCAAAAGAATAAGTAAGGACAGGAATGGCATAGGTGTTTATGGCTTTTGTAAGGTTTTTAGAGTTAAGTCGAGTTTTTGTTAGTTTGTTTACTCTATCTAAAAATTCCTTCGTTAGTTTTTGTTTGACTTCGGTATGCTCTATTTTGTGCGTTTGTGCTATTCCAAGATATTTATAGGGTTGTGAGATTGAAGATATGTAAACCTGGTTGCATAGCTCAACGTTTGGCATTTCTTTAAGCTGTCCCTTTATAACCTTGATTGTTGCACACTTGTCCATCCCGAATGTCATGCCTATGTCCTGACTCATTCCGTGAATTAGGTTTAAAAGAGTTTTTAGTTGTTTTTCGTTCGCAGCGTATCCCTTGAAATCATCCATGTATAATAGATGTGCCAGAGTCATTTCCTCACCCGCTCTACCTTTAATTTTAATTCCATATTTTGTGGATTTCATGGCACTGGATAAGGGGTTTAGTGCCAAACAAAACCACAGAGCGCTTAGTGAATCGCCCTGAAATATTCCTCGTTTAAGCGGTATTTTATCAGTTTGTAACTCGTCTTTCAAAGTTTTTATCTTCAAGGTAGTTTTCCAATTCTGCATGGTATGCTCAAGAAAACGAGTGACTATTGGGTGTATTTTATAGAGTCTTAGGACATGTATCAGCCATGAATGGGGAACGGAGTCAAACGCCTTCTTATAATCGATGTATCCTCCTTTTTGTTCTTCATTAATAATTCCTTTTTCTTCTAGGTGTTCGTCGATCTTCCTGCACATCACAGCTGAGAAGATTTTATACAACGTCGGCAGACAAGTGATCGGTCGGTACTGCGATGGATCTTCAGTGGAGTCACTTTTGGGGATCAGGTAGGTTGTACCCTCCGTGAGAAAAACTGGAAATTCCTCTGGATTTTTTAAAGCATCATTGAAAGCCACAATAAGATGTGAGTGGACTGCGGTAAGACGTTTGTACCAGAAGTTTTGGATACCGTCTGGGCCGGGTGCTTTCCAATTAGCTGAGTTCTGAAGGGCATTTGTGAGGTCTTTTTTCGTGATCCTAACCTCCAGCAACTGCTCAAGATTTCCACATCTATCTTCTTCTTGTCTAATCCAGGAGGCTTGTCGATGAATGTGTTCTTGCGACCATATGTTAGACCAGAAAGTTTGAACTTCCTGTGGTATAGGTGGTTTAAAATCTGAGATTTGCTTTAGTTTTAGTGAAGAATAGAAAGCTTTCTCATTTCGCGCAAAGAGGTTGTTGTCCTTTTTCCTTTCATAGCTCTCCTTATACCTTTTTAATCGACCAGCGCTGACTGCGAGTTTTTGTTTAAGCGTATCGAGGTAGGACAGTATGAGTGCATTTTGGTGTTCTTGATCTTTTTCCTGAAGTGAAGTTTTAAGATCTTTTGGGATCTCCCTAAGGACCCGTCTTGATCGATTACCCATCCGAAGCTGCTCCATTATTATTATTATTATTATTATTATTATTATTATTATTATTATTATTATTATTATTATTATTATTATTATTATTATTATTATTATTATTATTATTATTATTATTATTATTATTATTATTATTATTATTATTATTATTATTATTATTATTATTATTATTATTATTATTATTATTATTATTATTATTATTATTATTATTATTATTATTATTATTATTATTATTATTATTATTATTATTATTATTATTATTATTATTATTATTATTATTATTATTATTATTATTATTATTATTATTATTATTATTATTATTATTATTATTATTATTATTATTATTATTATTATTTTTTTTTTTTTTTTTTTTTTACAGGTTTGCCCTGGGGCGTCCCAGCGAGTCGGAAGATCAATTTCTTCAAGACCCATTGGTGTCGTGGTTTAGAAATGATCGAGCAATCGACAGAGTCTGCAAGACGACAGCCCTTTGCAAATGTCCAATCATGTTCACAGGTAGGTCTAGTGTTGTAAGGTTTTCTTTTAGAGATTTTGGAATGATTCCGGTAACAGATATGATTATGGGTATGACGTAAACTTTCTTCATAGACCATAATCTTTTTACTTCCTCTTTTAGAAGTTCGTACTTCTCAATTTTTTCCCGGTATTTCGCCTGGATGTTATGGTTTCCCGGAACAGAAATATCAATTAGATAAGTGTTTTTTTCTTTTTTGTCCACAAACACAATATCAGGTCTGTTATGTGCAACAGTACGGTCTGTATGTATTGTCTTATCCCACAGTAATCTCCAATTTTCATTTTTTTCAACTTCATTGGGTTGATACTGATAATATGGTGTTTTATCTGTCTTCATATTTGTTTTGATAAGTAGTTCTTGATGAACTATTCCCGCAGCCAAGTTATGCCTTTTTATATAGGCCGTTGGAGCTAAGATTGCGCAGGCACCAAGGATATGATCAATCGTTTCGGTTGCAGCGTTGCATTTTCTGCATCGGTCGTTGGGTATGTCTTCTTTTAGGATAAATTTTGCATAATTTCTGGTTTTAATTACTTGATCCTGAATCGCAATAAGAAAGCCCTCTGACTCTGGGTGAAGGTATCCTTGGTCTGCCCATCTAATTGATTCCTTATGATCTATTAGTTCATTATGTAGGTGGTTGTAGTATCTGCCATGAAGCTCTTTTTGACCCCATTGAGTCAACTTTTGCGCTAACGTTGTCACAGTGGGTTGAAAGTTTTGGTCCGCTAGATTCAATGGAGTTAGGCTTTTATCAGCGTCAGAAATTATACGGTGGAGTTGGCTATTTGTTTTACTGTAGAAAAAATTTCTTATGCTGGATATCTGCCCTGCCCATTGCTCCCTTAGGTCCAAGAATCCTCTTCCTCCCAGATGTCTTGGAATTGTAATTCTTTCCTTACAGGACTTAGGATGATGCATTCTGATTCGTGTTAGGCTCGTTCTGATTTTTCGATTTAGGTTTTCTAGATCAGTATCAGACCATTTTATGATACCAAAAGAATAAGTAAGGACAGGAATGGCATAGGTGTTTATGGCTTTTGTAAGGTTTTTAGAGTTAAGTCGAGTTTTTGTTAGTTTGTTTACTCTATCTAAAAATTCCTTCGTTAGTTTTTGTTTGACTTCGGTATGCTCTATTTTGTGCGTTTGTGCTATTCCAAGATATTTATAGGGTTGTGAGATTGAAGATATGTAAACCTGGTTGCATAGCTCAACGTTTGGCATTTCTTTAAGCTGTCCCTTTATAACCTTGATTGTTGCACACTTGTCCATCCCGAATGTCATGCCTATGTCCTGACTCATTCCGTGAATTAGGTTTAAAAGAGTTTTCAGTTGTTTTTCGTTCGCAGCGTATCCCTTGAAATCATCCATGTATAATAGATGTGCCAGAGTCATTTCCTCACCCGCTCTACCTTTAATTTTAATTCCATATTTTGTGGATTTAATGGCACTGGATAAGGGGTTTAGTGCCAAACAAAACCACAGAGCGCTTAGTGAATCGCCCTGAAATATTCCTCGTTTAAGCGGTATTTTATCAGTTTGTAACTCGTCTTTCAAAGTTTTTATCTTCAAGGTAGTTTTTATTATTATTATTATTATTATTATTATTATTATTATTTTTTTTTTTTTTTTTTTTTTTTTTTTTTTTTTTTTTTGGATGGCCTTACTTGCGGTCCCGCGGCTCCGACTCACACGGGTGCAAGTAGGCCAGATGTTCCGTTACCGTTTCTACTCCCCACCAACCGCGGGGTTAGTAGAAACGGTGTTCCGCATCGTGTGCCCTGAGTAGACGCAATGATCCGAGGATGACTGCTTTCTGCATGTTGCCTGCAAGTTGCTCTGCCCTGTCACGGCAGGCCGGCAAGGTCTTGAGAGCTGAGAGCAGTGTCTGCCGTGCGCCTCCGAGAGCTCCAATTACCAAAACCACTAGCTTGACTGTATAGCCCCGGTACACTCGGCGAAGGTCAAAGAGAAGATCCTGATATTTCGTCCGTTTCTCTTCCTCCTTGGCAATGATGTTCGTCTCGGCAGGAGCCGAGAACTCAATGACATACATAATTTTGTCATTTTTGTCAAGGAGTACTATATCCGGCTTGTTAGCGTTTACAAGCCGGAGTGTGGGGAAAGCGAAATTCCAGTATATTCTGGTTCTGTCATTCTCCACTACGGACGGAATATCAGAGGGGACATATGGCAGCACTGGAGCATCATCAACACCGTACGAGTGCCTTAGATGGTAATACAGCACCCGTAACGCTGCGTTGTGTCGATGGATATACGCCGAGACCGCATAGCGCCCGCAAGCGGACAGCAAATGATATAAGGTCTCCGGCGCCCTATGGCAGGCCCTACAACTTGTATCAGGAACCTGTATACCCATCACGCGACTTCGGTGTTCCAAGGTGTTGATGACTCCGTCTTGGCAAGCAATAATAAACCCCTCAGTTTCCGACTTTAATGCACCTGACCTTAAGAATGCAAAGCTTAGCTTTTTGGATAAGCCAGTGTTTTCAATGGTTTTATAGAAAACACTGTGCAATGGCTTATCCATATGTAGACGTATTAAATAGTCTACCTCTGCATTCTTTAAGGTGGTTTTAAGTCTTTGGCAGGTCAACTCTGTAATGGAGTTTTCCTGCCGCCGACTTATGTCGAAAACTATTTGGAGCTCATCTGCTGCTCTTTGTGCTGCTTTAAAAAGAAATGCCCCCACCCCAAATGTTTCATGGTTACGCACCATGCATAACAGGGGATCCTCGTCTCTGATTACTTCGCACGCGGTACTTAGGACTATCCGTCTATGTAAACACTCCAAACTTAAGAGTCCACGGCCTCCCTGATAACGTGGGAAGTAAAGCCGTTGGACAGACGCCTTAGGATGATGGCTTCGGTATCGAGTCATCATCTTGCGGGTTTTCACGTCAATTTCACGCAACTCGTTCACGTTCCACTTAATGACTCCAAAGGAGTAAGTGATTATAGGAACGGCAAGCATATTTGTAGCAGCGACTTTGTTCTTTCCAGACAACTCTGAATTCCAGATTTGTCTTAGTCGCTGCTGATACTTGTCGCGAAGAGACCCTTTTATTGCTACACTATCATGGATGTGTCCCTGGGGAACACCCAGATAGGTATAGGTCTCTCCGGCATCCAGATGTCGTAGGATGCTCCCATCCACAAGTTGCGCGTCCTCGGCGTGATCCGCATGGCGTCCTTTCTTAAGTTGAACCGTCGCACACTTATCTAACCCAAACTCCATCCCGATCGCATGAGTATACTCCTGTACTACCCGAAGAGCTTGGTCGAGGTCTCTCTTCGTCGACGCGTAGAACTTAAGGTCATCCATATAAAAGAGGTGAGTAACCTTATGGGTTCTACGGCCGGGAGCACCGCACATGTATCCCTTTGTGTTCCGCAAAGCAACGGATAACGGAAGTAGCGAGACGCAAAAGAGGAGTGGGCTGAGGGAATCACCCTGAAACACTCCCCGGCGGAATGACACCAATTCAGTCGACACCTTTGCGTTACCCGTACATATGATAAATCGGGTCTTCCAAAATGGCATCATTCCTGAAATGCATCTCGCTATGGGATCTGGCACCGCAAGGCCTCTCAAAAGGTGAATAATAAGTTCATGAGAAGTTGTGTCAAAGGCCTTACGGTAATCAATCCAGGTCATCAAAAGGTTTCGCTTGTACTGGAAGGAGTCCTGTGTGACACATCGGTCTATTAGAAGGTTCTCCTTGCAGCCGGCTACGCCTTTCTTTGACCCTCGCTGCTCGTATACTCCACTAAACACGGGACCCATGGCTTGGAGTATCCGCTGGTACAAGAGTCGCGTAAAAATCTTGTAACATGCGTTTAAACATGTTATCGGGCGATAGTTCTTTGGGTCGGACAAGTCTCCGTTCTTGGGGAGAAGGACGGTTCGCCCCTCAATAAACCAGGAAGGGATTGGCTGCCCCTCATTAACCCAGGAGTTAAAAATTCGGGCAAGGGCCTCATGGGTTGATGGAAATTTTTTCCACCAGTAGGTGTTAATTCCATCAGGCCCAGGGGCAGCAAAGTTCTTAGCACCCGTAAGAGCACTTCGAACTTCCTCCACGGTTATTGGTGGGCACAGTTGCTCAGGTGGTGGAAACCCCCTCACGAAGGTTTCAAACTGTGCCAGGGCTGGTGTGTTTACGTTGAGCGGCCGAGTTACCTCGTAAATACCCCTCCAGAAGTTTTCCACCCTCTCAGCGGTCGGAGGATCGTGTTAATAATCCTCGGCGGCGTCTGAAATAGGCGACTGGGGTTTTCGAAAAATAGTTTGTTTTCCGAAATACACCTCGCCCGCCGAATTAGATTTTGTTTGGCAGTCACTAACATCCGTATCCTTTCGCAGCACTGCTGCTTGATGGTCTGCAACAGTGCTTCGTTCAGTGTGTGGTGGGTGCGTCGCAGGTTGGCCGCTATGCGGCGCACTTTTGGCGTAAAAGGCCTGCCTGCCAATTTGTATTCCACCACACACTGTATACGGGATGCGTGCTGCCTTGCTGAGAGGATTTTTGCTTCCATCTTCTTCACTCGGCGTTGCGCCCTGTCGCCGCAGGGGTCCCTATTGGGCGCCCTGGGCGACACGGAGCAAGCTGCCTCGTAGACGAGACAATTAATGCGCCAGATGTCAGCTTCTTCTGTTAGAGTATTTAACAGCTCTGCGTCCGCTCTAGCTAGGTCTTGTGGCTTTGGGCGCTTAGTTTTGTGCAGCGCCCTGCGGTCTCGGAGTCTCTCTACTGGCGCTACGGGAAGTACCTCTTCAACCAACCGTACCCGCGGTTCCTGTACCTCAGGTACTGCGGGCTGTTGAGGCCCTCTAACATAACCCCTTCGCCGAAGATAAGACACATAGTCTCGCAGGCCCTGAGCAGTAAATGTATTATGCTCAGGATGCATAACATTCCACTGCTCACGCATACGAGCCATATATCCCCTTCGACCTGGGCTACTGCTCTCATAGCATTCCAGCAGGTCATCTCTCAGATCATTGGTCCACTCAAAGCGTCCTTGTTCGTTGCGGTCATCATCGGGCAATCCATCCGGCTGGGCCCCTCCACCTTGCCTCTGATCCCTCATCCGACGGGGTCGGTTGTGGGGGCCCTCTCGATCCTCTGCGTTTTGAACCGAGTCGTAGGGACCGGCAGGAGGTTACCCTAGCCAGCCCCCGGTCGACATTTAGGAGAAATAGGCTTTCGTCCTCGTGGGTCACCTGTGTTGCAGGTTGCCGATCCGATTTGACCCTTGCAGCTGGGGTAAAGGGGAGTGTTGCTAATACCCAGGCGTTGTTCTTGTGTGCCTCCTTGCCCTATTTATTATTATTATTATAATTATTATTATTATTATTATTATTATTATTATTATTATTATTATTATTATTATTATTATTATTATTATTATTATTATTATTATTATTATTATTATTATTATTATTATTATTATTATTATTATTATTATTATTATTATTATTATTATTATTATTATTATTATTATTATTATTATTATTATTATTATTATTATTATTATTATTATTATTATTATTATTATTATTATTATTATTATTATTATTATTATTATTATTATTATTATTATTATTATTATTATTATTATTATTATTATTATTATTATTATTATTATTATTATTATTATTATTATTATTATTATGTTATTATTATTATTATTATTATTATTATTATTATTATTATTATTATTATTATTATTATCATTATTATTATTATTATTATTATTATTATTATTATTATTATTATTATTATTATTATTATTATTATTATTATTATTATTATTATTATTATTATTATTATTATTATTATTATTATTATTATTATTATTATTATTATTATTATTATTATTATTATTATTATTATTATTATTATTATTATTATTATTATTATTATTATTATTATTATTATTATTATTATTATTATTATTATTATTATTATTATTATTATTATTATTATTATTATTATTATTATTATTATTATTTTCAGGTTCCACAGGTCTTCCTGGTTAGAGCTTCTCTCCGGTACTTGCGTACAAGGATTCGAAGTGGGGGTCTACGGTATAGGTAAGTATTTTCAAGGTAAGTTCAGAACTTTACGTACGATTCCAGTAGTTTCTATCAGAGTGATTTTTTGCATTTGACTAACTAGATTTTCTTTTATTTCCAGGGTTTTGAGGCCATCGAGTGTTGCTGACGGTACTTCCCCAGTAGCTCCGAAGATTATTGGCACAATGGTGACTCGATCTTGGTTCCACATGTCTTTGATCTCATTTGCTAATGGCAAGTATTTGTTTATTTTTTCTTGGTATTTTCGTTGAGTGTTTGTGGGCAGCGGGATTGCCATGTCTATGATGTACGCTTGTTTTGTTTGTTTGTTCACAAGCACCATATCTGGTTTGTTATGTGGTATATGTACGTCCGTGATTATTTCTCTGTTCCAATATAGCTTGTAGTTCTCATTTTCATTCACAGAGTCGGGTTTTAGCTTATAGTACGGGGTGTGAGGTGCGTCAGGTTTTATTTTTTTTAGAAATTCCTGGTATATGACTTTTCCTACGTTGTCGTGCCTTTTTGTGTATTCGTTGGGGGCTAGTACTGTGCAACCGCTCACTATGTGATCTATCGATTCTGTTTGTTCTCCACACATTCTACATTTATCTGTTTCTATGCGTTGTTTCATTATGTGTTTTTGGTAATTGCGTGTGGGAATTACTTGATCTTGGATAGCCATGACAAACCCTTCTGTTTCTGGGAACAGCTGTCCCTTCTTAAGCCAGTCCAGTGATGCTTTTTCATTGATGTGGGCCTGCTTGAGTAATGCAGGATATCGTCCATGTAATTCTTTGCTAAGCTATTTTTCCATGTGATTTATGGATTCTTCTTCAGGTAATTGTCTGCTTTGTAGGTTCAGGGGCGTGATTTTATTGTCTTTGTTTACTATTGCTTTGTACAGTCCGGTCTCTTCCGCTTTTTTGTGAAAGTAGGTTCTTAGGTTTTTTATTTGTTTCTTATGTAGTTCTTCAATGTTTAACACTCCCCATCCTCCTTGCTCTCTGGGAAGGTGAAATCTTTCCATAGAGCTTCTTGGGTGGTGGAACCTGTGTTTAGTGGCTACAGTTCGTATTGTGCGGTTAAGTTCGGTTAGCTCTGTTTGTGTCCACGATATGATGCCGAGGCTATATGTTAGGATTGGGATTGCATAGGTGTTGATTGCCTTCACCATATTCCCTCCACGTAGCTTCGTCCTCATTATCATTTTGAGCCTTTGTTTGAGATTGCATCTAAGGTGTTCTTTGGTTTGTTTCTGATCTATCCCACGTGCTTGCTGGTATCCCAAATATTTGTACAGCTCGTCCTCTTCCATTCCTTCTATCACTCCAGCATCCTCTCCCATTTCTACTCCTTGATGTTTCCTCCATTTCCCTTTTTCCATGACATTGATGCGACATTTGTCTAGGCCAAATGTCATGTTAATGTCTTCACTGAACTTTTTTATTATTTGGATGTTTTTTTCCAGGTCTTCGTTGGATGACGCATATGTTTTGAGATCGTCCATGTATAGGAGGTGGGTAAGTATTTTGTTGTTTCCTAACTTTACACCTTTATTTTGTTCTTTTAGTGTGGAGGAGAGTGGGTTGAGAGCCAGGCAGAACCATAGCGGGCTTAGAGCGTCTCCCTGGAAAATTCCGCACTGTATAGGTATATCTCCGATTACTTGTTGCTTATTTTTAGCTGTGATTGTTAATGTGGTTTTCCATGTGTTCATTGCCTTTTCTAGGAGTTTTATTATTTGCGGGTCAATCTTATATAGTTCCAGTACCTCCAGCAGCCAAGTGTGTGGTACGCTGTCAAAGGCTTTCTGGTAATCTATATATGCAGTGTAAAGATCTTTTTTCTCTTTCTTTGCGTTTCCTGTCATTATGGCATCGATTACCAGTTGGTCTTTGCATCCTTTTGCTGACTTTGTGCATCCCTTTTGCTCTGTTGCCAAGAGTTCGTTCTCGGTTAGGTGCTTATATATTTTTTCAGCTATAACTCCTGTCAGTAACTTATAGAGTGTTGGGAGACATGTAATAGGGCGATATTTACTAGGGTTCTTGCTCGTAGGTGACGTTTTTGGGAGAAGATAAGTAATTCCTTGTGTCATAAATGTTGGTAGTTCAGTCCGGTTTTCCAGTATGTCTGTGAAGATGTCGGCGATTTTTTTGTGTGTGCTTTTGAATTTTTTGATCCAGAAGTTTTGTATTTTATCAATGCCTGGAGCTTTCCAGTTTTTGCTCTTTTTGATCACCTTCTCGAGTTCTTCCAGTACTACTGTGTGGTTAATCATTCTCCTCTTGTTTGTCATCCTTTCTTTTTCTTTCGTTATCCATTTTGCTTTCTTTTTGTGTTGTTTTGGGACGGCCCATATGTTCTTCCAATAGCTTTTTGTGTCTTCTTTCCCTGGTTGTTCGTCTTCTTTGTTATTTGTTGTGGATTTAAGTTGTCTGTAGAACCTTCCCTCGTTATCCTCGAATTGGTTGTTGTCCTGTCTTCGCTGGCGACTTTCTTTGAATCTTCGGAGTCTTTTAGCTCTGGCCGCTAATTGTTGCTTGAGTAGATCGAGTATTTCTTGGTTGGTGTTGTTACTTTCATTTTTGTATTTGTTTATCAGTTTTTTTGTTTTTCGTTTAAGTTTTTCGCTTGCTGTGTTTCTGCTAGCTTGTTCTATTTGTCCTATATGTTTTCTAAGTTATTATTATTATTATTATTATTATTATTATTATTATTATTATTATTATTATTATTATTATTATTATTATTATTATTATTATTATTATTATTATTATTATTATTATTATTATTATTATTATTATTATTATTATTATTATTATTATTATTATTATTATTATTATTATTATTATTATTATTATTATTATTATTATTATTATTATTATTATTATTATTATTATTATTATTATTATTATTATTATTATTATTATTATTATTATTATTATTATTATTATTAATATTATTATTATTATTATTATTATTATTATTATTATTATTATTATTATTATTATTATTATTATTATTATTATTATTATTATTATTATTTATTTTTTTTTTTTTTTTTTTTTTTTTTTTTTTTTTCACGATTTTGAATCGGTTTGTTTAGCCACGCATAGGTCGGAGCTTGAGTTTGAGCTAACGGCCTAATTGTGGGAGAGCGCACGTCGGACAGTACGCGTGGTGTCAAGAATAACGGCTTTCTGGGCCATTTTTATTATTTCTTTTGGTTTTTCTACTTGTAACCTTTCAAGTTCCTGGATAGTTCGTTTTGGTACAAGTCCGTTTGCGGAAATTACAAAAGGGTGAATAGTTACTTTTTTAAGCTGGTTTATTGCTTTAATCTCATGCGACAAGTCGATGTATTTAGTGACCTTGTTATTGAATGCATCCCTGATATTAGCATCCTCTGGAATAGTTATGTCAATAATGTTTGCTGTCTTATCTAGTTTATCGAAAACTACTATATCGGGCCTGTTGTGGAGTATTTCTCTGTCTGTTATTATTCCTACATCCCAGTAGATTTTGACTTTTTCATTCTCTATAGTGTCCCTAGGTTGGTATTTATAGTAGGGTACCTGCTGGTCTATTAGTTTGTACTTGTGGCATAAGGCCTGATGAAGGAATCTTGCAGCGTTATCGTGGCGTTTCTTGTAGTCTCTTGGTGCTAGGTAAGAGCATCCCGTCGTCAAATGTTGAATGGTCTCTGGTTTCTCATTGCAAAGTCTACAGCGGTCATTTTGCAGATCTTGTTTTAAGATGTATTTTCTGTAGTTTTTGGTTGCGATGACCTGGTCTTGTATTGCTGTAATAAACCCTTCCGTTTCCATCATTAAAGTACCAACTGAAAGAAAGGCTGTCGATAGGTCGATATCAACATCCGCACCGTTTAAGGCAGTTAAATACCTCCCATGTAGTTGCTTGCTTTTACAGTCTGTTTCAAGATTTCGTTGATAGCTTTTGTTTTCTCTCTCAGGGGGTTCGTTTCCAGCAAGGTTTAATGGTGTCAAGTTATGATCTATAGAGATAATGGCTTTATGTAGAGGGTGGTTTACAGCATTGAGAAAAGTGTGCATTTTTTCTACCTCTTTATAGAGATAATGGCTTTATGTAGAGGGTGGTTTACAGCATTGAGAAAAGTGTGCATTTTTTCTACCTCTTTGGCATGGCTCTCTTTTAAATTACGTAGTCCCCTTCCTCCTTTTTTCCTTTTCATGTAGACGCGGTTCATGGATGACCTCGGGTGGTGTAGCCTATGTTTAGTTAGAGTCGTTCTTATAAGGCGGTCTAGCCGATCTAGGTCAGTTGCACTCCACTTAACAATACCAAAGCTGTATGTGATGGCAGGAATCACCCAAGAATTTATAGCTTCTACTTTTGATCGTGAGTACAGCTCAGTTTTAAGTATTAATTTGAGTCTTTTTGTTAATGTTGCTTCCATCTGTTCTTTGACTGCAGCGTGTTCAAGGGTGTAGGACTGATAAATTCCCAAATATTTATACTTTTCATCTGCTGGTAGCGCTGCAAATTGAAATGCATCGCCTATTGTGATGTTTTCGGAGTTCTGCATTTTTCCCGCCCTTATGTTCACAAAAGCACATTTTTCCAGGCCAAACTCCATTTTTATGTCCTCTGTAAACCTAGACACGAGTTCTAGTTGCTTTCTGAGCTGATCTTCATTTCCAGCATAGAGTTTCAGATCATCCATATATACGAGGTGAGATATTTTTGTTTGTGGTTGCCTGGTTAGCACATAGCCATAACTACTTAAACGTAACATGCTGCTGAGAGGGTTTAAGGCTAGGCAAAACCAGAGGGGGCTCAAGCTGTCACCCTGAAAAATCCCACTTTTGACTCTCAAAGCTTCTGTCGTGTATTCTGTGTCTCCGACTTTTAGCGTGAGAAAAGTTTCCCATGATGTCATTAAGTGCTTAAGACACTGTGTAACTTGTCTGTTTATCCTATAGATGTCGAGGACTTCAGCTAACCAAGAGTGCGGAACAGAGTCAAACGCCTTTCGATAATCTATCCAGGCTATCGAGAGATTCCTTTTCTTCTGTCTCGCATGACCTGTCACTGCCGAGTCTATTATCAGCCATTCTTTGCTGCCGCGCGCTTTTTCTCTACAGCCATTTTGTTCTCTTGCTAGAATTTTATTGCGGTCTAAATGTAAGCTGATTTTTTGCTCCAGAACAGCTGTAAAAATTTTATAGACCACGGGTAGACAAGTTATTGGTCTGTAGTTTTTTGGGTCTCCTACATTATTGTTTTTTGGCAAAAGGTACGTGATCCCTTTAGTGAAATATTCTGGTATATTGTTGGGATTTTGAATTGCCTCGTTAAGTTGTACTGCAAGAACTTTGTGAATCTCTGTGTAACTCTTCCACCAGTATGCCTGAATGCAGTCTATTCCTGGCGCCTTCCAGTTGGCTATGTTTTTTAAAGCATTTTGGATGTCTTCAACTGATAGTATTGCATTGGGCATTTCTGGAATATTTCCCATTCTCTGACGTTCCTGCTGGATCCAGTAAGCATTCTCCGCATGCTGTTTCGGAGTGCTCCAGATGTTGGCCCAATATTGATGTGTTTCATCTTTTGTGGCGGGTGTGGTGTTTACTACGGTGTCTGTGGAGTTTAACTGACGTAGGAATAACTGCTGATTCTCAATAAATTGTTTGTTTTGCTTATATCTCCTAACCCTTTCGTTGTACCGTCTGATTCTGCTGCCTAATGCTCCCACTTTTTGTTTAAGTTCTTCCCTGTATAAGGTCAGGTCTTTTATTGCCTCATTTTCATAAGGTTTAATTTTTTTTGTTTTACATAATTTCCTTATATTCTTTTTTAAATTATGAGATGCCTCTTGAGGATTTTGGAGATATGCTTCTAAGTGCCCCAAAGACTTTCGAATTTGATCTATCTTTTTCAAAAGTCTTTTTTTCCACGGGGGCTCCGTCTCTTTTCTGTGTCTTCCTTTTTGAGGTGCACTTTTTACGCCAAGTAGAGAAACAGTTGCTGCTGCTGCGCAGTACACTATATTGCATGTGTCAGTAAGGTTCTTTAGATCGACAATTTTTTCCCCTATAATTCTGTTTATCTGTTCTACAGTTACTTTTGCTGTTATCGAGTATTTTATTTTCGGGATGCGTGGCCGGTTTTCTATTGTAATACCAGAGTATGTTAAAATCATTTCTTCCAGTCTATCTCGTACTTCTTGGACCACTTCATCTACTGGAATTTGGTAGATGGTCGATCGCCGCCTTGGAATGATTTCTTCCACTTGCGTTTGCTCAAAGGTGCCGTCGTTGTTTAGAGCTCTTGCCTCTGCTTTTAAGTTTTCCAGTTCCGCTTCAGAAATGGCTTTTCGTCTGATTATTGATCTCGCCTGGTCAGCCAGTTGCTGTGCTGATTTTGGAACATCTGGTCTGTCGTGTAGCCATTGATCATACAGTCTATTTCTATATTGCGTAAGGTCCTGTCCGCCGTTCGTCACCTTAAAGTATGCGCGCATCAGATCCAGGTTATCCTGTCTACTCCAGCGCATACGCCTTCTACGGTTTTGTGGTGAGGGGGCGGGATTTTCCGTATCAGGATTATACAAGCCCATCTCTCCTCCTCTATCGGGTTCCGGTGACAAAGGCCTTGGGGTTGCAACGTTTCGCAGGCGCATGCCCCTTACTTCATGCGCATCCGCTAGTGACTGTACCGTCCCACCACCTGGCGCAGTCGCACCACCAGGGGCATCCGAGGCTTTGCTTCTTGTGGTAACAGGAGCTTTACTGTTCACAGTGCCTGGGGGTGCTAGCCCCACACACCGGTTGCTGGGGTCTGCGGGATTGCGGCCCGTGGCCTAAGGCCCCCCTGCAGGCGAAGCCGGCTGTACAGGTCTTGCGTCGTTACCTGTAGCAAGGCAGGTATTGCTGGAGACAATATCTGCCTTGGCCAGACATTATTATAATATTATTATTATTATTATTATTATTATTATTATTATTATTATTATTATTATTATTATTATTATTATTATTATTATTATTATTATTATTATTATTATTATTATTATTATTATTATTATTATTATTATTATTATTATTATTATTATTATTATTATTATTATTATTATTATTATTATTATTATTATTATTATTATTATTATTATTATTATTATTATTATTATTATTATTATTATTATTATTATTATTATTATTATTATTATTATTATTATTATTATTATTATTATTATTATTATTATTATTATTATTATTATTATTATTATTATTATTATTATTATTATTTTGTTTTTTCTCCTTTTCAGGGCTTTTGCTAAAGTGGGATTCTCTTGAATCAGTCACTTTAACCGGTTTTATTGATGTTTCTCAATTTACGTTTGTGAAGGTAAGTTCAGGTTTTTCTTACAATACGACAGGTTTCCAGTATCACTGATTTCTGCATTGTCGTGAATATTTTTTTATCTGTGATATTTATTTGTTTTAGGTATGATTCCAAGTTCCTCGAGACCAGGCCTGTAACTGAGATGACAATAGGAACTATGGTAAGACTTTTAAGTTGATGGATGTTTCTGTATTCTTCTGATAAGTCAAAATATTTATTAATTTTTTCTCTTTCAGCTTTTTCTAGGTTGTGATCGTTCGGATGCGTGATGTCAATGAAAAAACCCCGCCTTTCCTTTTTTTCTACTAAGACAATGTCAGGTCTATTACAAGGGATTGGTTTATCCGTTTGAATTGGCGTGTCCCAGTATAGAAGGTATGTATCATTTTCATGTACTGGAAATGGAACATATTTAAAGTGTTGTTCAGTTTTATTTAGGAAATTGCAGTAAATAGCAAGGTGTTGATGAATTATATTAGCTGTTAAATTGTGCCGTTTTAAATATTCTGTAGGTGCTAACACCGTACATCCTGCTATAATATGTTCTATCGTCTCGGAGTGACGTCTACACATTCTACAGAGATCATTGTCAAGTTGTACTCCATGAATCGTTCTTATGTGGTTTCTTGTTGCTATGACATTGTCCTGAATGGCCACCATAAATCCCTCTGTCTCTCCGTATAGGTAACCTTTTTTTAACCATTCCGTCGATGCTTCAGCCTTTGATTGATTAAGGTGATTAGGAAATTTTCCGTGAAGAGGTTTTGATAGCCATTTATTTTTTAGAGTAGCGAGGTCAGGTAAGTCATGAGTTTCTTCTCTGAATTTTACCGGTGAGTAAGTTCCAATTTCAGTTATGACTTTATGAAGTAAAGATGTAGCGGACTTCCTGCGAAAATATGTTCGTAATTTATTTATTTGCCTGTGGTGAAGTAGTGCGATGTCTATGAGTCCTCTTCCTCCCAATTTTCGTGGGATGTAGAGCCTTTCGGTGCACGCTTTAGGATGATGGATTAGATACTTCGACATTTGTACACGAATTAATTATTATTATTATTATTATTATTATTATTATTATTATTATTATTATTATTATTATTATTATTATTATTATTATTATTATTATTATTATTATTATTATTATTATTATTATTATTATTATTATTATTATTATTATTATTATTATTATTATTATTATTATTATTATTATTATTATTATTATTATTATTATTATTATTATTATTATTATTATTATTATTATTATTATTATTATTATTATTATTATTATTATTATTATTATTATTATTATTATTATTATTATTATTATTATTATTATTATTATTATTATTATTATTATTATTATTATTATTATTATTATTATTATTATTATTATTATTATTATTATTATTATTATTATTATTATTATTATTATTATTATTATTATTATTATTATTATTATTAGTATTATTATTATTATTATTATTATTATTATATATTTTTTTTTTTTTTTTTTTTTGTTGCTCGTTTTTACGGTAAGTATAAGAGTATGTCGGCTTTTGGTAAGTAGAGCAAGACATACACTTTTTGTTATTGTTACTTGTTAATGTTCAAAACTCTCCTTACTGTGTTACAGGTGGATAAGATCACAGCTTTCTGCATTTCTAGGTAGAACTTTTCCGGGACAGTCAAGATTTTTAGTGCATTGAACAGTTTCTTTGGGATTTCTCCGGTTGCTCCAATAATAACTGAGACAATTTGCACTCTGTCCACCCTCCAGATTTTCTTTAGTTCTTCGCTTAAAAGTAAGTACTTTTCAATTTTTTCTTTGTGCTTTTTATGTATATTTGTTGGTGTTGGTATCGCGATGTCAATGATTAGAATCTCGTTATTTTCCTTATCTAACACAAATATGTCTGGTTTGTTGTGTTGGACTGGGTGGTCTGTTTGTAGGCTTCTGTCCCAGTACATTGTTGTTTTTTCGTTCTCAGTGATAGGTGGCGGGTTGTATTTATAGTATGGTTCTCGGTTCTGTAATAAACCATATTTTATTCCTAATTCTCTGTGTATAATTTTTGCCACATCATTATGTCTGTTTGTGTAGTCTTTTGGAGCAAGCGTCGTACAGCTACTTATTATGTGTTCAATGTTTTCGTGCCCTTGTCCACAGAGTCTGCATTTGGGGTATTTGACAATGTATTTTTGATACGACTTTGTGGGAATTACTTGATCCTGAATAGCACAGAGAAAGCCTTCAGTTTCTGAAAAGATGTTACCCTTAAGTAGCCAACTTCTTGATGCTTTTTGATCTATGTCATCATGGTTAAGTGTATGAGGGTATCTTCCATGTAGTTCTTTCTGATACCATTTTTGTGTTTGAGTGTTTATGTTGTATTCAGGATCACAACTATAATTTCCCTTGCAGAGTTGGAGAGGTGTGAGCTGTTTGTCTGTGGTGTTTATTGCAGCATGAAATAAGGAATTCTCACCAGTTTTAAGGACAAACTCTCTTAGATTGTTGATTTGTTGCTTGTGTAGGAGTCGTAGGTCAGTAATTCCTCTTCCACCTTGGCTCCGTGGGAGATGAAACCGTTCTTTACATGCTCTTGGGTGGTGAGATCTGTACTTAGTGTAGAGTTTCCTTAGGGATCGATTTGCTTCTTCCAGCTCTGTTTCGGTCCATTTTACCACTCCAAAACTGTATGCGACAACCGGTGTTGTGACTGTATTTGTTGCACTGATTTTGTTTCTAGCTGACAGCTGAGTCTTCAGAATGGCTTTTATCCGCTCTTTCATTTTGGTTATCAGTTGTTGTTTTACCAACTTTTCATCTATCCCCTGTGACTGCAGAAAACCAAGATATTTGTAGGATTCATTTTTATCCATAGCTGCAATCGTACCTCCTCCAGATCTTTGTAACATTTCAAAGTCGTCACTTCTTTGCCACTTACCTTTCACAAGGCTGTTAATTCTACACTTGTCCAAGCCAAAGTTCATGGATATATCAGCTGAGAAAATTTCTGTTTGTCTAAGGAGATTTTTTATGCCATTGTTTGTCTCTGAAAAGAGTTTCAGATCATCCATATATACTAGATAACTTACTTGCTGATTGCTCGCTGGTATTTTATATCCGGATTTCTTGCTGTTTATAGCATTGGATAGTGGATTGATAGCAATACAAAACCACAAAGCACTTAGCGCATCGCCTTGGTAAATCCCTTTACTTATTCGCATTTTTAGTGGTTCTATTTTTGAGTTTGATATCAAAAGGTTTGTCTCCCACTTTTCCATCGCTATTTTTAGGAAATTTGTAATTTGGGGGTTTACCTTATATATATTAAGACTCTCAATTAGCCAGGTGTGCGGAACGCTGTCGAATGCTTTCTGATAGTCAATAAATGCTGTGTATAAGGTTCTGTGATTTTTAATTGCATCTTTCGTTATGACTGTATCTATTACTAGTTGTTCTTTACAGCCCTGTGATTCCTTTCTGCAACCTTTTTGTTCTTCTGCGAGAAGATTGTTTCTCGTCATATGTCTGTAGAGCTTGTCTGCGAGAATGCCTGTCAAAATCTTGTATATGGTGGGCAGACATGTAATCGGTCTATATTTTGACGGGTCTGGTTGTGGGTGTGTCGATTTGGGGAGCAGGTAGGTATTTCCCATTGTGAAGAATTTAGGTAGATTTTCTGGGTGGTTAAGAATATCTGTAAGAAGATAAGCCAGTTTTTCATGTAAGTGTGTGAATCGTTTATACCAGAAGTTATGAATGCCATCTGGTCCTGGCGCTTTCCAGTTGTGTGCTTTTGACAAGGTGTTTTTTAGGTCTTCCAATGTTATTGTTTCTGGTAGCATAGCTGGTATATGTTCCACTCTTTTTTTCTCGAGTGTCATCCAATCAGCGTTGTGTTTATGACTTGCTGGTTTCTCCCAGATATTTCTCCAAAATTCTCTGACACTTTCTCGCGTTGGGTATTCTCCATTCTCTGCGTCGGTTTTTGGATTTAGAAGTTGTCGGTAGAAGAGCCTCTGATTCGTATTGAACAATCTGTTTTCTATTTTTCGTTGGTAGGATATTCGATAACGTCTGAGTCTATGACTGTATACCTGTAGTCTTTGTTTTAGAAAGTCGATAATTTCGATGATTGTTCCATTGGACTTGTTTGCGTATCTTTGGATAATTTGGTTTGCTTTTGTTTCCGTCTTCCTGTTTTTAATATTTTTATTTTGCATTTGTGTTAGCTGTCCAATTTCTGCCCTTATTTTCGCGATTTTTGCAGTTAACCTCTTTTCCCATCTGGGTTGTGTCGTTTGTTCTTTGGGCGTTGTTTTTCTCATTGTCTTTTGGTTGTGAAGTCCAATTGTTGTTTTTGCTGCTGCATATGTGAGGTCGTGTAAGCCCTGTAGGTTTTCACAAGCAGTCACTCTGTGGATTAGAGCATTGTTGACTTGTACAATTATATTATTTGTGTCTTTGCATGTTTTTAACTTGGGTAGATTTGGTCTTAAAATGGGGTTTAGACCTTGGTATCGTTGTATGTTGTTTTCAAGTTTGTTGTATACTTCTTGTTCTTCCGGGTTGTGCATATCATTTTCATAATTTTCTGTTGTTTGGTCGTAATTTCGATTTTGTTGCTCCTCAACTGGCGGTGCTCGCATCCCAAGTTCCACCTCTACTTCGGTGCGAATTTGTTGCACAATATCATGCGATAGTCTGTGTTTTGTGAACAGCTCTCGTCTTTGACTGAGTATGTTCATCAAGGTTTTACCAGCTAGTTGTGGGAATTTCTGTAGCATATCTTGGTGTAGTCTGTGTCCGTAGGGAGTTTTGTCTGTTTCCATTTTTGTGAGTAGTAGGTATGTACGATAAAGGTATATGTTCATTTCTTCTGTCCATTTAAATCGCACATTGCCTCTTCTTCGGTTTCCAGCTATGGGCTCATCTGCCTGATGAGCAACATTGTCTGGAACTGTTATGGCATTGGGGGTGTCAGGTCCATTTTCATGCGGGTCGGTGGAGTTCCTTCTTAGGGGGATGCCACCTGGTTCATCTTCTCCTAAGACAGGCGGGGGGTCTTCTAGGCGGTTCCGAACAGAGTTAGCCTGATCCTCTGCCACGCCTGAGTATCGCTTTCGCCTCGTCCTTATAGCGACTACATATCACGCCCTTTGGGGTGCTAGCCCACTAGACGGTTTGGTTTATTATTATTATTATTATTATTATTATTATTATTATTATTATTATTATTATTATTATTATTATTATTATTATTATTATTATTATTATTATTATTATTATTATTATTATTATTATTATTATTATTATTATTATTATTATTATTATTATTATTATTATTATTATTATTATTATTATTATTATTATTATTATTATTATTATTATTATTATTATTATTATTATTATTATTATTATTATTATTATTGTTATTATTATTATCATTATTATTATTATTATTATTATTATTATTATTATTATTATTATTATTATTATTATTATTATTATTATTATTATTATTATTTTCAGGTTCCACAGGTCTTCCTGGTTAGAGCTTCTCTCCGGTACTTGCGTACAAGGATTCGAAGTGGGGTCTACGGTATAGGTAAGTATTTTCAAGGTAAGTTCAGAACTTTACGTACGATTCCAGTAGTTTCTATCAGAGTGATTTTTTGCATTTGACTAACTAGATTTTCTTTTATTTCCAGGGTTTTGAGGCCATCGAGTGTTGCTGACGGTACTTCCCCAGTAGCTCCGAAGATTATTGGCACAATGGTGACTCGATCTTGGTTCCACATGTCTTTGATCTCATTTGCTAATGGCAAGTATTTGTTTATTTTTTCTTGGTATTTTCGTTGAGTGTTTGTGGGCAGCGGGATTGCCATGTCTATGATGTACGCTTGTTTTGTTTGTTTGTTCACAAGCACCATATCTGGTTTGTTATGTGGTATATGTACGTCCGTGATTATTTCTCTGTTCCAATATAGCTTGTAGTTCTCATTTTCATTCACAGAGTCGGGTTTTAGCTTATAGTACGGGGTGTGAGGTGCGTCAGGTTTTATTTTTTTTAGAAATTCCTGGTATATGACTTTTCCTACGTTGTCGTGCCTTTTTGTGTATTCGTTGGGGGCTAGTACTGTGCAACCGCTCACTATGTGATCTATCGATTCTGTTTGTTCTCCACACATTCTACATTTATCTGTTTCTATGCGTTGTTTCATTATGTGTTTTTGGTAATTGCGTGTGGGAATTACTTGATCTTGGATAGCCATGACAAACCCTTCTGTTTCTGGGAACAGCTGTCCCTTCTTAAGCCAGTCCAGTGATGCTTTTTCATTGATGTGGGCCTGCTTGAGTAATGCAGGATATCGTCCATGTAATTCTTTGCTAAGCCATTTTTCCATGTGATTTATGGATTCTTCTTCAGGTAATTGTCTGCTTTGTAGGTTCAGGGGCGTGATTTTATTGTCTTTGTTTACTATTGCTTTGTACAGTCCGGTCTCTTCCGCTTTTTTGTGAAAGTAGGTTCTTAGGTTTTTTATTTGTTTCTTATGTAGTTCTTCAATGTTTAACACTCCCCATCCTCCTTGCTCTCTGGGAAGGTGAAATCTTTCCATAGAGCTTCTTGGGTGGTGGAACCTGTGTTTAGTGGCTACAGTTCGTATTGTGCGGTTAAGTTCGGTTAGCTCTGTTTGTGTCCACGATATGATGCCGAGGCTATATGTTAGGATTGGGATTGCATAGGTGTTGATTGCCTTCACCATATTCCTTCCACGTAGCTTCGTCCTCATTATCATTTTGAGCCTTTGTTTGAGATTGCATCTAAGGTGTTCTTTGGTTTGTTTCTGATCTATCCCACGTGCTTGCTGGTATCCCAAATATTTGTACAGCTCGTCCTCTTCCATTCCTTCTATCACTCCAGCATCCTCTCCCATTTCTACTCCTTGATGTTTCCTCCATTTCCCTTTTTCCATGACATTGATGCGACATTTGTCTAGGCCAAATGTCATGTTAATGTCTTCACTGAACTTTTTTATTATTTGGATGTTTTTTTCCAGGTCTTCGTTGGATGACGCATATGTTTTGAGATCGTCCATGTATAGGAGGTGGGTAAGTATTTTGTTGTTTTCTAACTTTACACCTTTATTTTGTTCTTTTAGTGTGGAGGAGAGCGGGTTGAGAGCCAGGCAGAACCATAGCGGGCTTAGAGCGTCTCCCTGGAAAATTCCGCACTGTATAGGTATATCTCCGATTACTTGTTGCTTATTTTTAGCTGTGATTGTTAATGTGGTTTTCCATGTGTTCATTGCCTTTTCTAGGAGTTTTATTATTTGCGGGTCAATCTTATATAGTTCCAGTACCTCCAGCAGCCAAGTGTGTGGTACGCTGTCAAAGGCTTTCTGGTAATCTATATATGCAGTGTAAAGATCTTTTTGCTCTTTCTTTGCGTTTCCTGTTATTATGGCATCGATTACCAGTTGGTCTTTGCATCCTTTTGCTGACTTTGTGCATCCCTTTTGCTCTGTTGCCAAGAGTTCGTTCTCGGTTAGGTGCTTATATATTTTTTCAGCTATAACTCCTGTCAGTAACTTATAGAGTGTTGGGAGACATGTAATAGGGCGATATTTACTAGGGTTCTTGCTCGTAGGTGACGTTTTTGGGAGAAGATAAGTAATTCCTTGTGTCATAAATGTTGGTAGTTCAGTCCGGTTTTCCAGTATGTCTGTGAAGATGTCGGCGATTTTTTTGTGTGTGCTTTTGAATTTTTTGATCCAGAAGTTTTGTATTTTATCAATGCCTGGAGCTTTCCAGTTTTTGCTCTTTTTGATCACCTTCTCGAGTTCTTCCAGTACTACTGTGTGGTTAATCATTCTCCTCTTGTTTGTCATCCTTTCTTTTTCTTTCGTTATCCATTTTGCTTTCTTTTTGTGTTGTTTTGGGACGGCCCATATGTTCTTCCAATAGCTTTTTGTGTCTTCTTTCCCTGGTTGTTCGTCTTCTTTGTTATTTGTTGTGGATTTAAGTTGTCTGTAGAACCTTCCCTCGTTATCCTCGAATTGGTTGTTGTCCTGTCTTCGCTGGCGACTTTCTTTGAATCTTCGGAGTCTTTTAGCTCTGGCCGCTAATTGTTGCTTGAGTAGATCGAGTATTTCTTGGTTGGTGTTGTTACTTTCATTTTTGTATTTGTTTATCAGTTTTTTTGTTTTTCGTTTAAGTTTTTCGCTTGCTGTGTTTCTGCTAGCTTGTTCTATTTGTCCTATATGTTTTCTAAGTTCCTCGATTATTATTATTATTATTATTATTATTATTATTATTATTATTATTATTATTATTATTATTATTATTATTATTATTATTATTATTATTATTATTATTATTATTATTATTATTATTATTATTATTATTATTATTATTATTATTATTATTATTTTTTTTTTATTTTTTTTTTTTTTTTTTTTTGGATGGCCTTACTTGCGGTTCGGTTCGGTTCGGTTTATTATTATTATTATTATTATGATTATTATTATTATTATTATTATTATTATTATTATTATTATTATTATTATTATTATTATTATTATTATTATTATTATTATTATTATTATTATTATTATTATTATTATTATTATTATTATTATTATTATTATTATTATTATTATTATTATTATTATTATTATTATTATTATTATTATTATTATTATTATTATTATTATTATTATTATTATTATTATTATTATTATTATTATTATTATTATTATTATTATTATTATTATTATTATTATTATTATTATTATTATTATTATTATTATTATTATTATTATTATTATTATTATTATTATTATTATTATTATTATTATTATTATTATTATTATTATTATTATTATTATTATTATTATTATTATTATTATTATTATTATTATTATTATTATTATTATTATTATTATTATTATTATTATTATTATTATTATTATTATTATTATTATTATTATTATTATTATTATTATTATTATTATTATTATTATTATTATTATTATTATTATTATTATTATTATTATTATTATTATTATTATTATTATTATTATTATTATTATTATTATTATTATTATTATTATTATTATTATTATTATTATTATTATTATTATTATTATTATTATTATTATTATTATTATTATTATTATTATTATTATTATTATTATTATTATTATTATTATTATTATTATTATTATTATTATTATTATTATTATTATTATTATTATTATTATTATTATTATTATTATTATTATTATTATTATTATTATTATTATTATTATTATTATTATTATTATTATTATTATTATTATTATTATTATTATTATTATTATTATTATTATTATTATTATTATTATTATTATTATTATTATTATTATTATTATTATTATTATTATTATTATTATTATTATTATTATTATTATTATTATTATTATTATTATTATTATTATTATTATTATTATTATTATTATTATTATTATTATTATTATTATTATTATTATTATTATTATTATTATTATTATTATTATTATTATTATTATTATTATTATTATTATTATTATTATTATTATTATTATTATTATTATTATTATTATTATTATTATTATTATTATTATTATTATTATTATTATTATTATTATTATTATTATTATTATTATTATTATTATTATTATTATTATTATTATTATTATTATTATTATTATTATTATTATTATTATTATTATTATTATTATTATTATTATTATTATTATTATTATTATTATTATTATTATTATTATTATTATTATTATTATTATTATTATTATTATTATTATTATTATTATTATTATTATTATTATTATTATTATTATTATTATTATTATTATTATTATTATTATTATTATTATTATTATTATTATTATTATTATTATTATTATTATTATTATTATTATTATTATTATTATTATTATTATTATTATTATTATTATTATTATTATTATTATTATTATTATTATTATTATTATTATTATTATTATTATTATTATTATTATTATTATTATTATTATTATTATTATTACTATTATTATTATTATTATTATTATTATTTATTTTTTTTTTCCCTCACAGGATTTTTCCTGGTTTGTCCTGTAACCGGGCCGTACGGCCAAGGTGTCAGGTATGCCACTTTATTTCGGAGAAATAACTTTTCGCACTATTGCCGTTGTTCCTAAAATGATGGCTTTTTGCATATGTGAAATAATTCTTGTGGATAGTTTAAGGCTTTCTATGTAACTTGGCAAGCCTTTGTGTATCAAACCATTTGTTGAGATAATCATGGGCAGCACCCGAACACTATCAACTTCCCACAAATCCTTAATTTCCCTGGCAAGCCCCTGACTTGTCAATCTTCTCAGTGTGTGTTTTTACCAGATTATCGTCTAGAGGCACTGCAAAGTCTATCACTACAACTGCTTTTTGATTTTTGTCATATACAACCTGTTCATTCCGGGTTATTATTTATTTAAAAAATAATTTATTTTGTTTAATTTTCTTTTTTAAGCATTTTTTTGTTTTTACTATATTTTTAAATACGGCCTTTTGAATTAATTAGGCCATAATTGGGCTTCCTATAAGTTACTCTAATCAATCATAATTAAATGGTTAATTAGTTGTTAAAATAATTATAATTAAGAATAAAATCTTAAATCCATTTTTCTACTTTTAAATTAAAATAAAAATACACCTTGTTTAAGGTAAGTATTGGTATGTTGCTTACTGACGACGTCTTTTTCAAGACTTGCTGCATACCTGCCGTGTAATGCTTTTTGCTTCCAGGTTTCTCTCAGCTGAAGCCATTCTTCTCTGTATTCTTGACTCTCCGGTTGTGATAGATTAAGACAGCTTAGCTTCTGGTCCGCTTCAACAATGCTTTTGATTATGGATAAGTTTTTGTTTTTAAAATATTTGACTAATTGTTCCTTTTGTTGCAGTTGAGTCAATTCAAGGATAATCAACGCTCTGCCCCCTTCATTTCTAGGTAGATATAATCGCTCCACAGCTGATTTTGGGTGGTGCATTCGGTGCTTGGTTAGCATTGTTCTTATTTTCCTATCAACTTCCCTAGTTTCTGTTTTTGACCAATGTAGTATGCAATACGTAAATGTGAATGTCGGTGCTGCCCATGTGTTTATAGCGGTAAACATGTTTTTAGCTTTTAAGTTTGTTTTTAAAACCCTTTCCACTCGCTCGTAAAATTGCTTCTTTGCTCGCTGTTTATTTGCATTTTCTTTTATTTCTAACGCCTGTTCAATGCCTAGTTATTTATATGAGTTTTCAAATCCAATTCCTTCAATTATTGTTCCATCTGTCAGAAGCGTTGCTTCCGGATTTTGAATCTTACCTCTTTTCACATGTAGCACCGCACATTTGTCTGTCCCTAATTCCATATGGACTGCCTTGCTGAACGCATTGACTGTTTCAAGCTGACTTCCCATTTGGTCTGGCCCTTTAGTATATAGTTTTAGATCGTCCATGTAGAATAGGTGTGTAATGCTTGTATTTTTATCAATTTGGTATCCATGAAGCGATTGGTTAAGCATATTACTAAGAGGGTTCAACGAAAGGCAAAACCAAAGCGGGCTAAGGCTATCCCCCTGAAAGATACCTCTTTTGATGGGAAGTGTTTTGGTTTTATATTCTTTTGACAAACTTTTTACGCAAAGCGCTGTGCGCCAAGTCTTCATCACATGTTGTAGGAGTGATATAATCTGTTTGTCAATTTTGTATATTTGTAATATGCTTATTAGCCAGGAGTGCGGGATCGAATCAAAGGCCTTACGGTAATCAATCCAAGCCACAGACACATTGCGCTTTTTTTCTTTGGCTTGTCTGGTGATTATTGTATCGATTACTAAATTTTCTTTACATCCTCGTGCTCTTTTCCTGCAGCCATTCTGTTCCCATCCCATAATTTTGTTTGAGTTAATAAACCCACCAATTTTATTGGAGATTACCGAGGTCAGTATCTTATATGCTGAAGGAAGACATGTGATGGGTCTGAAATTCTTTGGGTCATTTAAATCTCCCTTTTTTGGCAGCATGACTGTTTTTCCCTCGGTGAAGTAACAGGGTATTTTGTTAGGATCGGCAAGAGCATCATTTAGTTGTCGAGCTAAAATGCTATGGCTAGCCGTTAGTTGTTTCCACCAAAAGTTATGGATCCCATCAACACCTGGGGCAGTCCAATTTTTAAGTTTTTTAATGGCATTTGTTACATCATCTGGAGTGATTTGTACTTGCTCCATAGTTTCAATATGTTGTACATTTTGATGTTCCGCCTTTATCCAGAATGCTTTCTCGTCATGCTTTACCACTGTGCTCCAAATATTACTCCAGAAGTTATGCATACTTTCCATCGTTGGTCTTGTTATATCATTATTTTCCATATTTGCCTCCTCTAACTGTCTATAAAACATCTTCTGATTCTTTAAAAACATTTCGTTTTCTTTATATCTTTTAGTTCGCAAGCGATACCTTTTTAGTCGGTTTGCGAATGCCTTGATTTTCTGTTTTAAGGTGTCCATATGCAGTTCTAATAGTTGACGATATCTTGGATCTGTTGGTTTTATTTTTGCATCTTTTGATAGAACTTTTATTTTTCTTTTTAGTTTTTTGGATGGGGGGTTTTTAGATTTAAGATAGGCGTGAAGAATTCCAATGTGTTTTCGGTTCTCTTCAATTCTCTTGACAAGCCTTTTTTTCGCACGGTGGGTCTCCCTTTCTTTTTAATGGTTTATTTTCAAGCTTTTTTCTATGGCTCTACATACTGTAGCGGCAGCGCAGTAAACCAGATGGCAGGTCTCTTCAAGGTTCTCACTTGCTCGAATTAAGTCCTTAATCTCCTGGTTAATCACACGACATGCCTCCTTGGTACTTTTATCGTTTGCGACCTTTCTTAGTCCTGGTCTGTTTGCTATGGGTACACCTTTATAGTCTGCCTCAATCTGCATCAGGATATTATATACACAATCATCCATTGGTACAATGCCCTGTCGTCTAGCTGGTACAATATTTTCTCTCTGTTGGGGTCTCAATGCTGTTTTACGTCTGCTTTGTCTTAAATAGCGCACTGTTTGAGGTGTATCATGATCATCTCCTATCCCTGTGCGTACAGACAATTTGATATCCTCAAGTTCTGCCTGTGAAAATACTCTTCGTCTTAAAATGGATCTTACTTGGTCTGAAAGGCGTTGAGTCTCTATTTCTAGTTGTGGTTGTTCTATTCGCCATTCTCCTGCAAGTCTGTTTCGGTATGCTGTTAAGTCATTCTCCAAATTCGTGGCGCGGTAGTATGCTCTAAGTAATGCTGTATTTAGCTGCTTAGTCCAGCGCATACGTCTTCCGCGTTCAGGCCTATTAGCGGGATCCTCCATTGGAGGATCCAAGCTCATTGACCTATTCCTAACCGGTGCCGGCCTTGTGGGTTCATTTCGCGGAGGAGTGCCACTTGCTTCACGTCCTTCCGCTAGCAACTGTACTGTCCCACCACCTGATGCAGCCGCATCATCAGGGGCATCCGAGGCTTTACTTCTTGTTACAACAGGAGCAATTTTGCCGCACGATATAGTGGATTGCTGATCCGATGACAATACAATAATAAGAAAAAATATCCTCCCACCTCTACCCCCACCCCCTTTCATAGAAAAATGAGTTTTTGACACACTTCCCATTATCCGATTTGGATGAAATTTGGTATTCACATAGTGGTCCGATGACAATACAACATTTAAAAAAAAATATCCTCCCACCCCTACCCCCACCCCCTTCCATAGAAAATGCATTTTTGACACCCTTCCCATTATCCGATTTGGATGAAATTTGGTACACACGTAGTGGTCCCATGACAATACAACATTCAGAAAAAATATCCTCCCACCCCTACTCCCACCCCCTTCCATAGAAAATGCGTTTTTGACACCCTTCCCATTATCCGATTTGGATGAAATTTGGTATTCATATAGTGGTCCGATGACAATACAACATTGAAAAAAAAAATCCTACCACTCCTACCCTATCTATAGAAAAATGCGTTTTTGACACACTTCCCATTATCCGATTTGGATGAAATTTGGTATTCACATAGTGGTCCGATGACAATACAACATTTAAAAAAAATATTCTCCCACCCCTACCCCCACCCCCTTTCATAGAAAATGCGTTTTTGACACCCTTCCCATTATCCGATTTGGATGAAATTTGGTACACACGTAGTGGTCCCATGACAATACAACATTAAGAAAAAAATATCCTCCCACCCCTACCCCCACCCCCTTCCATAGAAAATGCGTTTTTGACACCCTTCCCATTATCCGATTTGGATGAAATTTGGTATACATATAGTGGTCCGATGACAATACAACATTGAAAAAAAATCCTACCACTCCTACCCCCACCCTCATCTATGGAAAAATGCGTTTTTGACAGTTCCCATTAACCGATTTGGATGAAATTTGGTATACATATAGTGGTCCGATAACAATACAACAATAATGAAAAAATGTCCTCCCACCCCTACCCCCCACCCCCTTCCATAAACAATGCGTTCTTGACACACTTCACTTCAAATGACTTTTATAAAATTTGGTATATGCATAGAGGTCCGATGGCAATACAGCCCAAACAAAAAATATATTTATAACTCTACCCCCACCCTCTCGTTCCCCCAATAGAAAAATGAGTTTCCAAATAACTCACGATCAGCGATTTCATTATAATCTAGAATAAACTCTTCTTTATTTATTTACTTCTGCATTTTTCTGCTAGATCGATTCTTGCAAATAGTGATATTTAATTGATACGGATATCTTATCGTAATAACATCGTCAAAATTTCAATTTTTTTTACTAATTTATTTGAAATTTGTTTTTGTTAAGTAAAGTTAAATCCATTAAGTGGACTGTTGAATCTTGGTAGTTGTAGTGTTTGGTAACCTGGTAATACTACAATTTACGTTTTTTATTACAACAATGGCGGATCTAAAAATCAAAATGGCGGATCCAAAATGGCGGATTTTCTTATTTACCAACCGATTTGTCTCAAACTTGAAATATTACATTGCTTGAGGTCATTTAACACAATTTTTAACTCAAACTTTAAAAAAACAAAATGGCGTATTTTTTTATTTATTAATCATTGTTTTTGAAATTATACGAAAATGTTTTATGAGACAGAATATTGCATTTTTTTGAAAACAATAAGTTGGTAATTTAAAAAAAAAATTATACAAAGCTTTTAAACAAATAGTAGGTAGGTACCATGTTTTTTAAAAATTATTAAGATTCAAAAGTATTTCGTTAGTTCAGAAATGACAAAAATTAAATTTTTTATAAACGTAAAGTTTAGTACTCGTGAATGAAGAAAACAAAAATTGTTCGTGGCTAAGCGGGTGTAAAAAGATTTTGTTTCTCTTGTCTTTTTCCGTAGGCAGCTCGAAAGCTGTCCACTTACGGAGGTCCAAGATCACATCATTAGATCGTGGACCCCTGTCGGTTTACAGCTTTCGAGCTGCCCACGGAAAATACAAGAGAAACAAAATCTTTCTATACCCGCTTAGCCACGAATTTATTTAAAAAATTTTTTACCTACTCTGTAGATCTTTTTAAATCTAAATCACTATATGTATACCAAATTTCATCCAAATCGGATAACGCGATGTGTGTCAAAAACAAATTTTTCTATGGAAGGGGGTGGGGGTAGGGTGGGAGGATATTTTTTTCTTATTGTTGTATTATCATCGGACCACTATGTGTATACCAAATTTGATCCAAATCGGATAACGGGAAGTGTGTCAAAAACACATTTTTCTATAGAAGGGGTGGGGGTAGGGGTGGGAGGATATTTTTTTCTTAGTGTTGTATTGTCATGGGACCACTACGTGTGTACCAAATTTCATCCAAATCGGATAATGGGAAGTGTGTCAAAAACGCTTTACAAGATTTGATAGATAGTTAGTTAGACAGAACATCTGAAGCTAAATATAAAAGCTTGTAAAAAATTGCGTAAAGGATTTTTTAAAGATGTTATTATATAAATAATATATTTTATTTTTCATCCACACATTTTATCAAAAAAAAAATTTTTAGTCCGGCGTCGAGTTGGCCGGCGCCCAGTTGGCGGCGCCGAGTTGGCCCGGCGCCGAGTTGGCCCGGCGCCGAGTTGGCCCGGCGCCGAGTTGGCCGCGGCGCCGAGTTGGCGGCGCCGAGTTGGCGGCGCCCAGTTGGCAGTGCCGAGTTGGCGGCGCCCAGTTGTCATATTCCGGTTACAATCACGGTGGTTAGAATAGACCGGTGTTCGGATGTTATAAATATATGTCAAATTTTCACGACACTGGTGGTCCAGCTGATTTTTGTAAACAAAAGTTAGATATGATATGAACAACTAATATTTTTTGAATTTTTTAAAAACTAAGGCAGTTTTCCTACTATTTTTTAGTATATTCTTATAAAATAATATTTTTCAGACATTCCAGTCGTTATTTTTTTAGCCCGCTTTATTTCTCTTTACACAAAAATTAAAATCCGAAGAAAATAATGTGTTTGTTTCAGCTTCAAAAATAATCCGCTGACCTACATCTTGTTTACTTCCCAAGTCCTCGGTTCACCTTTGATATTAAACCATCACATTCAGTTTGACTTGTAGTTTAAGGTTTGTGTAATAAAAAATAAAGTGGGCAAAAAAAAAATAACGACAATAAGTCTAGAAAATTATATTTTATAAGGATGTACCAGAAAACAGTGGGAAAATTGCCTTAGTATTCAAAAAATTCAAAAAATATTAGTCGGTCCGTTGTTCATATCATATCAACTTTTGTCAAAAATCAGCTGGACCACCAGTGACGTGAATAATTTGACATATATATATATATATATATATATATATATATATATATATATATATATATATATATAAGATCTGAACACCGGTCTATTCTATCCACCGTCGGTTACAATAGCCCTTCTTATTATTCTGAATTTAAGCTCTAAAGTAATAAATGATTTTTTTAAATAATTTTTTAAAGTTAATTTTATTGTCTAAAAAAAATACCAGTATTCTGGTGGTAGTAGGAGCTCACACACAGATTTTAATTCCATTGTGTCTCCTGATACCACCAACTAGTTATACTGAAATTTGTAATTTTGAGAATAAAATTTGATTTGATTTAATAATTTTTTATTTTAATTATCCCTTTAAATCTAAACAAAGTTTGTCGATACATAGTGTACCTAAATTAAAGAGTTTTCAAGTTATTAGATTTTAAAATGAATGCAGTTGCATAAGAAATTGATTTATTATTATTCATTGTTGTTATACGATAATAAGACCACAAATTTCTTATGTGAAGACACTACTTTAAAACTCGATAACTCAGAAAAGGTTAAACTTAAGTACATTATGTTTCGATGAATTTTGCTTAAAATTGAAGAAATAATTAAAATGTTTAATAATATACAGGGTGTTCCATAAAAAAACAATTATGTTGTGTCACACTTTTATGGCCAACCCTGTAAAAATAAGATGACTACTACTTAGTAGACATTTTACAACCCTAAAACTTTCGTACTAAATTTTTTTCTATATTGTGAATAATTTAAGAAATAATCGACTGTTTCCATACTTAACATCGACCCTCTACATTATTTTAATAAATATGATTGCGAGCTCCCGGTCTAGTAATACTGACAAAATCACAGCCTGCCGTGACAAAACTGTCAAACAGACAACGTCAAATAGAATGACACCGATCACCACCCTCTTAACGAAAGCCTTAATAAGTTTATAAGGGGCTGTTCTAAAATGATTTAACTGAAAATGATGTTTCCGGGTTTTTCTAAGGTAATTTTTCTTTCAAATGTATTACGAGGGCGGGACGGTGGGTTAAGAATTGCTACTTTTTATCCGATCGCGCAAATAAAAAAGAAGGTTATGCGAGTTTGGTTTTTACCTTATTCATATGGCTTGGTTTATAATTTATGTAAAGTTCCCGCTGAGATAAAAACTATCATGTGCGCACCCAGTGGGGGTGAGGTTGGTGAAATGATCCCCCCGCCCGGGCCTAAGAACTTTTTAGATATTTTCCTAGGTGCGCCACTAAAGCTATACCCACCTAAATTTGACAACTAATATCTAATTTCGTTCATTAGGCAACATATAGGCTGCGTTTAAAAAAAAATAATATAGGGGAGAGCGGGGCATAGTGGCCGTCAGGGCAGTTTATTGTGCAAGTTGTGCGACACCAAAAGTTTCAATTTTAAGTGTTCTTTAACTATAACCTATTTATGGTAATTTTGTTCGGCTTCGTAAAAAGATATCGCATTTTTTCAAATTTTTGGTACTTAGATCAAAGGTAACGACGGTTTTTTTTATTAAATAACTTTATTATTTCTTTTTGGTTAACATAGGTAGTGACGAAGATTCTCTCGAACAAGGAACTATTAGAGAAGATAAAGGGCATTAGGTTTAAATTTAAAAACTTTTTTTTAGAATGCTTTGTAGGGCAAAGTGGTCACTTAACCTGATTGCTTTGCCCCAGGGCAGCTAATATTACTTTGCTTAGAGGTTTTCTGTTTAATTTACTTGCTTAGGAAATGTATGTAGGTACCTTATCAAAATTTATCATATTCTTCCTTATATCCTATCTATCTGCCTACAAAATCTTAAAAATAATATATTTATATTGAGAGAGTTATAACACTCTCTTAGTGATCATGACAAGTGAAATATGTCAATTACTCAAATGTATATTTGTAATTGGTATCCATTTTTTAGGACTTTTTAGGTGTTAGGTTTTGCCATTTTTACCAAAAATCATACAGAAAAACGCTTTTTTTAGCTTTACATGCGACAAAAAGGCACTATATGTATTTGTAAATTTTTTAAATGCACGACATCATGGCAGCTCGTGACAGAAAGTGAGGCCTACGCAAGAATGAGACAACAGGCACTAGGGCACCAACCCTGATGTTTTTTTTAAATATTATATTATTGTCAAACTCTTAGAGTAAACTTTCAGAGTACCATTTAGCATAGGGCTGTAGTGTGCAGTTTAAAAAAATAAATAAATAAATATTATATAAATCTGTATATTATACAGTTTTGCAGTTGCTCTTCTTTTGGGCGATACTATATGTGGTGTTTACAGTGGCGTGCTGTTGTAACAAAACGGGATTTGAGCATAAATGGTATTTTTGCAATTTATAAGTTTTTAAAGATTTTTAATTAAATATTGTTTTGACATCAACAACCATTAATTATATGCAAGACTAGGTCAAGATTAGGTAAAATTTATGGCAACTCGGCGACTTGTTTTTGGGCATATTTTCAGGTTCGCTGTATTTTAATAAAAGTTGTATTCGGCTAATATGTCCTTTGAGCCACTAACATCAAAATAATTTATATTTTGTAACTGGAGACAAATTAGCTAAACTATTTTCGACTTTTAAGAATCACACTGTATGATTCTAACTTTATCAATTTTCTCAGTCCACACATCTTTGAATTGCGGTGGTATTTTGTCTCTTTGTCTTTCTCGCCAATGCAAGAGAGCTTAAGTTTCAGACCACGGCAAGCAAGAATGTCTGTGGGAGTAAACCGTTAAAGAAAGCTTAGATTTAGACCAATCAGCTAGCGGCAAGCTGAGACTGTCTAGAGAGCAGGATCCTGAAACTTTCCAAAGTCTGGAGGGAGTTCACTTTTTAGTTACGCTTCGCTTGTATCGTTACGCTTCCGTTCACACTTCTTAAGGGGGGTTTTATTTCAACTGGGGAAATTTGTCAATCATTTTAACATTGTATAAGCTATTATCTTTATTATTCATAATTATTTTAGTCTTTTCTTTTGGAGTTTATTAATTTTAAAACTTTTAATTATTACTGTTTCCAGTGTTTTGAAATAATGTTTTTATCTGTTTTATGGTTTTTTTAACATCAAAATACTGTTACGGGTTCACAACGACAAATTAAAACTCGCAATTTTTGAAAACGATACGTCAATTTATTTCGACAAATTATGTACAAAAACACGCACTTAAACTTACTAATAACTTGCTAATAATTCACTACTATAATCGGTCTATTAACTTCGTGTTAATATCTCACGACCACTACAGTACGTTATCTGTGACTGACTGACTGATGCACGACTTCCGGCCTTATATATAAGGGGCTGCCTACAATTCAAATATTTTCCATCTTTGTTCGATTCCGAATCATTCCGCCCTTTTCTGGAGCCGGACCGTTCACATACCAGTTTGTCACAGATAACGCAACTAAAACCTAGATTAAGAATACAACCATGAAATACGTCAACCTAATACTACACTAAACCTAAAAAATTCTAACTATAAAATTTAAATAACTTAAATTTGTAACACTATCCTCCTCTACAGGGTTGATCGTCTCGATCAACATTTCCCAGGTAAGGTTTTAGTCTGTCTAGATGAACAACTTTCATCTTGGACTTCGGGCTTTTCTGGATTCGGTAGACTACATCATTAATTCTCTTAACAACTTTATAAGGCCCTTCCCATGGTGGTGTCAAATTAGGTGATCTTCCTTTCTTGCGTTGAGGATTGTATAGCCAGACTTGATCATTCTCTTTGAACCCTGAAGAGTTTGCTTTCAGGTCATACCTCGCTTTCATGCGGTCACTGGCTATTTCTATTCACTCTCTAACCACTTCATGGATATCGTGCAGCTTTTGCCTTAAACGTTCGACATAGTCATTAACATCTATGTGTTCTGCTTCAGTTGAACCAAACATGATATCACATGGTAAACGCAGTTCTCTACCAAACAGGATACTAGATGGAGTAGCTCCTGACGTATTGTGAATGGCGGTTCTATAGGCCATCAAAAACAATGGAATATATTGGTCCCAATCTGTTTGGTGCTCATCAACAACTTTGCAAAGATGTTCTTCTATTGTTTTATTAAATCTTTCAACCATGCCATCTGACTGCGGATGTAAAGCAGTAGTCCGTGTTTTACGTATTCCTAAAAGGTCACAGAGATTCTGGAAGAGCTTTGATTCAAAGTTTCTTCCTTGATCTGAATGTAGTTCCAAAGGAATGCCAAATCGGCTGAAAACATCATTTACCAGAACTTCTGCAACTGTAGCGGCCTCTTGGTTAGGCAAAGCAAAAACTTCTGGCCATTTGCTAAAGTTATCCATGACAACAAGGATGTATTTGTTGCCCTTTTTAGTTTCTGGAAATGGTCCGGCCACATCAATAGCAATGCGTTCGAATGGCAGACCTACGTTATATTGTGTCATTTGACCTCTGGACCTTGTTTTGGGACCTTGGCTGGCTGCACAAGTCGAACATCGGCGGCACCAGTTTTTCACATCTTGAAAGTAATTGACCCAATAAAATCGGTTTAGAATTTTGTCCATGGTTTTATTTATGCCTAGGTGCGCGCCTGATTTTCCACCATGGCATTCGGCCATTATATTGTCTACCATGCTCCTAGGAACCACTACTTGATTAACCACAGTAAGGCCATCGGCACTTTCCCAGGCACGTTTAAGGATGTTTTCCTCTACTATCAGTGAATCCCATTGTGCCCACAGTGATTTGAATATCACCCCTTGGTTTGCGATATCTTGCCATGATGGTCGTGGCTTGTTATTTTCTTTCAATCGCAAGATAGGTCCTACATCTTTGTCGTTAAGTTGTGTGGTTCTAATCGAAGCCGACATCCATTCTTCATCTGGTTCTAACTTTATCTGGCGCACGTAGGTAATTCCTTCTTTCTGGTCAATTTTCCTGCAATGTTTACAATCCTCAGGGCAAGGTCTTCTGGACAATGCATCCGCATTATTATGCACCCTTCCCGCTCGGTGCTTCATTTGATAATGGTATTGTTGTAGCTTTTCTATCCATCTCGCAACTTGCCCCTCAGGTTGTTTCATTTTCATGAGCCACTGTAACGCAGCATGATCCGTTCTAATCAGAAACTCTTGTCCGTAGAGATATTTGTGGAAGTGATCTACGGATTTAACTATGGCTAGGAGCTCCTTTCTAGTAACACAATAATTTCTCTCTGGTTTGGATAGCTTCTTGCTGAAAAATTCGATGACCCGTTCTTCTCCATCTTGTACTGGGGAGAGTACTGCTCCTATGCCATCGTTGCTCGCATCAGTATCTAATATGAATTTTCCTTTTGGAATGGGATATGCAAGAATCGGACTAGAATATAATGCTGCTTTTAGTCTTCTAAATGCTTGGTCACATTCGGTATTCCATTTGTAAGAAGCTTTATCTTCTGTAAGTCTATGTAATGGAGACGCTATTTTGGCGAATCCTACAAATCGTCTGTAGTATGTACACAGACCCAAAAAGCTTCTCAATTCATGTTTGTCACGAGGTTGAGGCCATTCTTTTATTGCTTGTAACTTCTTTTCGTCGGTATGGATGCCTTCTCGGGAAACGACGTGACCCAGGAACTCAACTTTTTCTTGGAACAGAAAACATTTCTTTGAGTTCAATTTAAGATTTGCGTTCCTGATTCTTGAGAATACTTCTCGTAAATTATCTAGATGATCTTGAAATGATTTCCCCATTACTATGACATCATCTAAATAGACTAGGCAGGTTTTCCAAGTAAGGCCTCGTAGAACGACTTCCATTAGTCTTTCAAATGTAGCTGAGGCATTGCACAGGCCAAATGGCATCACATTAAACTGATAAAGTCCACTTCTAGCAGAGAATGCAGTCTTCTCTTTATCTCTTTCAAAGATTCCTACTTGCCAATACCCACTTTTCAGGTCAAGAGTAGAAAACCAATATGATCCTGCCAACGTTGTTAATGTGTCGTCTATTCTTGGCAGTGGGTAACTATCTTTCTTGGTCACATCGTTAAGTTTCCTGTAGTCGACACAAAATCTAGTACTTCCATCCTTTTTAGTGACCAACACCACAGGAGATGACCAAGGACTTGATGACTTTTCAATAACACCGTCGCTGAGCATTTTATTAATGAGATTGTGAACTTCTTCTTGCTTGGCCATTGGTAGTCTTCTTGGGAGTTGTCTTATCGGTTATGCATCGCCAGTGTTGATAGCATGTTGAATAAGGTTTGTGCGTCCCGAACTACTCCTAGTTTCGAAGATATTACTTTGTTCTTCTATAAACTCTCTCGCTTTACTAAATTCTTCTGGAGTGAGATGTTGCCAAGTTGACTCAAATTGCTGAAGTACCTCCATTGGTAACGGTAACTTGCTTGTATCCTCGGAAGTTGGCTCTTCACATCTTGTTACTTTCTGTACTGGTTCAAATAATGCTACCACCTCCCCCTTATTAATTTTGACACTATTTGGGAAAATATTGGCAACTCTAATCGGGATGTCTTTATCGGTTTTAACTAGTGATTTTGCAACGAGGTAGGTGTTGGGTGTGTTTTGTTGGCTTATGAGTCCGACGCAGCTTGATGTTTTACTTTCCAGCCTCCCAAAAATTATGGTCTCACCGTTACCGACTAGTCTTGTTGTGCATACTGCCACCACCTTAATTGGTTCTTTATTGATGTGATTATTTGACAAAATGAACTCTTCGTTCCCAAATCTTAGGGTATTAAGTTTATTATCAAACGCAAATCCATGTTTACTTATCAGGTCTATTCCCAAAATAAATTCGTCTTCTATGTCTGCAACTAATACCGAGTGGCGAATCTTCAACCTCCCCAGCTGTAGGTCTATGTCTGTCTGCCCCAACACGTCGGCGGATTCTCCAGTCACAGTCTTAAGTGTTATTTTCCTTTCTGTTGGTCGAATTTTATATCTCGTTGCAATTTTGAACTTAAGCAATGACATGGCAGCACCAGTGTCTACTGTTATATTAACTTTTCTTCCATTAATAAGTCCGTCGATGTTAAGACTGTCAGCAGTATGTTTTAAGCTCTTGATAGAGTAAATTTTGGGGGCTAAATTCCCATTAGCCAACACCCGCCCCTCTGCGTTTACTAGTTTTAGTTTTCCTGTTCTGTTCTTCGGTATTCTGTCCCACTAGATGGTGAGCGAGACCTCATTTAGACACGACAATCGCGTTGAATATGCCCTGTACGTCCGCATCTGAAACACTTTACATTTGGAGGGGATCGTCTACTTTCTTTCAAAGAATCAATCTTCTCTATCAATGATTGAAACAGTTGGTTTAGCGTTTTTAAGTTGACCTCATCTCCAGTGCTCATTTCTTCTCCCTCCTGAATTGAAACAGCTCTTACTTTTGGCCTGGACATATTATTTGATGATTCCATTTCGAGGGCTCGAATCAACACTTCACTGCTGTTATGGAAGCGTTCTCGACGAAGTAATTTTGCTAAGTCCGTGTCTCGCAAGCCGTTAATAAAGCGATCTACCGTGAAGGGATCTCTGTAATTTTCTGGCATTTCTGGGTAAGCCAAGTACATCAGCCTCCTGATATCCGCTTCATACTCTTGTAATGACTCCCCTGCTCTTTGTTGACGAACATTTAATTCTGACCAATGTAAATTTCGCAAGTGTTCGTCTCCATACCTTCTTTCTAGCGCTGCCACTAAAGCGTTATAATTCTGTTTTTGTTCGACTGGAATGGACCGTAAAAGTCCGAGTGCAGGTTCCCGAAGAGCTACTAACAACGCTCTAGCTTTTTCGTCCTCGTCCCAACCATTTGCAGCGGCGGCAGCTTCAAATTGTTGTTTGTAGGTGGACCAGGAGGACGTACCGTCAAAATTTGGAGGCTTAATGTTCTGGTTGGAATTCACGACACATCCCTGAGCTTTATTTTGTTGTGTTCTTTCTGAAGCTGTATAAGCTGTTTTGATACGTCCTGGAATTTTTCTTCCATGGTTTGAAAAACTTCTTCTCTTACATTCTGTAGTTTGTTCTCCACTTTTTCTTCAACATGTTGTACCTTTTCTTCAACATTTTGTACCTTCTCTTTAACATTTTGTACCGTTTCTTCTACATTCCGCAAATTATTTTGTACCTTTTGTTCTACACTATGCATTCTTTGGGTTATTTCTTCCTTAAGATCTTCGGTTGCAGTCTTGAACTCTTCTCTCAGCTGTTGCTCTTTATCTGATCGAAGTTTTCTTGCATGCTATCTAATGTCTGTCTCATGTCATTCTGGTTTTGTTCCATGGTCTGTTTCATATCGCCCTGATTTTGCTCAATGGTCTGTCTTATATCGTTCTGATTTTGAGCCATTTGAGCTGCTAGAGCCTGTATCATTTTAGTTAGATCTTCCATCTTTGCCGATCCTTGTCTAGTAAGCATCAACTTCCTGATAAATCACTTAAAACGTCTATTTTAGGGCTATAAAGCCAATGTCGAAGTCGGTTTTTCAATATCTCTTCCAATTCTTAAATAGAACCTAATGGAATGTTTTGGAATATACTGGTAAATGCTACTCTTTCTGCTACTAGGCAAATGTAGAAGTCACTTTTTGTTTATCTCTTTTGGTTCTCGAATAGACCGTCGTAGAATGTTATGGAATATTCTAGAAATAATTTCTAATTCTTACTTTTAAAATAACTAAGCTACTGTCGAAGTCGGTATTTGTATATCTCTTCTAGTTTTTGAATAGAACGTCGTAGAATGTTATAAAATATTCTAGAAAATCTCTCTAATTATCAATTTTTGGACGGTAAAGTTAATGTCGAAGTCGGTTCTTAAATATCTCTTTTAGTTTTTGAATAAAACAATATCGAACTTCTTCGAATATTCTAGAAAAATCACTTACTGTTTTTCTGTCCAATTGTCCTATCCGGTGGTAATATGTAAAAGTAGTCTTTGCACTATTCAGTTCCGAATATTCTGGCAAAATCACTTACTGTTCTTCTTTTTAATTGTCCTAGCCGGTGGTACTGTGTAAGGATAGTCTTTGCACTATTTATTTCTTTTAATCTCACTTCTGACACCAATTGTTACGGGTTCACAACGACAAATTAAAACTCGCAATTGTTGAAAACGATACGTCAATTTATTTCGACAAATTATGTACAAAAACACGCACTTAAACTTACTAATAACTTGCTAATAATTCACTACTATAATCGGTCTATTAACTTCGTGTTAATATCTCACGACCACTACAGTACGTTATCTGTGACTGACTGACTGATGCACGACGTCCGGCCTTATATATGAGGGGCTGCCTACAATTCGAGAATTTTCCATCTTTGTTCGATTCCGAATCATTCCGCCCTTTTTTGGAGCCGGACCGTTCACATACCAGTTTGTCACAGATAACGCAACTAAAACCTAGATTAAGAATACAACCATGAAATACGTCAACCTAATACTACACTAAACCTAAATAAATTCTAACTATAAAATTTAAATAACTTAAATTTGTAACAATACAAACCATTAGTTGCCCTAAAATCGGCATTTTTCTTCAACAATATATCCTAAACCTAAACAGTAATATTAAGTAAATTAAACAGTTGATTGAATAGTTTCACTCATTCAATCAACGTTTAAGATGTTGATAAATATATATATTTACAACAAATATATAAAAGGTTTATAAAACCTAAAAGTTTAAGAAGTGTAAATATTTGAATACAAAAGTTTAATAGTAGTAAAAAGTCGATATTCAACTAATAAATATAAGAAGTGAAAGTGAGAAGCTACAAGAAGAAAATTGAAAAGGTATGTATGAATATCCTTCAAGAACCATCAAATTCCCTTTCGAGATCGTGTAAATTTAATAACATATAGTAACATTTAATCTTTTTATAATTTATATAAGTTGTAGCCTAAGTTGGTAGCTTACAACATTTAAGCCTTGGCCACTTGAGGTGACAGTACCACTGTCGCATACTAGGCTCCTGTTACAAAGTGGTGCCAGTAGTTCAGGGTAATTTAGTTTTTGGAAAATTTGTGAAAAAATTTTGGAAAATTTGGGAAAAATTTGTGAAAATTTTATGTTGAAAGTTTGAGAAAAACTCAGTAGTACTTTAGTTAACCCAATGTTAGTATTTTGTTGGAAAAACTAAAGGAAATTGTTGTAAAATTTTTCGTTTAAAAAGAAATGGTCTAGTTTTTGAAAACCAAAACTAATTTGTTGGAAGATGTGCCATAAGTGTTTTTCGTTGTCTAATTTACTAACGTTATAATCTGTGTTGCAATTATTTTATGAATTTTTTTATATTTTTGAATATTGTTTTGTCCTTGAAAGAGTAAATACAAGGAAAATGTCAATGTCATGACAATTTTTCTATTGATATATGATCACTTTAAATTTTGAAAAGATAAATTGGTAGAATATTTTCTATTGAAAAGTTAAGTTTAAATACTATCCGAATATGCCAGCAAATAAAATGCTCTCCATTTCTATCTGGAGGACGGATTCTCCAGCATGCGAAAGAATCAACCTTTTGCCTTAATAAAGCTTTAATGAACTCTCGTTGGTAAACTTTTAAAATTGTTCCATCAAAACATTATTTAAACAAAATGGATAAAAGAGTCCATTATTTTGTCTTAATTGTAGCACAGTGTTGTTAAAATAAAGTCTCATTGTCGAAACTCGAAAAGCTCCGTAAGCTTTTGTTTTTCTAGCTGAATTTTTTAAGAATCTTTTAATTAAAAACACAAAAAAAGAGTCCATTGCAACTCTTTATTTTTGATTAGTTGGCTGAAACAATAATTGCCAACCCTTCCTCTGACAAACCACTGAATTTTTTTTGAAGACACCCGTCAAATATAACTAAGGGAGGATATTTTTATTTATTTTATTGCATTAATAACAGTTTTTTTTTGTTTTTTTGAACCATTAAACCTTTTTTATTAATATTTAATAACATTTTTTGTTTAAATAATACAAAAATTTATGTTAAGTCATTATAACATTGTTTTTATAAATATTTTTTCTTTATAGATATCGATATTTCTACTTTATTTTGGTTTTATTGTTTGTTTAATACCTAAAACTTCATTTGGCAAAAAGTACCTAAGCCAAATTATTTGACCATCTAAGTATCCACAGTGGTGTAATTAATTAATCTCAAGTAATTTTCAATTGATATTGCATCATAACTTTAAAATTTATAATTTCTAACTACTTTTTCCATGCAAACGTTCATCTCTCATAAATTTGTGCTACAGGACTGTTGTAAAGTGTCTGGTCAGGATAAAACTAAAAAAAACAGACCTAGCTACTAGCAATATCTTGTATAGAATATGTGATGTTTTTTTTGTCATTTTGTAATTTTTGTACTCTCTATATCATACATATATGATTGAGATTTACCACAAGTTCAAACCATCATGCATCAGTAAGTAACCACGAGGTATTTTCAAATTTTATATATCCAGATTTTGAAAATGTTTTTTTTTTCAAATTGCACACAAGTTTCTTTTTGGAAAATAAACGTGACTAACTGATTTCTTTGTATCTCAGTAACAACTTTGTCGATTATGAGAAATTTCTTTATTATAAGGTCAACAAGTAAATCTTTCAAAATTTTAAAAGCACTAAATTGTTAAAACCATGGACTAAATAAATGTAGCCACAGCAAATATCGATTCTATACAATTATTATCAAATTAAAAATAAAAATTTACGTTTTATGTTACAAAACATAGCATTCAAACATAGCATTCTTTAAAACGACGTACCTGTCGAACTATTTTTGCTTTAAAATTTTCTTGTTAAAGTACGTATTATTCTTTTCATAAAAGAAAATTTGATTCTTTTTCTTAAGTTGGATATTATCAGTACAATCTGCAAATTCACAGCTTTTAAGTAAAGTGAGGTAAATGTAAAAAGCTCCTGTATATTTTTTTGGTTTTTTTGAGAGAGACTCTATTTTATTTATTTTCTTTCACTAACATGTAGGTAATCAAGTGAATTTCGTTTCATAATATTTTTAATCAAATTAAAAAGTATATTGTCGTTTATTATCGTAAGTTATTGTCAAGCCATTTTTGCAAAATGGTATACCTAATTAAATATTATGAAATGGAAAAACCTATTGTAGAACCCTTCATTCAATTTTCTTTAATTCAGGTAAAGCCGACTAAATTGTCCGAACAAAAACTTTCGTGTTTTTGATTGTAAAGTCATAAACTAATTTTGTCTCAGGTATTATGTAGATGTAGCATAATTAAAATATTTTGGGAAAAATCACAATAAAAATTATTTTTGCTTAAAGAGGAGTCATTATCTTTGCCCTTATAGGAATTAATCCGCTACATGCGAAGTAATTAGGTAATTAACTATTTATGTTAATAAATTAACTTATCACACTTAAATATCTTATAATATATTAACACCTTTGAAATTAAAACCTAAAACGACTTATTACCAAATAGATCATTCTGAGTTAAAACCATGATGTAGAAAGAGAAAAATGATTAAGGAGTTTGATAAAAAGCTCATATTATGAAAAAAAATACTGATCTTTGTCAACATTAAAATTTGGTACATGTCTAACTTTGAAGACCTATTTTTTTTCGAAATAAATCTAAAGTTATATCCTAAGAAAGGATATTAAGAAAATTCGACCTTTTTTAAAACAAAGCCATAAAATAACCACCTTTAGCGAAAAATTTATGTTATTTTTCATATTTTCAAAAATCAAAACGTTAACCTAACAGAAAACTAATCCTTTTTGGTAGAAAAATTAAAAGTGGCATCCATATCGGTTTACTAGTTACAGATGGTAACACAACTTAGCCTATTTAGAGAGAGTTTCATCCTATTTTTTTATTCGTATGTCATTGTATTGAATAATAACTTTACTGAAAAGATAAATAAATTATCCACCAATTAACTTAAATGTCAAAACACGTTGACTAAACTTAAGAAAGGACTATATTAACTATTGAGAACTGCCCATAAGCGTTTATCTCAGTACATATTTTAGATCGAGTCAAAATTTTTATTTATAAAATCCTTGTAGAAAGATTTTCTTTTATCATCTGTATTTAAATACACTAAACGCCACCAGGGGGAGCAATGATTGACATTGCGCAAGTTGTAATTAAACATTATTTGTTATAAACTACCACTAGTTTTATTGTCTAATAACAAGAGTGAAGATCTCATTCTTCTGTGCATAATGTGTGTGACATTCACAAGTTACCACAGAACACAGTAGACAGAAAACATAATTTTTCGACAGTAATTTTTGAGTTAGGTATTTATTCGCACGGTAATTAAACAAGTTTTACATTGGTAATTTTAACAGTACATTCATTACCTTTTAAAAAGAATGGTGCTATCTATCTATTTATTTAGCCTTCTTCGATCCATCTTTGGATATAGGCCTCCTTCAATATCTTCCACTCTTTCCTGTATGACGCCGTGTTCATCCATCTAGTTCCCGCATGTTTCTTCAAATCGTGCGCTCATCTCATTTGTGGTCTTCCACTACCTCTTTTATTTTCCCAAGGTATCCAGTTTACAATACATTTGTTTGACAAAAAGACGATCGATTTAACAAATGTATTGGTGCTATCGACCATGTCTTAAGTGAAATAATATTTTGTAAAGCCATACAGTAATTTTTGGAAAAAACATAATCTCATAGCATTTTTATTGCATAAGGCTAAGGAAAGTCACAAATCAATGTCCTAACACAGTAAAGGCTTTTCTTAACCCTTTTTACTTGTTTTAAAGCGATAATTTGTTATAATAGTGAAATCGTTTTGATTAGTTTGAAGCTAGAAGATATTTTCTTGTAATTTTTATTAAAAATACCAAGTTTACAGGTCATGGCCATGTCTTTATGACTATATAGGTACATGATTGCTTTTTATTAAAAGATATGCAAAATTAAGTAGCATATTTTAAATAACTAAAAATATAAACAATTTAAATAAATAAATTCGATAAGATCAAAGTACCATGTTTGATGTAATATGTAGGTTTACACCAAAACACCAGATAACCTAAAAAGATTGCTTAGCAGTTCCTTTTCCATACTATATAAGAGAAGTACTAATAATTGTTTCTAAAATTTAATCAAAGATAATGATAAAACAATCTATTTTTCTAAATTTGACTTGACCTTTGAAATTGGATAAAGGTATTTGATATTTTTCCTAAAATAAAAACTCGCGTATTTTGAGTTAGTAATAATTTTATACATAATCTTAAAAATAATATTATTTAACATAAATAATAATTATTAAAATAAATATATCATAATTCCCATTTAATAATTAAAGACTGGTTAAAGAGAAAACGCAATATGGAAATTTAGGTTATACATAACCAATAAGCTAACTTAATTATAAAATTAATTAAAATCAAACAACAAAAGTAAAACCCTTTGGTTAATAATCATTAGATAGGATTAGTAGTAAGGAAACGAGACATAAATTAGTTGAATGACTTAATTAGTGATAAAGTCTTGTTTCAAGCAAATAAACTATTTTGAAAAACTAAATCAACTTTTGAAAATTATTGCAAATACCGTTGCAAAAAGGATACCCTGTATATTTGCTTGAATTAATTTAAGTATAATAAAGATTTTTTTTTCTTAACAAATATGGCTGCATTGAAATTTTAGATTTTCGTTTTTATGACCAATTTTAAACGTCTGGGCCATTAAAATGGCTATAAATAAGACCACTTCATAATTTTGAAAAAACACATGGCTCGTTTTGTATAGAGCCCTTTTTTTATTAATCCAAGTACACAAAGAAATGGTCTGGAATTTTTAAAACACACATCTGGGGAAAAAACGTTTTGTAGCCTACTTCGTTAGTCTGTACGCATAACAGTGGCGTATCGGAATTTTATTTGGGGAAGGAAATATTATAATAAATATTGCATAAAACTATTTTGGATATTGTCCAGATCAGTGTATTATGTGTGTCCAAAACAAATATATTTTAAGATTTGGGGGGGAAACTTCACCTTTTTTTACCCTCCCGTAGTTTCGCGCCTGATACGTCTATTCACATTTAACTTTACGATATCTATCAACTAAACTATGATATTGAATTTATAGATCAAATAAGCTTTCGTGGAAAAAAAGTTTTGTTTCTCTCATATTTTTCCGTGGGTAGTTTGAAAGCTCACGGGGGTCCAATGTTTGATTTTTCATTCACGGGTACTATTAAATTTATAATTTTCGAACAAGATCTAGTTGGAAAAATGCAGTTCCTTGATTTAAATATCATTAAGGTCGGTCGGTTATTTTTTAGTTGTCCAGCTAACTCTAGACAACAATGGCTTATGTACATTATTCCTAATATTCTCGTAATCACATCACATGTGACGATTTTTGTGCGTTAAATTAAAAAATATATAGAATTTATATTTACAAACTAAAAAAAAAATTGGTATTTTGATATCTATATGATATAAAGTTTTTCATAAAAACTTTTTACACTTGACCAGTACATTTTCGTAAGATCCAGATCATTCTTCTTCTTAAAATTTTGCTACTAAGTTAATATATAAGTATATTGGCAAAACAATGAGTTTCTACCAGGTCGTGTAAAACGTTAAAAAATGAGTAATTTACAGTGTTACACAATAGACCCGCGTGTACAGTGAGGTACTGAAAACAGCTTACATAAATTTCTCTCTATCAGTTTTTTTAAAACTATATTTCATTTTTATAAATTATACCATGAAGTAATTAAGTAAAGGTTTCTATTTTTGTTAACCTTATACGTGTCATTTGAGCTTTGAACCTTAATTTTTGTTTAAGACAACTACTAAAACTTAAACCTATTGGTTAGTATTTTTTTGTCCATGTTCTGTTTTAAAATATATGTGGAAATGTATCTCAAGTTTTGAGTTCGTTCGATAATTTTGATTTGTTTTATCTGTTAATGTCATTTTTTGATCATAGTAATCTTTATCAACTGCTAACAAAAAGTAGCCCAAAAGAAAGGTCTATTTGCCAGGCCTACTCCGTACTTCGTACTGTATGTTTTTTTTGAAGTGCTAATAACACAATGCCTTCTTAGCTAAGGTATTATATGCATAGAGTTCTGTAATTTTTCAGTTAAGTTTTCTCTGCACAGTTAGTCAAACTATTTCACAGTTTTGACTGCGAATTGAGTTAGTATACAGATAATTTTAATTTTCTTTCATTTACAGTATTCTTTTGTTTTTCTTTGCGTTCCAAGAAAATGTTGGATAGATACATACATCCAGGATATTCCTAGCATATGTAAATAGCACTGAATCTCAAAAGTTTTAAGTTATTTGCACACAGAGATAATAACTTGCGTGCGTAAATATCTTGGTAACCAAAAGATTTAGTACATTTGTTTCTTTGCTAACTTACTGTAATCTTCTTATCCTGTTTAATTTAAAAAAAATAATTTTTATGCAATTATCATCAGAGCTTACTTTTTTTTTCAAAATACTGTTTTTTAATGTGTTATTACTATTTTGCTGTAGTTGGACTTACTCTATACAGTAGTTGTTTACTACTACTATGTCGGTTTAGAACGTTTTTCTACGTTGTCCGACGCCTATTCTCCACCTCCTTCGATCATGACAATCATCTTCCGTCAGGTTTTTTTTTTGACTCATTGATCTTTGGATTGACTGTTGCCATTTCAGTTTAGGACGCCCTCTTTTTCTGCGCCCTATTGGTTGCCATTCTAGGACCTGTTTTAGTGATCTTTCGTCGCTCATCCGTTGTACATGGGCGTACCATATGTTGTACATGGGCTTACCATATCAGTTGCCTTTTAGTGATGTCATCAGTTATGCTTCCCTCGATTCCCATTCTTTCTTTTATGATCTCATTTCTTGTATGATCAGTTCTGGATATTCTCATTGATCTTCTTATTGCATCCATTTCGACACTTTCCATTGGAATGGAATGGAAAGTGTAGTTGTTTAAATAAACGATTAATTTTTCTGAATTAGAGGTAGTTGACATTTCATCCCCTACCCATTCTTTGCCAAAAAGTTTAATTTTTTTTGTAATAGCTCAAGCCACACACGTTCTGAAAAACCTATAAAAATTATTATTAATATCCTGGATCAATCTGAAAGTCAAAAGGGACAATCTCTCTCTTGAGTTTTTAGATTAGATCGTCGATGTCAAAAAGGACAATCTTTGTTTTGAGTTTTTAAGTTTTTTTTTGTTTCAATATTTGCAATTTTGACATATAAAGATATTTTTTCTCTTGCATTGCAAAAGCAAGCCTGTCTATCATTACATAGAGATATATAACATAAATTAATTAAGTAATACCTTAGCATTTTAACTTAAAATTTTGCATTCGTAGAGGTTTTATTGTTTTATTCGCCTAAAAAGTTTTTAATTGTCATCTAATCTTCATAACTTATGAGCACTCATTTAAAATTTTTATAAACTTGTTTTAATAACTACGAGACCAATTTAATTAAAAGAAAAATAATAGTGTCTAAACACTATGTCAAAAGCATAATAAATTCATTGAATGATGTTTTAAAGAAAAAGTTTTATTATATTTGTTAAAACCATGTATAAAATTAGTGTTATAACTTCGTTTTCTTTTATAGGTGAAGACCATGACATCCGACAACTGTAGAGGTCTACGATTCTCTGGACTGGAGATTTTACTCAATTAATATTTTTTTTTATTTCAGGATTGTATTATTTGTATTGAGTTGTAAATGACAGAACAATTTGTTATAAAATTGTTTAGTAATTTTTGAGATATTTTTATAAATGACAAAAGTCTATTACTATCTGTTGAGTAAATATGTGAGAGGGAAGTATTTTTGAATTCAAGCATCCTAGAATTTTCTTTTAACGTAACTTTGATATGGCTATATGTTATGGCAAAATGGATCTGTGTTTGTTATATGCATCTTTTGATGTATAAGGAATGTTATAAAACAATAGACCAATAATAATTCGCCAAGTGGAATCGTCGCGTTTTCTTGTTCTGTTGTTGTTTTTTTATAAGACGAGGGCGAATTAATTTTTTCGCTGTTTGTATCATTATAGTTTAGATTATTTTATAAAATGTTTTTTTTTTTATGAAATGAGTGTTTTAGCTGGATTTTAAACTCCCCAGTCATCGAGAAGAAGGCTGAGGAGTATATTAGGGAATTTTTGTTCTCCACTCGAGAGGGTTTCTATTGTATACCTATAATTAAAATTTTCAATTGGTCTATATTTGTTTTGTTTGTTGCCGTATCTCCTAATATCGTAACTCAATTTTTGAACATAGGGTTACGGTATAGTCAGTTAAATGTTTTAACCAATCTTTATCAAGAGAACTACTGAATTATTTAAGCCATCAAATTATAGCTTACAGGGTCTACAGGTGAACTGGTCTAAAACAGCGGAAAAATATATGGGTTGGATTTTTGGGTTTCTTTCATTCAAATAATTTTGTAAAAATGGGAATTTCAATTTGGGAAAAACTATTCAAGGTAGAGGTAAAACTTTACCTATGAAACGAATAAAAAGTTATATCAGGGTAGGTTAATGAAGACAGTGACGTCACACCCTGTAGATTCCAGTAAGAGATCTAGGTAATTTTCTATTTCGTCATGTCGGGAACTCATTTTTGAGTTATACTGGGTAAACAATAGACCGGAAAATTTATTTAAGATTTGGAGTAGTCTCTTTCTTCTATACACACCTGTGATCTTCTAATTTCAGGAATCTGGCCAGTAACCGGAAATGCTGAGTTCACAGTGTCTTATGTTTTCTAATTAGGGAGACAAAAGCGTTGTCGTTGAATAAATTTTATATTTCACAATACAATTTTCAATATAAAAATGGTAGATCTACCTATTCTTTTTTATTATGACGAAACATGATTTAGATTTGGTATACAAGAGTCACTATATGTTTTTACAGGAACCTGTGTTGAAGTGATGATGGGATATTATTTTAAAACAGGTTTTATGGTAGACATTTGGACAATTTTTCTGACTTGATTCAAAAATAGGTTAATTAGATAATATTTGAGATAGTAACTAAAAGTTAGGATTTTTAGAAATTTAGTGTTTAATGGTATAGGAATAGGAAAAACCTAGAAGATACAACCATAAAGAGTAGACGACTCTTGAGTCATGCCATATCAAATGAAAACCGTTATATTTTTATCAGTGATATTTTAAAAAAAGATATTAACATCAAGAAATAATCAGAGATTGGAAAAACAGACAAGAACAGCAGAATAAAGAAGTATTTTCTTTCATTATAAAATTTTATGATCAAATTTTTACTCTTTTTACTTTATAGGGTTGATAAGCCATTTAAGCTAATCTTTATGTCATTTGGTAATATTTACAGTATGAAATTTATATATTTTCTTTTGTCTTGAAATTTTATAAATAAAACCACTGTCTTTGGCTTTAGCAGTGATAACACCTATAGACTAACGAAAAAGTCTCATTTGAATTAGAAAGTTTTAAATCAAAAATATCTTAATGGAATAGTATATTTAAAATCAAGTAAATAAAATCTTTGTATAAAAAAATTTCTAGTGTACAGCGAACAACTGTTTTTTTATTCTGTAAAATGTTACCCGTAAAACTAATTGTCATAAAATTAAGTGCATAAGCACAAATTTTATAAAAAAATAACTAATTAGCTGTGGAGATTGGTAGTTGGCATAACAATCGCTGGACCAAGAGACAGTGTCTCTATCGCGTTATGCCACAGTTCTATCTTGAGGTATACAGAGCTTTTGTAACCTATTATTATACGTGAAAACCAATTCTTTAATCTCTTTTGTACTTTGCTTTAGTAGAAGTTGTTTCGTTCTCACTCAAATTAGTTTTATTTTTGAGTTACAATTTTATTTATTTTTGTTTTTACAATTTTTGGGAATTTTACTGCGCTGCGGCGCCTTTAAGAGTTTTTTTTTGTTTTTATTTTTAATTAACTTTAATACTATTTACAGGGTTCAAACCCTTCTAAATTAAAATTAGTACTAAGATATAAGTATTTACAATTATTTATATACAAATTACAACTTACTATTACGTGTGCATAATGAAAAAAAATACTTGCAATACAAATTTCAATTTACGCGATGGTCTTGATACCCTTTGTTCCGTTCCTTCAAATGAAACATTTTCCCACTTGACCCGCCTGTGTATTAAACATCCTTTTTATCTATATACGAAATGGATCAAGGTGAAATGCCGTCGACCTCTAAAAATCAGTATTCACAAATCTGCAAAGGCGAACAGTTACTGTGTTCCTGTGATACTCGTACAAATATTTACGCCTTTTAAAGGCAATTTTTTACAAGCTCGCGAGTGGGCGTGATTACAAACTATATTACTAACTCTTTTCCCTGTGAAAACCTCCGGAGTTGAAGTAAAGATCTACCACAAGACGTCGCCAAATTGGATTACCCTTGTAGCTCCTTTTTTGGTAAGTCAAGACCTCTTCATTTCGTCTTTTATTACTTCATATTACTACAATAGAGATTTGGGTACAATTTGGACGCAACTTAGAAATACTGTGTTTATATTTAACATCAAAACCAGTTTGGGTAGTCAGATTGCTCTAGGTATTTTACAGTCCAGTTTGGGACTGATTTTCCCCTGATTTTCAATCTCAAACAAGGATTTTTCATGGTCCTTCGAGCCGGATCAGTCTGGTTTTCCAACCCTTTCTGAGTTGCCCTTAATTTTCGCAAATCTTTATTTTTTATTTTTTAGCCATTTTTTTCATTACGCACAAACTTACGTTACAATTACGATTATTAGATTAGGTTATTACGATACATGATTACTAATGCTTTACTAGTGGTAGGTTTTAAAAACCGCCCTCTTACAATTTAAAAACCCAAGTTTTTAAAAATTTGCACCCATTAGGGGCTCCGTATTCGCATTCAAATTTACGTTTTTTGCGGTCTTTTTGCCTTCTTTAAGATTGTTTCGAGCGCGATTCCTTATCACTTTTAATTTTTTGTCGCCTGTCGGTCGAACGCTCGTTTTTCATACTTTTTACAATCGATATAAAATAAATTTATTATTTACAATTATTTACTATAATTCTTTGTAAATATACAATTGTTTTTTAATTTTATTAAAATGCCTACAATTACAAGCGAACAAAAAAGAGAGCGTGCCTTAGCATTGCGAGGCGCCGTTTTAGACCAGTTAAAATTGATCGAGGATGCCGCCAAAAAGGCAGAATCAAATGCAGTGTATCTGAATCGTTTCAGAGTTGCTTTTCGGAGTCTTGAGAAGTTGCGTAAGAGTTTTGACGGTCATCAGAATACTTTGATCGCGCTTATTGCTTCCGAAAAAGAGGAACTTAAAATACAAAATGCCGTTGCGTACGATTTTTCAAACAGGCTCTTAGAGATTGAATTAATATTTTACACGTTAATTGAGGAACCCGAACAGAGCCAAAACTCTAACACGAATCAAACCGTTTTAAATGATACTACGGTCGTGCATTGCCACGAACACGAGCATCATTACAAGCCAAGGATGGATTTGCTTACTTTTTCGGGTGACCATCAAAAGTTTACTACTTTCATAGAGGTTTTCAATGCCTTAGTTCATACTAACAAATCTATGAGCCCCGTTGAAAAGTTTTCAACTTTACTTTCAGTTCTTTCCGGCACACCATACGCTTTGGTATCTCATTTGCCCTTGCAAAATGATAATTACGTCATCGCGTATCGAGCTTTGCTTGAAAGATACGATAATAGACGATTGCGTGCAGTTTCGTATTGGAAAAAATTGGAAAATTTTCCGCCTATGGCATACGAAAATGTACAAATTTTACGTTTATTAATGGATACTTTCCAAGAAAATTTACAAGCATTAATTACCATGGAATACGAGGTCGAAAAATTGGAATTTATTACTACAAATATGCTTTTAGACAGATTAGATCCTCATACGAGGAAAGTTTTTGAGCATCAGCATGCCTACGCATACGATTCCGTTAAAGATTTTATTCTTAAACAATGTACAGCCTTAGAGACCGTTTCTCTAAGTGCAAAAATTTGCAATACAGAAAAATCTAAGATTTCTTTTACGAATAAAAATTACAATACAAGAGGTTCGCATGCTGCGCCTCAGCATAATAAAATATCTGCTTTTTTTACAAATACAAATCATACAATGGAGACTGCTACTTCCCACAATACAAATACCTTTAAGAGTTCTACAAATACTTGTTATTACTGCTCAGAAAGTCACGTGATCTACCGGTGTCCTAAATTTTTGGCCAAAAGTACTTACGAAAGATCGCAGATTGTGAAAAGTCATAACGCGTGTACCAATTGTTTGGCCAATTTTCACATTCAAACCCAATGTACTTCTAAAAACCGTTGTTTTAAATGTGGTTTCCCCCACCACACTCACTTGCATTTTGAACGTACTCCTGCGGAGAGTGTCCCTGCTGTTACCTACAATCCGAACCCGAGTTCGGAAAATTCTTCGCATTCGTCGTCTAATTCGACTGGAGTAGTTGAGAATCGGACAGTCAATGTTAACATGGCGTTACATGATCACGCGGTTTTACTGAGAGAGCGGAGAGAGAGAGAGAGAGAGAGAGAGACAAGTTGAGCTGTGGGACTGTTCCCAAACTAGCGTGTGGTGTAAAATTCTGACCCCAGCAGACTCGACGCCCCGGCTACCAGATGGCGGGTGCGGGCGTCCAGCACGCTGGTGGGGGATCCTGGATGTAGGAGCCTGCGCCTGTTAGTGGGATGTAATTCTTGCTCAATTAACCAATTGAGTGTTCTAGGCTCCTGTCAAATTGTCAAAAATTAATTGCAACATTTAGGAAACTGATTTTTAATTCAATTAGTTTTTTTTTGTTTTTTAATTTATTTAAAATAGTACACAAAATAGGGTAGAAGTAAAATACAGGATATGGTATTGTATATTTTAGGAATCTCTATTAATTTCAAGACATTTATGACAAATAGGTTTTCTTAAATGATAAATAGTTACAAAATAAAATACTGTTGAAAATACTACATAAATTAATTCGAGTATAAAAGTAGGATTGTTGTAGTAGGATTGCGAACATGCGTCTTCATAGGAAGAATTTTCAAGTATAGGCTTCTTTTCTTGAGAAAAAAAAGTCATATTGAGGCTGCTGCTGTTACTGCTGCTATTGTTGTGTTTTTTTAAGCTGTTTTCATCAGAATTATTTGGAAATGTGTCTGTTGTTGGGGGAGGTAGCAACTCAGGTACTAAGTCATACTCTTGTCCTGGAACAAACCATCCAAATTCTTCGTATCCAGATTTTTTAAGGAATTTTAGTCTTAGTTAAAAATTGTAATAAATCTACATTCGGATGCGTTGGCTGTGTATTGATAAAATTTTATGTTGCGGGTTTTATTAAAAATGCTTAATCTGTTCCACTCGTATGAAGGCCAAACCGCATTGTTATCAAAGGTTATGTATGCATCTTGAATATGGTTTGGATAGAATAAAATAATTAACGTACAATTTAAAAAAGTAGACAAAATTAATGGGCCAAACATCTTGTCTGTCTGAATTATAATCTGAAACTAACTATGCTGTCTTTATGTTTGAAATTAAATATTGTGAAGAAAGAGTACCCTCAACCTATTTGTTATCATATTTTCTTATCTGTTTTAAGGTTAGACGCAATACTACTACAGTTAAAATAGGTAATAAAATAAAACTAGCGTAAACTCTAAAATAAAATATTTATTGTGGTAAGCTATTAAAAATATATTTATATAAAATTTTAACATAGGTTTGACTACATGCACATTCCCCAAGAATATGAACACCACAGTGTTCATTACTTTTTTTTAGTACTGGTACTGTGGACTCGAAAACATTCTCTAAATTTATAATAGTAGGAACATTGAGTTGCATGGATTTAAAAATCTTAACTATAAAGTCCTTTTTAACTTCACCTTTAACATAAATAAAGTCAACATTTATTAAATTCTCACAAAAAATCTGATTTAAATTTGTATATTCCGTATTTCCTTGATCATATGGAAGTCCATGATGCTTGTTCAATAAGTAGTTGACACTCCGTCTCTCTGCGTTGTTTAAAGATGTATAAGGGATCTTGGGGTTAAAGATATAATTTTTTAGGACTTTTCCATCATAGATCGCCAGTTCCTTTACAACAAAATCCAATGCAATCCGGTATCCCTGAACGTCAATTATTTTTATTTTCATCTTAACCGTAGCATGGTGCAAAGGCTACTGATTAAAGCAGACTTCTTACAATACCTGATAAAGGCAAATATTCAAAAACACAGTCGTGTATAATAATGCAATAAGCTACAACGTTTTCGTTAAAGTTTTCTTGACTTTGAAATTCCAGTTTAACGTCAACGGTGCTGCTTTTAAGCGATTCTGTCTGTTTACTACAGTCAATTACAAAAACAGGATAAGACAGAAATGTATCAAAATCCATCAGAGGTTCCACAAAACGTTTTCCATGGTAGGATCTTTGAAAGTCCAAATACATTCTATACACTTCGCTTATTTGTTTCTCAGGAAAGCTAAGATTTAGTGACTCATAAGGATATGATTCTGAATTCAGATATAATCTTATGTCGGTTATTTTTATGTTATCAAACTGACTACAATCTGCTGTGGGGTTATTAATACGGTCTTTTTGAAAGCCCACAAGGACATATCTAGGTCGCTCTAAATTACTGGCTGTCTTCACCATCCATATATCTTTTTTTGAATTTTTCAGCGCAGGCAAATCAAAATATTCCCATTTTCTAAAGGGAATAAGAACAGGTGTATCCTTTTCAACTTTTTCTAAAATAGCCATTTTCAAAGAATCATTTGGAAATATGTGTTTAACTTTGAGTTCAACAGTAGACAGTGTCACTACAGCGGTTTTGGTTCCACTGCTTTTGTAGCAATTATTATTAGTTCTAGCTCTAACCAAACGAATCCTATGTCTTCCTGCAATTACATGTTTATAATCATTAAATATCCCAAAAAGAAAACTAAGTGGAATACGTAAGCTAAACTGACGACTTACTGCTCCAATGGGTTTTAAAATTCCGTCAGGCCAATTCCAACCTGCAGGTACTAATGCTTTGCTTTCTTGTTCGGAAAGACTGAGAAGTGCCCGAAACGTACTTAGCAGACCTGGTTCACGAATTCGTTCTATTTCTTTACCATTCAATTCGTAAGACATGGATTCAAAAAGGAATGCGCCAAAGTTATTTGTCGTGGTAATGCTTCCTGTCAAAGCAGCATCCGTGGATTCTTCAAGTTTACCCTCAAGAATTAACTCGGCTTCACTAATATCCATCCATTGATCAAGTTGGTTTAAAACAATTTCTATCTCGTCGCTATTTTTGAATGATTTTGTATAGGGGTGATATGTGTGCCACTCTTCACGAGCAATGCTCTCGTCAGATCTTACAGGATTAAAAATTTGCAGTTTTTCGCAGCCGGAAGCCATATTTTTTTGCTAGCGTCTGTAGTAATAAAATATTTCGAAAAGTGAGCTGGTTCTTGTTTGACGGTCGCCGATCAAATAAAACTTGAGCAAAATAATTGTCTCTTCTATATGGTAAGTTATTACGACATTTACTATTGAATGTTAAGCCCATTTCTTCGTAATTCTAATCTAATCAAAATTTCCTCACCTCGGAAATTAACAGGATTTGAATCTTGATCGATAAGATCCAAACTAATCGTGTCAATGATCTTTTTTGTGACAGGTAGAAAAATAGGATTGTTAGGTTCAATATCTATGCTATAGCCGGGATCAACCGAGGGGCTAAATGCAAAAAGTGTGTGTGCTTGCTCGTTTCCGTTGTACGATCCTGATATAATGTTGCACTCTATTCGAATAGAAAGCACTGGAACAATTCTAACGGGTAAATCTGATTCGTGTAGGATATCGGGTTTATATTTTTTTGATGAAAATCCTAGAAGCTGGCCAATGCTATCTGGGGGTTCAAAGTCCACTTCGTATATGCTTTTTAACTCAACTTTTAGGGTACTAAGATTCGATTTCAACAAAAATGGAGTACACTGACTGATATCAACTATATCCTGACATAAGGCTTGCTGAATATATGATTCAATCCCATCAATTTCGTAGCTACCTGTAGGTATTTCTAAACTTAGGTGTTCTCCCTCACTATTATAGTAAAACTTGTTTCGTCCTGGCTCTATGTTGGGAATGGAATTCCAGGTATTAAGAGAAATCAGTGCAAGCGAATATTCGAATCGAGGATCTAGTTGAATGGGAGGAAAAAAAGTTGCTGAAAGGCAGCTTGTACGACCCTTTAATGTGAACGTATTAGACATGACTGGTTAAGTAAACCTGAGGTTGCTTATTTAATATTTTTATTGCTTTGATTATACAAAAAGGATAGACAAAGATCCACAATTAACAGTATTAAACTTTTGATATTGGTCGATATTATACATTATTTTACAGTTTTTATAATATCTTATTACTTCTAGTGGTGGGACTATAGCAAATCCATCAAAATATACAGCAGTATTGTTTTTTTGTTTCCAAACAGCTACCCAGTGACTTCCACTTTGATCTTTGGTGTTGAGATTAATAATAAGAGCCTCATTAGGCCAGGGACGCTTATTTTTTGAGAGAAGCTCGTCTCTCATAAAAACGCCTCTAAAGTGACGTATTTTAAGCTGCTTTGCGTATTTTTTCAGGTCAAAATCGGTTAAAGGCCGGCTGGGTAGTTTTATTGGAAGTTTTTTGGCTTTTTTTTTATATATAATCCGTATCCTGATTTGTATTTATGTAGAAATAGACCGCTACCCCTTTTTCCTACTGCAATGGATTCCATTTGTTTATTATGTCTTTCATCCTCCTGGAGTTTTTGCCTTGCATTTTTGGCGTCTATAATGGTCTTCGCAATGGAGGCTCCGCCCCCAGAAAGAGCTCCTAGTGCAGAAAGGGCACTGTCGAAACAAAAACATAAAATCAAAAAAAATCAATTAGGTTAGGTTAGGAATATTTTATAAAATTAGAATAGTATTTACCTGAAAATTGGGATCAGGGGAAGAAATCCACCTGTCTTAGGTACGGGAAGAACTCTTGGTAGTTTAATCTTCTTTTTGCCTCCTGCTTGTTTAACTGTCATTCGTGCAATTTTAAGAGCAGCATTAATTTGTTTGCGGTCCGACAGACCTCGGCCCTTGTAAACTTTCATTTTCCTTTTCAGAGGTGCTAAAATTTTGGAAGAAAAAGACTTCTTTTTCTCTTTTCGCACTCCCATGCCCAATTTTTGTTTTAGTTTCATTGCTGATGCAACAACAAAGGATGATGCCTTTTCCCCAAAGCTAGCGTCTCGGGATTTAAAACGTTGCCACGCTTTCTCCTCGAGGATTTTATCTGCTTTGTGTCGGTCTTTTATATCTTTACTTTTAGAATAGGCAATATCGTGATCTTTACAAAAATTATCTAATGGATGAATTCCCACGTCACCTCTAGCCAACCGCTCTTTTAGACGAGTTCCTGGACCACAGAACCTTAAAAAATAAAATAATCATATTTTTTTGAAAAAGGTAATTATAATTAAATAGACTAAAATAAATGTAATTATTAATATCTACCTGTGAGATGGTAGATGTAACTCAAACGGGAGTTTATTGATTGCAGTATTTAATAGACCTTTACCCTTCGAAGGTGTCATTACGATTGATCGTTTACTTGTGTGACTACCTTTTTTTACAAAGCTTGTTATGAGTCAAATTCAAGCTGAGAAGCAAGTGAACGGGGGTATTGAAATAATCAACCTGGATGAATTTCAAGATCATAATAAAGATAAGTTTCAAAAACATGGAGCTCTGTTACCAAGCACGGTTCGGGGTCTGGTTGTTGGACCATCGGGGAGCGGGAAATCAAATGTAGCCATCAGCTTGCTTCTAGATCCCAATGGACTACGGTTTAAAAATGTATTTGTGTATTCAAAAACACTGTACCAGCTGTTAGAAAAAATTTTAAAGTCTATTCCGGAAGTGCAGTATGTACCGTATAGTGAAAATGAGGGAATCCCTGATCCTTCAAACGCTCCACCATATTCATATTTGACGACATTTCATCGCAAAAGCAAGACATTATTCGAGATTATTTTAGCAGGGGTAGACATTCCAATATAGACTCAATTTTTATTGCACAGACTTACACTACCATTGAGAAGAGAAATATAAGGGATAATGCAAATATGCTTATCTTATTCAAAATGGATGAACATAACCTTAAAATGGTTTTTAACGAACACGTCTCTCCCGATATGTCATTTATTCTATTTAAAGAATTATGTAGAAAGTGTTGGAAGAACCCTTTTGATTTTATAGTAATAATAAAAGATTGTGATGTATCTAACGGGAGGTATAGGTTTAAGTTTGATGTCTATTTAAAAGTCTAACAATCAGTCTAGTTCCACCCTTCTTCAGAGAATCACATATAGCTCTTAAAAACAACACAGCACCGGTTACAAAAAACCCCTTTTTAACGGATTAGGAAGAAAAATCTGTTAAAATCAGCTAATTAAGGGAAATATGACTAAAATAAGTAATAAAGAAAAGCGAATTAAAAAGCGCATAATAGAAGCCACAAATGTCATTAAAAAAAAGTACACAGCTCTTAAATTGGGCATTGAGGCAGAAGATGAATCTCTTAAGAAATTTTTTAAGCCTGTTATTGAACCTATACCAAAAATAACTACAGCTAATTTTGTGTCTTCACTGCCTCCTGTTTCTTCCAAGATACCACCTTCGCCGCAATACAAAATTTTGAAAAAACGCAAGTCATCGCCGAAAACACATACATCTAATCAATATCCTAAATCTTATGAATCTTTTATTCAACCAAGATTGAAAAATGAAAAATTTGACAGATCCACTAGCCGTATTTTGGACTCAACTTTAACAGGCCCCCATTCAATGCTACAAACAGAAGATGAAGACGTATTCGAAACGGCTGACGAAGCAAAATCGGAAATCGATTCTCAAACAGAAGAGGATGCTGAAGAACAACATGAGAAATCGTTGGTACAGTTTCAAGATGAATTTAACCGTAGTGCAGTCACCCAGTCAGAATTTTTAGATTATTTCCCTCAGACTACACGATTTTACTTGGGTAAATACTTTTCACGCAGCCCGGAAATCGATTACAGCCTGTTAAAGTTTTTACCGGAAAGCAATAAATTTAGTCTAGGAAACAAATCGGTGGATTTTGATAATAAGGGAAAAAATATTCCCTGCTCCACTGGGAGTACTCGATCTATTATTTTTAAAAAATCCCCCAAGACAAGCAATTTCTTATGCTGACAGAGACACTTTTAAAAAAATTTTGGACTACACCAATGTTCACAGAAGAAATTTTACCCCTACAGGTCAGTTAAAAGGGAGCAAAAGTGAAAAGTACAATGTTTTTATTAGACCTGCTTCAACATCGTCGATCACCACCGCTGCCAGCACCTCCTCTCCCAGTGAAGTCTACTTGTCATCACTAACCCGACCCAAACCTCCCATAACAACACGACCGAAAAGTTTCAGAACACGCAGTCGTGATGATATTGATAAGGATAAGAAAAAGGGTGGTTCTTTGTTACAATACACTGACACTGTATATTCCATACGGAGACGTGAATGAACTTGTCAACCGCCTACGCACTTTAGACGGATCTCGAGAGGCGGGCAATACAAACACATTGAATGATATTAAGTACATTTTAGAGGAGTTGCAAAGAGTGGGTATTATTGAAATCGAAGACGGTCGCTGAAAATAAAACTTAATTCTAGGATTCTTTATGCAGGATGTAGCATGCAGAATCCCACACGTGGGATTCTCCGTGCAGGATCCCAATTGTACCCCTCCACCGCCTCCTGTATCCCATGTCCGTAGAACACCAGCGCACCTAACTAAAAAATAATTTGTTTTAAGATTATTTGAATTAGTCTTAATAAAAACATGAACAAGTTTGGATCATCCCAGAAACCGCGTCGTGACCCTATAGGGTCAATGGATATTTTTCGAACTCTAAACCCAATACCAAAAACAAAGGAAGGAAACTATGATATGCAAAATCATAAAATTTGTAACTTGTCATCTCCCAATCAAGATAGTGACGCAGTGAACAAAGCTTTTCTTGACCAATGTCTTACCGATATGAAGGATAATATTTTGGCTTCGATAACAAATACCACACTACATTTTGATAAAGAATTTCACGAACATGTTGCCTCTATGGAAAAACAACTGAAGGAGTTAAGAGAATCGCTAAGTAAATTATCTATTTAGTTGTTAGTAAGATGCAGAACAACACACATTCTATAGCAAAAATTCAAATCGATAAAAAGTGGCAAAATATTTTATCAAACCAAACGGTCTACCAGGAAGCTCTTACCACTCGAATAAATAATTTAAATTTTACTTTTCATTATCGTCATATGGAAAAACGAAGAATTTCAACAAAATTATTATCTGAGCATGTCCAAAATAAAGGAACACATAGTCAACGAGTTGCATCGTGGGGCAAGAAAACATTTTCAGCGATTGAAAACAATTGTTAAGGGCTACGATGACCTGTGGCAGGCCGATTTTTGCGAGTTTCGTAATATAGCGAAATTTAATCGAAATTTTAAATACGTTTTGGTTGTCATAGACAGTTTTTCAAAATATGTGTGGACCAGGCCTCTTAAAACAAAAAATGGTATCGAAGTTAGCCGTGCAATGGAGTCAATTCTTAAAACATCAGGACGACGCCCTTCAAATCTCTTAACGGATCAAGGTAGCGAATACTATAATACGCACTTTTCCAAAATAATGCAAGCTTACTCAATAAATCACTACCATACGTATAGTGGAATTAAAGCAAGTATGTGCGAGAGAGTTATTCGCACTCTGAAACATCGCCTGTACAAGTTGTTTAGTTTAAATGGATCATATAACTGGATAAGCCACTTGGATAAGATAACTGAAAACTACAATCAAACCAAACATTCCTCCATAAATCTTAAGCCTGCTGAAGTAACCAAAAAGCATGAAAAAACTCTACTTTCTACTACATTCTCTCGCATTTTACCTACGTTGTTGCCAAGGCGTTCTTTTTATTCAAAAAAAGCAAAATTTCAAGTAGACGATAAAGTTCGAATTTCAAAATACAAGCATTTATTTGATAAAGGTTACACACCTCAGTGGACTGCGGAATTATTTCAAATTACTGAAATACGAAACACTTATCCCAGAACATACCTTTTAAAAGATATGCAAGGTCATCCAATTAAAGGTTGTTTCTATGAAGAAGAACTACAAAAAGCCAAGTACGATGATGTTTATCTGGTGGAAAAAGTAGTCAGACGTAAGGGGAAAAAACTATATATTAAATGGTGGGGATTAGATAAAAAATACAATAGTTGGATCGACAAATCTGAGGTGGTATAAGTAAAAAGAGAGAAGAAGGTTATTAGTCAACATGTCTTTCGAATGTGAGGTTCTCGATTTATACTGGAACAAAGTTGATATGTGCCTAAATAAAGTCAAAGAAAAAGTTAAAAGTGAAAAATGTTACTTGCTTCAAATAACCTATTTGTTACCTCAATCTGATATGGGTGTGTCCATAGGAATAAGTACTGTTCGAGATTTTATGGGAGCAATCAAAATTTTTAAACAAGACAAGACTTGTATATCCTTTATCGCTGAAGATTGGACAAGTTTTATCAAGTTTGTTTTACAAGGACTGTATCAAGATTCTACTACATGTGATTGTGTATGTGAACGTGAATTTAAATTCGATGACTACATTATAAGTTATGGAAAATCCATCAACCAATTAAAACTCTGCTATGATGATCAGGTGTTGATTTTTAACAAAAGTGAATTGGATAACCTAATAAAACTGAACCTAGTGTTAAAACCTAGACTAGATTATTTAAATAACTTAAATATGAACAATTTTTATTTTTCGTTATTAAGAAATTTAGCAACATTAAAACATAATTTTTTACCCATAGAGACAGTAATCGAAAATTTTCTTTGTCATGAATTTCCTTTTAATAATGATAATATGATGTGTATGAGAGAGTGCTTCCTGTTTTTTAAGGATAAATTATTACAAGATGTAGAAAGTTTGGATGCAATAAATTAATTATTTTAGAATTTATGTAGTTTTATTATTTCGAATACTATATTTAATTAGGCTGAATCACCCTGTATATTAGCGCTTTTGCACTCCTTCCACACAAGAGTGTTTTTTGTTGATAAAAATATTGTTGATACAATTGCAGTGTGTAGGTGGCGAAACAAGATGAACCGAAACACAATTTAAACCGAACCTCCATCATTTGAACATCAAAATATTATTAAAATCTTTTAAACTTATTTGAACATTAAAATATTATTAAAACCTTTTAAACTTTAAAAACTTAAGTTATGTCTGAAAGACAAGAACCAAGCGGTAGTGCTACGCCCGAAAACAGTGGCAATTTACGTAGAATTCGGGAAATATTTTTGGGAGACGAGCCCTCCACTTCCAGTTCGGTAACTTCTTCGACAAAATGTATCGAATTTTTAAATTTGCCTTATTACAGAAGCTTAAGTAGAGAGTTTCAATCACTTGTGTCCCCCTTTAATATTCAATATAAAAGATATGGAACCCATTTTGATCCTCGGGGATTACCATGGGAAGAAAATTGTGACGCACTACAGAGGCATGAATGGGTACATAATACAGGTACATCAAATTGTAATATTTATTATCACATTTTAAGCAAGGAGAACAAAGATTGGATATTATGTCCTAATTGCTATTGCGAATTGGTAGATTCGAAGGATATGGACACCTTAAAAATGAAATATAATTTCTTGTCGTGTAATAAGGTTCACTTGCATCGACCATTCCATTATCATTGCATCTACTGTTTGTTAGATACAAAATCTGATAAAAGATGTGAATTTGAGTTCTCAAGTCTTCTATGTAATACAATATCGCTATGGAAATTCCAGCATTTAATTTAAATTTTTAAAATCATAACGCACACTGTATAGTGAGATGCACAATCACGTCCTCCCCATCCCACAGAAATTTTTCTTTAAGCACAAAACAGGCAAGGGCATAGTTGCAATTTGTTAAGTTAAGTTAAAACCCAAGAAGAATTTTTAAAATGTGTTGCCCACGCAACAGAGAAAACCAAGTTTACCCAGTTTTTCAGGGACCGGAATTTCCACAGCCGGAACCCGATGATGAAAACATTTTATTTGAAATAGATGTTAATGTTGAAAATATAACAGATGTCTTACCAATATTTAATAATAACCAAGAAAATTTTCTTCAAATGATAGAACAGATTATTAATCTATATTTTAGTGAACCTTCACAAAATAATTAACTTTTTTCTATATCAAAAAACTTTTTATTAAGCAGATACACCCTTATACCCATTAGAAAAATAAGTGGGAGGAAGAGAGATTTTTTTAATTTTTAATAAGAATATAAAGTAAAATTAGTTCAAGTTAAACCATTCAATAGATACAACCGAACAAGAAAAAAAAATGGAAAAAGTTAATGAAGTGGCCTCATGTAGTTTTAAAGAAAAAATTGACGTAGATGAGATGGGAGTAGGGATCCCCTACAAAATTTGCGCTTTTAAAAAAATTAAAACACAGTTTGGCAAGAGCATCTTGTGTGAGCTAGAAGAGCGTACATTGTTTTTACCAAAACGATTAAGTGCAGTGCTAACCGATTCTACTTGTGAAGAATTGTTATCAGGTAATGGATGCAGTGTTATTTTTAAAGGAAAAAAAGTAGTACCAGGAGGGACACATCAACCAGCAAACACTTTTGAGTTTATTAAAAATTAAAAAAAAATAAAAATGGAAGATATTATCATTAAAACTATTCAGACTTATAATTCTATACATACTCCAGAAGAATATTTACAATTTTTAAAATCTCTTGAGGAGCATATAAATATTTATATCCAAAAGCTTAAAGTATCAAATATTTCAGTTGGAAAAAGACTGCAGTTTGAACACATTATTTCGGTGTTAGAGACTTACAAACTAAGAACTTTTAATAATTTAACTCAATTTAATTTACCAATTGTTGGTGGAGAGCTACCATCAACCAGCACGAGTCACCAGCGTATGGTTCAATGGAAAATTATATCTTCAGCATTCGATTGTCGCATATTGACTGCTCTTATAACCAATCATGGACATTTGGACCCAAAAATTTTTTTGGAAGATTGTAAGACAGTTTTAATTCAAAAGCTGTACGACTTTCCGAAGAAGAAAAAGCAATGTATAAAAGTAAATTTTCGTTTAAATTGCCTTTTTGAATTACCAAGTTCACAGGAGCAAGATTATAAAAGCTTTGGAACATCGAATTATGAAATACTTTTGACTACTGATATAAACTCCATTCTAGACGATATGCAGGAAATTCTCATAAAAAAGGTATGTTATTTTTACTATATTGTATTAGAAAACAAAAACAAACAATTATATGTATTTTTTGTCTCCTTTTTCGATAAATAAGGATTAAAATAAATTTTAGCCCCAGACCCTTTTTTGAGACACAAAAAACCACCTTTAGTCCTTTTTATATTTAAAGTAAGCCAGTTTCAATTTAAGATTAAATTTAGAAATTTTTGAAAATTATTTTTGAAATAAAACCAATTTTAATTTTAATATGATTTTTAACTCTATTTTTTCAAAATTTTTCAACTAGGGTTTTTAAAAAACTAAAGGGAATAAAATAGTATATATCCCAAGGGTCTAAAGTGTTTTTTAATCCCAGGTAAATTATAATCTTTTGATTTGGGATTAAAAGTACTTTGAGACCTTAAGTTCATAATACACTATAATAACTAGCAAACTAAATTTATTTTTTATTTTTGTTGTAGATGGAGGAGTTTTCACACAAAGGATCTGGATGGAGATATTTATCAGTATCACATTTGATAGTTTCAATCAATAAATTTCATCCACTGACTGCTGGCTTTGGAACTTACACCCCGCTTCCTTTATGGTTATTGCGCAAAGGTATAATTAATATAAATAATAATGATAGAAAATGTTTTTATACTGCTTACTTGCGTTTTTTTATCCTGTTTTAAAAAATAAAGTTAAACCGGAGTCATATCCTCAAGATCTTTATCAAATATTTAACTTAAAAGGTATTGAAATGCCAATAAAACTTTCAAATATTTCGAAATTTGAACAACTAAACAATACTATTTCAATTAATGTCTTTGGTATAGACACAAAAAATAAAACTCTTAGTGGGCCTCTTTATCACACTAAATCTAAAAAAAAGCATCATATAAATTTGTTGTACCTAAATAAGAATCGAACTTGTGGTCATTACTGCTTAATTACTGATTTGGCCAAAATTGTTGTTACACAAGTGACTAAAAGCAAAAACAAAATACATGTATGTGATTTAGACATGTCTAAATCACTTTTCTTCGGAGGAAAAGATTAAGAGCCATATTAAAAATTGTTCTCTTTTTTCCCCACAAAAAATAATTGTACCTGAAATTACCAACGCTGTTCTTAAATTTAATTCGTTTAAGGCTCTTATTATGAAGCCGTTCGTCATCTATTGTGACTTCGAATGCTTTACTAAGAAAATAAGTACGTGTATACCTGATCCCACAAATTCTTTTCAAAATATTTACGAAAAACATGAGGCCTACAGTGTGGCATATAAAATAGTGTGTTCTTTTGATGAAAAATTAAATAAATTTAACTTGTATAGAGGAGAAAAACCTGCAAAGTGGTTTATAGAACAACTAAAAAAGGAAAGCGCTCAGATTTCAATTATATTAAAACAAAAATTATTGGATAACAAAATATGTGAAAATTCTGCCTTTAACTTTTCTGAAATTACATTATGTCCGATTTGTAATGAATGTTTCTCTGAAAAAAATCCAAAAGTTTTACATCATGACCACTTTACAGGTAAATTTATAAATTTTTTGTGTAAAGAGTGTAATATTCAAATTCAGACAGACAACAAGATTCCTGTGTTTTTCCATAATCTTAAATACGACTCAAAATTATTTATCGCTGAGCTTTCAAAGCTAGGTTCTGTCAATATTTTACCTCTTAATCATGAAGACTATATTTCATTTTCTCTATACTTAGGAGATCTGAAACTAGTATTTTTGGATTCATTTCGATTTTTGGCCACATCCCTAGAGATTCTTATAAAAAATCTTGATTTAAAAAATTTTTCCTCTTTAAAGGAACACTTTTCAAATGAAGAAGAACTAAAGTTGATTGTAAGGAAAGGTGTTTTTCCTTACGAATTTGTGGATAGCTGGGAAAAACTAAATATTACCATGCTTCCACCAAAATTATGTTTTTTTAACACCTTAAAAGAAGAATTTATTTCAGATGATGACTATATTCATGCTATTAAAGTCTGGGATGTTTTCAATGTTAAAACTTTAGGTGAATACAGCGATATTTACCTGAAAAGTGACGTCATTTTTCTTGCGTTGGCATTTCAATCTTTCCGCGAGATGACGCTTAAGTATTATGGATTAGATGCTGCTGCATTTTATACTCTCCCAGGTTTATCTTGGTCTGCAGCATTACTTTTTTCAAAAATCCGATTAGAACTTTTAACAGACATAGATCAAATTTTGTTTTTGGAAAAAGGTATTAGAGGAGGAATAACACAATCATGCACCCGATATAGCAAATGTAACAACCGTTTTTTTCCGTGTACCTATGATAATTCTAAGCCTGAGGTGTATTTAGCCTATTGGGACCTTAATAATCTTTATGGATTTTGTCAAGCAAAGGCTCTACCCTATAAAGATTTTGTTTGGGTAAATCAACAGAAAATTGATAATATTTTTTATTTATTTCAGAAAAAACCCCTCTCTAATAAGCTCTTGACTCTCTACGGTGAAGACAGTAACACGGGGATAATTTTAGAGGTTGATTTGGAATATCCTGACTATCTCCATGATAAACATAAATTTTTACCATTCTGTCCTTTAAAAGGGACACCACCGTCGGGTAAATATCCAAAACTGCTTTGCACTTTAAATAATAAAGTTAAATATGTGATTCATTTTGAAACTCTTTATCAATGTATCAAAGAAGGATTGGTCCTTAAAAAAATTCACAGAATTTTACAGTTTAGTCAAAAAGCCTGGTTAAAATCCTTTATTGATTTCAACACTGATATGCGAATGAAAGCAAAAAATGATTTTGAAAAAGATTTTTTTAAGATGATAATAAATGCAAATTTTGGGAAAACAATTGAACGAGATAGAAAAAAAAGAAAAATTGTCTTGGCCAACTCTTGGAATTCTGCTCGTAAACTTATTTCAAGACCTGAATTTAAAAATCTTGTTGTATTCAATGAAAATCTAGTTTCTGTTGAATTACATAAAACTGAAATTATTTTTAATAAACCAATCTATGTAGGTTTTTCAATTTTAGATCTAAGTAAAACTGTTTTATATGATTTTTACTATGGGTATATTCAAAATAACATTACTCCTTATTTTGACGTAAAAATAAATTACATGGACACTGATGCATATGTACTAGAATTTACATCAAAAAAGGATAATTCTCTTACAATTTATGATATAATTAAAAGAGATGCAAATAGTTACTTTGATACTAGTGATTACCCAATAAATAACAATTTTGGAATACATCATGTTAATAAAAAAGTTCCAGGAAAAATGAAGGATGAACTGAAGGGAAAAATTTTAACAGAATTTATTTCCTTAAGAGCAAAGGTATATTCATACTTGGTGAATGGTAAAGAATCATTATCAAAAATTAAAGGGGTGGGAAAGTCTTCAACTCGAAATGTGACCTTTGACGATTTTTCTAAGTGTATGTTTGAGAACAGAGCCAAACATGTTAAATTTAATACCATCCAAAGCAAATCGTGTGTTAATTATTCTTTATCAATTAACAAAATTGCTCTGAATTCTTCAGATGATAAACGTTTTATATTGCCAAATATGATTGATACGTTGCCTTGGGGACATTATTCAATAATGGAAACTTAAATTTTTCCTAGTTTGCCTGCATTTGCTATTTTTTACGTATTTTATAAGTATGTAACTGTGTTCTTCCTGTTAAATACATAATTTTAAGGGTTTAATAATATAAGTTTAAAAGGTTTTAATAATATTTTGATGTTCCTCAGGAGTTTTTTTTTGTTGTAAAATGTTTATATTTTTACTTGTTTTAAAATAATAAATAAACAACTTATATTTTGCTTAAATTTGTATTTTTATTTCTCAAGGTATAGTTTATGCAATCTCAGTTGAATCACCGCGGCAAGAATGTCAAAGACACCGACAACGCAGTCGGCGCCTTTGACATTTTTTCCTCGGTGATTCAACTGAGATTGCATAAATTTTACCTACCTATTACACATCAATAAAACAAATTAAATTATTTAATATTTTAGCTCCTTTATTCTTAATATTGTAGACCTAAGTAACAACCCGTACTTTTTGTTTTATTGATCTTAGATATAAGTAGGTACTTACCTAATTTAAAAAATCTATTTTTCTTAAGAAACATGTTGTTTTTCTCAAGAAACAGTATTTTATTTCTACCAAATATTTTTAAAAAGGAAGTTTTATTGTACATTTGCTATTAATAATACTCTTAAAAAATTTTCATTATGTTTTATAAAATTTTCTTCTTAAAAATGTTGGGTTGATTTGAAAGGTACCTAAAAAAGGTATAGAAACAGCGAGCAAACAACATAAAAAAAAACCAAAATTATTCTTTAAAATATTTAATTTATTTTTTTAAATTATTAAGATATCTTAAAATTAAAATTACTCTATCATAAGAGATGGGAGGATTTCTTAATTTAATAAATTCTTCCTTCTTCAGGTTGAAGATGTTTCTCACGCATTTCTTCAAGAAATTCTTTTCGTAGATGTGTCTGATACTTTAAAAGATATTCCCAATCAATAAGCCATTCATGTTCTCGCACAAATTTTTCAGACATTTTTTGATAACGACATAAGAAAGGCCAATAGAGTTCACTTTTAAACATATGCATAAAATCTTCGGATAAGTTTTTCTGATATCTTGAGACATTAGGCCAGTGCATTCTATTGAGAAACGTTGCCATGAATATTTCCGATAACCTATGTTTTCGACACACGATTTCCCAATTAATTTGTTCACAAAACCATCCTATAAATTGCTCGCTAATTACAGGTGATTCCGAAATTTCATCCCAAATTTTCTTAATACAATCTTTGTTCTCGAGAATCATCTTACTTTCTTCTTATTGTTGATACTGCTCGCTTGAGTGCTCTATCTTAACTAATTTACCTAAAAATTACAAATTTAATCTAGAAAATAGATCCCTCAAGCAGGCTCCTACATCCAGGATCCCCCACCAGCGTGCTGGACGCCCGCACCCGCCATCTGGTAGCCGGGGCGTCGAGTCTGCTGGGGTCAGAATTTTACACCACACGCTAGTTTGGGAACAGTCCCACAGCTCAACTTGTCTCTCTCTCTCTCTCTCTCTCCCGCTCTCTCGCTCGCGCGCTCTCGCTTTCTCTCTTCCTCACTCTCTCTCTCTTTCTCACTCTCTCTCTTTCTCACTCGCTCTCTATCTCTCTCTCTCTCTCTCTCACTCACCATCATCTAAGCTCCACCTACTTTTATACAAACCTTCTCATTGGTTCAAATCATCGGAGGCAGCACCCGAAACTAACGACCGGAAGTGCCATAAGAAATACATGGGATAGATAAGCGATCTCCCCTATTTATACCCTACTACGGTCCGGATCAGCCCGTTTGTCTAAACACTACTTTTGGATGGGTGGTAATGGGAAAAATTAATTTACCAAAAGGCACCAAAATATAAATACTTTTTTTACTAAAATGAGCGATTCTTGTATCGAAAATACTCTCAAGTTATTTTGGCAAACAGAAGAAGTACCAGAGGTAATTTTTAAAACTCCGGATCAAGAGTTTTGTGAAAATTTGTTCCTAAAAACTACCTCTAGACACCCGTCAAGAAAATATATAGTTGCGTTACCCTTTAAAATGACAGCCCCAGACTTTGGAAACACCCGAGATCTTGCGTTACGTAGATTTTATTCTTTAGAAAATCGACTTTTACGAGATGAAAAATTACATACTACATATTCGGACGTGCTAAAAGAATATTTAGAACTCGGCCATATGAGACCGGTTCCCCCTCCTACTTATTTACAAATAAATAATTATTTTTACATAGCGCATCATGCGGTAATAAAAAATGATTCTACAACAACCCCCGTTCGAATTGTGTTCGATGCTTCGAGTTGCGTTTTTGGTAAACCCTCACTAAACTCGACCCTACACGCGGGTCCAAAATTACAAAAAGATTTGGTAGCCCTGCTGCTAAATTTTCTTTTTTACAAGTTTACATACACATGTGACGTCAAACAAATGTTTCGTAATGTTTACGTCACCGCTGATCAGACTAGATATCAGCGTATTCTTTACAGATTTTCGCCGTCTCAACCTGTTACAGATTACGAACTTCTTGCTCTAACTTTCGGTGTTGCTAGTAGTCCCTATTTAGCAATTCGTACTATGTTACAGCTAGCTAAAGATTACTCAGATTTGCCGCTCGCGTCAGCTATTGTAAAAAATGATTTTCATATTGATGATGGGCTCTTTGGGGCTGACACCCTCGAAGATGCCATCTCGATGAGAAATCAGCTGATGGAGTTAATGCACAGAGGTGGCTTCGAATTGAAGAACCCGGAAGATCATGTCCAACTCAAGGATTTTTCTCTTGATTTTGAAAATAATACGATTTTAAAAATACTTGGCCTTAAATGGCAACCAGTAAAAGATTACTTTTTTTACTCCTTAAATTATACAGATCAAATTTGCACTAAAAGATCAATTTTAAGCAATCTGGCGCGTATTTTCGATCCCATCGGCTTTCTAACTCCAATCACTTTTTTTCCAAAGTTACTTATACAGTACTGTTGGAAAGCTAACTTACAGTGGGACGATACCCCTAATTCAGAAATAATTACAAAATGGGAAAGGTACAAAGCGGAATTTAATACTTTATCTAAAGTTTCGATCCCGCGCCATATTGACTAGCTGTCAGCTGATCGGTTTCTGTGACGGGTCCGAAAAAGGCTACTGTGCGGTTTGTTATTTACGAATTACTTACAAAAACAATACGGTAAAAACTTATTTTATTACAGCCAAAAGCAAAGTGGCTCCAATCAAAGTTTTAAGTATTTGTAGAATCGAACTTTCCGGTGCAGTATTACTAGCAAAACTCCTCAGTTTTGTTGTGCAAAGTTACAAAAATAGATTAAAAATTGATCAAATTTATGCATTTTCAGACAGTACAGTCGCCCTTGCATGGATAAAAAGACCTTCGTATTCCTGGAAAACCTTTGTAGGGAACCGCGTTCCATACATTCACGAAAGAGTCCTGCAGAAAACTGGGCATATGTTCCTACTCATTTAAATGCATCCGATCCAGGGTCACGTGGTCTCTTTCCTAGCGAAATTACCAATTTTTCACTTTGGTGGAACGGCCCTGACTTTCTTTTACAAAATCCTAAAACTTGGAATTTTCTTTCCAATGATACTATTTCCTCTGAGTCAGAACTCCTAGTTCGTGACGAAGAACGAAAAATTACTTTAAAAGTAACAGTTGATTTAACCTTCTTTGATCAATTCTATACAAAATATTCTACGTTATCAAAATTAATACGAATTTTGGCATACGTTTTACGGTTTTATCAAAATTTAATTTTTAAAACTAAAAAGGAACCTGTTTTTCTTTATCAAAACCTTACATTTTTTGAGCTAAGAAATGCTGAAATGTTTTTAGTCAAACACGCCCAACAAAGTTATTTTCAAAAAGAAATCTCCATGTTGGAAAATAATTTAATAAGTCCCTTTTTGGATACACAAGGTTTCTTACGCGTTGGCGGACGTTTGACGCATTCTACGTCCTTAAATTACAACCAAAAATTTCCGATTTTATTGCCAAGCAAGGCTTTGTTTACTACTTAACTTATTGGGGAGATACATAAAATTCATCTTCATTCAGGTATACAAACCACACATTTTTTACTAGTTCAAAATTACTGGGTACTTTCTGCTAAGAAAATCATACGAAAAGTGGTTTCTAATTGCAAGGTTTGCTGGAGGGTGGATCCGAAGCCTTATCAACCCTACATGGGTAACTTACCGAGATTTAGAGTTTCCCAACTTGGTGTTTTTAAACACGTGGGTGTTGACATGGCTGGACCAATCATGATCCGCGCAAGTCAGTTGCGTACAAGCAAACAATTAAAATCTTACATAGCTCTATTTGTTTGCTGTGTTACACGTTGTACACACATAGAGCTGATTTCCGATCTCACTTGTGATGGTTTCCTAGCGGGTTTTCGCCGTTTTATAGCCAGAAGAAGTAGATGTACTGAAGTGTACTCGGATAATGTAGGCAACTTCTTAGCTTCCGCTAAATACCTTACAGAAATCTTTTCTTACGTTGCGGAAAAGGAGGCCATAAAATGGCACTTTAATCCGCCAACTGCTAGCCACATGGGTGGCCTATGGGAAAGCAATATTAAATCTATGAAAACCCATTTAATTCGTGTTATCGGACAACAAGTCCTTACCTACGAGGAGCTATACACAGTCCTCACACAGGTAGAGGCTGTCCTCAATAGCCGCCCTCTTACTCCCATATCATCTGACGCGAATGACCTTACAGCCTTAACCCCAGGACACTTTCTTAATATGGAACCTCTTACTTGTCTTCCAGACCCTGATTTGGATGCAATTAAATTAAATCGATTGTCTCGTTGGCAATTGCTTACAAAATTACATTTTTGGCGTCGTTTTAAAGACGAATATTTACATACTCTTACGCAACGTCACAAATGGAATACTCCAGACGGGCTCGTTGCGAAAGAAGGTACAATGGTACTTATAAAAAACGAAAATACTCCACCATTGGAGTGGGTTCTGGGGCGAATCACGGAGCTCATTTTAGGTACTGACCACCAAAGGTATGTTAAAGCGACCACTAGTAAAGCTATGTCCTCTCCCTATGGAGAATTGATTCCGAAAATGCCTGGCATTTTCAGGGGTGGGAGTGTTTCGTTCTCACTCAAATTAGTTTTATTTTTGAGTTACAATTTTATTTATTTTTGTTTTTATAATTTTTGGGAATTTTACTGCGCTGCGGCGCCTTTAAGAGTTTTTTTTGTTTTTATTTTTAATTAACTTTAATACTATTTACAGGGTTCAAACCCTTCTAAATTAAAATTAGTACTAAGATATAAGTATTTACAATTATTTATATACAAATTACAACTTACTATTACGTGTGCATAATGAAAAAAAAATACTTGCGATACAAATTTCAATTTACGCGATGGTCTTGACACCCTTTGTTCCGTTCCTTCAAATGAAATATTTTCCCACTTGACCCGCCTATGTATTAAACATCCTTTTTACCTATATACGAAATGGATCAAGGTGAAATGCCGTCGACCTCTAAAAATCAGTATTCACAAATCTGCAAAGGCGAACAGTTACTGTGTTCCTGTGATACTCGTACAAATATTTACGCCTTTTAAAGGCAATTTTTTACAAGCTCGCGAGCGGGCGTGATTACAAACTATATTACTAACTCTTTTCTCTGTGAAAACCTCCGGAGTTGAAGTGAAGATCTACCACAAGACGTCGCCAAATTGGATTACCCTTGTAGCTCCTTTTTTGGTAAGTCAGTAAGTCAAGACCTCTTCATTTCGTCTTTTTTTACTTCATATTACTACAATAGAGATTTGGGTACAATTTGGACGCAACTTAGAAATACTGTGTTTATATTTAACATCAAAACCAGTTTGGGTAGTCAGATTGATCTAGGTATTTTACAGTCCAGTTTCGGACTGATTTTCCCCTGATTTTCAATCTCAAACAAGGATTTTTTAGAAGTAAATTGTATCTTTTCAGATAATATCTGCATCAATCATCTGTCAGATATGTAATATTAATCTTCTTTTTTGTGTTACACGGAAAAAGTGTAATATTTAACTTTTTATTATTTTGGTAAAGTAATTTTTTTTTCTAGTGACCAGAACATTTTAGATATTTTGTAAACTTTTAATTGTTTTTTTTATTTTTGTAATATTTAAAAAAAAACAAAATATAATTTTATTTTTTTGTTAAAATCCACACATGCCTTTTGGTTTTGTTCTTTTGTGATGGATATGTGTGTTATAATAAATCAACGTAACGTATCGGTTAAAGTATTAACGTAAAATCGATTATATAGTATATTTTAGAGTCCATTACTTCAAAAAGCTTTGTTTTTTTTTTAAATAGGGATCATTTGCTTTTAATCATTGCTTAGACTGACTTTTGTAAGATCCCATAAACCGAATAAAAACTACGTCATCAACGGTTAAAATTTTTCGATTTGTGTACATATATTTTTTTTACATTTTTAAGTCATTCTTGAATCCAATTGAATATTATCATAGCACATTGCTAAGATACATTTTTCTATTTTTTTTCTTCTCATTATATTATAACTTGATTTGATTCTTTAAAACTGTTTTTGAATTTTTGTATTGTTTATCAATAAAACAATATTTTATTTTTATGTTTTTTTCTCCTATATGGAAAATATTCGACTATACGAACTTTAAGTACAGTCTGTACCATTTAAGCCAAGTAAATTCCATTTTGAGGATAAATTTTGATATTTTTTTTCAAAATCTACACTATTTTAAACATACAAAAAACATTCTCCACTCTTTTACTCTATGAGTACCTTAGAGTAATAATAATATAAAGAGAAGGAGTCAACCGCGGCCCCGTGTAAATTTTCCCTTTTCGTGGCGGTCATTCCTGAAAACTTAGAATTTGCAGAATCCCCGGCGATGGCAACATAGCTGCGTCACTGGACTCATCTCGAAAAAACCACATTGGGCTGAATTTTCACAGTATTTTCAGAAACATACCACTTCTTGTTTATTTTTACGTCCAACTAAGTTATTTTTTACAAAAATAAAACTCAGCACACAGAAAAAAACACCAAAATTTAATATACCGAGTCCGACGGCCAAGACAACACTGCATTTAATACAAACACATGTTACTGTCAGTGTCCACCCTAGAGCTTAGGAATATCTGGGCTAACCGTTCACGACTTGAGGACCCACCTAATTAAACTTGTTGCCATTATATAAGTGAGAAAGTAATCTTTTGTTTGAAACTCGAAGACAATGATTGAGTAGAAATAAAACTTTGGACTTCCATTGTCTTTATCTGAGGGCACGGCCGTGCCTCGCCAAGTTCGCGCTGCCGTACCATTTTTTCTTGAAACATTTCAGCCCTTATTTGACCTATCTAAAACTCTACTTCGGAAAGAGCTACGAATCTCATACTTTGCACAGTCGTAGACCTTCATAGAGTTAACAACCCCTCCAAGTTTCATGGACTTCTATAAAGTAGTAAAGTAGTTAATTTCAAAAAGCGTCGAAATTGCCACTCACTCATGTATAGATCATCAAAATTCTACTGTACTTCCAGACCTGCTATAAAGCTGAAATTTGGCGGACTGATAGAAATTATGACCAAACCCCTGGAAGAAGTCAAAAAGCCCCAAAATTCTAATTTACTCCCCTCCCCTATATATGTAAAATTATTTAAAAGTAACATTACCCACTTCTAGAAATGCTAGAGAGCTGAGCTTTGGCAGCCTGATAGGAACTATGATAAAACTATAGGAAAAAACACCCCAAAATTCTAATTTACTTCCCTCCCATATAAATGTAAAGTTATGTAAAAGTAACACTGTCCACTTCCAGAAACGCTAGAGAGCTGAGCTTTTTAAGACTGAAAGACACTATGATAAAACTAGGAAAAAATTTTAAAACACCAATATTTTAATTTATTTCTCTCTCCTATATATGTAAATTTATATAAAAGTAACATTGCCCACTTCCAGAAACGCTAGAGAGCTGAGTTTTGGAAGGCTGATAGAAACTATGATAAAACCATGGGAAAAAATTTGAAAACCCCAAAAATTTTCATTTACTCTTCTCCCCTATAAATGTCAAGTTATGTAAAAGTAACATTACACACTTCCAAAAGCGCTAGAGAGCTGAGCATTGGAAGACTGATAGGAATTATGATAAAACTATAGGAAAAAATTTAAAAACACGAAAATTTTACTTCCAGAAACGCTAGAGAGCTGAGCTTTGGAAGGCTGATAGAAACTATGATAAAACCATGGGAAAAAATTAAAAGACCTCAAAATTTTAAGTAAGGCATTGCAAAAGTTTTGAACAATATTCCGCATATTTTACTATTATAAAAATTAAATATTATGCAATTCCTTTAAAAAAGAAGTGAAATCATAACAAAAACATACTTCATGTAAAAATAACCAAGTACGCGGCATTTCGTAAAAAGAATTGAGATAAAAGTAAAGTAAAGTTCTCCAATACAAATTTTAAAATGAAAGTAAGAAACTAGTTTGGAAATGTTTTTCTAAACTTGGCTATTACGGCTGTAAATGACTCAGGCACAGTGCTAAATTGAACATAAAGAAGTTTGGCTGTAATAGCAAAGTTTAGAAAAACATTTCCAACTAGTAAAAATCTTTCATTATGAAATTTGTATTGGAGAACTTGGCCTTATTTTTATCTCAATTCTTTTTACGGAATGCCATTTTCGCGTACTTGGCTCTTTTTTACATGAAATGTTTTTGTGTTGGTTTCAGTAAGTAAGTATATCTAACCGTTTTCAAGTGTAAACTAAACAATCTAGTCTAAAGGCTACTACTTATACTACTTGGTGTGCAGTTGGCCCGCCCCCTTTTTACCTTCCTAGCCCGCACAGCAACGACTAGAGAAGGTATTGTTTTCGACAAAAATTTGTTTTTGAGATAACACCGAAAATGAGGTATTTGGGTGTATTTTGACCTACCCTAGCAATATCGTCGTGATGTCAGTCTGTGTTGTGTTTGTATGTATGTATATCTGACCGTAACGCGATAGCTCCTAAACCGCTTAACCGATTTACATGAAATTTTCAGGTAAAATAGTATTCGATACTGCAACGAGCTGATTAGATTTTAGTCAAAATTAGTGAATGCTAATGCCAGTTTTTTGACAGTTAAAAAGTTTAAAAAATGCAAACTTTTTAATAGAACGTCGCATCAATATGTGGTTTTCGGAATATAGTAGCGCGCGTTTTTTGAAAAAAGATATGTTATAACCGAAAAGTTCGTAGGAGCTTTCATTTCGGAGATATTTACAAAAAACTGTTTTCAAGGTTGATATAACGTGGAGTATGCTAATGGGCTAGGAAGGTATCAGATCCGTCATGGATCCATTTATTTAATTTCAAGACGCTTGTTTTCCTTAAGGTGTGGTTTCACACAGAAAAACTACAAAACTACTAAATACTTAGAGAAAATTAAAACAATCCTATGAAATTTTCGTTTGAATGGTTAATAGTGCTTCAACTCTCCAAACAGAAAAGCCGCATTTTAAAATAATAAAATAGAATATCCTTAATACCGGTTAAAACAAGGATTCCCTTTTTACCTGGGGATATAGTCCAAGTAGCTCAAAACGAAACCCGGCCCTGTTGCCACGTCATGAAAAAATTGTGGGAAAAGGGGCCGTTCATAAATTATGTTGTCTAAATGAGTTTTTATCGCTGATTGTAGTAAGAAATACACAGCATAAAACGACGCGACGCGGGCTAATAAGCGCATAACAAATTATCGCACGGTTTGTATTCAAACCTTAGCCTAACCAACTCAAAGCACTATATATTTTGGTAAGGTAAGAAGTTGAACCTTACTTGATATTTATAAAATTTTACAGAGGCAGAGGAGGCGGCAACAGCGGAAAAGTTACATTGTTTACCAACAAATTAATGAATGACCGCCAAAACCGGGGCTACTACTTCTCTTTATATGTTATTACTCTGAGATGAGTACAATTGTTTTTGTAAAACTTTTCTTTTGGTAACTATGACAAATCACAAAAATGTGTTGTCTTTTTCTGAAAATGTTTTTTTTTTGTTAGTTTGTTCCTTTCTGTTTGCTGTCCTAGTTAATCGATAAAATAAAAATATTCTCTATAACGTCATTATTAAAATGATATGCTAGTACACAGGCATATGCAAGGACTGTACACAGAGAACAGGACGGTCCACTTCCATAAGCCCCATATATTCCAAATTTCGCTACGTCACAAAATCCTCAAGGTGTCGAGCCATCCTTCTATGAACCTACTCATCCTTCTCAAAAGACCCTTGATCTGTTTGATAGGGTGGTCTTTCCTTTTCTATTCACATTAAATGAAAAAGGACAACCGAACTTATTGATTTTTTTCGCGAATCCAAAGTGAGGTTAATTTTTCCGTGCATTTCGCATTTTTATTTATTATAAGGGAAAAAATTTGTGGAATCTTGGTTTTGTATTGTTATTTTCGATATTTTAAACAATTTTCGGAATCGCAAAATCCCAGGAGCATCCTGTGCGGTTTCTGGATGTAAATCCAACTATTCGAACTTAGAAGTTCTACGTTTATGAGTTTTTTTAAATTTCCACCTTCCAATGACTGTTCCCAAGACTATTTTACAAGAGTGGCTAAGGCGTTGTGGAAAAGACAATATGGATCCCACGAAAGCATTTCTACAGAACAGTTTTCGAAATTCCTTTTCAAGATAAATTGCTAGGTAAATATCATTTTTAACATTTTTTTAAATCTATTTAGGGCCACATTCTTTAATTATGTAAGGTTAAAATTCAGGATCTTTTGCCGCCCTTCTCCTGTCGTAACGCATTTTCAAGAAAAATATAAAAAAATCATTCAGTGTATAGTCCTTGCCATAGGCAGTTACACTTTTGTGACTTTGACATAAACATACCTATTTCCGAGCCTATTTCTAAGCATACAGTCGAACCTCTATAACTCGAACCATTTCAGCTGTCCCTACACTTGTTAAATGTATTTTAACCTATGTAACTCGAGTTTCTATAACTCGAACTCTCCATAACTCGAACTTTTTTGGTTGTCCCTTCAGGTTCGAGTTATAGAGGTTCGACTGTATTTCCTAACCACAAATATATTAAAAATTAAATATGTTGTGTAGGTATACCTTATGTTGTGTTAAGCCTAAATCATTTAGTTGTAATCTGCAGAGTTTTTTAAGTGCTGGGTGGAAAAAAAAATATGCCACTTTAGTCAAACTCAGTATGTAGGTATGTGGGCACAATAGATCCATATGTGGTCACAGTGCATGGAGGTCCAGAAGGGCCTGCCACCACTTTCGAATACATACATACCTTATGTTGACAAAAAAAATGTTCTCATAAAAACAACTCAACAACATACCATTTTTCAGATTTTTTGATAAAGAAATAGGTTAAAAATGTCACAAAAGTGTAACCACCTATGGCCAAGACTATGACACAAAGGTAACCCTCCCCCCCCCCAGAGATTACTTAATGTAACACTAAGCCGCATGTGAATTTATTTAGGCCTGTGTGTTCATCTATGAACAAGGCGTGATCAGCTGAACCAAATTTGTTCACCATCCTACAGGACTTTAATTAATTCTTGATCCTGTAGTGTATTGTAGTGTCCTATGGAGTCCTGTAGACCTACTGTGGGCAGCTGATCACCCCTTGTCTATGAAGAAACCTCTACAACCACAAAAATTAGACATTAAACATACTTTTTAATTTTTTTTTCTGTAAATGTGCAATTTAATTGTTTTTCTGTTTTGTACTAATTTGACTCCAATAATAGTGAAGTTATCAATAGTGCCAACTCAATTTGGGACACCTACTGTAATTTTGACAAAAATGTCATAACAAAATAATACTTGGACAATTTCTAAAACCTCATGTTTTTTTGTGAATTCCATATATACTAGAGTACAAAATTTACACTGTAGAAACTACCTATTTTTAAAAAAGTTCCTTATATATGTTTTTTTATTACAGGCTTATGTACTTCCAAAACAATACTAAGGAATACATCTGTGCCAAGTCAAAACCTATCAGTGAAACCAATAGAAGTTGATCCTGAAGAGCCAACTGCAGGTACAAGCATCGAAATCAAGGAACATTTGCTGGTTGATGTTGGTACAAAAGAAAACTACTTAGTTAAAGTCTGATTTTTTTTTTGTTTTGTGCAAATTGATAGAGTTATTGTTGAATTTTTTGTATCGGAGTCTGCTATTGTATAAAAATGAGTATTCAGTTGGTTTGCGACTGTTAGTGTGTGTCTTTAATAGTTTCAGAATCTATTCTAAGTTTAATTTAGTTGTTTTCTTTGCCTCCCCAATAATTTATTTATAATGTTCTAAGTTTTTGTTTTGTCAATTTTATCAATTTTAGTTTTTGCACAATGGAGATTTTGCTTTAGCACAGTTTTTTTAAAGATATATTTATATTTTTTATATATATTATTAAAATGTAATATATTATTATATTTTTTTCAATTCTTTAGAAGCTAATGTCACTTAATAAAAACAAAATGATGCTGAGAAGTAAAAAGGTCTTGCAGTTGGGTAAAAAATACTAGGACATTTCTTAGAAAGGTAAACTACCTACATGTCCTAGATTTTTTGCCCCCATGGTTCATTCTTCTTACATTTCATTTATCAAATTCAGGATTTGTTATCCTGATGTTTAACGTAACAAGTTCCTTATTGCTTCTAATCAATAACCCCACTTAATATTGTATACAGGTTTGTTATTTTTTTGCTATTATGAGTGATATAACAAAAAAATTCTAAAAATGTATACAGATGCCTAAAGACTTTATCTACTTAGATAATTTCTAGTATTATAAATCAATAAATATAATAAATTTGGTCGAAATTAAAATAGGAAAATAACTTTTATTTAATCATTTTATTTTTTATCTTTAAATATGTAAACATGTATCCTGAGATGATATCTTTGGGGGCACTAACATATACCTCATAAAATCAAACCTATATGTAAGATTTAGATGAAGCAATAGGTTAAAATACTGATAACTACAAATTGCTTCAACAGGACAAAAAGTGAGATTTTAATTACGAAAATAATAAGGGACAAAAAGCTAGTTCTGCTGCTAGTTAGGTGAAGTTGAGCAATATACACACCTCAGTAGGTACACATGTTATTACCTTTTAAACATAGCAATGTTGTAGAACACTCTACATCAGTTGAAAGAAAAAACTGTATAATGTATTGATAAAACATTTAATTATAAGTCATGTGGAATGAGGTTTCATACTGTACAAATAACATGATAACTGAACATTTTTGCCAACAATATCTCGTTTTTACCAAAGACGGTCAGTTTATGGTCCTTGGCTTTTTCTATTCAACTAATGTGCCATGTTCTACCACAAGCCGCTACTGACAGAAAGTGAATATTTCTTAAGTGCAAAAAATACCTCTGGGCCTGTTGCTGATCAATAGCAAAAACTTTGTACAGGGACTTAATAAACCATATTTTTGTTGACCCTGTTAGTCCTTAAAGGTTGTGCCAGGTCCTGATTCTTATCAGTCCTGAGTGGTCATTAAAAGTGTCGAGATATTGTATAGGTCCTTACATATTGATGAGCCCCTCACTTTAGGTGGTACTACTAGGTGATAAGTGGAATGAAATGTGTGCATTGTTCTACAGGAATTAGCAATAAATTTTTGGTCCTGTAGTGGATTGCAGGGTGCATGTAATGTAAACCTGAAAAATAATATACAAATGCTACTTTCTGATAATGGTAAGTTATTTGCTTCTTAAAAACCATAAAAGCTTAAGAAGATTTGCTAATAGAAATTGATAAGTAGAATAATGTAGTGATTAAGACAGCAAAAAGCCGGGCAATATAGTGTCCTGTAAATGAATTTTGTACACCTACTATGGGCAGCTGATCACCCCTCATAGGCTTAGGTATTCTAATGGGGAGTAAAATACTATTCACAAAATATTCTAGATGATATTCCAAATATTAACATGTTTTTTTAAGCAAATGCTGATGAATGACAATGAAAAAATTTATTTGATTTTATTGATGATTGAGGGGTTCTGTAAACTATTTTCTGTAGAAGATACACCTAGGATATTTTTACATAAAATTGTATATTGTTATTATCTTTCTACATTACAGCGAGACATGGTTTAAAAAAAAAACCTTTTAAAATTAGTTTTTGTTTATATTTTACGAAAAAGTGAGGTTATGTCGTTGAGTATTTTGTGACGTATTAAAAACCGTCTGACAGATTTCGCGAAGTGGACCATCCTGTTCTCTGTGTACAGTCCTTGAGGCATATGCAGTTATTTAATATACGGTTGTACCGTCTATATATACCTTAACCATCAAGAACACCTAAATTATTATTTTTGTATTATTTTTATTTCTATTATCATCTTTAAGTAATTTTGTTATTAACTAAAGCCTATACATAATTTCCTCTATTAATGATAAACAAAAAGTAATTTATGTATACTTTTTGCGTAAATAATCAAATCATTAAATCACTAGTTGATCGTTTAAGGAAAACTTAGCGTAAAACTTAGTCTTTCTAAGAGCAGTGTTTATTTTTCATATATTAGCAAGCATTATTTCATTTATTATTATTTTTAGTATTATTTTTTAAAATATTTGCTCATTTTGAGTCTTGCGTTATCTAAAGAACCTTATCGTTTAAGATACCTTTTGTTTTTTTTGTCAACTTATTAAATTGAAAATAAAAGTATGTTATACCTAAAATATTTTAAAGTATTTTTTTTTAAATTATTAATTTTGCATACTTCGAAGCAAGCCCTTGCTTGCTTGGACTCTAAGTAGTTCTTATTTAGTAGTTTTGGAAAAATGAGAAATGACTTCATCACCCAAGAGAGTTTTTTCTTTTCATAACACCAAAAAGGGTCGATTGAAGTAACCATCAACTGTCATTTTTGTTTAATTTTTTTTTGTCATTCGCTTCAATTGGAATATAATAAGACATAATTTTATTTAAAATTTATTATCAACTAAGATTGTTTTATTTTGTTTGTTTTGATTCATGCACTTTAAAGTCGATAAAAACCTAAATTGGTCAAATTTTAAAACATTTGCACTTACATAGTGGCAATTATTTTGAAGCAAAGATGTCTAATTTTCAAACAATGAAATCAATATTAACCTACTTTGTTTTGCTGCGGTTCTTAGTTTTTGAAAATTGTGTAAAACCAGCTTACAATTTATTGGAAAGTAAAATAAAATGAAATGGAAATTAATTAGAAAATGAAAAACCCAACTTATCATTTTCAAACATACTAAAGTCACACCGAAAATCAATCTAAAATCGTAAAATGTATTTTTTTACTGAAAGCGAAAAAGATCTAAGAAGGAAAAGTTTACATTGGAAAAGATAATGTTTCAGGAAAGAAATTTTAAAGAAAATTCGGAAAAACTGTAAAAATTCTAGAAGGAGCATTATTCCAAGTGATTTTGAAAATGTGTATATTCATCTGGCTGGATTTGTTCTATTTTCATTTGTTCATGAATTTTTTTTTATTGATTGGTTCTATATTGAATCATTGTATTTGATTTGTTCTAATAAAAAATATTATATTTGGATTTGTTCTACTTAAAAAAAATCTATGTGGATTTGTTTCATTTGAGATTATTCTATCTGTTCTATTTGATTTTCTTTATAAAATTTAAAATTTTTTGAATCATTAAAATCTTAACTATGATAAAAACTTGTATTTTAGTTTTTGTATCATTTTGTGTTTGTTTTTGCTAACTTGTATTTTTTTCAGTTGTTCTTTCGATCACATGAATTATTTTTATATGATTTGTTTTTGCTTCGATAGAGTATTCCATGTTTGTTTTAAAGTTTATTGTGTTAACCTGGTAGGGTTGTTTTTTTTTATTACACTGAAAGCAATGAAACAACTTAAATTTTTTTCAAATATTGTCAACTAAACGTTTTTTTTCTCCTTATTTTAAATTAATTTTGTCTTAATGTATTTGAATTTTTTATAAATTATTGTCAAATAAACGTATTTTTATTATACGGTATAAATATATTTTAAAATTTTAAAATAATAAATTTTAATATTTCAGTTAGTGTTTGTAATTTCTTGTTTTTATCTTTGTTTTAAAATTTGTTTTTTTTATGCAAACACGTTTTTTTTTGGGTTAGACAACCTTTTGTAGGTTCTTTGCCGTCTAACTAGTTTTAGTTCACCTAAAACGTATTTATGAGATATAATCATAAAATCAAATATTTTTGTTTTACATAAGGTTGGTTTATTGTTATTGAAAACATTGTTTTTCTTGTATGAAAATGATTTTGTTTTTAGGTCAGCTATTGCAAAGTGTTGTCAATCAACCAACAAATTTCTTCCACAAACAGTTTAATCAACCAAGCAGCCATTCCACCATTAAAGTCATTAGATCTGCCAAGCAGCCATCATCACTACAATCGACGTCTTCTTACCGTCGCTGTGCAAACCTGCAATTGGATGCATCTTTCCAAATTCAATACAGAGTCTGCTGTTCACCCTTAGTTTCAATGATGGCCAATATGGAAACTCAGCTCTTGCTGCGTAACTAGTGTTTTTTTTAACACTATGGAGGAAACGGTTTGGTTTGGAGACTCCCTTAATTTATTTACGTTAACTTAAATCACTTTTTTTTTGTCTTCACAAATTTCTGCATAAGCGTGTACATAATATATACCTTAATGTAGTAGTTTTCAAACAATATGTGTTAAAATTATATATTTCTATATATTTTTCGGTTTATTTGCCAATTTTATTTTGCCCTCATTTAATTTAAGTTATTGTTGTTATTAAGCTGCACTGATATTCTGATTCTTTCAGTACTGTTTGGAATCTACTGATCGTTCACCATGTTTGTTGCTGACTAGCTGATCTAAGATGTTGTACCTGATCCAGTGTTGCTGTTTTGTTCCAGAATGGAACTTTAAGTTTTTTCCAGCCAGAATGTTTGTTGACCATCAGATATCCAGAGAAGAAAAATGGAAACGAAGAGCGTTATAGTTTTAGTTTAGATTTGTGTTGTCTGCATTGGCGTAGCTAGGGGGTGGCCAGGGGGGGCCTGGCCCCCCCTGAAATCCCTCAGGCCCCCCCTAAGATATTTTAGGCCTCTCCTACCGACTACTAGTAAAAGAACATGACGCTGAAAATACATACTTTTCTATTATTATTCGGGAAATATTCAAATAAAATAGGTGCATTAAAATTTTAAATCATAAAGATAACGTTTACATTTCAGGAAAAAGCCCTTGTCTTGCGGAATTAGGCTTTTTCTCTTTAAATTATCGGTAACTTTTCTGCACTTATGCAATTTCCCGAAAATATTTTTTAAATTTAAACATAATTATGCATATTGAATATTTCATACATATAGAAGTGTAAGTTAAATTTCGCATTTAATAAAGACAGCGACCTTTGCCCCTGAAAATTTTTCGATTTTGGTGACAATTTCATAACCATTTTCATATTAAGTTTTCCCACGTCGTTAAATGGAATAAATTCGTCGAGCAATACCGGGAAATTTTTAATATTAATACTTCTACTCTAAGAGCAGAAATGACCGTTTTAAAGAACTGTATTTTTCGGTTAAATCAAACTGTTGGTCATGATTCTATCAAACAACATATAGCAGAAAACACCTATCCAAACCTCTACCAACTTTTTAAAGTTGCGAGTATTCTTCCAATTTCAAGTGCAACTTGCGAGAGGTCTTTCTCTGCCATGAGGAGAGTTTTTAATTGGCTTAGAACAACTATGACTCAAGAGAGACACTCAGGTTTGTCATTGTTATTCATAGAAAAAGATGTTGAGGTCGACTTAGACAGTGTGGTAGACGCTTTCAGTCAGTCAGTAGAAAACTTTCTTTGTAGAATTGCTGAATCACATACTTCCTGTGTATACATATAAATAAGTTGATAAATGTATTATTTAATTTGTTATATTAAAATATTAGAACATTTAATGCGCGTATTTTTTTTTATTCATTGCACACTTTGCACGACTCTTTAAAACCTATGTTTGCTTTTTGTTCAAGATAGACCGGGGCCACGGCCCCCCCTGAAAAGCAAGGCTAGCTACGCCAATGGTTGTCTGCACTACTTAATGCTTGTTGTTATAAACCATTTTATTTCGACTTGCGTTTAAAAAAAATTGTATATACTTAATCAGGGAGGAGTAATGTAACAAAACGGGATTTGAGCATAAATGGTATTTTTGCCATTTATAAGTTTTTAAAGATTTTTAATTAAATATTGTTTTGACATCAAAAAGCATTAATTATATGCAAGACTAGGTTAATATTAAGTAAGATTTATGGCAACTCGGCGACTTGTTTTTGGGCATATTTTCAGGTTCGCTGTATTTGAATAAAAGTTGTATTCGGCTAATATGTCCTTTGAGCCACTAACATCAAAATAATTCATATTTTGTAACTGGAAACAAATTAGCTAAACTATTTTCGACTTTTAAGAAACACACTGTATGATTCTAACTTTATCGATTTTCTCAGTCCACACATCTTTGAATTGCGGTGGTATTTTGTCTCTTTGTCTTTCTCGCCAATGCAAGAGAGCTTAAGTTTCAGACCACGGCAACCAAGAATGTCTGTGGGAGTAAACCGTTAAAGAAAGCTTAGATTTAGACCAATCAGCTAGCGGCAAGCTGAGACTGTCTAGAGAGCAGGGTACTAAAACTTTCGAAAGTCTGGAGGGAGTTCACTTTTTAGTTACGCTTCGCTTGTATCGTTACGCTTCCGTTCACACTTCTTAAGGGGGGTTTTATTTTAACTGGGGAAATTTGTCAATTATTTTAACATTGTATAAGCTATTATCTTTATTATTCATAATTATTTTAGTCTTTTCTTTTGGAGTTTATTAATTTTAAAACTTAATTATTACTGTTTCCAGTGTTTTGAAATAATGTTTTTATCTGTTTTATGTTTTTTTTAACATCAAAATACAAACCATTAGTTGCCCTAAAATCGGCATTTTTCTTCAACAATATATCCCAAACCTAAACAGTAATATTAAGTAAATTAAACAGTTGATAGTTTCACTCATTCAATCAACGTTTAAGATGTTGATAAATATATATATATATATATATATATATATATATATATATTTACAACAAATATATAAAAGGTTTATAAAACCTAAAAGTTTAAGAAGTGTAAATATTTGAATACAAATGTTTAATAGTAGTAAAAAGTCGATATTCAACTAATAAATATAAGAAGTGAAAGTGTCAAGCTACAAAAAGAAAATTGAAAAGGTATGTATGATTATCCTACATTACTTATACATTTGAGAAAAACGTTTATAGCATACTTTTCCTCCAAGAACCATCAAATTCCCTTTCCAGATCGTGTAAATTTAATAACATATAGTAACATTTAATCTTTTTATAATTTATATAAGTTGTAGCCTAAGTTGGTAGCTTACAACATTTAAGCCTTGGCCACTTGAGGTGACAGTACCACTGTCACATACTAGGCACCTGTTACACTGTGCTAACCAAAGCAGGGTAGGCAAAAAGGCTCTTTGTTCTGTCTTTCTCATTCTTAGAGAATCGAAAAGGCGCAGCCTTTTAAGATCCCATTAGCGATAATAGAAACTAAATCATATATGCAGCCTTTACGAGAATCATATGGAGCGCCTATTAGGAAAATATTAGATGAGAAATGCGCTGTAATGCAGTATATGTCTTCGCAATCTGTAAAATAAAAATTATTTAAAAAATGCTTCTTATGCATATTTATGTTGGATTTATGTCTTGGGTAGGGTAACTAAAATGTCACAAAATGAAAAAAAAAACACATTTTTGGATTTCTATAAGGGTAGGCAACGTCTTTCTGCCTGCATTATACGCACGCTACTGGGAGCTTACGAAGTAATTCATATTTTTACTATTTGAATTTGCAAGAGAGAGAGAGAGAGAGAGAGAGAGAGAGATAGGTGCGAAAATATTCTGATTAAGTGCTTTTTACAGCAGGGTAACTGGTCATATATGTTTTTTTCATAGTAGGTAAAACATATTTTGTTGAAATCATTAAGTAAGTCTTTTACCAGGGTTTTTAAAAAGTTTAAGAAAACTTATAAAGGTATCTTAAAAATGTATTTTATCGTTTTCGAGATATAAGGGTTTGAAACATTCGGGCAATTTAGTTTTAAGTAGGATTTTAAGTTGTCTCTTATATCTTAGTCGTATTGTATGTTTTTTTTCAAAAAAACCTGTAAAAAATATCAATAAAATGAATCCAAAAGAAGTTAAAAATTTTTCAATATATATGTACCGGGTGGACCAAAAAAAACCGGACAATTTTTTTTATTAAAACTTTTGAACCATACAATCGATGTTAATGGGACAAACTGCAGTTTGCAGAGAATTAATCAGAGTTTTAACTAAATTAATTTTTTTGTCCGCCATCTCAAAATCCAAGATGGCGGACAAAATTAAAATGTACCCTTCAAAGATGCTCGTTTATTCTTGTGTTGCGAACATGTTTTAATTATGTTTTTAAATCAGTAAAAAAACTACATTCTTGCCACGCACAACAAGGTAAAAATCAGCCAAATCGGTTCGGTGGTTTTAAACAAAAATATTTTTGTTCCAACCATTGTTTTGCATATTATACGATTGCCTTGCCAATAATGTCTGCATTTATTTTCTTATAAATTCATTACTACTTAACCGATTTCCCGAAACATCCTGGCTAGAATTGATTTCTCTTTAAAGATCATGATTAATGTTTATTGCCATCTTAAAATTTAAGATGGTGGACAGAAGCATACTTGATTCTTCAAAATCGCGTGTTTATTCATATTTTCCGAAAATGTTTTAGTTTTTTTTAATGTATAGAAAAGCACTTCAACAGGAACAAATTAGTAAAATCGGTGTGATGGTTCTCAAAAAATCTATTTTCGTTTCAACCATTGTATTAAAGATTATACGATTGTATTGCCAATTCTGTTTGCATTAATTTCTTTATAAAATCGTTATTACTAAACCGATTTTAGTGAAATAAAAAAAATCATAATGGATTGCTTTTTAAGGAGTGGAATCAACATTCTCCGCTATCTTAGATTTTAAGATGTCGGACAGAATCATACTTGATGCAATGCAATCGTATAATTTGTAAAACAATGGTTAAAACAAAATCAGATTTTGTAAGAATCACTTCACCGATGTTAGAGTATGTATCTTGTTAAGCTTGGAAAAAGTATTGCTTTTCTTTAAATTAAAAAAAAACTAAAACATTTTCGGAAAATAAGAATAAAGTTACCTTCTTTGAAGGGTCAAGTATGATTCTGTCCGACATCTTAAGTTTTAATATGGCGATTATAATCTTTAAAGAGCAATTCATTCTCACCATTTTTTTATTTCACTAAGATCGGTTCAGTAATAATGAGTTGGAAATGAATGCAGACAGGATTGGCAATGCAATCGTATAATCTGTAAAACAGTGGCTGAAACAAAAACAGATTTGTTGAGAACTACTATACCGATTTTACTAATTTGTACCTCGTTATGCGCGGGAAAAGTAGTGCTTTCCTATGATTAAAACAAAAGCTAAAATTTTTACAGAAAATAAGAATAAACACGCCATTTTGAAGAATCAAGTATGATTCTGTCCACCATCTTAAATTTTAAGATGGCGATAAATTTTGATCATGATCTTCAAAAAGCAATCAATTCTCACTAGGATGGTTTTATTTCATTAAAATCAGTTTAGTAGTAATGAATTTATAAGGAAATAAATGCAGACATGATTGGCAAGTCAATCGTATAATACTCAAAACAATGGTTGAGACATAAATATGTTTTTTAGAACCACAGAACCGATTTTGCTGATTTGTACCTTGTTGTCCGTGGCAAAAATGCATCTTTTTTACTGATTTAAAAAAATAATTAAAACATGTTTGCAAGTTAGTTAAAAGATTAAATAAGAGAAAAAAGCATGAGTATTCGCCTTTAGTCGGCAGAAAACACGTACTGAGGCTAAATGACGCGTGACGCATAAGGCTTTAAATGTTATCGCTGGTGGTGACTGTCGGCGAAACGGCGTTGCAGCATAATTGACGCGTCAGTTTTACTGGCGTTTTGCAAAGAATCGGGCCCAACCTGACAAAATTTGACGCCTCAAATTTTTGCTGTAAATCATTGCAGCATTGTAAATTTCAGTTTTAGCTCACACATATACTATACTATAGTAGTGTGAGCTATGGTGATCCTAATTTTTTTGAGAAAAAAAAAGTTGCTCCGATTTCAAAAATTTTTATATATCTTTGCGGTTCAGATGATTTTGAAACTTTTTTGTTGCGCCGTCTGTCTGTATGTCTGTCTGTATGTCTGTCTGTCTGTCTGTCTGTATGTCTGTCTGTAACGACCAACGCGCATAACTCAAAAACCGCTTGGTCGATTTTAATGTAATTTGGTACCTAGGCTGGGTTTTGGGCCGAGATGGTCCCATTTAAAAATGAACAAAATCCACCGAGCACAAACCAAATAAAAGGGTGGGGGTAGATTTCAAAAATTAGAGTTTATGGGAAAATATGGCGTGTGTGACATCAAACGAAAGGTAATTGAGTCTGGAGTTCAACAAAATACATTTTAATTTATTTTTAAAAAAAGGGTGGGGGTATATTTCAAAAATTAGAGTTTAAGTGAAAATATGGCGTGTGTGATATCAAACGAAAGGCAATTGAGTCCGGAGTTTAACAAAATACATTTTAGTTTTTGTTTTTTTAAGGGTGGGGGTAGATTTCAAAAATTTGAGTTTAAGTGAAAACATGGCTTGTGTGGTATCAAACAAAAGGTAATTTAGTCTGGAAATGAATAGAATATATTTTAGTTTTTAGTTATATTAGCTCACACGTACACTATAACTATAGTACCTAGTGTGAGCTTAGGGGCCCATATATTGGCAGAGTATTTTGTACAGCGTCAAAAACCGAAAAATGAGGAAAAATATACTAAAAAAGTCTGCCAAACCCAGGTTATGAAGGTTAGGTTCAGGTCTGCTACAGGGTGACCTTAAAATCTATTATAGATTTGTTTAGAAATTCTAGTTCTCTACTTAACAATAAAAGTTGAAAATAGCCTAAAAAGCATACTATGTATTAACGGATTATTTCAAATTTACGTTCAGGGGGTGAGTTGTACAATTAACATTTTTAAAAACAACTTTGTCAGGAGTTTTACTTAGCAAACAAGAGTTAGAAATACCTTAAAAAATCATACCATTACCTTATTGTATTACCTTTAGGGCCAGCAAGTGAGCTACAGAGTGATATCGAAATTACTAGTGTATTTTTCTAAAAATCACATTTTTAGAAAACAACGTTGTCAAGAGCTTTCGTTATCAAAAAATGGTTAGGAACAGGTTAAAAAAACATAACATTAACTGACTGTATTACCTTTAGGTCCTTGGAGTAAGGTACAGGGTGATATCAAAATTAGTAAAACACTTTTGTAAAAATCACAATTTTAAAAATCAACTTTGTCAGGAGTGTTGGTAAGCAAAAAATCAGCAATTTCAATATTTACCTTCGGTAACTTTTTCGTTATTGTTAATTAAATGTTCTTTACATAAAGGTTCTTTTTAATATATCATGATAAAAAAATCCTGTTTTATTATTTTTCCGTGCAAAAATAAAAGTTAAAAAAATGTGCGGAATATTAGTGCTGAAAAATTTCTTTTCCGCACGATTTTTGTTTTATTAAAAATGAAGATATTTAGGTCTATGACTGTGATTTATGTAACTATTCTATCTTACGTATCGTTTTCTAGCATTATTATAAAATCTTTGCGAATTAAAACATGTTTTTTGATAAAGAAGATGGACAAAAACACTCGTAGGAAAAAACATTATACCTAACTCTTGCGGAAACTATCTTTTCCATCCTTGACGGCTTGCCCGAACTCCGCTCCGCGTCGTTTGTGCAACTGCCGTCGCGTGCGGAAAAGTTAATCTTTCCGCACTTGTTAGCTAAATAACTATTGTACAAACAATTAAAAGCCTAAGCGATACAAAAAAATATTTATGTAAAAGATATTTAAAATTTTAAGATACAGGACTCTAGGTGGGATGAAACTACTGCTTTTGATGATATGGAGTTTTCAGTAAAAATAGCACAAGAAGTAAAGAAATATATCCCTTTATCAGACAACCATTTCAATAGCTATATAGCGGTACATGTATTAACAGATTTTTTGAAAGAAATGCAAAATATTGAGTTGCTACACTTTGGAAGAAGTCTATATACAAGTAATTAAATAAAACTAAGAACGACGTACGGGACAAAAATATTTGTGTGCAGGTTGTTGTTTGTCAATGTAAATAAATGTAATATTTATTATGTGTATTTGTACATTTTTAAATTGAGCAAGCTTATAATTATAAGGATTTGATTTGGCTCGGTTTGGTTATATTAAATAGATAACTTGGGTGTCAAAATGTTGCCTAAAAAACATGTAAATTTGTGAAATAACAACGAAGACAGGCAGTTTTTTCCTGTAAATAAATATGCAGATTTTTATATTTATTGTTTATGTTTGTAAATGTTTATATTAGGCAAGCCTAGTGAAGGCTTTCATTTTGTTACATTAAATATATATTTTAGGGCCAAGATTCTAAAATATCTTGTAAATTTGTTAATTAACAAATCAAACAAATATAAAATATTTGTAAAAAATTTTTGATTTACTTTTTGTATTTGTTAATTTTTATATTGACCAACTGGTTCGGTTTGATTCTATGAATTGTATATTTTGGATGAAAATTTTTTGTCAAATAAGCATGTAAATTTGTGAATTAACAACGAAGGCAGGCAGATTTTTCTGTAAATAATTACTGTACGTTTTTATATTGACCAACCTTATTTATATGGGTTCGGTTCGGTTTGGTTATACTTGATATGTATTATAAAGCCATGATATTTTCAAACTAACTTGTGAATTTGTAAAAGAACAACGAACTAAGTTGTAATAAATGTAGGGATTTTTGGATGTTTTATGTGTATTTGTAAACTTTTATTTTGACCAAGGTGAGTTAGGGGCTTAGGTTGATTTGGTTATATTAACTAATAAGTTTTAATGTCAAAATTTTATTATATTAACTTGTAAATTTGTCAAATAAATAGTAAAAGTTTTTCACGTAAATATATGTGAATATTTTTGGATTTATTTATTCATTTTACCCTGTAGCTCACCTCCCTTGTTTTTCAAAAACGTGATTTTTAAAAATCTTTACTGTTATTTAGATATCGCCCTGCAGCTTACCTACTGGAAGTAAATGTAATAAATTCAGTAAGTGGTATGATTGCTTAACGTGTTCCTAACTATTTTTTGCTAACAAACGCTCCTGACAACGTTGTTTTTTAAAAACGTGATTTTTACGAAATTTATTACTAATTTCGATATCACCCTGTACGTCACTTCCTGGATCTAAAGTTGATACAGTCAGTTAATGGTATGATTGTTTAACGTATTCCTAACTATACTTTGCTAATAAAAACTCCGGACAACCTTGTTTTTTAAAAATGTGATTTTTAGAAAATTACACGTATAATTTCTATATCACCATGTAGCTCAATTCCTGGACCTAAATGTGATAAAATCTGATAATGGTATGATTGTGTAATGTCTTCCAAACTATTTTTTGCTGACGAAAGCTCCTGACAATATTGTTTTGTGAAAATGTGTTTTTTAGAAAATTTCGCTACTAATTTCGATATCACCCTGTAGGTCTCTCACTTCTTGGATCTAAAAATAATACAATAAGGTAATGGTATGATTTTTTAAGGTATTTCTAACTCTTGTTTGCTAAGTAAAACTCCTGACAAAGTTGTTTTTAAAAATGTTTTAAGTTCATGATATGATTTTTTAATGTATTTTTAATTCTTATTTGCTAACTAAAACTCCTGACAAAGTTGTTTTTTAAAAATGTGATTTTTATTAAGATTTACTACTATTTTCGATATCACCCTGCAAGTTACCTCCTAAACCAAAATTTGATCTAATCCGTAAATAGTAGTTTTTTGGGGCTATTTTCAACTTTTTATTGCCAAGTAGAAAACTAGAATTTTTTTACAAATCTATAATATTAGGCACACAAGAAATTTTACATAATTATACAAACATTATTTTTAATTATACGAATTTATAAAAAGTTTGAAATTTATGTTTTAAAGGTTTGTTTCTTGGGTCAGCAATAAAACCAAAAAATATTTTGAAATCTATTTTCAGGTCGGCCAAATCTATTTTCAGGTCCCAGAAGTACACTGAAAAAAAACGATTTTATTATTAACAAATATTTGGTAAACCTGATTTTTGTTGTGCTCATTAAAAAATATTAAAAGCAAATATCATTAATTATTGGTAACAAACCTTTTTTAAAGTGTTTAGTTATAAATAATATATCATTTGTTTCTTTAATAATTTGATGTTTTTGTAAATATTAATTGCCTTATATTAACCAAAACCAAAACACTTTTTTAAGGTAACAGAACGTCTTTGTTATTAATACTTAAAATTTCCTAAATATAAATAAACTCTTAATATTGGCAAATATTTCTTTGTGTTTATTACAACAAACATTATTTTGTATAATGTTATTTCGTGATTTTGTTATTATAACGGTCTGAATTGGTTTCTATTAATTACTTCGTAAAGTTCAAACAAATTTGGTTATTATTAACAAACGATATTATCGAGCAATATAACTTTGTACCGTCTCGGCCACAGAACACCAGTCTCGGCTCCAGCCTTGTCGCGCGAGATCGTGATGTTTCGGTTGACATTTTGTAGGGGAGAGCGGGGCTAGCTGAGCCACTTTTTACATAAATGTAAATAAAAGCATTGCTATATTACTTACAGTTTTACAATTATAATATGTTTAAGGCAAATATTGGTTTTTAAAACTATGCATTCAAACTTAAAAAACACTTTTTTCTAGCACCCTTGCAAGCGGCCGAACTAACCCCACCCACGGAGAAAGTTGGGCCATACGATGGGGCAAGTTGGGCATGGTTAAATAATTAGGAACTGTATATATATATGCAACATAAAATAACAGGAAATTCTTAGATTATTATTATTGATAATAATAAAATACTAAACTTTAAATTTCTTAAAAAACAAACAATATAAAAATAAAATTTCGGACTTCCATTGTCTTTATTTATTTTAAAACATAACGTTTCGGTTAGTAAGTATCTCTAACCGTTATCAAGTGTAAACTAAACAATCTAGTCTTTAGGCTACTACTTATACTACTTGGTGTGCAGTCAGGTGTGACGGCCCGCCCCCTTTTTTAATCCTAAGACGCCTGTTTTCCTTAAGGAGTGGTTTCCATATGTTTGGTATGTCCGTGCTTGGTTGACTGAAAACTTCTTTATTCTGCATTATAAACGCAGCTTCAATAAACTTTCGTTTTCGCCAATGCGACTCCTTATGTAAAACTTTAGCTTCTGACCACTGAATCCTGTGATCATTTGACCATGCATGATCTGCTAAACCGGATTTTTCAATATCCCCTAATTGGGTACTTTTTAGATGTTCATTTACTCTAACCTAAGGAGGGCGTTTCGTTTCACCTACATATGATTTACCACACTCACACGGGATTTGGTAAATACATTCCTTATTATTTGAGGAATTGTCTGGTTTTGTTTTAGTTACAAAACTTCTTATCGTATTTCCCGAAGAAAATACTGTTTTTATATTATAGTGTTTAGCTATTCGTCTTATATTTTCTGAAATCCCTTGAACATATGAAATGTTAATAACACCTAACGGATTATTATTTTGAGAATTTGGTACATTTAGTTTGTTTTTAATTTTAAATATCGTTGAGTTTATTAATTTCTCGGAATAACCATTCTGTTGTAAGTCCTTTTTAATGTTTTTAATTTCTGTGGTTAATTCTTCATTATTACTACAAATATTTATGGCTCTTAAATACAAACTTCTTATAACTCCTTGTTTTGAAGCAACAGAATGACAGAGACTTAAAATTTAGGTACTGTCCCGTGTGTGTAGGTTTCCTATATACAGTGGTTTGAATGTTTCTCTCTGATCGTTTGACCAGAACATCCAAAAAAGGTAAGGCCGAATCTTTTTCAATTTCCATGGTGCACTTGATTGTTGGTCGAATACCGTTTAAATGGTGTAGAAAATTCTGTAGTTCGTCTTCATTGTCCGGACATATAATAAATGTGTCATCCATGTATCGTAGCCATAGTTTTGGTTTTACTCTTGCTGTGTTGATCGCATGGTCTTTTTTTCGGGAAAATACGATAAGAAGTTTTGTAACTAAAACAAAACCAGACAATCCCTCAAATAATAAGGAATGTATTTACCAAATCCCGTGTGAGTGTGGTAAATCATATGTAGGTGAAACGAAACGCCCTCTTCAGGTTAGAGTAAATGAACATCTAAAAAGTACCCAATTAGGGGATATTGAAAAATCCGGTTTGGCAGATCATGCATGGTCAAATGATCACAGGATTCAGTGGTCAGAAGCTAAAGTTTTACATAAGGAGTTGCATTGGCTAAAACGAAAGTTTATTGAAGCTGCGTTTATAATGCAGAATAAAGAAGTTTTCAGTCAACCAAGCACGGACATACCAAACATATGGAAACCACTCCTTAAGGAAAACAGGCGTCTTAGGATTAAAAAAGGGGGCGGACCGTCACACCTGACTGCGCACCAAGTAGTATAAGTAGTAGCCTAAAGACTAAATTGTTTAGTTTACACTTGATAACGGTTAGAGATACTTACTAACCGAAACGTCGTGTTTTAAAATAAATAAAGACAATGGAAGTCCGAAATTTTATTTCTACACAATCATTTTTTACGAGTTTTAAACAAAGAGTTGAAGAACGGTACGGACCCGGAATCAACAATCTATTCAGAGGCTACGAGAAGACCAAAATTAAAGTGATAAATGAAGAAGAACACATTTCATTCTTGTGCGAGGCGCGCGACAGTGGTGTCATTCCGGTTGGTTTCCGCCTAAAAGCCAGCTTTCCGGGAGTGAGAACGAAGAAGATCTTAGAGAGGACCAGCCAAGCACTAATCCGATCCCAAATCAGTTACCATCGATGGAGAAAAGCCAACTTCAACACCGAAATGGAGGAGCATTTTGACGAAATTAGACGACACACATGGGAGGAAGACTACGAACCAATACTGAGTAAAATTGACAGTACGTGCAACAGAGAACGACAGAAGATAAGATCAACTCACCGAGAAAAACTTAAGAAACTACAGACACGTTCTCAAGATAGAACAGACGCAACGACACCAAGCACTATAGTGAACATCTCCAAACGGACTCTGAGCATCAACGAAGAATTGGTACTCAGTAAGGGACTTAAGTTCGCCATTGCACCGGCACAGACACCGACACTGGAAATTATTGCGGCAATAGAAACCGTTAGTCTACCTCAACCCGAAGCTAATGAGTTTCGCCATAAAGTAAGAACAACGCTGGAAAGAAAGAAACAACAAAAGACAAACATCACCAGTCAAGAACAACGGGCAATCAAGAACCTGCAGGCTGACAAATCAATCAAGATTCTACCGGCCGACAAAGGAAACGCGACGGTGATCATAGATGTCGAGACTCTTCGACAAAAAGATCTAAGAAGTTCTGGAGAAAGGAGACTACAAGCAACTACCCAAAGATCCAATTACCACCATAGAAGGACGCATCTACAGGACTTTGAAGAAGTATGCTGAAAATATCCCGGACGCTGTTAGATCCCGCCTGACTCCACACTAGAGGCCCTCGATATATTTGACAATTGTTTTACACCAGAGGTCGGCAACTCATATTGCCCTCTCTTTCTTGCAAAATCCAGTTTTACATGTAAAACCGATTTTGTAAAATAGCTAGCTATACCTATCTTTGTCTGTGTTATTTCCCTGGATTTTTTTCGACGTTTTTAATATTTTAGGTTAGACGAGACTTCAAATTCCAATAACAAAAACAAAACACTCAAAACCCACTATACCGGGGGTAAAGGTGTTCTTGTCTAAAACAAATACCGGGGGTAAAGGTGTACTTAGAGAAACGAAATACAGGGGACTGTTTTTTTTTCAATAAAATAGTGCTAGTTTTTGGGATGCTGCGACGCATAAAGTATTGAATTTTTTAGCTACTTATACATATACATACCTAACAATTTTTAAACAGGATATCATTTTGGCTCTCTTTTTTTTTGTATATTTGATTAAATTAAATGTTGTGAGCCCTGTTTCCACGTTATTTTCGGCTCACACAAAAGTGTGAAAGAATAATGTTTGCATAGTTTATTGGTGCCACCATGAAGTGACGAATAAATAGAGAAACCTACTATTAAAAAAAGTCTTACTCCATTGGTTTAAAACGGTGAGGGATTGCCGAGTTAGGTTTAGGTAAATTCAGTTTACGGTTTGGTTTTATTATAATTTTATTATTTTAACGAACAGAGCAACGAGCCGAACGGCAAGCCAAACGCCAGTTTGGACGGAGTCAATTCCACGAACCGTTCGCCGAATTGTTTGCAAACGCGTTTGTCCCGGCCAAACTAGTCCGTTCGGCTCGTTGATGTGTTTGTTTTTTGTCGAAATGTTGAGGTCTGTAGGAAGCTTAACCTCCCCAATCGCTAATCGTTTTAAACAAAGGGAAGCAGGATTATGGTATCTAACCTTCGAAACGGACATAAAACAGATGTTTTTACAAAAATGCAGTAAAATAAATAGAAATTATATCACAATATTAGCGCGGCCACCGGTCATAAAATCATAAGAATTCATAAAAATTTGTCTTTGGGGAAGTAAGTACATATTGTGTAAAAACATATTTTTTTAATTTCCGTTCCGAGGGTCAGATGTACCATGAGGTAAACATTATATGGTAGTTGTTTAAAGAAAATATTTTAAAAATTTTCGTGTCCAATTGTGTAAAGAAATTGTTTCGGTTTCGCAAGAAACCTTTTTTTTTCTTTTAATCTAATTTTTATTATTTTTTCAGAACATTTTATTTTTATTTTTAAAACTCATATTTTGGGTTACAATTGGGTATAATTGGGTTGTAGTTTTACTCAATAGGTTAAGTTAAATTTAAAACTTACAAACTAGCTATAAACTATCAATTTGGCATAGTTTAATATTTAAATTCCAAACGCATTTAATAATATATTTCTAATTTTAATTCAATCCTCATATTACTACCGCCCTCTGCATATTTTAATTTATATCGCGTTTTTATTCTTTTTAATAAAATTAGAATTCTAAATTCTTTTTATTAGAAGTGATGCGATTTTCCTATAGAGGGCGAAGAAACACGCCGCAAAAACAAGACAGAACCTAAATGAGTCGACATTCAGACACGCTCTCGATCGGAATATTTTGAACGATCAACGCTTTTATAAAAAATGGTGAACTCTAAAAACCATTAAATTCCTCTAAAACTCCAAACATTTAAACTCGGGAGTGCTGGACCGCTATAGAAGACTTCTGGCGAATCTGGTGCACCAGTTGGAAGAGATCAAGACATCACCGGTAAGTCCCTCTCCTATAAGATCGCATCATTAATATTTTTCTATTATTTCGCTCTTAAATAGTCAACATATACCAATATTATTTTTATGTCTCAATTAAATTTCACTTCAGAAAGGTACGATTTCGCGTGCGTTCCTATACCCTTCAAATGAAAGCGAAGGACTTGTCTAAATACAGTCCACTAGGTAAACAACAATTTTTTGAGCTATCGGAGTGAGACATATTTTTGATCACTTCGATCGCCGGATTTTGATTTTTATTAATTTGAAATTAAAAAATCATCCTTTCTAAAGTGAAACGCAGGTAATATTGGTAATAACATGAGGACTGTTTTTTACAAGAATTTTTAAATTTTAAAATATAAAAATATAAATTTATTTACTGCTCGTGTAGTAGGTAACGCCATATCAGTTTTTTTATAAAATCCTTGGTCTCGACAATTTAACAAAAAAGGTTTATTCGGTTGTTTTGGATCACTGATCTGAGGTCACCTCGCTATACACATAAACGCATATATTTTCAGGAATTCTTTCAGTGGTATACTGAAAAAATGACTACGTTTATATCGCTTCTATAAATATTTTTAAAAAATTATAAAAATAATTTTAAATTATTTTCGCTTTTAAAATAGCTTTGATTTACAGTTTAATTTTAATAAACGCTTTTTATAAACGCTTTTTATAAACGCTTTTGATATTCGCTTTTAATATACGCTTTTATTATAATACAAAATGGCAGCTGAGAAAATCAAGAAAATTAAAGTTTTTCGAGATATGGAGGAATCCAATGTTAATGAAATTTTAGCAGTAGCCCTAGAAGCTAAAACTGACGCCACAAAACGCAATACTTTTAAAATTCGCTTTGAAGAACTTGAAGATATTCGCGCGGAGTTTTCAAAAAAGCATTCTACTTTGCTAAATGAAATTTTTGCTGATAAAAATGAAGTCGAATCAGCTAGGAAAAAACTTCACGATTTTCAGAAAAGTGTCACGCAAATTCAAGAAATTTTTAATGATCTTTTTCAAACTTCTGCACCGGCTTCTAGTGGCAATCGCCGTCTTACCATGAATCCACATTCTCCGGGTGGTTCGCAACAAAATGACAATATGTCTTATCATTTACCGAGGATCGATTTAATTAAATTTAATGGAGAATTGAATCAATTTCCAGCTTTTTATGATTTGTTTAAAAGCTTGATTCACGACAATCCAAATATTCCAAATATGCAAAAATACTCTTTGCTTGTTACAAATTTGGAAGGTCCTCCAAAAGAATTGGTCACTCAATTACCCCTCTCAGACGCGAATTATCCTATTGCTTTTGAACAATTAGTAAAACGCTATAAAAATGATCGCCTCTTAGCCCAAACATATTGGAATGCCATTGAAAACGTTCCAAAAGTTAATTCTGAAGACCCTTTAGCTCTCAGAAATCTACTTGATATTTTTACAAAAAATCTCGAGGCTCTTAAAACAGTTGGTTTAGAACCTGATTTTTGGGATTTTATTTTAGCGCAAAAACTGCTTAAATCGGTTGACCATAATATTCAAACCCGCTTTGAAGTTTTTCACGGAAAAACTACGGAAATTCCTTCCTATAGGAGTATCTACAATTTCTTTGATCAACATTGCAACGCTCTTTTTACTGTAAACGCTAGTTCCTCATTTAATATGGAAGTTTCTCTTAGAAATAAACCCGCAAAATCGCAAAATAATAATTTTAAAACGCAATCCACGCATCAATATAACACGCGACAATCTCCACGTGCCTTTTTTGGTACAAATAATTCGCCGCAAAATCAAACCCCTCAAAAATTAAAATGCCCTATTTGCTCAAGCGATCACGCTTTAAGTTTATGTCCAAATTACGTTTCTAAGTCTCCTCAAGAAAGATTTAATTTTCTGAAGGATAAAAAATGGTGCATAAATTGTACTTCTAATATGCATCGCACTTTCCAATGCAAAAGCACACATTCATGTCGATTTTGCCGGAAACGACACCACAGTTCTTGTCACTTTAATACTCTCGATATAAACGCACCCACTGGCACTGAAACAATTTCAGGCGTCGCGACGTCCAGCAGCGAAGCGCGCATACAGCAACAACCAACGGTCGAAAATTTCCAAAATAACGGTGGTGCATGCTATTCGTCTTATATGAATAATTCCGCTGTACTTTTATCAACCGCGATTTTTGAAATCAAAGATGTTAGGGGAAATTTTCAGACTGTTAGGGGAGTTTTGGATACTGGGTCGCAGCTCTCATTTTTATCCTTGAAATGTGCAAATAAATTAGGGTTACCCCGCGTATACGTGACTACTGAAGTCCAGGGGATTGGTGACACACATTTACAGTCAAAATTGGGTTCTGTAAATTTAATTATCAGGCCTTGTAATGACACGCAAACTTTATCGGTTAATACTATAATTTTGCCGCAAATATGCTCTTCAGTTCCTAGCAGTGAGATTAAAATAAATGACTGGAAAATAGTTAAAAATTTGAATCTTGCGGACCCGAACTTTTATAGACCGGGAGCTATTGACATTTTAATCGGAGCTGATTTGTTTCCTTATATAATACAAGATGGACGAATTTTTGGAAATAATCAGGAACCGATTGCGCTAAATACCATTTTTGGATATATTTTAATGGGAAAAGTTAATTCTCTCGCTACGCAGCAAATTTCACAATCATTTTTTTGTCAAATTTCAAATAAAATGCTAAATAATTCGCTTATAAAATTTTGGGAAATAGAAAATATCCCTGAAACGAAACGTATTCTTTCACCTCAAGATGATATGTGTGAAAAAATATTTCAAAATACGGTATCTCGTAATGATGAAGGCCGCTATACTGTAACTCTTCCTTTTCGCGATAATATTGAACCGATTTTTCCAAATAGTCGTGATCTTGCGCTAAAGAGGTTTCTCTCGCTAGAAAGAAGGTTAATAAAAATGCCGGAAACTTATAAAAAATATTCCGATTTTATGGAAGACTATTTAACACTTGATCACATGGAATTAATCGAAAACCGGGAAGTTACAGAAAAAAGTTATTACATTCCTCATCATCATATTGAACGCCCTGAAAGCTTATCAACTAAGCTTCGAGTCGTTTTTAATGCGAGTACAGTTATGCAATCAAATAACCAAAACCTCTCCTTAAATGATACTCTTTACGCTGGTCCTAAATTGCAAAAGGACATTTGCAGCATTTTACTTAATTTTCGATTACACGAAGTAGCTCTTTGTTGCGACATTTCTAAAATGTTTCGTGGAATCTTAATTGCACCTCAGCACCAGGATTATCAAAGAATCCTGTGGCGTTCTAATAACTCTGAACCTATTCGCGATTATCGTTTAAAAACTGTGACATACGGTACTACCCCCGCTCCTTATTTAGCTCTTAGAGTTTTACAGCAATTGGCTGAAGATGAAAAACAAAATTTTCCTCGCGCTTCTCAAGTCTTAATGTCTGACAATTTTGTCGATGACTTTGTAACGGGCGCTAGCTCCGTACAAGAAGCTATTTCGCTTCAAAAAGAGCTATCTTGTTTGCTTAACTCTGGAGGCTTTAAGCTTCATAAATGGGCTAGTAATAACAAAAAAGTTTTAGAAAACTTGTCTGAACCCGATATAAACCCAACCGCGCTTTCTTTAGATACGGACGAGACCACTAAAATTTTAGGTCTTAGATGGCAGCCTTGTTCTGATTATTTTTCTTACTCGGTAGAACCCTTGAGTCGCGAATGTACCAAACGCAATATACTTTCTGAAATTTTTAAAATATATGACCCTTTAGGTTGGCTCGCGCCAGTAACCATTTTAATAAAATGTCTAATTCAAGAATTTTGGAAACTTAAATTAGACTGGGATTCCGAAGCACCTGTTGAAATTATTCGACTTTGGGAACGTTATAAATCGGAACTACCCTTACTCAAAGATTTTCGCTTGCCTAGATTTATAAATAGTTTTTCTGGTAATGCACGCATTGAAATAATCGCATTTTCGGACGCTAGTAATAAAGCTTATGCCGGAATAGTATATTTACGCGTTATTTACAAAAATGAAATATCAGTTTACCTTTTATGCTCTAAAACTAGAGTTGCTCCTCTCAAATTTACAAGTATTGCAAGACTTGAATTAGCCGCTTGTAATCTTGTGGCTGATTTAGTTCACTTTGTTTTAACCACTTTTGAGTCCCGCTTGAAAATACATCAAGTTTTTGCTTTTAGTGACTCACAAGTAGCACTTTCTTGGATAAGAGCGCACCCTTCTAGGTGAAAAACGTTCGTTCAAAATCGTGTTACACAAATTCAAGATAAAGTACCACCCAAAAATTGGTCATACATCTCAACGTCACAAAACCCCGCAGATGTTGCTTCAAGAGGAGTTTATCCCAGTGAATTAATTAATCACAAATTATTTTTTAACGGCCCTGATTTTTTGAGAAAATCTTATGAATACTGGCCTAAAGACTGTGAACAAAATGACTCTCCTGAAACTCTTTTAGAGGAGAAATCATTGCCTAATTTAACTTTAATTGCAACGCAAAATACAGCTCCTAATTTTTTGGACACGCTTTTAAGGGAAAACTCTAATTTTTCTAAAATGTGTAGAGTTTTAGCCTATGTTTTACGCTTTTTAAATAATAAATTTTTCTTAAAACCGCCTAATTTAAAAATTAATGAAGATTTTCTGACATTTGTTGAAATAACAAACGCAATTCATTTACTCATAAAAAATGAACAGTCAATTTATTTCTCAGAAGAAATTCACGCTTTAAAAAACAACTTAAAACTAAATAAATCAATGCAAAAATTAAATTTATTTTTAGATCCTCACGATTTAATCAGAGTAGGGGGCAGATTGCATCACTCCTCTCTGCAATATGACAAGAAACATCAAATTTTATTACCACGCAAGAGTAAACTCACCCTCATGATTATCGAACATTTCCATATAAAATATCTTCATGCAGGAGTGAGGACGGTACATTTTTTGCTTAGTCAATTGTACTGGATCATTGCCGCAAAACGCGAAATTGCACATGTTTTATCAATATGTATAATATGTTTTAAATGCAATCCTAAGTCGGTTCAGCCTATGATGGGTTCATTACCGTTTCCCCGCGTATCTCAGTTGAGAGCATTTTTGCACACCGGTGTTGACTACGGAGGTCCAATAAATATAGTTATGAGTCGACATCGTGGAAATCGTACTACGAAGGCTTACATATGTCTGTTTGTTTGCCTAAGTACTAAGTGCATTCATATAGAAATAGCAAGCGATTTGACCGCTGATTGTTTTATTGCTGCGCTTCGCAGATTTGTTGCGCGCCGAAACTACGTATCCGATTTGTATAGTGATAATGCAACTAACTTTTTCTCAGCTAACCGCAAGCTTTTACAGCTTGATTCTACGCGTCCCATTAAATGGCATTTTATCCCGAGTAATAGTCCAAATTTTGGAGGACTTTGGGAGTCAGGAATCAAGTCAGTTAAAAAACACTTGATCCGCTTAATAGGACATCAAATATTAACTTTCGAAGAACTATACACTGTAACTTGTCAAATCGAAGCTATTTTAAACTCGCGTCCTCTCACTGAAATTTCTAGCGATACAAATGATATTTCCGCGCTGACCCCAGGTCACTTTTTATCTCTGGAACCGCTTAGTGCCGTTCCTGACGCAAACTTTATTGATATTAAAATAAATCGTCTCACGCGTTGGCAGCTCCTCCAACGAATCCACCAAGATTTTTGGAGACGCTGGCAACAAGAGTATCTCCATACTCTACAACAAAGGAGTAAGTGGTTGGAACCCACTTCAACTCCTGAAGTTGGACGCTTAGTTATAATTAAAAACGATTTATTACCGCCCCTTCAGTGGCAACTCGGCAGAGTGGTTGAAATTTTTCCCGGTAAGGATGGGATAAATCGAGTAGCCTCTGTCAAAACCAAGGATAGTTTGTTAAAGAGACCAATCTCTAAACTGTGTCCTTTACCTATTGGCCCCTTGGAAAATGCATAGCATTTTCGGCCGCCAGTATGTTTCGGTTTCGCAAGAAACCTTTTTTTTTCTTTTAATCTAATTTTTATTATTTTTTCAGAACATTTTATTTTTATTTTTAAAACTCATATTTTGGGTTACAATTGGGTATAATTGGGTTGTAGTTTTACTCAATGGGTTAAGTTAAATTTAAAACTTACAAACTAGCTATAAACTATCAATTTGGCATAGTTTAATATTTAAATTCCAAACGCATTTAATAATATATTTCTAATTTTAATTCAATCCTCATATTACTACCGCCCTCTGCATATTTTAATTTAAATCGCGTTTTTATTCTTTTTAATAAAATTAGAATTCTAAATTCTTTTTATTAGAAGTGATGCGATTTTCCTATAGAGGGCGAAGAAACACGCCGCAAAAACAAGACAGAACCTAAATGAGTCGACATTCAGACACGCTCTCGATCGGAATATTTTGAACGATCAACGCTTTTATAAAAAATGGTGAACTCTAAAAACCATTAAATTCCTCTAAAACTCCAAACATTTAAACTCGGGAGTGCTGGACCGCTATAGAAGACTTCTGGCGAATCTGGTGCACCAGTTGGAAGAGATCAAGACATCACCGGTAAGTCCCTCTCCTATAAGATCGCATCATTAATATTTTTCTATTATTTCGCTCTTAAATAGTCAACATATACCAATATTATTTTTATGTCTCAATTAAATTTCACTTCAGAAAGGTACGATTTCGCGTGCGTTCCTATACCCTTCAAATGAAAGCGAAGGACTTGTCTAAATACAGTCCACTAGGTAAACCACAATTTTTTGAGCTATCGGAGTGAGACAGAAATGTTTGGATTTACTTGCATTTTTGGCTCCGAAAATTTTTTGATTTTTAGTTCAGAAAAACAAAAAACTCTTTTATTTATTTTTTATTGAAATACTTTTTAAGCTAAATGTATTTAAGTAGGAAAGGATCGGGCACACCTTAAATGGAATTTTAAAAAATCCATGAATTTCATGAAATTTTGGTCTGTTATAGTTTTTTCCTAAATACACTGGCGGGTATGGGCCTCCTAAGTAGTACGAATAAATTGATTTTTTTGTAAAATTTAAACATTAATACCAAAAATTGATAAAAATAATTGAATTATATCTTTGATGGCCATACTTTTGATCAGGATGTCGAGATCTACAACATACCAAAATGTCAAATTTGTGGATTTTTTAAAATCCCATTTAAGGTGTGCTTACACAAATATAAAAAATCATACCAACAAGGTACCTTCATAATTAAAGTAGACTCTTGATTATGCGAGCTAATGTGGGCTATAATATATATAATATATAATTCGTATTTATCTATTTTGTTTTCTATATACTTATATTAGCCATCCATACCTTAGGTCGATATGGAAGCTATAGGGATCGGGATTGGGATCGCCACAACAAACTTTTTCTTTCATTCAAATGGTTCAAAAAAGTCCCATCTACCAAATTTTGTGATGGTGTCTGTCTGTCCATCTGTCTGGGACACGATAACTCAAAAACCAATAAACCGATTTTAACCAAACTTGGTACAAAAATATCTCGTTAACTATGGATAAGGCCATTAAATTCGTGAACCGCAGCACCTAGCAAAACAAGGTTTTCAAAGTATGAGTCGATATTTTTGAGATATTAAAAAAATTGTTAAAAATTATGAGCCACAGTGGCTAGTGAAACGCGTTTTTTAGATTTAGAAAGAAAATTGCATTTTTCTATATAATAAAGCTTCTCAACCCCCGGAACGACTAGCTATTATTGATGGCTGTGCGTGCTTGCTGGTGCTATTTTTTTTAATACTTTTTAATAATAAATACCAATATTTGATTTATTTTATAACCAAAAAAGAACGTCTAAAAATAATAGTACATTATAAGCCTAGGGACTAAAGTGATACTTTTAATCCCGAGGCGGAAAGTTTGTAGCCCGACTGAGGCATTTTAGTCACAAGGTTCATATACAATTTTATGGATTTTAGCATAGAAAAAATAAACAAAAAGGGATATAATAAAACGGTATTTTGAAATACTCCGTACTAATTGCATTCAACGATATTCTATAGATGTAAAATATTATAAAATGTGAACCTACAAAAATTACTTTGTTTTAAATCCCTAGGGAATAAAAGTAATTGAATTACCGACTAACAGAGGATTTTTACTTCTTAGGGATTAAAAGTAAGTTTTTGCTCCACAGAGATTAAAAGGATCACTTTAATCCCTAAAACAAGGGACTTAAGTGACCACTTTAGTCTCAAAAGTGTCGAAAATACAAAATTAAATAAGTTCAGTCAGTTTCTGCTGCTTTGGTAATTTTATGATTCTCCATAAAATTACCTGAACAATATGGCGTCGCTCGGTTAATATGGTTTCAACCGATGTATTACGCAACTCGGATAATCCAGCGATCGAATTATCGAGAGTCGGATAATCGAGAGTCTACTGTACATATGATTTATTTAAATTTATTAAGTTAATTGTTTAAATAAATGCAGCTTTGATACATACTGGCATTTTCCTTATAACTTATGATACTAAAATTATTATTATAAATGGCGAATATAACAATTATTTAGCTTAGGTATTTTTCCAGTTAAACATTTTTAGATAAAGTAGATATTTCGTTTTTAATCGGATAACGGTCAAAGTAAAATAATATAAAACTAGATATATTTACTACTATATAAAACTACCTACAATTAATAAAAATAAATTAATAAGTTCTCAAACATTTTTGGAAGCAGGCAACAAAACATGTTCCTTTAGTGCAGTGGACACGTAGCTTTGGTTTATAAATGATTCTACAAAAAGGGTGCTAACTAACCAATTACAGTCGAACCTCTCTAACTCGAACCTCTATAACTCGAACCTCTCTATTACTCGAACCTTTTAAGTGGTCCCTGCACTTTTTATATGTATTTTAACCTGTTTAATTCGAATTTCTATAACTCGAACTCCCCATAACTCAAACTGTCTTGGTTGTCCCTTTGAGTTCGAGTTATAGAGGTTCGACTGTATTTATTTAGGTACTTATCAGATGATATCTTTATGGAGAATTATTTACATATATAGCGAATTTTGAAAAAAGTTAGTGCGTCACTCGTGGTTCACTGACACTGTTTGGGTGCTGTCAAAAAATAGCCCCAGTTCAGTTTCAAAAGAATATGAAAGTGCGCTAGTGTAACACTGGGCTTGTACAGTTGCTCAAAGGAATACACAATATTGCACTAGTTTTCTCAAAAGAATACGAAAACTGCACTAGTGGTGCACCAGTGCTGCCTCCTTTTCCCAAAATAATTTGCTGTTAGAACTTTTTAGTCAATAAGAGATACACTAACTAGTTACCTAAAAAATTTTAAGAAAATAAAATTACTGGCTAAGCTGAGATGTTATTTTAAAAACCCACCCAAAAAATGATATTTAAGGGTCTACTTTTGGTAGAATCATCGTTATAAAAAATACTTATACTATATATACATACATTAATTTATTGTATTCTCCTTAAGCTAAATCGTAAACTGCGTCTATAGTCTATGCCTTTCTGGGGGAAAGCTTGTCATAAAATTCTGGAGAATTTTTAAGCAGAGGTCAGTAAAAAATATGCAGGAGTGGAGACCAAATGTTAAACATAACTTATCTATAACTGTACATTAATAAAAAAAAACATCAAAACTTTTTTATCTAGATTAGATAAAGAAATACCCCATAACAATTCCAGAGTTCCTTGAAGAAAGCTTATTACCTTCAAAATTACTAAACCGATTTTTGTCATACGTTAGGCTTTAATACACACACATACATACACATATTTATACGATTTTAGGGTTAAAAACTAGATCTTAAAAACAAACACACCCATATATATACACATAGTCATACGATTCTAGGGTTAAAAACTAGATCCTAAAAACAAAACAAATTAAATTAGTTTCCAAAAGCTACACTTATTTTTGCGCTTTTGCTGCTATTTGCAAACTCACTTTGAAGTGCTGTATCCCTCCTAATCATTTTTTAGCTTTCGCTAAATAAATCCTGATTCTATATCTACAAAATGAGTTAACAATTTTCGTTTTAAGATCATGGCAATGAGGAAAGCGAATTTCTTTAACTTCGTGATCTTTAAAAACTAAAAATTTAAGTAAACCCAAAAAGTTAAAATTTTTTGAAGGAATGTGTTTTGAATTATTTAAAAATATTTGTTCGATTCTGACAAAAAGTTTAAATACCAAAGGTGAAGGAAAATTCAGAGAATTTGTTTTATATTGTTTTAATGTAACTAGTTTTGAAAAGGGTTTCTGAACATTATTGCTCAAAATAAAGTCATGGTCAAGTCCTTTACATTTATTGCTTTTTTTAATATGTTTTAAAATATAACCCGCTGAATTGTACAGTAAATTTTGATGAATATTGTCCAATGAAGGAACATTCTTATTCAAATTTTGCGGTAAGGCCGCCAAAAGAGGTTCGATTTCTACTCCTTTTTTCGGCAAAAATTTCTTTATAACAGAATCTAAACTTAAAAAATTTGGATCGTTTTGATTGGCATAGCTTCCGTTGGCGGGAACCACGTTCAAGTATTGAAAAATGCATAAATTTTTTAAGATTTGCCGACACTGTTCTGCTGTGGGCATTCTATGTCTTAATCTCATTTGCCTAAAAACATTCTCAAACACATCCTGCATAAACGGCGATGTTTTAAGGTATGTATATTCTTTTTCATTTAACAGATATTATTGAAGGTCTAAAATTGTTTGTGTGGAAAGAATTACTCCAGTTTGCACTGGTTTCCAAATACCCTTTTCCCCAATTTTCATAGTTTTAAAAAGAAGTATTATTACCCTTAAAAAATCAATAGTTTGGTTATAATTTATCATATTTAGTTTACTTAGGGCCAAATTCTCGTCCCTTGAACTCATTATTGTGAACCATTTTGACACCGTTTCCACAAACCAAGCAGTTGTTTTCGAATTTTCATCAATTATGTTACACTCACCTAAAAAACTAAGGGCAGACCTTACATTATGATTCAAAATATAGAATGCTCTTGATACTTTCATTTTATTAAACTGAGTTAAATTTGAAAAATCCGTGTCAAGCTTTGGGCAAAATTTTAGATCCATATTTTCCTGAAATTCCGCCAAGGAGGTAATGTGCTTAACATCAATAATATCGCTCGGTAAATTATATTTTTTGACAAAATAATCTGAAAAACAGATAGTTTATTATTCACTAGCATAGTCCTAATGTTTTTTAAAAGGTGAGAAATATCCGCTATAAAAAATACTTTTTTTTCTGTGTTATCGGGATCGGTTATAAAATTTTGAAAAACTGTTTTTTTGCCTTTATTCCGAAATGTTTCCATACCGCAACGTTATCGGGCCCCATATCTGACGTAATACCTAAAACATTAAGACCGATTTGGTTTGATTTATTAAGAATTTCCAAAATAATTTTGCCCACAGATGGTCCTTCACAAGAGTTTCCAATAAAATGGTAAGCGACAATTTGTTTCCAAGAAGTATTAACACCCCGAAGCAAAAAAACTAACACATGGTTTGCCAAGACCGCTTGTTCAGACAGAGAATCATAGCCCAAAATTTTTGAAGATCCTTGACATAAATCCTTGCTGGGGGTAATGGCACAGGCATCAAATTGCAAAGAACAATCTCTTTCAATTTCACATTTTTTCAGACTTTGAATTTTGATTTTAAGAAAATAAAAAATTTCATCTAAAATGCCAGGTTGAAAAGGGTGCGGATTTTTGGCAATGGAAGATTTAGCTTAAGGAGATATCTATACCCAGCGGTGCCACAAACAAATTTGAGTTTAAATGTTTTGTTAGACCACCTGAATCCCTTTATTTTTTTAGAACCAATTATTACTTCGATCTGATCTTTATTAAATATACCCGTCACCTTCTTAAGCACAAAGTGTTCCTTCTTCAGCTGATGTTTTAATTCTTTAATTTGCAAAATTTGTTTTTCATTTTGTTGGCTCTGGTCTTACATTTTTTTCTTTGCAGCAACTAAATCTTCTTCTAATACTTGTACAGAGCAGATTACTGGGTTTTCACGGTAATGTGCCAAATTGTAAAGTGTTGGAGCAGCCATTTGTTTTAAAGTAAGTGAAGCTTCAAAAGAGGATTCTTCAAAATTAACCTAAAAATGTTCCACTGTATTAGAAAAAATAAAGATACGAAAAAACTGACCAGCTTTGCAAGGCTAAAATTTCAAGACAAAGTAAATATAGTTAAAATTACATCTTGTTGTTTTCGAACTACATAGGCTTTTTTAAACGTTTCCCATTTGAGAGGGGGTTTAAAACTTCTTTATTTAAAAAAAAATTTTTCGCGTAATTTTTTATTAAACAAAATTCTACTGTCAATCCAGAAGAACAGAAGTTTTTAATTGGTTTAAAATCTTGTATTAAACGTAATATTTTTATTGAATTTTTTGAAAAAAACAAAAACATGTTTTTTAGTCAATTTTTGACAATTTCGTTGTTTTTCTCCTTTTATAAGCTTTCAAATAAGGTATACAAGTAAAAATAAATTTTTTTTAGTAGATATATGTAAAAAAAATTCTTCCGTTGTTTTTCATTTTTTATAAACTTTCGAACAAGGTACCACAGGTGGAGTTATTTCATCTGAAAACAAAAATTTGTTGCGTCAGGAACAAAGCCCGTAAAAAAACTCAGTTGACGTGTTTTTTTTTCTAAAAAACCTAACATTAAACCGCTAGGCAGTATACCATTTAAAGTCGCCACCATGTATAGGTAATATTTTGAATACTATTATCTTTAATTTGTTAGATTAAAATGTCAAAAAATACTATATTTTACTTTTATAAGGAACACTTTATAGAAAGTGATGTATTCCGCAACATCAAATTTTCAGAAATGAGCTTTTCAAGTGCATTACGGTTTTTGTGACTATAAAAAATCAGAAACAAAACTTAGTCAAAGAAAGGAAAAAAAAGGGTTGTGTAAGTTTTGTGAAAATACCTCCAATAATAGGTAAAAAAATTACTGTCTTTCTTTTATTAATTTATTCGAAAAAAAAAACATATTTTAGTCTATATCGATTGCCAGACCCACTACAAAACATTACGGACGGAAAACTATCAATGACTCCACAAATAAAAAAGTTAGTTACGTGCAGGGTGTTTCAAAATTTAATAACATAATTTTAATGTTAAATTTCAAGACAAAAAGTTCATACACCATAACATAGGTCCACACACGCTTAGTCACGGAGCTACAGAGCATTTAAATTTTCTCTGACCCTGAACTTTTTTTTGATGCGCTTAAAATAAGAAAACGCTTTTGTTTGGTTATGAAACTTTTTGATTCCTGGTTTTTTTATCTGATACCTGAAGAAAAAATATAAAAACTGTTTTTTATTTTTTTGCTCAGTCACGGTAGCAGGTACCAAAAAGGTACAGGAAATCAAAAGATTTTCAGACAAAATGTAGAATTTATTTTGAATTTTCGAGATTTACCAGTAGCCCACGACAAAAAAGTTGATGAAAGGGAATGAAAAAGGGCATGACCCTTCAAAAAGTATCACTCTGTAGATTTTTACTATTTTTTGGCAGGTCTAATAGTGTAAATAGTGTAGTGCCTTTAGCTAAATATACTTGCCTAATGTGAGCTAAATATCTCAAAAAAATGCACGAGCTATAAACAAAAAACTAAAAAAATTTTTAACTTTAACACCCTGTATATCTAAAACTAAGGCTTCGCGGACTATGTTTATATAACCTTTTTGTCTTGAAATCACTTAAGGAATTTAATGCTAAAATTATGTTATTGAATTTTGAAATACCCTGTATAGCTCATAAAGCAAGTCGCAAGTCATTTTTTTGAAGCGAAAAAATCTCCGCCCCTGTCGTTTTTTATCCCCACTACAAAAAAGGAAAATGTCTTATAGCGATTACTCTAATACTTTACAAAATTTACTGTTGATAGCCTCAAAAGTACCTAAGGAAGTTAAAATTTGTTTATAGTTGAAGAGCTAGCTTTACGTATAGTTATAAATAACAGTTATCTATTTTAGATATTATAAGTATCTTGTTCCGACTGATATTTTATCCTAATCTACTCTCTTGTCTTTTATTTTACATAAACCTCACAAATTAAGGAATGTTCCGAAACTCTCATGTTTGGATATTGCAGGTTTCTCTTCCATATATCTAATTTATCTTTTTCTTTAGGAAACGGAAATAAACAAAAGCCGCTTTCTTTTTTTCTTCTGCAGTTGTTCACTACACATGCCATTTTCGCGACTTTAAATTATTTAAAAAAAAATTTACGAAAAAGTTGCGAATTCCAACTGACATTGATGCAGAAGTGACAACTTTAAAATTTGACAATAATTTATTGATGTATAATGCCAACCTGCAGATACCAATTATTTTTTGTCTAAAACAAAATTTCCTAATAACTGTCAAAGAGAGTTGCCCACCTCTGGTGTAAAACAATTGTCAAATGTATCGAGGGCCTCTACTCCACACCACAGTAAGGCACAACATTTTTATGGATTACCAAAGACCCATAAGAAGGATATACCACTGCGACCAATCACCAGCTCCAGGGACTCACCGACCAGCACTTTGTCGAGGTTTTTGTTGGATATAATTCAACCACTACAGGGTAAGTCCGAATCTTTTGTCAAAAACTCGGAACATTTTGTCGAGGTTTTAAAAGGTGTCGAATTAGATCCCGGCGATAGATTTGTAAGTTTTGATGTAGAAAGTCTCTACACCAACGTGCCAATAAATGAGTCACTCAGTATCATCAAAAACAAATTACAAACTGATGATACACTTCACGAGAGAACAACGCTATCGGTGGAGGGGGTGATTGATCTTTTGGAGCTCTGTCTCCGTAACTCTTACTTTCAAGTGAAATATAAGTTTTACGCGCAAAATAATGGATTCCCAATGGGTTCATCTCTTTCGCCAGTGGTAGCAAACATCTACATGGAGTGGTTCGAAGACCATGCGATCAACACAGCAAGAGTCAAACCAAAACTATGGCTACGATACATGGATGACACATTTATTATATGGCTGGAAAATGAAGACGAACTACAGAATTTTCTACACCATTTAAACGGTATTCGACCAACAATCAAGTGCACCATGGAAATTGAAAAAGATTCGGCCTTACCTTTTTTGGATGTTCTTGTCAAACGATCAGACAGAAACATTCAAACCACTGTATATAGGAAACCTACACACACGGGACAGTACCTAAATTTTAAGTCTAATCATTCTGTTGCTACAAAACAAGGAGTTATAAAAAGTTTGTATTTAAGAGCCATAAATATTTGTAGTAATAATGAAGATTTAACCACAGAAATTAAAAACATTAAAAAGGACTTACAACAGAATGGTTGTTCCGAGAAATTAATAAACTGAACGATATTTAAAATTAAAAACAAATTCTCAAAATAATAATCTGTTAGGTGTTATTAACATTCCATATGTTCTAGGGATTTCAGAAAATATAAGACGAATAGCTAAACACTATAATATAAAAACAGTATTTTCTTCGGGAAATACGATAAGAAGTTTTGTAACTAAAACAAAACCAGACAATCCCTCAAATAATAAGGAATGTATTTACCAAATCCCGTGTGAGTGTGGCAAATCATATGTAGGTAAAACGAAACGCCCTCTTCAGGTTAGAGTAAATGAACATCTAAAAAGTACCCAATTAGGGGATATTGAAAAATTTGGTTTAGCAGATCATGCATGGTCAAATGATCACAGGATTCAGTGGTCAGAAGCTAAAGTTTTACATAAGGAGTCGCATTGGCGAAAAGGAAAGTTTATTGAAGCTGCGTTTATAATGCAGAATAAAGAAGTTTTCAGTCAACCAAGCACGGACATACCAAACATATGGAAACCACTCCTTAAGGAAAACAGGCGTCTTAGGATTAAAAAAGGGGGCGGGCCGTCACACCTGCCTACACACCAAGTGTAACGTGTCATTTTTACGTTTAAGGCAACGTTACATATTTGTTTATTTAGGTAAATAATCACGGCTCTTCGACTCGTCTTTCTGTACACAAATTAAGGGTATTTTATAGAGCTAGGTTTGGAGGGTATATAGTGTCCAAAAGGTTACCTTATAAAGGAGACATCCCATCGAATTACTGTGGACATTGCGCACACCGTATTATCTAGACATCGTAATTGGAATTTAGGATCACAGGTTTCGGAAAAATCACATTAAAACTTTTGATTGTTTTGTTTATCTGTGGAATTTCGTGGGCTTCTTTGACGTTCATGAAAATTGGGACAATCCGAACCTCATATCCTCCACGGATTAGCTAGTTTTGATAGCACGAAAACATATTTGGGTTCACGGGTCGACCAGGAACAACCGAGGCTCCGCCCACTTTGATATCTTTATTAATTTGATAGGGAAAGGATAAAATAAATACGAGTTATGCACTTTTATAAATGGGAGATAAACGAGGAATAAAAACCAGGACTAAAAGAACAAAACAAAATCGTATTTTTATATTATATAAATTTATATATAATCATAGTTAAATAAAGTTAATAACTCATAATAAATAAGCTCAGTTAGTCGGATTGAAGGGCTTTGTAGGGCTAGCTAGTGGTGAGCATACCTAACATCTGAACACTCTTGTGCCGAGTTTAAGCAGTAGTTCAATGTGTATTTTTAGGTTCAAGTTCAGAAACAACTTTATTAATGTAGAAATGTTTTACAAGAATGGCGTCAAACCATATGAATCTTAGAGAAAACATATATAAAGAGCAAAGGAAACTTTTGACTAAAACTGTAACTAAAATACAACTAAATTCTATACTTAGTATAGATTTACCCATATGGGAATTGGTTGAATGTTCGAATATTCCTGAGTTTTGTAATTGAATTTACCGTTGATGGTTTCAATGCTGAGCTTCTTATAGTCCGGCTAGTTATTTTCCTCCTACTTGCTATGTCGGCAGGGGTCCGGTAGGCAAATGTTCGGTCTATGTATGAAGGGTGTCTCGATGTCCTTGTTATAAAAATTTCAACCGTGGAAATAGATCCGACAACACCTCAAGGTGCGTTTTACGTATTTTCAATATCCCCTTGGTCGATGCTGCCCCCTATATAACGGTACGAAAGTGTTAATGTATTTCCTCATTGGTTAGATTGAAAACCGCGGGTTTTTTTCCTCCAGTCTCGCAAACCGGATTTAGTGATTTTTTTGGTGAGAGCGTTTTTTTTATAAATAGGTTTGCATCCTTATTTGAATTTAACCGGGAAAATTTGGTTGGTACTGTGTGTATTGTCCCCACCAGATCTACTAACGGTTTCCGGCAACTTCATTTTTTGTGTTCTCGACAAAGTGCCTTGTCTCTTTTCAAAAGAACTGGCTGGGTCGGCAACAAGTCTCTGGGATCGCCATTGTTTTTTTTGGTTAGTGGCACTGCAGTGGCTGCAGGTTCTGTCCCAGAGACTGTGAAGAGTGAGCCGTCGTGTTTAGGAGAATCTTAAAGTGACGCTCACACCCTTTGAGAGGGATTTAAGGCGGCCTACGCCATTTCTACGGGAAATAAGAGCGGTAAGTTCGATTTTTTTTATTATTTTTTTTTTAATTCTTCAAGACAATATTTGCCTCCCAAATTGTAGTTGTTTTTCGTGTGAAATGTACTTTTTCGACAAAGGACGTGAGGAATTTTTGGAATTTTTTTTTATATTTTTTTTAACCACGTTTTGGATAAAAACTATATATTGTTTTTCTCCTTTGTCTACAGCCCTGTCCATTCCATCGACGGGACGGTTGTGCTGGACGCTGGTGTGAAGCTGGGTGTATCATTGTAACCCTGGGAAAGGTACGTTAGGATTATTTTAGTTCATCTGTTTAATTTTTTTTTAATTTGATTTAAATTACTCGGTGTAGGGGAAATTCGTGCAAAATAGACGAATTCCAGGAAACTGAAACATTTAATTTTCCACAGGGTTTTATGCTCGGGCAAGAATCAGCAACATTTTCCACAACCATGTGCTGCCCTAGCGTGACGTGCTAAGCGGGCACTAGGGGAGGCGCGGACAGAACAGGACGGGACCCGGAGTAGCGGGAGGAGAACAACACCAGGTTTACAAAATAAAACATACAAAAAATAATCAAGGACCAAGGTAGGAGCAAGCAACATTTGATATAATCTTTCCATATAACTTTTAAATATAATTTTAGCACTTCTTGTGAACGCAAGATAAGGTATGACGTCATAACCAAGATTTTGCGGCATATTTAATTATATTATTTTTCTGTGAAATTGAACGCCCTTGGCTCTAACTTGTTTCCTTCTTTCATTGAAACATATTTCATGTTTCCAGTATTTTATCTTTACAGTAGGTTTACACCTAAAATAAACAAGATGAACTAATTTTTTTCGTATTATTTGTACAATCCAATGAACCAACTTTGCAGAGACAAAAGAGAGATGAGATTATATTCCTTTAGGGGTTTCCTTAAATTGTTTTGCCTCATGGGGTAGATCTTGGACTGGGTTGCTGTCTGTCTCATTCTACCCAACGTAGAATGATGACAGCAGATATTTGGTTCGGATCTCCCCTATGACAGAATGATTTTGGATATGTTTTTTTCCAATCATTTATATAATGGAGTCTCACACTACTGACTCAAAAGTAGGTACACTGTGACCTGTTGGAAATGTGCATCTACCTATAAGGAACTTTCTATTTGTGTCATTTTGATTCATTTGGGAATCTTTTAAATTCTATTTTGTTTATTAGTCAATTTTTTTGGTTATTCTTAATTATACAAATACTCTGGAAGCCTCGGAAGTAAGTAGAGTTTCATTGTTTGGCTACAACGTTTGGGTTGAACTGTATTTTAATTAAGATCTTTTTTGTAAAACATTGATATTAAAACACTGTGGCGCACTTAAAATTTTCTTATTTCTGAACCCCCCCCCCCCCCTTCTCCACTGTATAAAAGTTACCGGGCATATCAATGTTTTACCTAGCTGGAAAATACAGTTCTGCTTCCAGATATTTGTTTAATTACTCAGTAATTTTTTTTTAGTGTCACAAATTGGCACAGCGTTATTATTCTATTTACAGTGTCACAAAATGGCGGCAACGTATTTAGTTTGTCACAAATGTCACCCGACGCATTTTAATTGGCCACAAATGGCGCCCTACGTGAGTTTTGGCTGGTTTTTTAACATCTGATGTAATTTTTTTTGGTTTTTTTGAATTTGAAAAAAAAAGGTAAAATTATTTTTAAATTTTTTTTAGAGAAAATTTTTTTTGTGGTACAGCCAAAGCCAGGTTAAAGGCTTTCAGTGGCTGTCGGTGTTTTTTGACAACCAATCATTTTTTTAATAAAGAACAAGATCATTGGTTTTCGGAAATAACACTTTTTAAATATTTTTTGGTATTATTTGAGCGTTGATTTGGAATTCGTTTTGTTGTTTTAGTAATTCTCATAATTTTTGTTAGCTTATATTCACAAGTTTTTTCTTGGAAAATAAAAAGATTCATTTTTATTTGTTAGGGAAGAATAAGTGGGTAAAAAGCATGGGAGTTTTTATTCAACAGCGTCCAAATCATGTTCTTAATTCTTTAAAGTTTTTTGTAGGAAAAACATGTTTTAATTTTTTTTTAAATTTTTTTTAAGAAAAATAAAAGTAATGTAAATTTACTTCAATTTTTTTTTATTGATTTATAGGTGGATGGACCTCCAGACATGGTCTTTTTAGTTTTAAATATATGACAGAAGTAGAGTGTTTTTCTGACAATTTTTTGCAGGTTGCCTACTACTAATATGTTATTATTTCCTGCTTGTGATAAGATAGAAATTGTTTCACCGATTATTTTTTAGTGCAGTTAATTTGTTTAGGTCAACAAGTTATTTTGTTTTGGTGATTTTAATTTTTTGTGGGATATCACCACGGATCACCTTTTGTTAGGTGATCCGTGACATCACCACTTGGAAGTTGGAATATTTTTACAGGGTTTCACACAAATTTTTCTTGGCTGGGTTGTTTTATATATAGCTTAACAGTTAGTAGATTTGTTTAGTTGAAAGTATTAATTAGTAATGAAAGAAAAGAAAAATGAGTTTATTTTGCTTTGTCATTTTTTTTTCTTGTTTTTTTTTGTGGTAACTGTTGATGACAATTAAGATCTTACGTCACTCAGTTACATCGGGTCAGAGGAGGGTACTACTACGATTTAGTGTCAGCTCGGGACGTTAGGAAATACAAGGCTAAAATCCCTAGAGCAGCACATTGGCTGAAGATCAACGCCACAAGTCCAGTTAACATTTGTTTTGGAGTATTTTTTTGTAGGACAGTTTTTTAGGTCTTTGGTCCAAGTCTAGTTGTCTAGTTGTGTTTTCGTGACTGGTCAAATTTTTTTCTTGGTAGAAAATACAGCGTTGGGCTTTGGAGTGCATTTTTTTTAAAAATGACCTACGGGTATTTCTATCAATTAAAGTTTTTCTGGTTCACAATTATTTTTTGTGTATTTTTTTTTGCGTTCAGGTCATAGCTTGGTCATGGCCAATGGAGAGCAAACATTTATGTTTGAGCCTTGAGAGGTTTTGCCTGCTCCGGATTGAATACAGAGAAAATGAGTTTGAAGCCCAACTAGATATAATACCACAAAAGAAATGTTTAACTGAGACAGATATAGATATAAGTTTTTTTTTGGTTTTTTTAGTTCATTTGTAAAGTTCAGTAATTTTTTTTAAGTAATGTCATTGTGAGGCCGTGAAATTGGTCAGTGAATTTAAGAGAGACTTTCAACTAAATATAAATGCTATGCGGTGATAATTGGTAAAAATATTTCAAAATTTTACTTTTTTCTTTCTTAAAAAGATTATTTTTTTTTCTGTAAACATAACTTCTCGAATTCTTGTTTTGGTCAAAACGGTTTGTATAGTGGTCGTAGTTTTAAAGGGTGACCAGACAGGTTATATTTTTTTAGGGGACCAAACGGGAACTTCTTGAGTTACAAAAGGGGAACTTTTTTTTGTCTTAGTTGCTCAGGCAGGAATAAATAAATCTTTTACTTCCAAATCATAATTTTAAATAACAAGATTTATTGGTTAGGTGTTTGGGTCTTATAATGAAAAACGTTTTGTTTTTGAGGATACTGGTGTAATATGAATTATTTTATTACATGCTAAAATTTGTTTGACGGCAGCTAGACTAGTCTTCAGATTTTTTTTTTGATAGTGTACATTTCAGGACAGTGGCGTGTACTTAAGGGGCCTGTCATCTGCGCCCATTGTAAAGCAACTTCCAACTTACTTGCTTAGCTTTTTCACTTCATCTTCGTTTTGTTGCTTCTGAAATTAAAGCGTTATGTTGGATAACGATGGATGGTGTTAGACTAAGAAAGTTCCTATTTAGGGATGAAGACTTGGAAGTTGTGGACAATTGGGAAATAATTTTTTTATTTCATTTTTTTTTAATTTTAAAATAATTTCATACTGATGACCTCAAATAATGAAGCAAATTTTTAAATTACAATACACTGTTGTGGAATAAATGGGAAAGTGTTCAGGTTAAACAATAAATTTAAGATCATTGATTTCTAAAAAAAAGATTTCAACCTAAGAATAAATTTAAAAACAATAGGTTTTCTTTGATGCGACTAAACATTGATGAGGGAATCTATTTTTTTTTAATCTGATAGTTGTACAGGGTGTAAAGGAGCTAGCTACCTTTTATATTGCAATAATTAGGGTTTTTTTTCTCTCGCGAGCTGGGTGGAAATGGAATAAATGTTTGGTTCGGAGTGTAGAAATCGAGGAACGAGGACTTCCTGCTAATCTTTTTAGGATTTCGCAACTTCGGTTTTCGCTAAATTAAAATACATCCAAATTTGGCCTACAGGCTGAATCTCGCATTTTCCAGGACCTTGCAGATTTGCGGAGAAAGACAAATTTTGTGATCTGTTTAGTTATGAGAGGAATTAAAATAGTAACATGCGCATGAGGGAACTAGATATATCTAGGTTAAAAATTAGTAAGAACACTGATCTACACAATTTTCCATAATAGTGTCCTATTTTCACAGGGTGCTTCAAAATATCTTCACCTTTCTTTGAAATAAGATATTGTTTCGCCTGTGGGCGTTTGACCGTTTAAAAGATATATAGGGTCCAGATGGGATTGGAATGGAAATCACAAGTTTCTGGGTTAATTCACATTATACTTAGGAAATAGGGGAAATGTCTAATAAAAAGGTTTTTGGTTTTAGGCCGAGTTTTGTTGATATAACAAAAGTTTATTTGGGGCCGGGAGGTTATTATGCTCTTTTAAAATTAATGTAATAGTTTTTAGTTCTTGATTTTGTTTTCTGGTTTTTACGCAGGATTATTCCCAACTGTTTCATTTCAAAATGTCATGTGTAAGTGATAGGGTCTCATTAGCCCTTGGACATTTGGTAATTTTGCTTTGACTAATAGTTGTGGGAAGGGCCCAACTTAATTTTATATCTCGTGAACACCGGGAATAAGGATCTGAGAATGCATTAAGCAGTAATTTTTTTTTTTGATTAGATGTTGTGTGTAAAAACACTTGAGTAGGCAGATTTAGTTTTACAACGTTCTTATAGGTGAACCTTGGAATTGTTTTCATAGTTGTTTTTCTGAAAGTGCACACAAAATAATTCTTTACGGGGTTGAGTGCAAAGTTTAAAACTTAGGTTCACATTATTATAGTGGTACAGTAAATAAGTACTAACGTTGCTTATTTCCTTAAGTAATAATTTTAAACAAATATAATAACATCGTTTGTTTTTTTGGAACATAAATATTTTTTTTCTTTTCCTAAACTGATTGTTTTTTTGCAATGACGATTTTTTATACCTTATGGTTCTTAAGTAAATTTTATTTTCAATCATTTTTTTTGTATAGTAAATTAATTTTTCTAGCTCATTCACTTTTCACATTCACACAGTTTTGGGAGGGGAAAGGAAATCTACAACTGTTTTTTAAAGGAAAAGAACAAAAACTGTTGCATGCCATAACTCTATTAAGATTTTTCTAGTGCTAATTTTATTTTAATTCTTTTAAAATCGTTAATAGGAGCTGCAACCCCACTTAAACATTAAAAAAAAATTTTTTGAAAATATTTTTTTTAAATATTTTTTGAAATATTTTTTTTTAAGGAAGGAAACTTGATTTTCTTGTTGCAAAATTTTTTTTTGGTGCATAGTAGTACCTCGCCCTACAATGATTTTACCAGTTTATTTAAATATTTTTTTTTTCTGAATCAAAATATAATATCATTTCAAACACTCGCGTTTTAACAACCTATCATCATTTGTTTTAATTTTTTTTTCTCCTACTCCAAACCACCTATCAGAGTGGAGTAATTTTTAAAAATTTTAGTGAGTCACTAATTAATTTTTTTTGACTATTGGGCTACTCTGTGGTCGACACCAAAAAAAATTTTTTTTTTTAATTTTTTTTTGGACACCTTTCGGTACGATCCTAGGGTCTTTTGACCATGGTTTGCATCAATTTAGTTTAAGTTTTGGGAATTTCATTTTAATGAGGATTAGAGAGTTGCAGTCCTACCAAGACGTTATTTCTGTAAATTTTTTAATAACATCGGTAATTTTTTTTAATTACACGCAACATCCTTACTAGGCTAATTCGACGTAATTTTAGCGAGCGGATTTTTTTTTAATTGAGCATATTTTACGATTTCTATAACATGAACATCTGTTCCGATGTTTATTGCGTTCACGTATATATTAAGGGATGATGTTGCCTTAAGCAATGCATGGTTCGTGTAACTTCAGAATAGGTAAGCAGGTTAAAGTGGGTTTTGATTTAGTCTTTCGAGAAAAATCATTGTATACGGCGATTTGGGTTTTTTTTTTGGAGTTTATTTGTGGAGCCGTTCTGCAATAGCAGGAGTATACCCTAGCGTTAACTGTGTACAACAGCTTTGGGATTTTTGTTATAGGTAGTCTGTTGTACGTTCCATTTAGGGATAAATTTACCTATTCGGTTGCTGAGGTAAACAAACATCACTTAACTTTAATTTTAATCCAGTTCAGCTAGGATAAGCGCAATTATTTTTTTTTGGTTTTACTCACGCAGGAGTGGAACATAAGACCTGAACACTGCCAAAGCTCTTGTCTCTCTTTTATTTAAATTTTTTTTTATGGCTACTTGGTAATTCTAATTTAGGATTTAAGTAGTTATTTTTCTCTGCAAGGTTGGACGTCATAGTTGGTTGTACAAATAATTAATATAAACTATGATTACATTTTTAAATACAAATCAATTTTATTTTCTTACTGCTCCAGTGTTTTTCGGTTTTGTTCGCGTCTGCCCGTATTTAAGTTTTATATTTTCTACATTTGTGAGAAAATTTATAGTGATTTTCACTAGTGAGTTTAAAGTGAACTTTGTATTTGTTATTACGTGGTTTAGTTTTATAATTGGGAGGTATAATTAAGAGTTTTAAAGTTTAAAGTTTTAATATATATAAAAGGCACCATGGCTGTTTCTGTAAGTCGGTTGTCTGACATAAGGTACTTAGTCAAGGACGAGTTAATCTACGAATTAACATGGAGAGGCATAGCCATTGGATCGGTGGAAGATATGAAGCAACAGCTCATACTGATTAGACAGAGAGAAAGGACTGATGGAAGTATGAGATACCCTCCGTATCCCTTTAAATTTGGCCAGGATGCTTTTAGCTGCATAAAGAAGCTAGATAGTCTGATACCGCTGGTAGAGAAGTTCTCTGGTACGAGCAAAGGGGAAGAGTTTAGAAAAATCGCTGTAAGGTTGGAACACGTGCTAGCCAGGATTAACAACATGAATCCGTCCAACTTTGAAGAAAGTCAAACGAAAGGCATACTGGTTGCGGAAACCTTGAGTTTGATTGGGAGGTTGCAGAGCCAAGCAACAGATCTGCTAAGAGTTGGCGTGACCTCAGATGAAGATGAAGCATCTGAAACCCAATCAACGAGTCGAGGCTCAGACCACTCAACAAATGCTGGCAACACACCAAACCAGTCTCATTTCCCGCAACCACAGTACTCGAGCACACAAAGAACAGCTCAACAACTCAAACTTCAGTACAAGCACCACCCCCAATGCTGATCCAGAATGACGGTGCATCAGCTTTTCATTATCAACAACCGTCTACCGTTCCTTTGAGTCTAGCTGCCCTCCAAAGTAGCATTGCACCAATTGCTCAGTCACGACCATTTTCTTGTTCGTCGCCAGTACCAATGTCAAGTGATCCTGGTACTTCATATCATGTTGCACCTGTACCTCCGCATAAGTGGAACTTAAAGTTTACAGGCGAGAGGGGTACAATCTCCGTCACCGCATTTTTTGAGAGAGTGGACGAGTTGAGTCAGGCTAGAGGAGTTGGCAAAAAGGTTCTACTGAACTCAGGCATTGATCTTTTTGAAAAGTCAGCCTATACTTTTTATAAAGATGTTCGAAGAGAAGTCCATACATTGGAACAGCTGGAACAGAGGTTCATGGCAGAATATCTTCCTTCTTCATATGGCGAGAAGCTATTGAAGGAGATCCAAAAACGTAAACAAGGCCCTGGAGAGTCTATAGGGACCTATATTGCTGTCATGAACACGTATTTCCAAAGACTTGGCTGTCCTGTTTCTGAAGAGGCGAAATTAGCTATCGTCTTCAGAAATATCGCGGACATTTATAAGAAAGGGTTGATTGCTACTGAGGTCAATAGCCTATCACATTTAAAAGATTTGTGTCGTAGAATAGACCAGAGATATGGGTTAGAGGAGGAGAATTTTACTCCTAGGAAAAACCAATCAATCGAACCTGACTTGGCCTACGTTGACGTAGAGAGCGACAGTGAAGATTTTCCAACAGCAGTCAGTGCAATTCAAATATCAAGTACCGCGACATCTAACCAACGGAATTCAAATCATCATGCTGATAGATTTGACAGAGATAGGCAACAGCCAGCAAGCAATTTCGCTGCTAGAGCTGATAGAGATAGACAGCAACCAGCTAGTGGTCAGTCTAGTGAAAATGATAGGGATAGACAACCACCACAAGGTGCTAGACCTGGTAGGGCGAACAGGGACGTTGTTTGTTATAGATGCAACCAAACATGGCACATGGCAATCGGGTGCGCATTATCTAGAGGTAAGCAGTGTTATTCGTGTGGTCAGGCAGGGGTAACAGTCAGAGAATGTCGTAATTGTAATCGTCAGGGAAACGGACCCAGGCGCTCGTAGGCGGACGACCTTCGAGTCAGCCTGAACAAGCATCGACCGATAGGCTAACGTACGTTTTAGATTATGTGATAAGTCATGCTCGTAAAGATGAGAGGCCTTATTTAGAAGTGGATGTGCTCGGAAATAAGTTATTAGGTTTGTTGGATTCCGGGGCTTCACGTACCTTTTTAGGGAATCATGGTTGGTCAATCATCGAGAGGTTTGGTTTTTCACTTGATACGACAAAGAAGACGAGTTGCATTGTGGCAATTGGTCAAAGCACGAGTAGTATTGGGACAGTGCAGCTTCCTATGCGAGTTCAAGATAAATTTAGGTTAATAGAGGTCGTCGTCGTTCCTGAGTTGCCGCACACTTTGATTTTAGGATTAGATTTTTGGATTTCGATGGGTATAGTACCGAACTTAAGTACTAATGAGTGGCACTTTGCCGATAATAAAGACGTGATTTGTTCTTTGGAAACATCAGACCAACAAACTACTCTTACGCCTTATGAATCAGAACGACTAGAGGAATTGGTCGATAAATATAAGACTATTATGAATGACTCTCTGGGATGTACAGACAGGGTAGAGCATAAGATTACAACAGATGCAGCACCGATAAGACAACGTTCATATAAGGTCTCACCGGTCATTCAAAAACTTATTGATGACGAAATCGACGAAATGCTGAAACTAGATGTAATAGAACGGAGTAGTAGTTCATGGGCTTCACCAGTGGTAATGGTACAAAAGAAAAACAAAGAAATATCGTTTCTGCGTAGACTACCGCAAATTGAACTCAGTGACGGCGCGTGATAGTTATCCTTTACCACTCGTATCCGAGACTCTTGACAAATTGAAAGATGCTAAGTACTTGTCAACTTTAGATATTAAGAGTGCTTACTGGCAAGTACCAATGGAAGAATCATCAAAGCCATTAACAGCATTCATCTGTCGACGAGGTCTCTTCCAATTTAAGCGTTTACCTTTTGGTCTTCATAATGCACCTGCAACTTGGCAGAGACTCATAGATAGCATCATAGGAAACGACTTAGACCCCTACGTGTACGTATATCTCGATGACCTCGTAATTGTCACACAGAGATTTTCTGAACATCTTAGAATTCTTGAGGAAGTCCTACGAAGATTGCAGAATGCAAAGATAACGGTAAGTTGGGAGAAATGCCAACTGTGTAGGCCAGAAATGACTTATTTAGGATTCGTAGTGCACCGTCGAGGCATCCGAGTTGACCCTAATAAAATTAAAGCCATGTTAGAGCTCCAGAGGCCAAGAACTGTCAGAGAAGTTCGTAGAGTTGTAGGTACAATTTCCTGGTATAGACGTTTCATAGAGAATTTTTCAGCGATAATAGCTCCAATTACAGCTCTAACTAAGAAGAATCAAAAGTTCGATTGGACTCCAGACTGTGAAAAAGCATTTATTAAGATTAAGGAACTTTTAGTGACTGTACCGATTCTTACATGTCCAGATTATACCAAAGAATTTGTCATTCAAACAGACGCATCAGGATATGGAATAGGAGTATGTTTAACGCAACCTTATCCTGAAGGAGACAAAGTCATATGCTATTTGAGTCGATCTTTGACTAAGCAAGAACGTGTTTACACGACCACTGAGCGAGAATGTTTGGCATTGGTTTGGGCGATAGAGAAACTCCGGCTTTATATTGAGGTGATCTCATTTAAGGTCATAACAGATCATTTTAGCTTAAAATGGCTTCATAGCTTGAAAGAGCTCAGTGGAAGGAAGGCTTGCTCGTTGGTCTGTAAAACTGCAGCAATATGACTTTGAAGTAATCCATCGGAAAGGGAAAGATTTAGTTGTCCCGGACATGTTGTCTCGTGCAGTACCCATGATTGATACAATTTCGCAGCCCAGAGACGCTTCAACAGCAATTAAAGATCGATGGTACCAAAAGATGGTAAAGAGGGTCGTAGAATCACCGTTAAAATTTATGAATAGGAGATACACTGATAATAAGTTGTATAAATATGTCAAACAAGAATACCCTCAACTTTCACCATCTAACGAATATTGGAAAGAGGTAGTCCCCAAAGATCATAGGCGTAGAATTATTGGAGAAGCTCACGATCCTCCTACCGCAGGACATATGGGTGTGTATAAAACCTTCCACAGACTGGCAGAAAATTATTATTATTATTATTAACTTTTGTAAAGAAATGCTTTGTCTGTGCAGCTCATAAAGGTGATACACAAGGTGTATCTGATCAGATGATATCTCACCCAAAACCAACTCGTCCTTGGGAAATTATTTCAACAGATTTATGTGGACCCCTACCTCGTTCGACAAAGGGTAATTGCTTGATTATCGTCGTTACGGACTATTTGAGTAAGTTTTCCTTAGTTTTTCCAATGCGAACAGCCCCTACTCAAGCTGTTGTCAAGCATCTTGAGGAGCAAGTATTTATGGTCTTCGGAGTACCCCGTTTGATACTTTGTGATAATGGCCCTCAGTACAAAAGTAACGAGTTTAAGCGTTTTGCTGAGAGTTATCAGGTTAAAATTTAGTATAATCCGTATTATCACCCCAGAGCGAATCCAACAGAAAGGACGAATCGTACGTTAAAAACCATGTTATGTTGTTATGTGAAAGACAACCACAGGAAGTGGGACGAACAAATACATAAACTTGCCTGCGCGATTCGTACTGCAACCCATGAGATAACCAGGATGTCTCCTTTCTTTGTTAATTTTGGTAGGAATATGTGTCTGTCAGGAAAAGATTACTCCAACCCAGTTTTGTTATCTGAAGAGAATGGTGTACAAACTGCAGCTGAAAGTAAGAACGAAGGTTTCCGGAAGCTCTATGCGGATGTTAAGAGAAGGTTAGAGGTGGCGGGAGAGAAAAACGTAGTTCAGTATAATTTGCGTACAAGGGTACCCAACTTTGTTGTGGGTCAGCGTGTTTGGAAGAAGAATTATGTGTTGTCAGATGCTGCGAAGTTTTTCTCGAAGAAGTTAGCACCGAAATTCGTTGGTCCTTATGTGATTGGGAATAAAATTTCTCCATGGATATTTGAGCTTCAGGAACCATCGGGTAAAGTACTGCCAGGGAGTTGGCATGCCAAAGACCTTAAGTCGGCAGCGGGTCTCTCCGATTAACCTTTTTAGGTTAATCGTCTTGAAGTTGGGGGGGGGGATTATGTAACGTGTCATTTTTACGTTTAAGGCAACGTTACATATTTGTTTATTTAGGTAAATAATCAAGGCTCTTCGACTCGTCTTTCTGTACACAAATTAAGGGTATTTTATAGAGCTAGGTTTGGAGGTTATATAGTGTCCAAAAAGTTACCTTATAAAGGAGACATTCCATCGAATTACTGTGGACATTGCGCACAACGTATTATCTGGACATCGTAATTGGAATTTAGGATCACAGGTTTCGGAAAAATCACATTAAAACTTTTGATTATTTTGTTTATCTGTGGAATTTCGTGGGTTTCTTTGACGTTCATGAAAATAAACAGCTGTTCTGCTGGGGAATGGCGGCGTTGCCGCATCACAAATGGTTTCAGTAACAGGAAGGAAACATTTAGATAAACATTTCATTCGCTTATGTTTATTTTCGAGGATATTGGGACAATCCGAACCTCATATCCTCCACGGATTAGCTAGTTTTGATAGCACGAAAACATATTTGGGTCCACGGGTCGACCAGGAACAACCGAGGCTCCGCCCACATTGATATCTTTATTAATTTGATAGGGAAAGGATATTATGTTATGCACTTTTATAAATGGGAGATAAACGAGGAATAAAAACCAGGACTAAAAGAATAAACAAAATCGTATTTTTATATTATACAAATTTATATATAATCATAGTTAAATAAAGTTAACAACTCATAATAAATAAGCTCAGTTAGTCGGATTGAAGGGCTTTGTAGGGCTAGCTAGTGGTGAGCAAACCTAACATCTGAACACTCTTGTGCCGAGTTTAAGCAGTAGTTCAATGTGTATTTTTAGGTTCAAGTTCAGAAACAACTTTATTAATGTAGAAATATTTTACAAGAATGGCGTCAAACCATATGAATCTTAGAGAAAACATATATAAAGAGCAAAGGAAACTTTTGACTAAAACTGTAACTAAAATACAACTAAATTCTACACTTAGTATAGCTTTACCCATATGGGAATTGGTTGAATGTTCGAATATTCCTGGGTTTGCTGCATGCTCTGATCTCCAGTAATTGAATTTACCGTTGATGGTTTCAATGCTGAGCTTCTTATAGTCCGGCTGGTTATTTTCCTCCTACTTGCTATGTCGGCAGGGGTCCGGTAGGCAAATGTTCGGTCTATGTATGGAGGGTGTCTCGAGTCCTTGTTATAAAAATTTCAATCGTGGAAATAGATCCGACAACACCTCAAGGTGCGTTTTACGTATTTTCAATATCCCCTGGGTCGATGCTGCCCCCTATATACCGGTACGAAAGTGTTAATGTATTTCCTCATTGGTTAGTTGGAAAACCGCGGGTTTTTTCCTCCAGTCTCGCAAACCTGATTTAGTGATTTTTTTGGTGAGAGCGTTTTTTTTATAAATAGGTTTGCATCCTTATTTGAATTTAACCGGGAAAATTTGGTTGGTACTGTATGTATTGTCCCCATCAGATCTACTAACGGTTTCCGGCAACTTCATTTTTTGTGTTCTCGACAAAGTACAAGGCACTTTTCTTTTCAAAAGAACTGGCTGGGTTGGCAACAAGTCTCTGGGATCGCCATTGTTTTTTTTGGTTAGTGGCACTGCAGTGGCTGCAGGTTCTGTCCCAGAGACCGTGAAGAGTGAGCCGTCGTGTTTAGGCGAATCTTAAAGTGACGCTCACACCCTTTGAGAGGGATTTAAGGCGGCTTACGCCATTTCTACGGGAAATAAAAGCGGTAAGTTCGATTTTTTTTTATTTTTTTTTTTGAATTCTTCAAGACAATATTTGCTTCCCAAATTGTAGTTGTTTTTCGTGTGAAATGTACTTTTTCGTGGGGAATTTTCGGAGTTTTTTTTATATTTTTTTTAACCACGTTTTGGATAAAAACTATATATTGTTTTTCTTCTTTGTCTACAGCCCTGTCCATTCCATCGACGGGACAGTTGTGCTGGACGCTGGTGTGAAGCCGGGTGTAGCATTGTAACCCTGGGAAAGGTACGTTAGGATTATTTTAGTTCATCTGTTTAAATCTACTTTATTTTATTGAGTCGACATGGGGTTCTTGATTTAAATTACTCGGTGTAGGGGAACTTCGTGCAAAATAGACGAATTCCAGGAAACTGAAACATTTCATTTTCCACAGGGTTTTATGCTCGGGCAAGAATCAGCAACATTTTCCACAACCATGTGCTGCCCTAGCGTGATGTGCTAAGCGGGCACTAGGGGAGGCGCGGACAGAACAGGACGGGACCCGGAGTAGCGGGAGGAGAACAACACCAGGTTTACAAAATAAAACATACATAAAATAATCAAGGACCAAGGTAGGAGCAAGCAACATTTGATATAATCTTTCCATATAACTTTTAAATATAATTTTAGCACTCCTTGTGAACGCAAGATAAGGTAAGACGTCATAACCAAGATTTTGCGGCATATTTAATTATATTATTTTTCTGTGAAATTGAACGCCCTTGACTCTAACTTGTTTCCTTGTTTCATTGAAACATATTTCAAGTTTCCAGTATTTTTTCTTTACAGTAGGTTTTTCGTATTATTTGTACAATCCAATGAACCAACTTTGCAGAGACAAAAGAGAGAGATGAGATTATATTCCTTTAGGGGTTTCCTTACATTTTTTTGCCTCATGGGGTAGATCTCGGACTGGGTTGCTGTGTGTCTCATCTCTCTACCCAACGTAGAATGATGACAGCAGATATTTGGTTCGGATCTCCCCTATGACAGAATGATTTTGGATATGTTTTTTTTCCAATCATTTATATAATGGAGTCTCACACTACTGACTCAAAAGTAGGTACACTGTGACCTGTTGGAAATGTGCATCTACCTATAAGGAACTTTCTATTTGTGTCATTTTGATTCATTTGGGAATCTTTTAAATTCTATTTTGTTTATTAGTCAATTTTTTTGGTTATTCTTAATTATACAAATACTCTGGAAGCCTCGGAAGTAAGTAGAGTTTCATTGTTTGGCTACAACGTTTGGGTTGAACTGTATTTTAATTAAGATCTTGTTTGTAAAACAGTGATAATAAAACACTGTGGCGCAATTAAAATTTTCTTATTTCTGAACACCCCCCCCCTTCTCCACTGTATAAAAGTTACCGGGCATATTAATGTTTTACCTAGCTGGAAAATACAGTTCGGCTTTCAGATATTTAAAGAAGAAAGATGGAAAACGTGCTGTGTGTGGATCGATAAAAATCAAAACGAATTTTATACTTCACACAAAGGTATGTGTGCCTGACTTCCGAGTGTCAGAAGGAGAGGGAAGAGTTGATTTTGGTTGTTTTCCTACTTACACAAGGTTGCATCTCTAGACGTACGTTTCTGTGTGTTTCACGTCATCAGTAGAGAACAGCAAACCCAGGTAAGCCAATTTTAACCAAAACCAACTCCTATATATGAATTACTCGCGGCAGTGCAATGCGAGTGAATTACAAGTTGTTGTGCCATCTAGCGGACTGGCTCGAGCACTCGAAAGTTTAAACACAGTGGCATCGTCTTGTCTGAGACGCCGAAGCGCCATCTATGACAAGTTTCGTCCATTAATGTGGTATTAAAACCACGTAATCACGTAGCAACTAAAAGGCCGTACTGCCCGAAGCATATGCAAAGAAGAAAGATGGAAAACGTGCTGTGTGTGGATCGATAAAAATCAAAACGAATTTTATACTTCACACAAAGGTATGTGTGCCTGACTTCCGAGTGTCAGAAGGAGAGGGAAGAGTTGATTTTGGTTGTTTTCCTACTTACACAAGGTTGCATCTCTAGACGTACGTTTCTGTGTGTTTCACGTCATCAGTAGAGAACAGCAAACCCAGGTAAGCCAATTTTAACCAAAACCAACTCCTATATATGAATTACTCGCGGCAGTGCAATGCGAGTGAATTACAAGTTGTTGTGCCATCTAGCGGACTGGCTCGAGCACTCGAAAGTTTAAACACAGTGGCATCGTCTTGTCTGAGACGCCGAAGCGCCATCTATGACAAGTTTCGTCCATTAATGTGGTATTAAAACCACGTAATCACGTAGCAACTAAAAGGCCGTACTGCCCGAAGCATATGCAAAGAAGAAAGATGGAAAACGTGCTGTGTGTGGATCGATAAAAATCAAAACGAATTTTATACTTCACACAAAGGTATGTGTGCCTGACTTCCGAGTGTCAGAAGGAGAGGGAAGAGTTGATTTTGGTTGTTTTCCTACTTACACAAGGTTGCATCTCTAGACGTACGTTTCTGTGTGTTTCACGTCATCAGTAGAGAACAGCAAACCCAGGTAAGCCAATTTTAACCAAAACCAACTCCTATATATGAATTACTCGCGGCAGTGCAATGCGAGTGAATTACAAGTTGTTGTGCCATCTAGCGGACTGGCTCGAGCACTCGAAAGTTTAAACACAGTGGCATCGTCTTGTCTGAGACGCCGAAGCGCCATCTATGACAAGTTTCGTCCATTAATGTGGTATTAAAACCACGTAATCACGTAGCAACTAAAAGGCCGTACTGCCCGAAGCATATGCAAAGAAGAAAGATGGAAAACGTGCTGTGTGTGGATCGATAAAAATCAAAACGAATTTTATACTTCACACAAAGGTATGTGTGCCTGACTTCCGAGTGTCAGAAGGAGAGGGAAGAGTTGATTTTGGTTGTTTTCCTACTTACACAAGGTTGCATCTCTAGACGTACGTTTCTGTGTGTTTCACGTCATCAGTAGAGAACAGCAAACCCAGGTAAGCCAATTTTAACCAAAACCAACTCCTATATATGAATTACTCGCGGCAGTGCAATGCGAGTGAATTACAAGTTGTTGTGCCATCGTTTTGATTTTTATCGATCCACACACAGCACGTTTTCCATCTTTCTTCTTTGCATATGCTTCGGGCAGTACGGCCTTTTAGTTGCTACGTGATTACGTGGTTTTAATACCACATTAATGGACGAAACTTGTCATAGATGGCGCTTCGGCGTCTCAGACAAGACGATGCCACTGTGTTTAAACTTTCGAGTGCTCGAGCCAGTCCGCTAGATGGCACAACAACTTGTAATTCACTCGCATTGCACTGCCGCGAGTAATTCATATATAGGAGTTGGTTTTGGTTAAAATTGGCTTACCTGGGTTTGCTGTTCTCTACTGATGACGTGAAACACACAGAAACGTACGTCTAGAGATGCAACCTTGTGTAAGTAGGAAAACAACCAAAATCAACTCTTCCCTCTCCTTCTGACACTCGGAAGTCAGGCACACATACCTTTGTGTGAAGTATAAAATTCGTTTTGATTTTTATCGATCCACACACAGCACGTTTTCCATCTTTCTTCTTTGCATATGCTTCGGGCAGTACGGCCTTTTAGTTGCTACGTGATTACGTGGTTTTAATACCACATTAATGGACGAAACTTGTCATAGATGGCGCTTCGGCGTCTCAGACAAGACGATGCCACTGTGTTTAAACTTTCGAGTGCTCGAGCCAGTCCGCTAGATGGCACAACAACTTGTAATTCACTCGCATTGCACTGCCGCGAGTAATTCATATATAGGAGTTGGTTTTGGTTAAAATTGGCTTACCTGGGTTTGCTGTTCTCTACTGATGACGTGAAACACACAGAAACGTACGTCTAGAGATGCAACCTTGTGTAAGTAGGAAAACAACCAAAATCAACTCTTCCCTCTCCTTCTGACACTCGGAAGTCAGGCACACATACCTTTGTGTGAAGTATAAAATTCGTTTTGATTTTTATCGATCCACACACAGCACGTTTTCCATCTTTCTTCTTTGCATATGCTTCGGGCAGTACGGCCTTTTAGTTGCTACGTGATTACGTGGTTTTAATACCACATTAATGGACGAAACTTGTCATAGATGGCGCTTCGGCGTCTCAGACAAGACGATGCCACTGTGTTTAAACTTTCGAGTGCTCGAGCCAGTCCGCTAGATGGCACAACAACTTGTAATTCACTCGCATTGCACTGCCGCGAGTAATTCATATATAGGAGTTGGTTTTGGTTAAAATTGGCTTACCTGGGTTTGCTGTTCTCTACTGATGACGTGAAACACACAGAAACGTACGTCTAGAGATGCAACCTTGTGTAAGTAGGAAAACAACCAAAATCAACTCTTCCCTCTCCTTCTGACACTCGGAAGTCAGGCACACATACCTTTGTGTGAAGTATAAAATTCGTTTTGATTTTCAGATATTTGTTTAATTACTCAGCAATTTTTTTTTAGTGTCACAAATTGGCACAGCGTTATTATTCTATTTACAGTGTCACAAAATGGCGGCAACGTATTTAGTTTGTCACAAATGTCACCCAACGCATTTTAATTGGCCACACAAGTAGTATAAGTAGTAGCCTAAAGACTAGATTGTTTAGTTTACACTTGATAATGGTTAGAGATACTTACTAACCGAAACGTCGTGTTTTAAAATAAGTAAAAACAATGGAAGTCCGAAATTTTATTTCTACACAATCATTGTCTACGAGTTTCAAACAAAGAAACAATATAAAGTAACCTAATTCTTGCTCTAGTCTGATTCGGAATTACGGTTTTAGCAAACATAAGTAAACCCTGCATCAGCACATGTTTCATGGGTCCAAAACTTGTAAGTTAAACATTGTACCCATTTTTCTTTTGGTTTGCTGTTTGAGAATGGTTCCATGCAGACTAGACAAAATGTTTCCTCTTCATCATCGCTGTCATCTTTCAGTGTCCTTTTCTGAGTAGTTTTTCTATGCTTCTTTTCCTTGAAGATATTTTTGGTTACAGATTTTTCTTTTTTTTTAAACTTTTTTCACGTTCCAACTCTTCTTTAACCGGAGTTTCAGTTAGTATAGCTGTTGACCATTTTCTTCGGTTGATATTCTTGGTCTTTCTTTCGCCAGCTTTCGGAAAAGCACGAATTTTTAAAATTTCCCTAGATCGATTGGTAATAATAGATCACACAATTTTAAGTCACCGGGTGTTTGCCTCAAATTTGAGTTGAAGGGTCTGTGTGATGTCATAAATAAATAAATGGCGGCTTTTTTACTGTTTTTCACAATTTTTGGCTTATAACTTCTGCCAATAACTTAGTTTTACAGAAAAACTAATCGTTTTTTGTTTGCAAGAGAACACTAATCAAGATACCGCGTGAACAAGTCCACATCTAGGGGGCCCAATTTCCATAAGAGGGTAAAAAACAGATAGAATATAGCATATATTAATAAGAGACCGCAATATGCCCGATTCCAGTCGAAAGCGTTTCAGCGTTACCAAAGGTAACTTTGATAAATAACTACAGGCACAAGTCGTCGCAGTCTTCAAGAGGCGGACAATCTAAAACATTTGTTTAGGGCGAGAATTATTACATGACGTGATTTTTAGTCCATCATACGTACGCATGCTGATACTAACCTTAAAATAAAAAAAAATGTTTTTAGAAAATGTATGGGGTTAGCTGGGCCGGCACACCTACATACAAAATTGAGAGAGTCGGCAATATTAGCATCGTTATAATTTCATTAGAGTCTGTCTAAATATGTAAAGTTAACTATAAAAAACCGAATGGGGGCATGCAGGTGTAATAAAACAATCTGTAAAATGTTTTCCGAAATAACAAAAAGTTACTTACGAGGTCCAAAAAAAAAATGCCTCTGTAGTGAAATAGCGCGTGTTCAAAATAGCGCGTATCAAAATAGCGCGTATCACAACGGCGCGTGATCAAAATAGCGCGTATCATAATGGCGCGTGTTAAAAATAACGCGTATCAAAACAGCGCGTATCAAAATGGCGCGTGTTCAAAATAGCGCGTATCACAATAGCGCGTATTCAAAATAGCGCGTATCAAAATAGCGCGTGTTTAAAATAGCGTGTGTTCAAAATAGCGCGCCTTAAAATAGCGCGTCTAAAAATACCGCGTTTTGAAAGATCGCCATTACAAACGTCGCTGTTACAAAATAGGTCGAGTAAGGGGTCTCTTTCTAACATATTTTAAAAAAAAACTTTCCTGACTTTTTTCCCGGGATCCTATAGGGTGTAACCACACCGATCCGAACCGAACCGATTCAAACCGCACCGAACTGAAATGAACCGAACCAAACCGAAACATTTTTTCAAAAAATTATTTCCCTAAATTAGCTTCCCGATCCTTATTTTGGTAGGTTTCTATTCTGACCTGTGACTTGGTGACATTTTTTTTTGGTGGAAAAAGGTCAGAGTGACTGGAAAAAATGTTTGGGTTCGGTTCGGTTCGGTTCCGTCCGGTTCGGTTCGGTTTGGTTACACACACTCTAGGATCCCGGAAAAGAAGCCAGGGAAGTTTTTTTATTTGAAAAAAATATGTTAGAAAGAGACCCCTTAGTCGACCTATATGAGTTGTGTTAAGTATAGCAAGCCATCGGTTTATTTAACGGTTAAGTAAGTATAACTTATCTGACCTTTCTCAAACTGTTTAGGTGAATATACCTAAGCAGACCTGATACGCGCTATTTTTTACACACGCTATTTTTAATACGCGCTATTTTGATACGCGCTATTTTGATCACGCGCTATTTTGATACGCGCTATTCTGATCACGCGCTATTTTGATACGCGCTATTTTGAACACGCGCTATTTTGAAATCGCGCTGTTTTGATACGCGCTATTTTGATACGCGCTATTTCGTTACAGAGCCAAAAAAAATAGGTCAAAATCTGTTCCTTGGAGATACACACATCACAGATTCTCACTGCGGACTAATGCATGAGCAAAGGTGACTTTGCCACGTGGGTGGCGCTGGCAGCTGACGTCTAATTGTCGAGTTAATAGGGGTTTCTCAACGTGCCCCTATGCCCAACGAGCTCCGCTCTCCCCTACGTGTGAGCCGCGGTCTAGACCGAACCGACCCGACGCCCTACCTCAGAAGAGTTACACCTTCTGTGGCCCTACGTAGCATTGTATCTCAGGTATTACAAACCGTCGCAGACACTCATAGAGAAATGTCTCTGCAGACACTGTGCCTAAAAATCAAGGGGACGCCATGTTTTGGGAAGAACATTGACCAAACAAGGTTTAGTTTTTGTGATTTTGTGCTAATACAGACCTAAATACGCGGGTATTTTTATGGCATCATTATGGTGTTTTCGTATAAACGTATTCATTGTATAAACTTAAACAGTAAATAGGATTGATTTTTAATTAACTGATTTATGTGCTAATTGACGACAAGTATCCACAGGCGTAGGCTTTATTTGTTTTTAATATAAAATTCGTACTCTTTTTTTTTATTTCAGATTTCCGCTTAAAGATGGAAACAATCTGGCTTTGGTCGTCCACAATAACATAGTAAGTGTTATTTATTATTTTTTTTAGACTGCTTTATATTTGTATTTTGTGATTTTAATAATTTTAAATTTGATGTCATTTGAATCATGGGGGGCAATTCTTTAAAATTTGAAATAATTTGAAACAATCTGAAAAAATTTGACGCCTCAAATTTTAGCCCTAAATCATGGCAACATCGTAAATTTCAGTTTATTGTACAGCGTCTAAAACCGAAAAATGAGGAAAAATATAATCTAAAACCTACCTTTAAACTCGATTGCTGATAATTCAATATTTTTCCGGGATTGTTGATGATGCACAGGTTCTTAAAAAATTGTATTTTTCCGGAAAAAAACAATAACAAAACCTGGAGACGTTTTTCTGACTTCGTTAAAGTTGGCTTCAAATAACACGAACATAACATGCAAAGCCAACCAAACCGAATTGCTAAGTACAGCCGACCACAAAATCAAACGTAATATTATTTTAACTTTGAAATAATTTGAAACAATCTGAAAAAATTTGACGCCTCAAATTTTAGCCCTAAATCATGGCAACATCGTAAATTTCAGTTTATTGTACAGCGTCTAAAACCGAAAAATGAGGAAAAATATAATCTAAAACCTACCTTTAAACTCGATTGCTGATAATTCAATATTTTTCCGGGATTGTTGATGATGCACAGGTTCTTAAAAAATTGTATTTTTCCGGAAAAAAACAATAACAAAACCTGGAGACGTTTTTCTGACTTCGTTAAAGTTGGCTTCAAATAACACGAACATAACATGCAAAGCCAACCAAACCGAATTGCTAAGTACAGCCGACCACAAAATCAAACGTAATATTATTTTAACTTTGAAGGAAGTTCACGAGGTATAAAGTCTTAACAAAAAAGTTTCACGGGCAAGACCTCAGAGGTAAAGGTAGCTACGGGGACGCGTTTCTGCCTCATTAGGCTTCATTCAGCCCGAGCATAACCATAAAATGGAAGGAGATTTATATATATATATATATATATATATATATAGATTTATTTTTTGGGCCACGGGTTGCAATAATTCCGAAAATTATTTTTTTTTCATATCATAACTTATCAAGCCTAATAGTTTTCTTTCCTAAAATTCATTTGATTTCGTTAAAATAATAAAAAAGTTTCACGGGCAAGACCTCAGAGGTAAAGGTAGCTACGGGGACGCGTTTCTGCCTCATTAGGCTTCATTCAGCCCGAGCATAACCATAAAATGGAAGGAGATTTATATATATATATATATATATATATATATAGATTTATCTCCTTCCATTTTATGGTTATGCTCGGGCTGAATGAAGCCTAATGAGGCAGAAACGCGTCCCCGTAGCTACCTTTACCTCTGAGGTCTTGCCCGTGAAACTTTTTTATTATTTTAACGAAATCAAATGAATTTTAGGAAAGAAAACTATTAGGCTTGATAAGTTATGATATGAAAAAAAAATAATTTTCGGAATTATTGCAACCCGTGGCCCAAAAAATAACCTTTGAATATATAAATATCAAACTTGTTATTATTATTATCATATAATTAAAAATAATGTTCGTCTAATATTTCTTATGATCAGGTATGAGAAGAGATAGAAAAAAAGTCTGCCAAACCCAAGTTATAAAGGTTAGGTTCAGGTCTGCTACAGGGTGACCTTAAAATCTATTATAGATTTGTTTAGAAATTCTGGTTCTCTACTTAACAATAAAAAGTTGAAAATAGCCCAAAAAGTTAAACTATGTATTAACGGATTATTTCAAATTTAGGTTCAGGGGGTGAGTTACAGGGTGATATCAAAAATAGTTGTACAATTTACATTGTTAAAAACAACTTTGTCAGGAGTTTTACTTAGCAAACAAGAGTTAGAAATACCTTAAAAAATCATATCACTAACTTATTGTATTACCTTTAGAGCCAGCAAGTGAGCTACTGGGTGATATCGAAATTACTAGTGTATTTTTCTAAAAATCACATTTTTAGAAAACAATGTTGTCAAGAGCTTTCGTTATCAAAAAATGCTTAGGAACACGTTAAAAAATCATAACATTAACTGATTGTATTACCTTTAGGTCCTTGGAGTAAGGTACAGGGTGATATCAAAATTAGTAAAACACTTTTGTAAAAATCACAATTTTAAAAACCAACTTTATCAGGAATCTTGGTGAGCAAAAAATAGTTAGGAATATGCAAACAACCCACACCATTCACTAACTGCGTTACATTTAGGTCCAGTAGGTAAGATACTAGTAGTAAATTTCATCATCATATTTTTAAAAATAACTGTTGGCCTCACCTTACTGTTTACAAACCAAGAACATATAAGTTAGGGTTTCTTGAGCGATCTATTAAAAGAATATTACGTTAATTACTTTTCCGCACAATTTTACTTTTTCGCATCATTTTTACTTTCCTCACGATTTTTTTCCGCACGTCCAAATTGCAAGAACCTTCCCGTCCACAATCGTTTTCAAATGACAACCCGTCCTCCTACACACAAGTTTCATTTTCAAGAAGTGCTGCTGAACCGATGCTACCAGAAGCACCGAATGAAGAATCCTGTAATATGTTACAGCCTGTATAGACCAATATACCTTCCTCCATTCACTACAGTAGTAATTCTAAGCAGCAAACTGATCAAGGCATTTCTGTAGTGGGCCAAACACAACCAATCAAATTCCAATAAGAAACGACGTTATTCAAGATGTTGCGGCATCTGATGTATATTGAAGCATGCAACAAACATAAAGTGCACTTTCAATTTCAATATCTACCATCGTTAACTTTTTCGTTATTGTTAATTAAATGTTCTTTACATAAAGTTTCTTTTTAATATATCATAATAAAAAAATCCTGTTTTATTATTTTTCCGTGCATAAAAAAATCAAGTAAAAATAAAAGTTAAAAAAAACGTACGGAAAAGTAACTTTTCCGCACTAGTGCTGAAAAATTTATTTTCCGCACGATTTTTGTTTTGTTAAAAATGAAGATATTTAGGACTCATTAAATGATTTATGTAACTATTCTATCTTACGTATCATTTTCTAGCATTATTATAAAATCTTTGCGAAATAAAACATGTTTTTTGATAAAGAAGATGTACAAAAACACTCGTAGGAAAAACATTGTACCTAATTCTTGCGGAAATTATCTTTTCCATCCTTGACGGCTTGCCCGAACTCCGCTCCGCGTCGTTTGTGCAAGTGCCGTCGCGTGCGGAAAAGTACCTATTTCCGCACTTGTTAGGTAAATAACTATTGTACAAACAATTAAAAGCCTAAGCGATACAAAAAAATATTTATGTAAAAGATATTTAAAATTTAAAGATAAAAGACCTTAAGTGGGATGAAACTACTGCTTTTGTTGATTTAGAGTTTTCAGTAAAAATAGCTAAAGAAGTAAAGAAATATATCCCTTTATCAGACAACCAAATAGCTATGTAGCAGTACAGAGTTTTTGAAAGAAATGCAAAATATTGATTCGCTTCACTTTGAAAGAAGTCTATATACAAGTAATTAAATAAAACTAAGAACGACGTACGGGACAAAAACATTTGTGTGCAGGTTGTTTTTTGTCAATGTAAATAAATGTAATATTTATTATGTGTATTTGTACATTTTTATATTGAGCAAGCTTAATAATTTGGTTGGTTATGTTAAATAGATAACTTGGGTGTCAAATTGTTGCCTAAAAAACATGCAAATTTGTGAAATAACAACGAAGACAGTTTTTTCCTGTAAATAAATGTGCACATTTTTATATTTATCGTGTATTTGTAAATGTTTACATTAGGCAAGCCTAGTGAAGGCTTTCGTTTTGTTACATTAAATATATATTTTAGGGCCAAGATTCTAAAATATCTTGTAAATTTGTTAATTAACAAATCAAAAAAAAGTAAAATATTTGTAAAAAATTTTTGATTAACTATTTGTATTTGTTAATTTTTATATTAACCAACTGGTTCGGTTTGATTCTATTAATTGTATATTTTGGATAAAAAATTTTTGTCAAATAATCATGTAAATTTGTGAATTAACAACGAAGGCAGGCAGGTTTTTCTGTAAATAATTATTGTACATTTTTATATTGACCAACCTTATTTATATGGGCTTGGCTCGGTTTGGTTATACTTGATATGTATTATAAAGCCATGATTTTTTAAAACTAACTTGTGAATTTGTAAAAGAACAACGAACCAAGATGTTGTTACGTAAATAAATGTAGGGATTTTTGGATTTCTTATGTGTATTTGTAAACTTTTATTTTGACCAAGGTTAGTTAGGGGCTTAGGTTGATTTGGTTATATTAACTAATAAGTTTTAATGTCAAAATTTTATCATATTAACTTGTAAATTTGTCAAATAAATAGTAAAAGTTTTTCACGTAAATATATGTGAATATTTTTGGATTTATTTATTCATTTCACCCTATAGCCCACCTCCCTTGTTTTTTAAAAACGTGATTTTTCAAAATCTTTACTGCTATTTAGATATCACCCTGCAGCTTACCTATCGGAAGTAAATGAAATTTAGTAAGTGGTATGATTGCTTAACGTGTTCCTAACTATTTTTTGCTAACAAACGCTCCTGACAACGTTGTTTTTTAAAAACGTGATTTTTACGAAATTTTTTTACTAATTTCGATATCACCCTGTACCTCACTTCCTGGACCTAACGGTGATACAGTCAGTTAATGGTATGATTGTTTAACGTATTCCTAACTATACTTTGCTAACAAAAGCTCCGGACAACCTTTTTTAAAAATGTGACTTTTAGAAAATTTACACACACTAATAATTTCAATATCACCATGTAGCTCAATTCCTGGACCTGAAGGTGATAAAATCTGATAATGGTATGATTGTGTAACGTGTTTCAAATAATTGTTTGCTAACGAAAGCTCTTGACAACATTGTTTTTTAAAAATGTGTTTTTTAGAAAATTACGCTTCTAATTTCGATATCACTTCCTGGATCTAAAAATAATACAATAAGTTCATGATACATTTTTTAATGTATTTCTTACTCTTATTTGCTAACTAAAACTCCTGACAGAGTTGTTTTTTAAAAATGTGATTTTTATTAAGATTTACTACTATTTTCGATATCACCCTGTAACTTACCTCCTGAACCAAAATTTGATCTAATCCGTAAATAGTAGTTTTTTGGGGCTATTTTCAACTTTTTATTGCTAAGTAGAAAATTACAATTTTTTAACAAATCTATAATATTAGGCACACAAGAAATTTTACATAATTATACAAACATTATTTTTAATTATACGAATTTATAGAAAGTTTGAAATTTATGTTTTAAAGGTTTGTTTCTTGGGTCCGGTCAGGGGTGCAATAAAACCAAAAAATATTTTTAAATCTATTTTCAGGTCGGCTGTACGCAGTTGTCTGCCTATATGTGCGGCTCCCTCTAGGGAGCGTTTCGCAAACTTAAGTTTTCCTTGCCCAATGTGACCACGTGGTCGTGGCACCCCTGAAAACTTCCGCCTTCGACTTATTTTCCTCAGGTGGCGACTGTCTCAAATATTCTTAGGGTCACTGCATCCTGAAAGCCTGGCGTCTTCCAACGAGCGGATAGTTCACAACTTGCATTCCATTTGCTATTGGTTGACATAGGCGGGATTTTTAAAATTAAAACTCTCCTGTCCTCGTTTTGGGAGGTTGAAATCGGTGTTAAACCAAACTGAAACAAAACCTAACCGTGGTCAATTGATGGGAAACGTATCCTAACCGGGGCGTGTCTGGACAGGTTAGGATACGTTGTCGAATAATTTATCAGAGTTAGGTTAACACCGATTTCGACAGGAAAACAGGATAGGGAAGCTAATTAAAAAAAAATATAATATGTTTTTAAAAAACAATAAAAAAAAACTCATCGGCATAGATTTAGTTAAATTCAATAGGTATGTACTGCACAAACCACTACAGTTTTTAATTACTTACATCTAGTATAGTATTTTACGCCGAAAGCTGTAAACATAAAGTTTGTTAAATTTACATGCTTAATATAATATAATAATAATCTTAAACGGCAACGTTCAACATCAAAAAGTCAGCTGACTATTTCGACCAATAGCAAACGGAATGCAAGTTGTGAACTAGCCGCTCATGTCTCCCAGGGGTAGCGACACCAAACATAACCTCATTTACGAAAAACGCAAATCTGACACTGTCAGGAGCGTAACTTTTTTTATGTTTAAAAAAATTAAATGGTTTACAAATGTTACGTAAAGAACTGTCCGTCAAATCCGGTATATAAATTTTACTGTCCAAATAAACAAACCTAAAAAAACTAAGTTTTTTATGATTTCAAATTTATTAGGACCCTGTGTTAGGACCCACACGGTGGTGCGGGTCGTTGAAATTGTTATGCCCTATGCAGACTTGCACTTGCAACTGACAGGGGATAATAATTCAACTTCTGCTGCGTCTGCCTCCCCGTGGCACCACTGGATGTCGGTGATATGTATCACAAGTTCTCTTGCCTTACATACCACCTAACCAAAGACGCCCGCAAGCACTACACATACATCACCACATCAGACAAAACATCACCAACACGGCATGCAGAGGAGGAAGCAGGACCTCTTTTACAGGGACCGACGAGATCCTCAGGTCAGGTGCCGAGTCAGGAGAGGTAGCTAGGAAAAAGTGGGTTAGCGTGTCCATGCCGCACGACTGGGAGGGGCCCGCGGACTCCCGAGCCAGTTGAACGTAGCTGCCCCATCGTCGTCGCGAAAAATTTTGAACTTTGTAGTAGTGCTAGGTGGCGCCTGGATGGGACCCTGCTGCAGAGCTTGGATGCTTCCCTATGCGATCGCCTACCTTCCCCTGTTCCTGAAAAAGGGTCTAACTGGGACCAGGAAAGACAAATGCCGATACCTTTTGGCAAACATGCCCACGCAAAAACACACACAAACACAAGACGGCGTAAGCCAACCGCACACAACCCCCCCCCCCTTTTTACAGCGTCTCGGACGCACCATGAGCGACAAACAAGGAAATATCGTTAATGCGCAAAAAAGGATGAAGAGGACAAAGAAAAGGAGACAGGGTGTCCCAGCCCTAACAGCACTGCCAGCATGGCCTCCACAACAAAGGAGATCTGCCTGGCAGAAGAAGAGCTGCTCAGATCGTCTAGCATATCGTCCAGGTCTGATACTTTTTCTGTTTCAGGTATGGAGAACTCTGACAGAGAGCAGCAAAGGCGCGACAAAGAGAGGATACGGCAGAGAGCCAAAAGACAAAGGAAGGCGCAAAGAGAGCGGGAGGAGCAGATGAGGAAAACGGAGCGGAAGTTACAGCCCCAGGTTCCCCAGAACCAGGAGCTGGCTTCTGCCCCCGGACCCTCATCTAAAAACCCCCCTCCGCCCCCCTCCGATGTTCAGGTGGCGATACCACACCCGAGGGAAAACCCTCGGGAAGAACGCGGAGTGGAGCGGCCGGGGTCAGCTCCTCAGGGGGAGCAGACCTCCGCTGGCAAGAGGCGGGTTTACCCGAAGATAAGTAAAAGCCAGCGGAGGCCTGCTCCTCCCCCTCCGAAACATACGAGGGGTACGAAAGCCAGGGACGAGAAGAAGGACGATCGCAGGCGAGAGAAGCTGCGGAGGTGCATCGACCTTCCCAGTGCCCCCAAGAGGTGCAGGGAAGACAGCAGCAAGACGCCACCCGAAAGACCAGCTTCCAAGAAGTTCCGAGGAGGGCAAACCCGGCCAGCAAAAGACCGGAATCTCGATCGTTCCCCACTCTTGAGGGACGATCGTAGAAATCCTGGGGAGCAAACGGCCGGGGGCATGCCATCTGGTAGCAGAGGTCCCCCACCCAGGGAGGACAGATTACTCCAGGTGGTATTCCGCTCCGATCGGGAAAGGGGTAACGTACTGCAAGAGGAAGCCTTGCCCCTGAGGAGAGCAATTGTGGAGGCAATGTTCCGGACCATGGAGGGCCCCGAGGGAGGGGAACCAGGTCCGGAGCTTCGCTTCCAAAATTCGGGGATGGTCGACCCGGACTGGTTTTTGGTCACCACCCACGACACTCTCACCAGGGACTGGCTTCTACAGCAGACCCTTTCTGTCCAGGGTGCGTCGTTTATGCCGATAAGAGCTGACGAGGCCCCCTGGCCAGAAAGGATCAGCTTCTGGGTACGGAGCCAGGAAGAAGTGGATGTAGGGTGGCTGCTGCGCATCCTCCACCTCCAGAACCGCTCCATGAACGTTCCGGGGTGCAGACATGTGGCCACAACAGGAGGACCTGGGGGGTGGCATCTCACTTTCCGGGTGTCTAGGGATGTGGTGGACCGATTAGAGGAGGCCCGTTGGACGCTCTACTATGAGGTCGTGCCCTTGCCGTTAGCAGAGGTCACGGATATAGTTCGGCTGCCCGACGCGCCCCCGGAGGGCCCACCGCCCCCCCACCAGGAAAGTAAATGCCGAAACCCCCCATGGAGAGGACCGCCACCATGTAACGTATAAGGGTAAGTCAGATCAATCTCCACCACGAGCATGCAGCAACCAGCGAACAATAAGTGGTCTAAGGATGGCCGAATACAACACCTACACCGGCAAAGAGGAAGCGGAAGGACCACGGAGCTGCATCGTGGCAACCAGGAACCTCAACGTGATACCGTTACCACAACTAGGTTCCAGGGATGTCACAGTGGTGCGGATTGAGTACCAGGTGAGTGGTAGAAAAAGACACATTATTTTATGTAGTGCGTACCTCCCCAAACAAGTTTAATGGCTAATCGGGCCTCTTGCTATAGTTCACTCACTAATTACATTTATTTAGAGACAAACCCGTCTGATTAACTTCGCAAGATTTGTCACTTGACCAGCAGTGTTCTGAGGAGTCCCATAAGGACGAAACGGTTAACTGTCAACACTTATTAGGTGTCCATTAGATCTTGGACCTCCGTGAGGTTAAGCTTTCAAGCTACCCACGGAAAAATATAAGGGAAACAAAAAACTCCTTTTTGCCCGATTAGCCAATTAACTTGTTTGATTTTTAAATTCACGGGTACGAAATTTCACGTTTGTTAGTATTATTAGGTATGCTAAAGGTAATGATCTGAAACTCGTTATAGGATGTGATGCAAACGCACATCACACAGTGTGGGGTAGCTCCAATATAAACGGGAGGGGGGCAGCTCTACTTGAATTCCTTAGCGGTACAGATTTAGAAATACTAAATCAGGGGTGCGAGCCAACATTTGTGACAAGAACCCGCACTGAGGTTCTAGACATAACATTGGCAACGCGAGGCATAGAAAAGGAAATTATAAACTGGCGTGTCTCGCCAGAGATATCGAACTCGGATCACAGGATGCTTGAGTTCGAGATCACAGGTGAGACACAACCACCAGAACTAAGAAGAAACCCAAGACTTACAAACTGGGCCACCTATCTGGAAGGTCTAGAAAACAGTCTTAGCGGGACATTTAGGAATGTATCTTCAAAAGAAGAATTAGAGGAAGATCTAACGCGGGTGCAGCGCAGCATAGTCTGCAACTATGAAAAGGCGTGTCCTCTTAAAAAAGCTCCTCAGAAAAATTTACCATTGTGAAACAATGAGCTAGAGCAGCTCAAAAGGAACACCAGGAACACCTTCAGGAGAGCAATGAGAGAGGACACAGAAGAAGCCTGGGATGCGCACAAGGCCGCCAAGAACAACTTTAAAAACGAGGTGAGGCGAAGCAAACGCAAGTCGTGGTGGCAATTCTGCAAAGACTTGGAAAGCCTTCCAGACGCCGCCAGACTGATGAAACTGCTAAGTCAAGAAAAGGAGGAAGCTATAGGCGTATTTAAGACACAGGAAAGAACATGGACGAAATCTGCAGAAGAGTCTCTCGAACATCTCCTGCCCAGGACGAAAACCACTTAATAACCGCCCCAGATTGGAGCCTAACGGCCGAAATCGTAACCGACGAAGCGGTATCCAGGGCAGTCCAAAGCTTCCTTCCGTTTAAGGCAGCGGGGCCGGACGAAATCTTCCCAGCTCTACTGCAAAAGGGCCTTGAGTTGCTGTTACCCCACCTGAAAGGGATATTCCAGGCAAGCATAGCTTTGGCCCATGTCCCACAAATGTGGAGGAAAGCCAGGGTAGTATTCATACCCAAAGGAGGGAAGAAAGATTACACCACCGCAAAATCATTCCGGCCCATAAGTTTGACATCATTTTTGATGAAGACATTAGAGAAAACGGTTGACAGGTACCTCATAGAGGTACCACTCAAAGCATCCCCTCTCCATAAAGAACAGCATGCATACTGGAAGGGTAGATCTACGGATACAGCCCTCCATACAACCGTGCAAAGGATAGAAAAAGCTCTCGAAAACAAGGAATATGCACTGTCAGTTTTCTTTGACGTCGAAGGAGCCTTTGATAAGGCAAGAACAAGCTCAATAAGTCGAGCAATGCAGAAAAAGGGCATCAACCCGGTCCTCATATCATGGACCGAGATGGCCTTGCAGGAGAGAGAAGTGGAGGCAAGTATGAAAGACGTCCAGCTCAAGAGGAGGGTAAAAGGAGGCTGCCCCCAGGGCAGCTGCCTATCTCCACACCTCTGGTGCCTTATAATGGACAGTCTACTTCACAAACTGGAAGAACAAGGATTTGACGGCAAAGCGTACGCCGACGACGGACTGGTTATAGTACCCGGGAAGTTCCTAGGCGTAATTTGCGAAAGGATGCAAAGGGCGTGCAAACTAATAGAGGTGCTGATAACTGGTGCCAAGAGAACAGCCTCTCCGTCAACCCCAGCAAGACGGAAATGGTTCTCTTTACAAAGAAGAGGAAGATAGTAGGCTTCAAAGCACCACAAATGTACGGAAGACCACTTGCACTATCGCAAGAGGTTAAGTACCTGGGGATGGTGCTAGACAGTAAACTAAGCTGGAAACAACATATAGACCGACTCACAACAAAGACGATAAAAACATTCTGGCAAGTAAGAAGGGTGGTAGGAAGAAAGTGGGGACTCAGCCCAAGGATCATGCACTGGATCTACACGGCCATCATAAGACCGAGGATCCAATACGGATCCGTGGTTTGGTGGCCGGGGGCAATGAAAACCACTAACGCCAAAAAGCTCGAAAGCATGCAGAGGCTGGCGACCTTGAGCATCACCAGAGCTCTAAGGTCTACTCCTAACATAGCCCTGAATACGATCCTGGGTCTCCCATCGCTGTCCACCTGGATAAAGAAGGAAGCGATGGCAGCATACCTTAGGATAAGGGACGCGGGCGTGTGGAGAAGGAGCGGTGGACAAAAAGGACATTCGGAGATCGCGACTGTGACGGAAAAGGAGATTCCTTTATCGACGTACAGGCTAGTGATGCCAGAAAAGCGGTTAAGGGAGAAAAGGAGATACCACCAAGGGATGCATGGAAGGAGGACGGAGTTGAACTCCTTAGCGACGCCACGGTCTGCTATACAGACGGATCAAGGCTGACAGACCGGAATTCGACCGGTGCAGGAGTGTACGTGGAAAGCAAGAGCATTGGAAAAAGCTACCAGCTGGGATCCAATGCAACAGTCTTCCAGGCAGAGGTTTACGCTATACTGGCTTAGGAACGAAACAGGAAAACGCCTCTGCATCTGTTCAGACAGTCAAGCTGCGCTGAAAGCACTGTGTAAACCAACCATGTCCGCAGGTTTGGTGCAGGAGTGTGCGGATGCACTTCAGGAATTGGCCGGCGTAAGAGAGGTAGTGCTCGTATGGGTCCCAGGCCACGTGGGAGTCCCCGGAAACGAGAAAGCGGACAGACTCGCCAGGGGAGGATCCCAGCAGAAATGCGTCGGGCCAGAACCGTTCCTGGGGCTCACAAGAGGGCAAATGAAGTCGGCCCTAACAGAGTGGACCCAGAAAGAGATACAAAGGGAGTGGACCAACACAGGAAACGCCAGACAGACGAAGGAGTATGTGACAGGCTACAGCAAATCCCGTAGGGACTGGCTGCTCCGTAGAACACGAAGAGAGGTGGGAGCCATAGTGAGAGTCCTGACCGGACACTGCGTCCTACAAGGACACCTGGCAAAGATGAGAGTGAAGGAGGACGAGACGTGCGAGCGATGTTGGGCCGAGGACGAGACCTCGGCGCATTTTCTCTCATCATGTGAAGCATACAAGGAGACAAGAAGAGAGGTATTCGAAAAGGAGGCCTTTGAGACGGAAGACCTTCTGAATCTGAGGTGGCCCGATATTCTGGCCTTTGTACAGAAGACGGGCAGATTCCTTAGCGAGGGAAGGACGCAGTAGGGGGGATGCCCGGGGGTTGGCGAAAAGGGCGCTTCATGTGCCTAGTCGCCAGGCCTAGAGCCTACCCCACACTACTACTACTACTACTAGCACCCACACAGCGAAGGAAACCAAAAATATAGTTTGCATGTTTTATATATATTCTAAAATATAGAAAACTATTATGTTGGGTTTTGTATCATTTAATAAATTTTTTATGCTCTCTACGGAATAAAGGTGTACGGTTAATCCCTTTTTTCATGGGCTAAGGTAGTATTTCTTGTCCCCAGTGATTGAAAGTAATTTCTTTAAAACCATAAAGGCAAAATATAGGTTTTTGGATTGTTTTATTTTATCATAATACAAAAAACAAAAAGGAATCAAGATATATACACGATACCGATTATTTTGTTCCAGCTTGCCGTAAGCTTACTGTACTTTGCCGATGGCTTGGTTCGTTTTGATCGTTATTGTATCCTTAGGCATAGAATATTGATTGCTTCCATATAAACGAAGCATTTAACTTTCTAGTCTTATCCAGGCTGTAAACCAGGAAACTGTGAAATTTTCGATATTCTGTTTATTGCATCATTTCCATGCCCATCTCAAGGTAAGAATATGCTTTATTTTCCATCTTTGAGAAATGTAATTCGAACTTTTTCTCGACTACACCTAATTAGTTTGTTATGAAATAAATAATATTTTTTCCACATTGTTTGTTGTAAGGTCACTCATCGTCAAGCAAGCTTAACCTTGCTTGACGATGAGTGACCTTAGTTTGTTAGCATCTGACTGACTTTTGTTTAATGTAATGACTTTTGTTTAATGTAATGACTTTTGTTTAATTAATGCCATGACAACTATCACTGCCCACTGTTTTTTTTATATACGGGGGGTTGACATGCTAAAACTACAGTAGAGTAAGTGGTTTAATACCTATTTATTTAGTTTATGATTATTATTATTTTTAGTATATAAAAATAAACCTTGGCATTAAAGTCCCTTTTAGTCACTTAGCAAATTATAGCCCTTCTTCCGGTCGAGCATGAAAATTCCCACTGTGGTAGTAAAAGTAAACACTGCACGCCCCAGGTTTATAATATACCTACTATTATTTTTATTAGTGTTAAAAAAAAAGCGGGCGGCGAAGAAAAGGTCGAAAATACAAAAAGTCGAACATACAAAAGTTCGAAAGTACAAAAGGTCGAAAATACAAAAGATTGAAAAACAAAAGGTTCAAACAAAGATCGAAAGTAGCTACACTGTAATGATTGCAAAACAAAGTAGAATTAAGAGACACATAGGTACACACACACATAGAAAAGTTTTTAAAATATCAACATCCAATAAAAACTCAAGGGAGCAACACGACGGGTCGCAGAACTTTGTTCGAAAACATTTTCTTCGAACGGAAATTTTTATGAAAACAATTTCTTCTAATGGAAATTTGTTCGAAAACATTTTTTTTAAACGGAAATTTATTCGAACACCATTTTTTTGAACGGAAATTTGTTTTCGAACGGAAATTTGTTCGTAAGTAATAGTTGTTCAAAACATTTTCTTCGAAAGCAAGTTTTTCGATAAAAGACGCTCTAGACCTGGATTTCCAAACCTAACACAATTCATATAGTTTGACTACGGCAAGGTCTTTCTAACATATTTTTTTAACAAAACCCTGACTTCTTTCCCGAGATCGTAAACTGTCTGAAAATTTGTCTACTTTCCTCCTTCTGGAAGGTCGAAATTGGTATTTTCCTAAACTTTGTCAATTGCTCGCAAACGTATCCGAACCGGTCCAGATACCCCCTGATGTGCTCAATTAAGAAAGGTTAGAGTAACACCGATTTCAACCTTCCAAAATGACGACCGGAAAGCTAATTTAGGGAAATCATTTTTCGACAATAGGTTTCGGTTGGTTCGGTTTGGTTTCACACCCTCTAGGATCCCGGGAAAGAAGTCAGAGAAGTTTTTGTTTCCAAAAATTGTTAGAAAAAAACCCCATTAGTCGAACTATATGAGTTGTGTTAAGTTTGGCAAGCCAGGTCAAATATTTTTTTTTTTAGAAAAATTTGTTTTCGAAAAAATGTTTTTGAACAAATTTTCATTAAAAAAAAATATATTTTCGAACCAATTTCCGTTCAAAGAAAATGTTTTCAAACACATTTCTGTTCGAAGAAAATGATTTCGAAAAATTTCTGTTTGAAGAAAACGTTTTCGAACAATCTTTTGTTCGAAGAATATGTTTTAGAACAATTTTTGGTTTGAAGAAAATGATTTTCGAAGTTTATGTTTTCGAACAATAATATTAAGATATTTATATGAAATGTACTATAAAATTATAAATAATTAAGCCGAACCTTACGAAAACTCGAACTGTATTTGGGCATTTTTTGTCTTTTGATAAAATGTAAAATTCGGAATAAAAAGGTACTAAAAAAACCACAATATTACCAAAAACACCCAAAAAAATGGGAAAAAAACTTGGAAAATAAATTAAACAGTGCGAAAAATAGCGTATAAACATCGTGATAAAAGTTTCATTTTATCCCTTGATATATACTATTAATAAACTTTTAACATAGAAATGTATTTCTGTCCTGTTTGTTTATTTATTACGTATTATTTTTATACAAAAACAGAAATAATATTTAAAAGAAAATGATTTTTAACAATAAATATACCTACAATAAATATTCAGAACCCAAAAACTCAAGGAACATATTTTTTATTTCTTAAGCTGTATAAAAACGAGTTCTTTTTAAGTTTTATTAAAACATTTTTCTTTTCTCAGACTGTATAAAAATGAGTATTTTTCACGAACGTCTATGGAATTTTGAGTACGGTTTTGACACTCGTGTCGCTACCCCTGGGAGACGCTAGGCTTCCAGGATGCAGTGACCCTAGTATTTCTAATTACCCTATCCAAAACTTCATGGGCGCAGCCTTCGTGTTAGTTTACGACAGAGACAATTTATTATTTTCTCTACGGTTTACGAAGGCTGTGTCATGGGCCGTCACTGAAAAACAGCAGTTTCTATATGGGATAACCCCCCAGAATAAAAAACTATATACGTGCCTAGCTTTGATAACAAAAGTAAAAAAATAATCACCACTTCAATAATTTGACCAGGATCACCACTTAGTCAGATTTTTCTGGCAGATTTTAAAGAAATAATTTGACATTCCCTTAAAAATCCGTTCAAATATAACGGTGGCAACAGCGTAGAGCTAATTTTGTAGCGACCCTTCCACGACATGCAGTTAGTCCCTCTTTGTTAATTTTACCGTGAAAAACAAAGAAAGAAAGTAAAATTAGCTGACCTCATAAAGAAAACGAATAGGACTCATAAATTTGAAAGAAATGTGACGAAATGTGACGAAATCTGACATTTCAGTTTGTGTGGTTAATGGTTTTCTGCTTTGAATTTATTTAAAATTTTTAAATTAAAAATTTTCATCAAATTACGGGTTTTTAATTAAAAACAAATATTATATCGTGAAGCTATCTATCAAAAAGTGGGAAATGGCCTTTTAGGTAAGTTTTTAAGTTTAAAAATTACCTTTTAAACGAGAAATCTTAAGCGCCAGATTATGTCAGATTTTTTGAAATGTAAAGAATTGCCCCCATGGCTTCAATTCTTTGAATTAATGATTAAAGATTTTTAAGCAAAGAGCCTTTAGTATGAAAATGTGAAGTTTAAACCTTTTAACTTAAAGCAAACATTTAATTCTCTGAACAGTGGCGTATATAGAAAAAAATTCGGGGGGGGGGCGAGACGGTTTCGGGGGGGGGGGGGGCGAGACCTCATGAGGCAGTATTTTAGGCTATTTTATGTTTATATTCATAAAATATGTGGAAAATATCTAAAAAAACTTAACTTTAAAGGGGGGCCCAGCCCCCCCTTATATACGCCACTGGTTCTGTATTAAATTTACAAATATATAAAATTTATTTTCTTTTTCAGGTCAGCACTGACTTGAAGGAGGAGGAAGTAATTGAACAAAGGAGAAACATTTAAAAAAACACGGGCTACCCATGCGGCCTTTCATAATGGTGGAGTCCCCGAACTTAGTGAGGTAAAATCAGTTTATGTCAGATTTGACAAAATTTTGTGTGCATCTCACATGGAACAAACGTGTGTATATTTCATTAACCAACCTTTCCAAAAAAAACAAAGATTACCAGCCACCATAAAAAAATTTGACTCCACTTTTATAATAAAATACAAATAAATATTTTTCATCAAAACAACTTGCTTTTTATTATTATTAAAATTCTCTTATTATTCTATACCTTATTCATTTCTATAGGGTTAATGGGAAAAAAGACACCAATTTTGATCACACAACTTTATTTCTTTTCGACGATCCATTTTCGTCTTCCTAAGGCTAAGGTGTGTAGCTTGAGGAAGACGAAGAAATACAGGTGTGTGATCAAAAGTGGTGTCCTTATTTCCATTAACCCTATAGAAATATACAGGGTGTTTTTTAAAACTTCCCAACCAAGATTTCTCGAAAATGATTTCTTTTTTGAGAAAAAGTAAAAACATGTCAATTAATTTATTAAGGAGGACACATTTTGGCTATCTTATAGTTTTTGTAGTACACACCCCCTTTGAAAAAATAAGTGAATATGTCAAAAACAAATTGATAGATTTTCAAAATTTGTTTACCTTTGTAAAGATATTTAAGAAACCTTCAAAAAAAAGTGTCAATTGACCCACTTTCCATATTCAAAATATAGGGGTAAAATGTAGTAGTCAAAGGGGGTGTGTACTACAAAAATTTTAAGATAGCCAGAATGTGTCCACCTTAATAAATTAATTGACGTGTTTTTGCTTTTAAAAAAAAAATCATTTTCGAGAAATCTGGCGTGGGAAGTTTTAAAAAGAACACCCTGTATATTAAACAGAACGTGAAACCTACAAATACCTTATTAATGCAAAATAACTAAATATAATTACAGCTACTAATTAGATAATTACCCATAATTAATTAATTTAATATTAAATAAGGATGATCCTTATAATAAATATACAGTATATTAATAATTAAACTCACATATATTTTTAAATACCAACATTATATTAGTGCTTGATGTAGCTTTTTTTAAAATATTACCAGACGATTTTGTTTTTATTAACAAATATTTGTTTCAATTGTTAAAATTTCTGAATTGTTACCTGCAAACAAATATCTAATAAGCCAAATATGGGCAACGCATTTGGTAACAGTTACAAAATGTTTGTTATTGTTACAAAATTCTTCTCTCAGCGTAGCGACACGAGTGTAAAAGCCGTACTCAAAATTCCATAGACGTTCGTGAAAAATACTCATTTTTATACAGTCTGAGAAAAAAAAAATGTTTTAATAAAACTTAAAAAGAACTCGTTTTTATACAGCTTAAGAAATAAAAAATATGTTCCTTGAGTTTTTGGGTTATGAATATTTATTGTAGGTATATTTATTGTTAAAAATCATTTTCTTTTAAATATTATTTGTGTTTTTTGTATAAAAATATTTCGTAATAAATAAACAAACAGGACAGAAATACATTTGTATGTTAAATGTTTATTAATGCTATATAATATATCAAAGGACAAAATAAAACTTTAATAACAAGGTTTATACTCTATTTTTTGCATTTTTGTTGTCCTTTTTTAGTCACTTTTTATCCCGATTTTTACATTTTAACAAAAGACAAAAAAAACAGTTCGAATTTTAGTAACGTTAGGCTTTAATTACTTATAATTTTATAGTACATTTCATATAAATATCTTAATACTATTGTTCGAAAGCACAAACTTCGAAAATCATTTTGAATGAATGAATGAAACGTCTTTTATTAATATAAAAAAAAACATCAACAAGGCGAGATTTAGCTTTTTTTCTCGGTGGAGAACAATTGCTACTCTTACATCTATTTTCTTCAAACCGAAAATTGTTCGAAAACATTTTCTTCGAACAAAAGATTATTCAAAAACGTTTTCTTTAAAAGGAAAATTGTTCGAAAACGTTTTCTTCAAACAGAAATTTTACGAAATCATTTTCTTTGAACAAAATATTATTTTAAAATGGAAATTTGTTCAGAAACATTTCTTTGAAAACAAATATTTCGAAAACTCATATAGTTCGACTAATGGTATCTTTTTCTAACAATTTTTGGAAACAAAAACTTCCCTGACTTCTTTCCCGGGATCCTAGAGGGTGTGAAACCAAACCGAACCAACCGAAACCTATTTTCGAAAAATGATTTCCCTAAATTAGCTTTCCGGTCCTCATCTTGGAAGGTTGAAATCGGTGTTACTATTTTCGGTACTGAAAGCTACTTTCTTCGGTAGCCTTTTCCATGCCCATCTCAAAGTAAGAATATGCTTTATTCTTTGGTCCCTTGTTTGCTCCATCTTCGAGAAATGTAATTCGAACTTTTTCTCGACTAAACTTATTTAGTTTGTTATGAAATAAATATTATTTTTTCCACATTGTTTGTTAGCATCTGTCTGACTCATTGACTTCTATACCCTATGGGTAGACCCGGCATGGGCCAAAATTGCCATTATATCAAGCTTTTATCGCAATTGACCAAATACAAGTAAGAATTTAATGACCAAGAAAGGGATGAAAATAGAATTTCGGTTTGGTGAGTCCGGACACATGCAACATCGCAAAAATATTCTATTTGCTTGTCTTGGATAAAAAAGGGCAGTGGCGGCGCAAAATAAAAATTTTCCACTAGAATTTTTTTATCAACAATTTTCTGTCTGAATAATAAATAATTCATGAATACTTACTTGTGTATACGGTGTTTACAAAATTCTCTTCAGTAAAAAAAAAGAGTAAAAAGAATTTCTAAGCATGCTAAGTACAGTGGATGTATTAAAATTATTGTTTTCATCTTAGAACTTTACAAATGTTGTATCTTCCAGGTAAAATATTTTCTTTCTTTGAACAAGGGTCTTCTTCAACTCTTCTCTTCTTGGGTGGACTACAAGTTATGCTCGAGTCAGATGAAATATCGGAACTAAAAGTTTCAATTCGGAATGGGCCAACTGGGCGCCGGGCCAACTCGGCGCTGCCAACAGGGCGCCACGCCGGGCCTAATGGGCGCCGGGCCAACTCAGCGCCGGACTATTTTTTTTTCGATAAAATGTGCAGAAAAAAAACAAAATAAATATGTTATTTATACAAAAATTTCAACATCTATTAAGTCGAGTGTTGAAATTTGGTAGGTGTAGTGTTCTGCGACTTGAAACACCGCCAAGTTCCATATTCGATACATATCGATGCATAAATATGAAAGTCCGCCATTTTGGATCCGCCATTTTAATTTTTTTAAGTTTGTTTTTCATCTGCACATTTTATCAAGAAAAAATATTTTAGTCCGGCGCCCAGTTGGCTTTGCGTTCAGTTGGCCCGGCGCCCAGTTGGCCTGCCGCCCAGTTGGTGGCGCCGAGTTGACGGCGCCCAGTTGTCCTAGACTGCGACACATTTCAGGGGTCTGGTACGTTTTACCACCTTTCTTAAAACTACGAAGTTTTTTGAAAAATGATAATTTTAGACCATTATATAGTGATTTCTAAAAAAAAATTGGCGAAAAATCGTTGATTGTGTTAAAAAAATTAAAATTGAAAAATTCTTAAAACCCTATACAAATTGCTACAAAGGAAGCATTTTCTCATTTCAAACTGAAACAAAACGGTCCCTGACGTCTATCAGCTGTTCACAAAAACTTGAAATTCAAAACAAAATCAAGAAAATTATGATTCCTACATTTTTTTAAAAATTAGTTTAATTGAACATTATATCAATTTTTATTCCTTAAAACACTAAAAATTAATAATTATTTACTTTTTTAAAATTTATCGAAGGTCTAACCGAATAAAACCAAACTGAACCGATCTGTATCGAAATGAACCAAATCAAACCGAATCTAACGGTTCGGTTTGGTTCGGTTCGATTTGGTTAAACTAAACCGTACCTAACTGAATGTAGCTAAACCTAACCGAAACAAACTGAACCTAGCGGAACCTAACCAAACATAATCAAACTGAACCAAACCTAGCCGAAGAAAACTGAACCTAACCGAACCGATTCGAAACGAACCGAACCAAACCAGACCGAATCTGGCTGAACCTAACCAAAACAAATTAAACCTAGCCGAACCTAACCAAACATAATCAAACTGAACCAAAGCTACCCGAACCAAACCGAACCGAACCGAGTCGAACCAACCAAACCAAACCAAACCGAACCGTTAGATTCGGTTTAGTTCGCTCGATTTGGTTAAACTAAACCGAACCTAACCAAATATAGCTAAACCTAACCTAAACAATCCTAGCGGAACCTAACCGAACATAATCAAACTGAACCAACCTAACCCACCTAACCCAACCTAACCCAACCAAACCCAACCCAACCTAACCCAACCTAACCCAACCTAACCCAACCTAACCCAACCTAACCCAACCTAACCCAACCTAACCCAACCTCACCCAACCTAACCCAACCTAACCCAATCTAACCCAACCTAACCCAACCTAACCCAACCTAACCCAACCTAACCCAACCTAACCCAACCTAACCCAACCTAACCCAACCTAACCCAACCTAACCCAACCTAACCCAACCTAACCCAACCCAACCTAACCCAACCTAACCCAACCTAACCCAACCTAACCCAACCCAACCTAACCCAACCTAACCCAACCTAACCCAACCTAACCCAACCTAACCCAACCTAACCCAACCTAACCCAACCTAACCCAACCTAACCCAACCTAACCCAACCTAACCCAACCTAACCCAACCTAACCCAACCTAACCCAACCTAACCCAACCTAACCCAACCTAACCCAACCTAACCCAACCTAACCCAACCTAACCCAACCTAACCCAACCTAACCCAACCTAACCCAACCTAACCCAACCTAACCCAACCTAACCCAACCTAACCCAACCTAACCCAACCTAACCCAACCTAACCCAACCTAACCCAACCTAACCCAACCTAACCCAACCTAACCCAACCTAACCCAACCTAACCCAACCTAACCCAACCTAACCCAACCTAACCCAACCTAACCCAACCTAACCCAACCTAACCCAACCTAACCCAACCTAACCCAACCTAACCCAACCTAACCCAACCTAACCCAACCTAACCCAACCTAACCCAACCTAACCCAACCTAACCCAACCTAACCCAACCTAACCCAACCTAACCCAACCTAACCCAACCTAACCCAACCTAACCCAACCTAACCCAACCTAACCCAACCTAACCCAACCTAACCCAACCTAACCCAACCTAACCCAACCTAACCCAACCTAACCCAACCTAACCCAACCTAACCCAACCTAACCCAACCTAACCCAACCTAACCCAACCTAACCCAACCTAACCCAACCTAACCCAACCTAACCCAACCTAACCCAACCTAACCCAACCTAACCCAACCTAACCCAACCTAACCCAACCTAACCCAACCTAACCCAACCTAACCCAACCTAACCCAACCTAACCCAACCTAACCCAACCTAACCCAACCTAACCCAACCTAACCCAACCTAACCCAACCTAACCCAACCTAACCCAACCTAACCCAACCTAACCCAACCTAACCCAACCTAACCCAACCTAACCCAACCTAACCCAACCTAACCCAACCTAACCCAACCTAACCCAACCTAACCCAACCTAACCCAACCTAACCCAACCTAACCCAACCTAACCCAACCTAACCCAACCTAACCCAACCTAACCCAACCTAACCCAACCTAACCCAACCTAACCCAACCTAACCCAACCTAACCCAACCTAACCCAACCTAACCCAACCTAACCCAACCTAACCCAACCTAACCCAACCTAACCCAACCTAACCCAACCTAACCCAACCTAACCCAACCTAACCCAACCTAACCCAACCTAACCCAACCTAACCCAACCTAACCCAACCTAACCCAACCTAACCCAACCTAACCCAAC